>JAYKKI010000071.1:5525000-6742500 GCA_039881145.1 Druceiella hillmani | reverse complement strand
ATATATTACATGCTTACATATACATTGCATTGTGTGCGAATCTTCTTTTTCAAAAATGAAATACACAAAGAATGTTTACAGAAACAAACTTACAGATCCTCATCTAGATGATGTAAAAAGGATAGCATGTAGCGACAAGCCAGATCTTGATAAAGTTTTGGAAAAGTGTTCACAGTATCAAAAATCGCATTAAAACATTATAAACATCTTTGTTAAAACTTATTTTTTAGTAATAACTCAAATACATAGTTAACTTATAATTACGTTATAATTAAGACCTAATTTTTTTTTGCTTGTGACCCTTAACACCATGACTAGAACGTGTTTGTGGCCCCTATAAAAAAAAGGTTAAGGATGACTGTTCTAAGCTGTATAAAGTACCCCGAACAACTTTAAGACGTTTGGCAGCTAAAGTAGATCTACCAGCCGATGTAGCGACTCATGAGAAATTGGGAAGAAAAGCTACATTACCAGAAGAACTCGAGAAACAATTAGTACAGTATGCGTTAGCAATGGAAGCTAAGTTGTTCAGCTTAACACGAAAAGATGTCATGAGTTTAGCCTCTCAGCTGGCAATAAAAACAAAATCACCCATAACTTTTCGGCGAAAAATGAAAGTGCGGATAAAGATTGGTTAAAGTCCTTTTTAGAAAGGTATCCGGAATTATCTTTCGAACAGGAACTTCATTTGCCAATGGTAAGGGATTTAATAAAGTGTGGACCATTTCTTCAATATTTTTGAGAAATTGATGGATGACTACAAGTTCCCTCCAGACAAAATTTTCAATGTGGACGAGACTGGCACAAGTGTTGTTCCATCCCAAATGCCCCAGGTTCTGAGTCAAAAGAGGAAACGGCAAATTGGTGCTTTAACGTCTGCTGAAAGGCCACTGAGGTCCATTTATTCCACCCATGATTATATTCCCAAGAAAAAGAAGTCACCCGTTTTCAATGAAAGGTGCGACTCCTGGTGCCATACATGAATATCACCCTTCAGGTTGGATCTAAACAAACGTATTCACAAAGTGGTTTCAACATTTTATTCAACACGTGAAACCCGCTGAAGAATCTCCGGTATTGCTTATTCTAGATGGCCATAAAAGAAATCTTGAATTGAAAAGAAAAAAACACAACAGGGTTATATCCTGTTAACAGAAATATTTTTAGAGATCACGATTTTATTGATGTGGATTATGAGCAAGATAGAATCACCAATCAAGAAAACGTTACACCAGAGCCAACCACTACGTCTTTTACTTCTGCAATAGAAAATGAATCTGTTGAGATGACACCTCCCATAAATGAACTTGTTATAAGTGATGCGATGACTACTGGTGTAATGATGGCCAATGATTATGTCTCTGTCCAAGAGACTTGTAAAAAAAAAAGTTGTAGTTCCCATTACGAGGTGACATCCATCGCGTGACAGCCATCGACTTCAAATAATCAAAACTTTATTACGCCATTTCAATTATCTCCGATACAAGAAATAGTACCTAGGTAAACTACTAATCGAGGCAGAAAGGCTGCTAAGTCAACATTGCTGACTTCATCCCCGTACAAAAATGAATTGCAAGACTCTTTAAAAAAAAAACAAAACCAAATCGAAAAGACCGTGAATAAAGGAAAAAAAGGGCAAAGGTAAGAAGACAAAATCAAAATCTAAGCAGGTAGAAATGTATAGCTCGGAGGAAGAAAATGAACTTTTGTACGATGACAGTTCTGACGAAAGACCAGATAGGAGCAACGTTTCTGATGCAAAGTGTTTGTATTGTGATGATCTCTTTTCTATGAATAACAGAGGTGAAATATGGGTTCAATGCCTATGCAATAGACTCATGAAGAATTCTCAGGACTGGAAACAGACTTCTTTTCTGCGAATTTTGTTCTGCAAAATAATGTAAAGTTTATTTCTTTTGATTTTTTACTTTATTTGTTAAAGTGGGCAATATGACTCACTTCATTTGTGGCCAATATGGCCCTAGGCCATATTTTCCTACTACGGTTGAATTTCTAAGATTACTCAAGATACAAAAAAAAGTTTATTGAAGTTGTGCTTTGAAGTTAATTACATTAAATTTTTAATTGTTGATTGCTATTAAGTTCAAAGGACTGATTTAACCAATAAAGACTCTTTGATCTCAAAAATTGCGTATTTTATTTCCAAAAAGGCTTATAGTGTGCCGCATTAACCGAAGTTGTTCTAATTATATATTTTTTTATAATCACACACAGTCTTCTTCTTCACAACTAAATGCTGTTCTTCGTACTTAGAGAGGTGCTAAGATAAATTAGTATTCGCATCAATATATAGTCATGCTTCACATTTTCCGATATTAAGTGACGTTAGCCGACGTAGCCTTACAAAATTAATACTGAGTTAATAAAGATATGAGAAACAATAAAACTAGTTAAGTCATTTTCTAGCATGTTTTCTACAAAACTAGCAATTAAATACAAGCCATTTTAATTTCCTTGCAATATTAGGGTAAGGGCGGGTATTCCCGGTCAGGTGACAATACCGATCACCAAACTATCTTATAAAATACTTTGTTTACGCGCACTCACACATGCATAAAGGGTGGCGTGATTGTTCCCCGCTCCGAGGCACCGACCAGCGTTGCCAATCTGTGGGGAATTCCCCAAATTGTGGGGATTTTCAAGTCGATTGGGGACTGTGTGGGGATTGTTGTTATATGGGGAAAATGCGGGGATTCTCACAAATTACTCACACACGCAGAGTAAATTTACAGTTTGAATTTATTTCGTAATTTCAGTGTCTTTTTATACAACATCATGTTGAACGATCATTAGCACTATTTATTTGATGGGTTGTAGTACTATACTCTATATTTTTTTTTCATCTGCGCAGTTTGTATTGCGTATGGCCACACTTTAAAACTTCATTCAATAGTCATTCTGACCGCGAAATTCAATTTGGGGAAGCCCCGTTTGTCATTTCTTTGTACAAACTACTAGTTATAGTCCCATGAACGAGGAGAATTTGTGGCTGATACTAAGCAGAGTAATGGAGTTAATTATATAGCTTATCGTTGAGTACTAACGAATTCGCCAACAATCCATTTTGACGGAAGTTGGATGTGCCAATAGTAATCTATATGCTTTGTTTTGTCACTCCGCAAAAGTTTCAGCGACGGAGGAATTACTGTTGGGGTCAAACGTCTCGTTGACCGGTCTATAATCAAAGACAACCTCTACGTTCAAGTGACCACGTGATTAATTGCTTTGATACGAATAAAATATTGATCAAAAATGACAAATGGTTATTGAAGAAAGCTCCAGACAAGAAAACACAAGATAATACTAAGATTAGTTGCACAAATTGTTCACTCGAGCCAGTAGTTTGTTTCTCACAGTTGTATATTTCTATATTAGTTTTGTCGCTTTGTTGTTAAATAATATAATAACGTTTATTTTATTTTCTCGCGCGTGAATAAAGTTTTCACTTTTTAGTTTGAACGAAAACGAAAACCTGAGCAGGATAAATCGGCGGCTTCAACCTCAAGTAGAGAAGTAGATGCTAACCCCAATGCCGATTCCAATTCGGCTCTTTTGCAGACAAGACGAGACTCACAGTCACAAACGAAAAAAACGAAACGAAAACCTCTGGTTTCAGGAAATATCGGAGCCTTCAACTTCCAGCGCAGTAACAGAAGCCACCGATTCTTCTTTAGCCGGTTCGGCAGCAAGACAGGAGTCAAATGACACGCAAACAAAAAAGTAAACGCCTATGTAAATTCAATGATTTGTGGCTGAAAGACCCGAAATTCATGAGCTGGTTACGGAAAGATCTCAAAACGAAAGATGGAAACGAATTAGCAGCCTGTACACTCTGTTCGGTATCGATCATAGCACATAAAAGTGATTTGATTTGCCACCTAAATTCAGACCGTCATAAGAAAAAAGCATTAGAAATAAAGCATGTTCCGAAAATTCTATCTTATTTGCCAGGGACTGAATTGGAAAAGAATGTGCGTAGAGCTGAACTAAAATTAGCAGGAGCTTTGGCTTAACACAATATACCGCTTTCATTCATGGATGCATTAGGTCTGCTCTGTAAAGACATTTTTCTAGATTCAACTATAGATAAAAATACGAATATACATAGAACAAAAGCTACAGCCATAATAAAGAATATTTTAGGAAACACATTCATGGACAATATTAACGAAAAATTGCGAACAGAAGGAAATTTCTTTTCACTAATTATGGATGAAACGACGGATCAAAGTACTATAAAACAATGCTGCTTTACTGCTGTCGTATATGATGACCAGACTAATAAGGCGGAAACTTTGTTTTTACATATGGTTGAAGTGTCATCACGAACGGCATCTGGACTATATGACTGCTTGAAATATATGCTACGAAAAAAGAACATACCCATTGAAAACATGGTTGGATTTAGTTCAGACACTACAAACGTGATGGTAGGCGAACATTGCTCCGTTTTTGCTTTTCTAAAGAAAGATTTGCCTCACATTGCACTGATAAAATGCTCCTGTCATATGATACATCTGTCTGCTTGTAAATCTTACCTCAAACTACCACGAAATGTCAAAGATTTTTTGAGATCAATTGGAGCTCACTTCAGTAGAAGTTCACATAGGCAACTTGGATTTAAAGAGTTTAAAGAATTTTTTCAAGTGCGGATACACAAAATTCTGGCACCAGCTCAAACTCGATGGCTTTCGTTGCAGGCATGCGTGGATCGTGTATTGGAGCAATATACTCCATCAAAAGCGTACTTGACAGAATCTGTCTTTTATGATTCGTCAGACTACTGAAGAAATGCTGGCGACAATGAACAACCGATTCACTATGGTGTATTTAGAATTCATGTCCTACTCACTTTCAATGATTAACAATTTCAATACTATGTTCCATTCAGAAACATTACTTCTTTACAGATTGAAGCCAGAAGTAGAAAAACTTCTGAAATTGCTGGCTGCTAATTACTTGAAAATTGACTATGTCAAGTCCTGTGATACAGCACATTTCGACAGTTTAAATGAAATTAATATTGGAACCAAGGCGACAGAAAGTATGAAAATTTTGACAAGAGATGAAAATGTTCCCCGTCCCGCCATTACAGATTTTTATAAAACATGCCAGGACTTCTATATTGAACTGACGACTGACATAACTAAGCGATTTGATTTTAGAGATCCCTTATGAAATCCATCAGAAGCACAACAGTTCAAAATTAAATCACTGTCAGCTGTACTGAACCGATTCCCAACGCTAAAGAAATGCGTAAAAGCACAAAATTTAGATGATGAGTGGCGAGCTCACGCCTTACTGAATTTTCTGAATATGGCCTTAACGAATATCACGATGCAGAAAGGTACTGGGGTAAAGTGTTTCGCTTAAAAAACGGTGCAGGCGAACATTTATTTACCAATTTAAAAAACGTGATGCGCCTGTTACTTGTGCTGCCCTTTTCGAACGCATCGGTGGAGAGAAAATTCAGTGTTCTTAAAAATTTTAAAATGGAAAACAGAAATCGCTTGAACACGGATACCGTAGTATCGCTAATGCCCACAAGAGAGGGAGTAAAAAAACAAGGTGGGGTTTTAAAATTCAATCCGTCTAAAAATATGCTATTAACCACTGTATGGCAAAAAACAGTATCTGTATGTCATGAAAATATATAATTACATAAATATTGTTGAATTTTTATTAAAACTGGCTTCCTTTCTATAGATAATAATCGATGTGGGGAATCGGGACTTTCTTCTCCCCAAATTTAGGGAATTTCAGTCCGATTTTTGGGGAATTTGGACAATGGGCATTGGCAACGCTGGCACCGACCTCCGTTCAGTTCCGACCGCGCGTCACCGAAAGCAAGACGTGTGCTTGTTTCGCACCACTTTCTTATAAATTTTTGGCCGCAGCACATAAGAGGTGAGCATCATAATATTCCAATTTCATTTATTGTCTATAATAATTTTTGCCAATCAGTTAACCTAAAAAGTGCACAGGTGGCTAATGCCGGTCACGTTCTGACCGGTATTACCCGCAAGTCACGTATACAAGTAGATGATATTTTTAGACGTAAAAAATAATTTCTGTTCTAAGTTCGTTGCGTTTGTAGTTTCTATATTATATTCATGTATATTTATATTATTTTCAGTCTTAGGATGCCTCGGAACAGGAACCAAAGCTTGAAGGTGAAATGGAGCCAAGACGATATAACCAGGGCATTCAAACTTGTCGATGAAGGGACACCAAGAAGAGAAGCAGCGTGTTCTACTTGTATCTCATTTTCAACCCGCCAAGAACGACTGAAAAAAAGAACACTGAATCACCATCTCTAAAGAGAAACCCAATCTTCATAAAGGAACAAGAAGCATAAATGGCAGACCAAGTAAAATTCCTTGGCAACATATTTTAAGGCTTCACTTCAATTCAAATAAAAAAGATGGCTTACGAATATGCTGTTAAAAATAATTTGACGCGCAACTTTAATGAAAATACTGGCATGGCTGGAAAATATTAGCTAATGGGATTTATGAAAAGAAACAATTTGTCTAACCATAAAGCTGAAGGCACGAGCTTAAGCCGAGCAACTGCTTTTAACAAGGATGAAGTTGGTTTATTTTTTGAACTGCTGGTCCACGTGGCGGTATATACCGGTGATCAAATAACGGGTGGATAAATGAAGAGTTGTTTGTGGTCTGGTTAAAACATTTCGCTAATTTTACAAAACCGTCAGAGAACGAACCCATACTGCATATCTTAGATAATCACTCAGTCATATATCTCTGAGGACTTATGAGTTTTGCAAAACCAACAACACAGTAATTCTGTCATTACCATCGCATTGATCTCATAGAATTCAGCCTTTAGACATTTCCATTTATGGTCCATTTAAAGTTGCCTACAAACAGGAGTGCAATATTTTGATGAAAACAGAACTGGGCGAAAGATCACTCACAACGATATTGCCTCGCTTTTCAGAAAAGATTTCCACCATTCCAAGTGCTGAAGCAGGATATGCTGCTACCGGCATATATTCTCTGAACCCAGACATATTTACTGAGGAAAACTTTTTAGCTGCTAGTGAATTGGCGGTATCGGTAGAAGAGAGGCTCGACATGGACAATAAAACTCCGGATCAAATTATCCCATTAACCACAGAGCACAACATATTAGCACCGGATTCACCATCGCTTCTCAACGATTACATCCCAACAGCTACAAAGACAACCTCCCAAGTTCCACAATCAATAATAGATCATTCCGTTCCCACAACTTGAGGAGTAACCGCCAAAGATCTTTTATCAGTTCCGAAGAAACTCGCAAATAATAAGAAAGTTCTGGAAGCCTCTCGAAAACAGCATACAAAAGTGCTCACTAGCACTCCTAATAAAGAAGCTTTAAAATAAAAAGAAGAGAGAAGAGCAACAAGAGAAGAAGAAAAATAAACGAGGCGTCAAAAGAAATTCAGGAAAAAAAACGGCCACGAAAAGACCAGCTAAAGCTTCTATAAAAAAGGTGATAGAGAGTTCTCCAAGAAAGTAATAATGAAAGTTCGTCGGACTCCGAAATTGACATAATAGACGTACATGATGACGATGATGACACCGACGATCTTCAGAATAAGTGTATGCTATTCAGCGATAATGGCCAGAACAATGAACTTTGGTTCAGGTGTGTTCAGTGTGGGCTTTGGGCTCATGCTGAGTGCTCGGACTGTGAATCACCCGAAGGTTACGTATGCGATTTGTGTCGCTAAAAGCCTGATCGGTATTGTCATCCTGCTGACCGGCATTACCCTCTATGTGGGGCAATGACGGTAAGATACTTTTTTTTATAAATGTTTATTGTGCCATATTTTTTATGATTGATCTCATTGTTTGTGATTATCCTATAATAATAGTTGAAATTGAAGTTATGTTTGCCGAATTGTTTCTAAATAAAAGGTTGATTTTTCACTAATTCGTGTTTAATTTTGCTTAAGTGACCGGCAGTACCCTTCCTTACCCTAATACTCCAAATATGGCACGGACCTTGGGCATTGAATGGAAATTTAAGACTGATTTTCCTTAAAATCGTGTAACAAATGACTGAAGAAAGAATAATTATTAATTACAAAAAAACGTGTATTGATTATTGCTGTAATGTTTGCTTTATTCTTAATTTTCAGTTTGATATACCTAATTAAGTCCACATTTCAATTTCTGCTCTTTTTGTAAATATTTATATGAAATATAATAATAATTGGTTATTATAATTGTTTCCGTTAAATTAATAGTGATATTGTGATAAAATAATTAAAATACGGTAAATTTATTATAGGTCCTTGTTCGGAACCTAGGTTCCTAACTTGGCAAAACATAAGACATTTCCTTATGACGCATTTTCGATAACTAAACAGCAATTTGAGTAGATAATGGCCAATATTAGAATCTTTATAAAATTTAATTTTTATGTTATGAATTTTACTCAGAAATTTCTTAAAATTTTCTATTTGTAAGAATTCTAATAAAAGGGATCCTTATTGGTTGCAGGTACCTTACAGAACAACCTTTATCCGAACAGAAACAAGAAAATCGCTCTCCCGAAATAAATTTTTCAAAGATCAAAAAAATCGCAATATAAATAAAACGGTAAAGAAAATTTTCCCATAAAAATATTATAAACTACATAAATGACAATACCGTCATGACAAAAAATTGCTTTTAATAGCGATATATTTTGCCTAAAATTACTGCAATGTGATCAAAGGTTCCGTAGCGAAGATAAAACTATACTATGGATTACAAATAACATAAACCAATGAATATAGCATATAGATAAAATCGGAATATTTATTTAAAAAAAAAACAAATTAAATTGTCTAAAATAGTTGTAAAACTAGAAAACAAACCATTACCATAGTTGAAAAAACAACCGAGAGACTGAACAATTTCAACCAGAAAATAGAAATAAAACACAGGGAATGCTTCAACAACATGATGGCGAAACAAGACAATTGGTTTCAACAAAGCACATTTTGTTGTATTTTTGGCACAAAATTTTTCAACCACCTGCTGAAAAACTACGTAAATCTTTTTAAATTTTCAACCAATAACATGTTTCGCAAAATTGTGAAATGCCATAGCAAACATATATTCATATTAGTTTATTAAATGTTATTATGTTTTTTTATAAACAAAATTTTTTTCATTTGGTATTAAAGTTCAACATATTTATATAAACAAAAATTTTCGATTTAGTTTTAATATTCAAAATAACAACCTATTTTATTCAATTTAAATTTTATATTTTCACTTCTTTTAACAAACATTTCCAAAATAAAAATGTTATTTTTTCGTTTATTAGTTTTCTATTAAGAGTTATTTATTATAAATTTATTTTAATAGAATTTAAGTATAAGAAAGAATTTAAGTTAAATTTAAGTTTAATAGAATTTAAGTATAAGAAAGAATTTAGGTTAAATTTAAGTTTAATAGAATTTAAGTATAGGATAGAATTTAAGTATAAATTATAAAAAAAAATCCATTGCAATCAATCTAAAGTTCAAAAGCGTAGTTCCACACATCACAAAGAACATAAAACTCAAAAATATGTTGTATCTTTAAATTGCCTAATCGAAATTCAGAAAACTTAATTCGTTCCAACACAATAATACAATTTCTAATTTCAGAAGCAGCAGGAAATCATGACCAACAATAAAAATCATGAATATATTGAAATCCAAAGAAAATGTAATAAAATAGAAAATGTGTAATAAAATAGAAAATGTGTAATAATATAGAGAATTTTAACGCCGTCCACAATCGACTAGTGCTAAAGATTTTACTTCACTCCCTCCATCTACTAGCTGGCTGTATTTTTCCTTACAACAACCCTCCGCAGAGATAATTTCTCTGTATATTTGAAGTCAAATGTTATTTAGATGATAAGTTGTGATCCAGGATTTGGAAGCTTAAAATTATGTGTAAAATTTTCTTCAAGATTATTATTATATTTACTACGGAATCTGTCCTAGAAAGATAACATATACTGTTAGTTACGATAAAGACTTATCCAGTACTTCAATACAAACAGTCAGTTAAACGGACACTATACAACCATTAGTCCTTTGAAAGCATTGACACTACATTTTCATTTATTCAAATCGACCTGATATTCTGTTTTTTTTTCTTTTTATTTAATCGATATTATTATAAGTGGGATAGTGATTACTATTAATTCTGTTATTGATAACTGTTACATTGAACTTTAAATGAAAAGCTGATTTCAATAATTTTAATAATTATTGCTTGATTGTTAACAATATTACTTTATTAAAATTTAATTTGATATTTTATAAAATTTCTGAATATTTAATGTATCATGGAAATATCTAGAAAAGACTGAGGATATATGTATGTAGAATATTACTTTCATGTGGGAATGTTAGGATATAAGTTAACCTTATTGTCAAAAAACTCTTATTTTGTATTTCACTATGACTTGTATCTGTTTTTTCTCCATAAATAAATAAAAAAAAAAAAGTACACAATTCGTCAACTTCGTCCAAATTTCCTGCTACGTTAAACGACTGTTAAAATTGGGCCAAAGAAACTTGCAAAGTACTCCAATTGCTATCGATACGAAAATTATAAATGTAATAGCTACATAAACTTCAGAAAAGATTTTTTTGAAAAAAAAAGAATTTAAAGCAGCCCATTTTACTGCAATAAATGCTTCAAAAAAATAAGAAACAATAAATGCTTCAAAAAAATAAAAGTATTCTTTAAGGAAATCTCTGGAGGAGAATGTTGGGAAGAAATGTTTTTTTTACACAATACAGAGATAATTATGAGTAATTAAAATTATGTAAATCGTTTTGTATTAAACACTGTTACAATGTTTGCTATAGATAAATTGCTAATCAAAGTTTGCAGTAATTAATTCATCCGAATAGAAGTTTTGGATCAACTCGCTAAACTATGTCAAACTCACTAACAATGGAGCTCAACACGATCTATGTTCTTCTTCTGTAACTAAACGATACTTCAATGCTTCTATTTGCCGGGTTGGAACACCAAGCAAGACCAATGCTTACAGTCATAAAACTATAAAAATTCATAATAACTCTATTAATTACATTCCACACCACAAATCAAACAGGTAAAATAACTCTTGCAAACCTGTTAAGCAAGGCATTCTAACTAATAAGATGTGTTCTATATTTAGTACTTATAACAGCTTTTAGTCCCACAATTGACTTCAAACATCATTAAATAATGACTAACAAACTATACTGACAACTCATTTTAACACTTCTCCAATTGTCGCTGTCAACATATGGGATATGGATAAATATTGTTTCTAAAGCATTAGTCTTCGGCCAGATCACATGATGAAAGGATACGCCGCCATGGACATACTACTGCACACAAGCCTTTGTACATTCCTCTGTCAAAGAACAACTCTTAAAAATCTGAAAAGAAATTATATAATTAAAAAAGTCATGCAGCATATTTTGATGTAATTATGTTATTAATGTTTATTTCCGGCATTCTCTTTTCTTGTTCATATGGGTTTTTGATATATCTATGGCGCTATATTGACTTTATTTATCCATTTCTATAACTAAACAATGAAAATTTCATAAAAATTAATTTCATAGTTTTAGTGTAGGTTCTGTTCAATAAGTTGACAAAACTCTGAAAATTATGATTTCGGTTCAAAGTATGGTAAAAGTAGTATGCAAAAGTCGAGAAAGATATTGTTCACTGAAAAATAGTATAATTGATCTAGATATATAGAGAAATTGTATAATATAAAACTTAAGACACATATATACAATTTACAAAAATGCGTTTAATATTTATTGACAGCTTCCGACATGAAAATTGAAACACGGGAAGCCTATCCAAAACACAAAGTTATGGTCATCTTGGAGAGTTTTCAATGATGGAGATCTATGTCAATGATGGTCCAAATTTAATGGAATTTTCACTTAGATTGCAAGTTCCCGATGTTAATAAATTACATAAATATCATTTGAATTCACGCTACTGCCAAACAAATCACAAACAGAATAGAGGCGTAAAATTAACAACAAAACGGATATGCCACAAAATATAAAGTATTTAACTACGGGATATACCAAATTCTGCACGTAAATAAACGACAATAAAATACCATAGACCACAGATCTAGAGCTGAGTCGAAAAACGATTAACAGTTAACGCTCAACGTTAACGTGCGTCAATGATTAACACTGTTGACGAAAAAATGTGTTAAGAGATGATCAACACTCGCAGTTAATAAATGGTCGACGTCGACGGCTGTTTATATTAACGCACATTGGAGCATTATTTCGTTAACGCGTTCACGTTGATCAACGTTAAATGCTAACTGCTAAATGTTGACGCTCGTCAATTGAATATATCGAATCGACGGTTTATGCATTATTAGGCTAGCGGCCAGTCTTTCGTCGACGGTTATTGCGTAATGAAGGTTAATGAGTGAAGGTTTAGAGATTTGTTCGACAGTTTATTAATTTCGACGTATTCCATATAATTTAATTACTAATAAACAAAAAAATTGGTTGTCTGTAAAGTCGGTTTATGCACAATAGTTTTACGTGATAACGTCATAAAGAAATATTGATGAAAAATTGCATACTTTTATGAATTAAATTGAATTATTTTCATTTAATTATAATTATTTTGTATAATACAAAGAAGGAGTTAATTGAAAATTACAATTTTTTCCATAAATTAACATTTATTTACACTCGTTAATTTAAATATTTTTTTACTTAAATTATACAGATTAATTACAAATAACAATGTGCTATTGACAATTTATTTACGACTTATATACATATGTTATATTTAAGATCTTCCAATTTGCGTTATTCTGTTAAGGATAGGACGATGATAGGAAAAGTATGAAATTAAAGGAAGTGTTTCAAGTGTAATGTGCCTTGAATAAATTCCGACGCTTGGGACAATCGTGTCTCTCTATCACTTGTTCCGCGCTCTCGCTTACACGCTCAGGCGGAACATAACAATTTTTCATGCGTGCAGCCGGTGTTAATCGATTTATAAGACGTTATCACTACAATAATTGTGGTCTTTAGCGCAATTATTTTATACTATATTGCTAATTATTATTTTTACAGATTTAATATTCATGAGGCGTTTTTATTTCAAAAGAAACTTTAAAATTTTTTACGAAAGTTTGAAATAAATCTAACTTTTTAGTGTTAATAATCAACATTTATGTAGTGGATATTTTTATGGTGAATATTTTACATATCCTTTAATATTAATAAGATATTAATTATGTATGGCCTTTTAGTGTAAATATTTTAATTTTATTACTAGTTATTGTTTATAGATTTAAATACGAGAATTTTTACATCAAATCACATTTTTAATTTTTTAAAAGATTTAGAAAGATTCTAACTTTTAGTCTTAATAATCAACATTAATATACTGGATATTTTTTGTGTTTGTGTGTGTCTGGGTCAAGAAACTTTGTAAATTTATTCAAAATATCTGAAAGGTATAAACAAAGTGATCATTGGAATTGTTTTAAGTCGGATAACGAAATTTGTTGGATAAATAATGAATATATTACATTATCTTTCAAGGTAATATATTTCCTAATTTTTATTATGTTACGTTCATGTGAAGTTCTAAACCCTTATTTACAAAGAACAACTAATGTTTCTTAAAATATTTATATAATTTAATATTAAGAGAAAAATTTAAAATGAATAGCGTGTTCAGTAATAATCCGCAAAGCATTAATTTCCATGTTTATTTGTTACGTATTGAATGACTCAAGCTCCAAATAATTATCAAGTTTAATTTATGGTGTTAATATAAACATTTGACGTGTACCCGAGCCCGCAACACTTCAAAATTTATAAACAATACGTCGTTGCGCCATCATTTTCTGCGTGATGATTATATTAACTATGGTAGGCGTTTAAACACGTTAACTGTTAATATTAAACGTTTTGGTCAACAGTTAATTGTCGTCAACGTTAACAGGTGTTAACGTTTATCATGATTAGCGTAAACGCCCACCTCTACACAGATCATATACTAAACCATAGACCACAGAAAAAGTACGTTACCATAGACAGTTTATCTTTATCTTTGATTACATATATGGCGATCGTTCTCTCCACAGAGAAACTTTGCGATATTTTAAACATTAAATTCCAAAATACCACACACACTACAGGCCTCGGAAAGTACAAAAAATTTAAAAAATATATGTAAATATACTCAGTTCTGTTATTATAAATTTCTATAAAACAGGCCGAAATTTTTATTTGAATTGACATCAGATATAATTCAGCGATAATATTCTTAAAATAATCATGTGGGGAATTTGTAGGAAACGGGGACTTTGTTTTTCACGAAATTGAAGAATTCAACTTAGATTTATAAGGAATTTGGAAACTCGGCATTAGCAACGTTGGTTGTTTAGACAGAGCTAGAGAGAGCAGTTAAAAATAATAATATAAATATATTTATTGAATAATTTACCCACATTAACTAGACTATGCTGCATTACTTAGTATCTTTGTCTTTCTAATTTTGTGAGAAGAATTAATAAAGAATATTGTCTATGGAAAGTATTTAAACCGAGCGGGAAGCCTTTCAATTTTTTAAAATTGTTTTTGATTGAACGAAATAGTGCAAAAGATAACTTATTTTGTATATACATATTAATTTCTTTCATTTATGTCGACAGATATTTTAGTCTAACGAAAATATTAGTAAAATGATCGGGATAATTTCGTATTTCGGGATAAGCCGAAAAGTATGTCATAAAAATATTTTTGAACGATGACGTTTTGATCCTGGCGGTTTTAAAGGTTTGATTTTCACAATTTTATATAGTTAAAACAACTTCAATTCATTTTACATTAAGAATGTTTTAGGTTAGGTCTTTGCATTTTTTTGTAAAATAAACTCAATTTTTCGTACGTGATTTTTTTACTTTGCATTAGAAGTAGCTGCATTTTCTTCACAAGGTTTATTTATAATTGGACAACAAAACTACAATTTACAACCATCAGTATAAGAAACATTACTACATGTATAGGAAACAGCATTATCGTAGACGTATATGGAATTGCTTTCTTAATTTTATGCCATTGCCATGTCTCAGTAAGTCTTATTCATCAAAACGTATTTCGTTTTTAGACATGACTTTCTTCATTGTTATTACGGTAGAAATTCCTATGTAATCTATGTATATAATAAAAACTGAAGAAAAAGAAGTAGAAATAATCAGAAGACTACAAATAAATCGGGGAACAGAACAGAATGGTTTTAAGAATTTTTGTTTATTTTTATAACTTGCTTATTAAAATGTTAGGAATTAGAAATACTTTGGCAAGAAAAAAAAATCTGTAAAAATTTTGTTTTATTTGGTACACTTTACTTAAGATTTATTAATATTTCGTCAAAATTGTTGGAATTTATAATTGCACATCATATTTTTTCCTTACATTTATATTAGGTCGCCAACTAACAAACCCAAACCCGCCCGTCATCTCTGTACATTAACTTTTACAAATTTTTGTATGTAGTCAATAAAATAAATAAATAATTATATAAGCACCGTCGGTATGTTCCGTCCGTCGGTATGTTAAACACTTGTCAACGTGTAGGCAGAGTTCAAGTTCCATCCTTGTAGAAGTTTGGGCCTTTGATTGAAAAACTGGCAAATTCAATTTTGATATGACTTTCGTCTTTAAATGTTCATTGACATAGATGGCGAAATTGTAGACTTAAAATTCTAAAATTTAGCAAGAAGCAAGGTTTCACAGTTCACAAGTAATTCGAAAATCATTAATTTATTGTTATATCCAATAAACATAAATATTTTTTTAGTATTAATTGTGAATGACATAGCAGACAATATCTTTTTGTCCTAAAAGATTAAAATTTTGTAAATAGTTTAATAGGAATATTATGTACTATTAAATTTTTATAAATGCCTAAATTTGTATGGAATCCTCATAGTGTGAGTTCCACTCGTTCTTGACAGGTTTTATACTTAATCTGTGTCCTTTCGATCCTTTGTGAATGTCGACGTTAGCTGGTGCCACACTGTGAAACATAATTATATACATAAACAATCTTCCAATTAAAAATAAATGGTACTTTTATTGATATCAGATCAAAAATGTTATACTTTAATCAATTATTAAATATGAAAAATAAAAATATGGTCACAAAGATCTCGTGGAATAGATCTTCCTCCTATTAAATATCTGTAACGTATACGAGCAGCTTCATATTTGTTTTTTGCAAGAACAAATGCCAAGGTAATGGGTTTCCTTAAAATAATATCTTAAATTGTACTACAGAATTGTGGCTCACAATTTTGATGACAGATTTTAAAAATTTTTAAAGTGTATTTCAAAATCTGTCTTGGTTATTGTGACATACATCTTGCTTTTAGTGGTAAATCGCTATTGTCTCCTAAAAAAATTCCTGTTTTAAATTTAATTCGACGTTAATAAGAGTATATTTAATTCATTATTTTACTACACTTTTTTGCTTACTGTACTTTTTACTTTTTTGCACCTTATTTTATTCTGAGCGGTCGAAATTTTTTTTATTAACAAATACAATTAACGCTTATACAATTTTTAGGTAAGGGTGCTAACAGGTTAACAATGTGTTGTCTAGATATTGCCAGCCAATTAGTTATAAGCCATGTTCTAGGATGTTCATAATGACGAACCATGTATAGTCTAATTGGTGTTTTAAATATTTATTACGTCATAATTTATGATAGAATACAATATGTTAATAACGTAATATCGGATTCAATTAAATTCCATCGGATTCCATTGTTTGAATAGTTGTAGTGTTAGCCTTGCATTGCAAGAGAGCATATAGAATATGTTAATATGAGCCAGAAACTACGTTTTTAGAATTTTTTTTTTCTCTGTGTGTTACTTTGTTTTTTAATGACTTGAAATTTCTCAATTGATTTTGAGGAAATTTAGTATGATTATAGTTTATAGCCTCAAGCAACATATATGATACTTTTTATCCGGATATTACAGATTAAAAAAAACACCTGACTTGGTGAATATTATTATATTGGTATTGCTAATGCTGTCTATTAGCGTTTTGAGTAAACTTTATGCTCAGTGGTATTGCCAACGCCACCTATTAATGTTTTTAGTAAAATTTATGCTTATACATATTAAAAAAGTGATCTACTGGACGGATTTTGAAGAAATTTGGTATGGTAATAGTTTACACCCTCTAGCATAATATAGGATACTTTTTATCTGCATATTACAGATTAAAAAAATTCTGTAAAATATTGTTATGGCCAACACCATCTAGTAGCATTTCTGGTAAACTTTATGCTCATAGATATATTACGATATGTACTACCAACGCAATCTATTAACTTTTTTGCGTGCTTTTCAATAGTGATTACTACACTTATGTTATTAATAAATATGAAATTTTTAAACTTTGAATAGCAATTACTACACTTACGTTATTTATAAATATGAAATTTTTAAACTTTGAATAGCAATTACTACACTTACGTTATTTATAAATATGAAATTTTTAAACTTTGAATAGCAATTACTACACTTATGTTATTTATAAATATGAAATTTTTAAACTTTGCCACCTACTAGCAGTATTTGTAAGTTTTAAACTCATAGAAAATTATATTATGTGTTGATTTTTTAAACAAACCTATGTTGTGTCGGTGTATATCTATCCATCTTTTATCCATTGTTAATATTTTTACGTATGACTGTTATTCTAAACAATAATCATCGGTGAATATTACGCGAAGTCACCGGCAGAGCTAGTGTAATATAATTTGAGAATGTGTTAATGATGTGCAATAATAATTGGAACGAAGGAATTGCAGACGCATTGCAATCAGATGCCAGATGCATTTTATAGTTATAACGTTTTAAACCGTTATATCTATAATTATTCATGGAGTGATTATAAACAAAAAAGTTTCGGGATATATATTGCTAATTATTATAGATAATTTATTATAAGCGACATTACAAAATTGAGTCATACAGTTCACATCAGAAACCAACAGAAACACTGCAAAATTTAAATTAACCGATAAATCATTTATAACAGTTGATGAATCTTTGATTCTTGTCTTCATAGTCAATTTAATTTACAACATAAAAAAAACAATCTGTGCTGTTTTTATTGGCCAGTGTAGTTGTTTGTTTTTAATATGACATTCACAGAGTAATCATGAGTAACCAACTAGTTACTTTTACTATAATTCCATCTGAGAACTTTTTTATTTGAAATTTGATTTTATAATACAAAAATAATATCTACGATACAAAATATATATATGACTAACACAAAAATAATATCTATGATACAAAATATATCTATGATTAATACAAAAATAATATCTATGATACAAAATATATCTATGATTAATAAAAAAATAATATCTATGATACAAAATATATCTGATTAATATAAAATTAATATGTATGAAGCTGATCTGCTCACATGTTGGAATTTGAAAAACCAAGTTAACATTACACAGGCAATTAATGTAGACAAATATAGGATTAAGAAAAGCCAGTTACTAACTACACTAAAACTAACCAGTTACTTTTACTATAACTCCATCCGAGAACTTTTTTACTCGAAATTTGAGTTTATAATACAAAAATAATATCTATGATACAAAATATATCTATGATATAATACAAAAATAATATCTATGAAGCTGATCTGATCTGCTCACATGTTGGAATTTGAAAAACCAAGTTAACATTGCACAGGCAATGTAATGTAGGCAATTATAGGATTAAGAAAAACCATCACAAGGCAAAGGTTTTTATAGGGATTAATTTTTAAATGGTATATGTACCAAGATTGCTTATATATGAAATGAAACATTTTAATTAAACTGTTGGTGAATGTTAACGCCTTTAAAGTAATAGATCATTGAAGCTTCTATTGTCCATCATAATTACTGACAGTTTTTTAAATTTATCACATTGAATTATTACTGAGTTTAAAACAAAATCTCTATCTGTCTGCCTGTCTGAATGTGATAATCTCAAAAACTACTGCACGGATTTTCATGCAGTCTTCATCAATAGATTGAGTGATTCACGAGAAAGGTATAGGTGTATAGTTTATGAAGCTTTGGTGTAATTTGTCCGAACTATGACAAAAAATGTCAATATAAGTTGGAAAAGAATATGACATCTGAAAGCTTGACAGTATGCGGATTAAATCATTGGAATATCAAAGATCATGTTTTGTATTATAGTGTTGTCTGTCATTTTTCTTCTAGTGGTTAGCATTTGATATGACAACAAATAAAGCACAGGGTCAGACTTTTAAACGTTGACTGTCCTGGGTATAACTTTAGATCATAAGTTACAATGGGCTGCTCATATACATTCAGTAGCTAGTAGGCTAAGCTCGCATGGGTTTGCAGTTAGAAAAATTAGGCAGCTGACTGATGCAGCGACAGCCAAGTTAGTTTATTTTGCTTATTTCCACAGCATTATGTCATATGGTATTATGCTGTCGGGCAGCGCTGCAGATGTTTAAACTATTTTTATTCTGCAAAAGAGAGCAGTCCGAGCCATATATAATATGAAATCCTGAGATCTATTTAAAGAGGCAAATATTCTTACCTTGCCGTTGTTATATATCTATGAAAACTTATTGTATGTTAAAAAGAACTTAAATTACTTTGTTAAAGGTTATGATATCCAGTAGGGACTTAATACAAGAAATAAAAATAAAATTCATAGTATTAAATTTAGATTACAAATTACTAACAAGTCTCTTCTGGGTTAATTTTTTTTGTGTTCGGTTTTTTAACAGGATACCTGAGGATATAATATAGCGAGGCTCTATAGCGAAATTTAAAAAGCATATTAAACATGGGCTTATTTCAAAGGCTTATTATAGCATCAGATAAAAATGTATGGATACCATTATAGGGTAAAATACATATTCTGACCCTCATTAAGAGGGAGTGATTGATTGTGTGTAGATATACGTATAGATAATAAGAATATTGGCTCATAACAATTGGAAGTAAAATTGTGACGTGTCAAGAGACTTTCATAATCCTACTTGAAAGAAAAATAAATAAAGACAATCTCAGAGTTCAATGTTTTTCACATGGCCAATTGTAATTTAATATCACGTGTGACATCAAAACATAATATGTTAGTTTTTGCACCTAATCTAGCGGCAATAAATGTTGTATATAAAGAAATATTTTAGGTTTTTCTATTTCATATTATAATACACTTCACTAAAATTTGTAGTTAACATTTAGTAACCATTAAATAAATATTTTAGTTTGTTGTTTTATGAATAAAAGAGTCAGAAAAAAATTCCACATCAATAGTGCTTTGATTTAACCTACAAGCTCTACGATACTACAAATGATCTGGACGCAGATACTTAATGCTACTATAAAGGTATATAATTGAAGTAGGTTTTGTGTAAATTTGCCGATCTATGGTGTTAAATATAGAATAAGTCGGAAAAAATCTATACATCTGACGTTTCCTTTTCCACCTTTTGACTAAAATAAATCACATACTTACTTCAGTTTCTACTGTCTATTGAGTATTACTCATTGAATTAAAATATTTATTTTTTATGGGTAATATATACTAATTTCTGGGAGCAATGTGTGGTTCACCAGCAAGCGCAATAGGGGTGCCATTATGACGCCACTGGATGTAGTCAAATAAGAATAATGCTGGTAGAAGTATAACAGTATTCCTCAGAAGTTTCATATTAGGCCAGTCCTCGCTTCTCTGTGTCTGCGAAGTGGGTGTGCGAGGACTCTTTGCGGGCCTGTTGCCTAGGACAGCAAACTTTACATTGGGAGGCATCACGTACATAGATGCCTGTGTTCCTGCAGAAATTGCAAGTATTTATTCAGTTAATCAGGTTTGCTTTCGACACAGATGAAAGAAACAACAAACTTTTATCTACCCCATAGAGGTTGGTCCCTTGTAGAGATCTTTAAAAAGGATGAGGCATCCCTGGAACTAAGTTATTTTTAGGCTTATTTCTAAAGATATTTGTGTCCAAAGTCGTTAACAAGGTATTCCTCCTAGATTTTTAACCGTTTTAGTGCCACGGTTTTTTACTCACATATACTTAAAAATGCCAAAGAAATCTTTTGTTTTTGATGTTTTTTCCTTCGTCTCGAAAAAAAATTGTAAATATATATATATTATATATAAACTGTATATATGTATATAAAATATATATATATATATATATATATTATAATTTTTTCTTAATAGAAACTTGTACAAGGATAATAAAATACCAAGAAAATTATGGAAATATACATTGTGAACAAAAATTATAACAAAAACTGAAATCAAGGTCACATCATATTTTCGCAGTCCGCTACATCCTCCGTATCAGCAAAATAATTGTTATCGTCACTATTATCACTATCACTCAAAATTTGCATTACGCCAAATTGTGAGTGCACCACAATGTCTCTCCCACTATCACTTCCTCACAACTTGAAAAACTATAATTTTCACTCGATTTATTTTCGAATTCCGACATTATGGTTTAACAATTTTCTTTTCCTGGATCCTTTTTATATTGTAATTACTAGTAATATTATAATTTGAATTTTATGTAACACGTAGGAAGGTAGAAAATTAGCGATGCGTGCGAGCAACCTCCCCTACCGCGCGCTAAACAGTATGTAAATGGATAACCTTATGAATAATAACTAAGTCTGATAAATTCACTACATAGATAGGTTCCTAATTAAACAATTTACATATCTTGCATGACAAAATAGGTATAACATTATTATCGACAAAGTGAAATAATACATTCGTAACATAGGATTGAAGAGAGAGTTCAGTGATTATATTATCATTTATTATAAGATGGCTACTTGTATTGTGGGCGTGGTCGATACACTTTTGGCCAGTTTTAATTTCTTTAAACATTTTCTGTTATACGGTCCTTTTAAAGCATGATTTTATATGTTTTTCCAGGCTACATCATAGTATACCATATTTGTATATAATGGGTTTTTTTAGAGGTTTGAATGAATATCCATACATACTCCCGTATACATACATATAATGGATGTTTTCTTGGAAGATGAAACTTTAAAATGAAAAAAAAAACAGATAAAAATCATGATAATGGCAATATCCACAAAAATTGACTGTTGGGTGTGTTTTATGGACTGGTAAAATCATTGACCCCTATTTATCCAAAGATGATGCCGGTGAGAAAGTTACAGTCACAGGAGGGCATCTTAGACCCATTGTTATTGACTTTTTTGTTCCCCATTTGAATGGCAATAATTTTGTAGACCTCTAGTTTAAATAAGACGATGCAGTATGCTATACAGCACACAACCAAGTAATTTATTGCACGAAACATTTAATTAGCACATCATTTTGCATAATGCCCCAAAGGGAGGTCCTCGTGGACCTCCACGATCGTGTGGTATCATACCTATGGATTATTTTTGTGGGGATATATGAAGTCGTAGCCTATGCCAATAAAGCACAGACGTTGGACCACTTGGAAGACAATATTTGTTACATTATTGCCAATATACGACCCCAACTGCTTGAAAAATTGGACTTTCAGCATAAAATAAATTACCTTTAATAAAATTTGGCATAAAATTACCTTTTCGATAAAGCCAATACCATTACCCTTATCGTGATCCTATACTTCTAAAAAAACACCCACATACAAAATATAAATATATCAATATAAGTATAGAACTATAGTGTTAACAAAATGAACATTAGCACGCTTAACCTAATGCACGTCAGCATGCCCCATCATCGCTTTAGCAAGTGTTTCCTTTCATTGTTTCTTCTTAATTTAGTAATTTTTAAAGGATACTGACCTTGAACAAATCGGCTTTCAGTTTATGTCATAAAAAATGTACATAACATTTATTCCACACAATTTTTAATGACAAATCATGTTATAAATTTTTTGACTTATGTTGCCTCTAAACACTTAATATACATATATAATAAAAACACAAATTGTCAAATATATTAAATAAAAAAATGTGAAAATTTAAAAAAGTGATGGGAGTAAAAAGATGTTAAGTATTTCAAATGTGACGTTTGACATAGTAGTCAAAACACTTTACAAATTTATATTTTTACGAAATTTATAAAACAATCAAAACGTTTTCTCATCTTTTTGATATTAAAATAAAAACAAAAAAATTGTACCTTGTTGTTATTAGCTTCCATCCATATATAGCTTCCTTCCATTATATAGCTTCCGTCAGCTTATAAATTGATCATTTCAACATGGTTATAATCTCTAAGTTTCTTGTTTCTTAAATAAAATTATTCAGTCAACAAAGTAAGTAATGTCAGAGGGTACAATGCCTAGTGAGAAGGGAGCTTAGAGTATATATTACAATAGAGCGTGCGATCCCTGGTGGGAACAGTATGCACGGGTTAGAACATTGCCTTAGTTCGTTCGCAAACGTACGTAGTCTCAATCAAGTTCAAGCAGTGAACGTCACTTGTGAGATTCTGGAGATTTACTTCAATATATATCTTGTAGAAATTGTCAAATGTGTAGTAAAATTCTGTAAAAATGACATTCAGAGACACACCAAATAGAAAGCTGGCACCACATTTCACCGGTAAACCAATTTTTAATGTTTTTGGACAAAAGGTAAGCAGTCATAATCTTGCTACACTTAAAACTTTTGCTCCTTGATTACAGAAACATCAACCATACGAGCCCAAACAGTTTGGCCACTTTGAAATTCAGTGAGCTCTATATGACACACTATAATTATACAGAGTGCTCTGTTGACGATAAATGATGCTTGCAACATGTAGATGGGTTTATATAGTTGTATTTAAAACAAATGACCGTGTCATCTACATATTCCACTATGGGAAAAATACTGTAGTGGAATTTGTAGGTAATTAATAAACTATGACAAGTATTATATAAGTTTTTCCATATTTTTGCCAACCTCTGTATATAATTGGAATTCTTGCCCTATAATGAAATTTGAATAATTAATTTTTTATTTAAAATGGTAGTAAAAGAGGCAATAATTAAATATGAATCTTCTTGACACATACAAATTAAAATGTTTGACAGGTGATAAAATACCATCATTACACCTTACTACAAAGTAATTTTGTACTATTCAGTAGATATGTGTAACTCATGAGTGAGAGATATAAAAGATATAGCTCATATGTTACAATCATATCTATCAGTCGCTCACTTGAAATCAAAATATAAGTATATCAATAACTCGGGAGTGATCGGCGTCTTTCTGGTTTCACCAAATCAATCATTTCATTCACTCGTCGCGTCGTGAAGTAGATATAAAAAATACATGTTTTGACATTACATGAAAGAGAAAGAAAACGATCGAACTGTTTAGTCAAATATGCAATTGGATCGTGATCGAATGTGAAAGCTGTGATAAAGTATACTTTAGTTCGCTCCAAATATTTGCATAAACAAACACTTTTTATGTTTCATTTCAAAATTCTAATTTATAATTGTATAAATAAGCCAATTTGTTCCAATTTAATTATAATCATTAAAGTTATTTTATGTATAATTTGAATCTAGGTTGGCAGTCCTAAATCCTAAACCTGCAAAGTGGATACTCTTGTAGAATTTATGTTTATTTTCAAAAAATAGTAATGTTCAGTCATTACTATTTATCACCACGTTATATGACCATTGTTCAATGGTTCAACATATGCTTAATAAATAATTTCGTTAATAACTCTGAGTACTGAGATACTGAGCTACTGAGCTAGGGATATAAATGAGTGATATATATCTTCCCACTCAAATGATGTATATCACTCTTTTCTTTCCACTGATACCTTTTGCGTACCTCTACTAATCAGTGTAATGCACACTAATGACCGACGGAATTAAGTATTCCAGGTACAACAATGTAGTATTTCTATTGGTAATTAATTAAATATATGGACTATTGAAAATTTTAACTGAAACGTGATATTGATTCCAGTTATGTCTTCGTAAAGAACTTGTTAAATATTAATATTAGGTGTACAATGGGGTCTTATGACCCCATGATGAGCAGAATCCACGACAGTCGGGCAACCTTCTCAGCTAGACTATTGGGGTCCCGAAAAAGAGGAAGACCTAAACTTAGGTGGCTCGACTGCCTGGAAGGATTTTAAAATCTTAAGTGTAACGAACTGGATGTCTCTGGCCCGTCTTGGGCTGTCAAGCCATTGAAGAAGAAGTATAATGGAGTCATAAGATTTTGAAGAATAAAAAGACTAATAATTACGTTTTTTTCATAATTACTGCTTTTTTTGAACCGTATCCTTATGTAGTGTATTCCATGAATTGCTGCTATAATTATATGTCTATAATATATTTCTGAGATTATCATACATCAGACAGATGAATAAAAATTGTTGTTATTAAACTAACGAAAAATGGTTATTTGAATTTGATTAGCAATGAAATTGCAGTCTGAATGAGATGATATTTTCTGATAAGTATCATTATTTAAGGATTCTTTCCTTCTATACACGTAGTAAAACTAGAATTGGCGTGCCTGTATATTGAAGATTAAAAAGAAATGGTTTAAGGGACAGAATAATAAATTATTGCTTTTAGAATAATAAATTATTGCTGTTTGGCTGTGAGTTTGCTCCATTTTTTCGCTCACCATGCAAGAATAACTAAAGGCATTTGAATGAGATTTTTACTGGTGGTACTGTAGGGCCTAGGTTAAGTAGATTCTGTCATTATTGCACCTAATTATTGCATTGTCTCTTTTTTTCTCATGTTTCATATTATTATATTAATTTTTAATAAGAATTCTTAAAGAATAATAATGTAGATATTTGTTGGTAAAACACTACAATACGCCCCAGTTGACAATACACGCACACAAATACAGATATCAAACAAGTAGCGACACGTACGGCGCCGCTCCAGTCGCCCGCCATCAGTGCTGCCGGTTAGGTATGGTTATGTGTTATGTGCCGGTTAGGTATGGTTGTGTGGTTATGTTCGCAAGTATATATGAATAAGAAGTCCTCATATATAAACTCGGAACTCTTCATGAAATGGTTCGAGGAGATATTCTTACAAAAAAAAGGTCCTAGAAAATCCCTATTGATAATGGATGGTCACAGTTCACACTGCAACAATATTCGCTTGTTAGAAGTAGCTAAAGAGAATGATGTTACATTATTATGCTTACCAAGTCACACGACTCATGCACTTCAACCACTGGATAGGGCATTTTTCAGACCTTTGAAGATTTATTTTGCTCAGGAAGCAAAATCTTGGATGATCATGAATAAAGATAAACGACTTACGCGCTACGATGTGTCCAAATTTATTGGTAAGGCCTGGGGAAAGGCTGCTAGTGTATCTAATGGAATCGCTGCTTTAAAGTCTTGCGGGATCTACCCATATGATCCAAACGACATACCAGAGCACTATTTTTCTCTCTCGGACGCGTTGCGAGAACAAGATCTTGTATATGATGAGCAAGGAAATGATAATAATGTTAATGAACTTGGCGAAGGCTTTTCAGGGATACAAAACATCAATAATCTTCCAGCTGAAATGGAACCAACAATTTCGGAAGTGGAAGTAACTGAAAATGAATCTGGAAACAATGAAGAAGAAATGGTTACAGAAAATGTTTAACGGTATAATTTTACTGCATTTGCTAAAACACCCTAGATTTACCCTCAGCGTCTGCAGAAGAAACGACTATAAAAGTTTTGACTAAAGTTCATCCCATACCTAAATTACCAGCAATGACGTTGAAAAGAAAACAAAAGGCTATAGTGTTGACGTCCCCAGAGAATATACAAAAAATAAAAGCTAAAGAAAAGTGTAAGAAGGATGCAGTGACGAAGAAACTGAAGATATGTGAAAAAAAGAAAGTAACACAGGAAAGAAAACAAGGAAAATCAAAAAAAAAGAAAGTGACCGTTGTCTCTTCATCATCAGAAAGCGATATTGATGAACAAAGTTACAAAAGCTCCTCGAACGAAGATATTTCTGATGAAGAAGAGAATAGGTGCATTGTATGTACAGAAAATTATTATTCCACGACTTCTAAAGAGGATTGGATAAAGTGTTTGTCATGTTCATCTTGGATGCATGAGTTTTGTACCATGTACAGTCCTCTGTGCAATGTTTGTAGAAAAAAAGTTAAACGGAAGCTATCAATAAGATTAAGAAAACAAAGAAAAATAATTAAATGTTATTCAATAAATGTAAACTGATTGCCACGCAAAACTGATTGTGGTGATTTGAAATTGATCTCTAAGTAATTTCTAAGACTGATTGTTGAGTTTTTATTTTAATTATCTTAAGTTTGTTCTATTTTTGTAATAATATTATAATGGGGCATTTTGTAACAGCCGTGAGGCATATTATCAACACATAGTGCTACAAAACGCCCCACCGAAGGTCTGAAAAAAATATTTTTTGTAACTAGTGTAATAAGAAATGTAACCAAATTCAAGTGCCATTTTGTAGTTTAAATACCATTTGTTGCATTTATGATAAATATATGACTGATAGAGGTGGCGCTACTGTGCCAACGTAAACATCGGCTCCGTATATAAAGTTAATTTAAAATTATAAAAAGTTATCAAAGTGGTGGAAAAACAGTGTGAAAGTGTAAATAACTTATAAACGCAGTGATATAAACATATTTATTGAACTCAGTTATCTGCATGAACATAAAATAGTGATACAAGTGGTAACAACAAAACAGTGACATTATTCTTCTTGTGAACAATTAAAACAGTACTTACTCGAACTATTCTTACTCAGTGATTAGTACGGATCATTAAAAAACAATAACCCAAACAAATCAAGTTAAAGAGTGGAAGTTTAGAAATTCTATAACCTACAAAATATTTACTGCGTTGTCATTTCTTTAGAAAAAACTCAGAGTAATTTAGATAAGCGACATCTAGCGGTCCTGCAAAGTACTAAGTAGTATTGACAATATCGATAAAGTAAGCAACCACGGTTTCTCCAGGCACCGAGCTCGTAGTACTTCATAAAACCAATAGAGGGCGTAAAACTAAAAAAATGGATGAAATTAAAGAAATGCTACAAAATATGCAGGTTGAAATGAGACAAAACAAGATGGAAATGTTGGCCATGAAGGAAGAACTTAAAAATACCATCATTATAAATATCAACGAGAAATTTACTAATTTAGAAACCAAATATGAGCAAATCGAGCAAAATTTAGAGACACAAAAATTGGCAATTGATGGTTTTGAGCGTTTCATGAGAAGGAAAAATATATTACTTTTTGGAGTGGAAGAACAAGAGAATAGCTACCAAGAATTAGAGGTAAAAGTTCTAGATATTATTAACAAAACATTAAAAATCAAATGTGAAAATCACTACATTGAATCAGTGAGAAGACTTGGCATAAAAAGTGATAAAGCCAGACCTATTGTAATAACTTTGCTTACTATGGGAATAAAAATCAAAATATTAAGGAATAAAAAGAACTTGGAAACCTCACCCTACTATATTAAGGAAGACTATCCACTAGATATCCTGAAGAAAAGAAAAGAACTCCAAATTGAAGTAGGCAAATTAAGAGAACAAGGTAAAAAAGCGATAATTAAATACGATAAAATAGTAATACTTCAAAATAAAAATCAACAAATACAGTCTACTTATATATATAATAAAAAGAGAAATTTATCAGATTCCCCCGAGCAGGCAACCAATCCTGCCAGCGCAGAGAACCAGTTTAAAAAACAGCCTGCCAAGATAAGTAAGAACAACAGTATAAACAATTATATGATAAAACCTACGCTCACAGTACCTGATAAGACGCCTCCTGAAACGCTCTCATCAAAACAAACTACAAAATAGCAACCCACACCGGCCCCTCTCAATCTCCCAACACGGCTGGTCACCGCGGGAGACCTAGACTGCAACCCTCCAACAAGCCAAGAACTATACATCTGCACATACAACGTAAAATCACTACTATCGCCGCGAAGGATAAAGCAAGATGGAGGCAGTTGGAGGAGGCCTATACCCGAAAGGGGCCATGACAGGTTATAGTCAACTTGTTAAAATATAGTATATTTCACTAATACACATTATAGTTGTTTTTTCATAGTCAAAGTTATATAATTTAATTGTAAAAGTATGTCATGGAAAATAAAGAGGCTTATTATTATTATTATTATTATTATATGACTGATAAAAGTTTAGAGGGCATTTTATTGAGAATCCCGTAAAAGTGGGGCGTATTGTAGCGTTTTACCCTATTGGAGAAAGTCAGTTTGTCATTATTAGTATAAACATCGGTTTTAACGCAAGAATATATGTATCAATATATATGTCAAATTACTTAAATAATTTTTATACCTTGTCATAAATTCCTGGAAATTCAGATGTCACACTAATATGACAAAGAGGAAAGCTTTGTTTGTTTTTCCTACTAATCCAAATTACATACATCTTCACAGTATGATGGCTTATATGTATTTTCCAGATTGCCATTATAGTAATTACATATGTTTTATAATTTTTGAGACATTGTTAACAATATCAACATAGTTGGAAAAAAACTTACTGGTCTGAACGCTTTCATAACGAAGGATAGCAAATTTATTACAAATACACTAATACTACATATTTATTTATTTATTTATCTACTTTAATGTATCTAATTGATACATATGGCGGACTTATTGCTACAAGAGCAAACTCTTACAGCCAACCACAACACCAGTCCAGCCCCGTTCGACGAACGGCCGGAAATCGAACCCGGGCCGCCGCGATGCGTCGCATCGTTAAAGGCCTTATGCCTTGTGATCAACCCAACACACCACGGCGACGACAAATGGGTGAATTGTAGAACAACGCATTTTGATGATGTGTGGTGTGATATATTTGCACATACAGGGAGTCGGAGAGAGGAAATAGGCAATGTTATGGAAATATTACAAGGTAAATGATGTTATAAGATTTTTTCAAAATATATTCTCTCAAACATGTTTAAAAATTTTCTCTCGCTTCAATCCAAAATATATATTTGTCATTCATTGCAATGTCTTCAAATCCTGTTTATTAGATACATCTTTGGACTCAAAAAACAAAATCATGTTTCTGGGCATCGGTGTAGACTGATATGGTTAGAGATTCGCAACCATTCTTTGACCACATTAATACCTCTGATCAAAATTCCAACACCTTTCAGCAGATGGCTTTGAATTGTTTTCCAAAAACAAGAAGACTCGTAATGCCTCAGAACAGAACTGAATTCTACAGTGAATCATTTACCTTATATGCCATAAAGCTGTGGTATGAAATATAAAGAAATGTACAAAATGCATTACCAGTGTCTAAATATAAAAAAATTGAGTTATCTAAAATTATATGTGAATCGAATACCTCACCCTTCATTACCTGCTTATCCATGTTGTTCACTCCTATTGCTTTATTTAATTTCACATTATTTTCATTTGGAACATTTCACATTATTTTCATTTGGACGTCCGTTTTCACATTACAACATTTTTTTGTTTTTTTCTCATTCATCTGTATCAATTATTATACTTTACCACTGCACTAATGTTTTTCACTTATCGTTTTGTGGTTGGCTCTAAAATATTGCTCTTATAGTTATAAAACAAAATGATAGTGGATAAAATAAAAAAAAAGAAATTATCAGCAAAATCATAAACTTACCTTGTTAATGATTTTAATAATAAAAGTGTATTTTCAGGAGTAATCATGCGGAGTGTCTATGCCATATTGAAACAAAATGGCTGATTCAAGTGACATTTCTGAGGACAGCAAGCAGTATGTTGTTTATGGTCCCGTGTTGCCATGTTGAAGTATCAATGTGTAATCCATATTTTGTTTGAATTCAAAAAAGTCTTGATCATTGGTGTTTGGTGACCACTGTTTCTATGACTACTAGTTTATTCTTCATGAATATATGGAGACAATTTAATAAACAGCCTGAATTTCAGAAGTCTAGCCTGCTATAAATGTAAAAGAGCTACTTAAGAAATAACTTGTGTAATTTTAAATTCGAAATAGATTTCTGAGTAGTTTGCATTTTGTTGTCTAGTGGAATAAATAATTTTTTTCAATATGGAACCTTAAAAGGTAGCTCACGTGTCCATTCGTCTGTCTGTGACAGTGATTCTTTTTTAGAAAAATTTGATGTAGGAACTTAAAATTTGGCATCATCATATATATCAGTATTTAATACTCAAAAATATATACAAAATTTTAGAAATGGCAAATAATTTTCATAAATATTAACATAGTTTTTGTAATAACTTTATCTAGAGTAGAGACATAATTACATATCATAAAAATAAAATATACAAGTTAGAAATAATGATTATGACATATCTTTTTCCATGTTTTCTATTTTCATCGGAAGTGTTGTAATAGCATCCCATTATTATAACTGTTTTCTATAGAAATCAATAAAGGAAGGTGTTTATGATAAAATCTCAATGGATAAATACGTGATTCATGTCATCTGTGAATAAGTATGTATGCGAACAAGTGTGTATGTACATATGTAGTCTTTTAAGTTTTCAATTGTCTTCAAACTTTCTTTACTTTGTTTTATAATGCTTGGAAAATGATACAATTCTCGAGATACTTTAAAATTGAAATTAAAACTACGTCTTACAAAAAGTTGTGAAAAACTTATTGGATTTGAACCTGAGTAATTTCAGGCTCTTTTTTTTCTTGCCTAGGCATAACCTATTGCCTCTGGCTAAAGTTGGGTAATGCAGTTTTGGAAATGTGAACCAAAATAGCAATTTTTAGCACCAAAAGGCACAGCATCTTTTAGTTCATCTGTATTATCAATTCATAGTCACACTTTTGAGAGGCAATTTCCTTTTGGTATAGAGCCCAGTTTATTTTTTTTGACTCTCCGGATATAGTTGGACTTCTACGGATATAGTATTAAACATCAAAGTTTACATAAAATTCAATATTTATCGTAAAAAAATCTTTAAAAATATGTTTATTTTACTTGTAATCAGTATCAATTGCACAAAAACAGGTTTATATTTATTTAGAAACAAAAATAAATCATTAAAGAAAAAAAAAGGAAATTAATCCCAACAAATATTGTAGCTAGTAAAGTCTCCTCCAAAACAAAATATTAAACATCAAAGTTTAAATAATAATCAATACTTTCACACAAGTGAAATACAAAGTGTTCTAAATTAAACTTCACTTCACTTCACTTTTAAAGAACTTCACTTCACTTTTAAAGAACACAACTTCACTTCACTTTTAAAGAACACAACTTCACTTCACTTTTAAAGAACACAACTTCACTTCACTTTTAAAGAACACAACTTCACTTCACTTTTAAAGAACACAAAGTGTTCTAAATTATATTATCTTTAGTCGAAGTTTATATTTATTTAGGAATATTTTAAATATTAGAGGAATAAAAATGAAATTAATCATCTACTGAATATTGTAGCCAATAAAGTTTCTTACAAAACAGAATATGTTTGCAGTCCTCGCAGTGCTTGCTGATTTGGGTGGAGGTACTGCAACGACATCCGAAAAGTAGACTGTTTCTTCGTCTTCCACATTTGGAAAAACAAACTTCCAAGAACTTGGTTCCTTTCTTAAAAAAAGAAATATGATATTCCATTAGCCCATATTTTTATAAAACTTTTCCGTTTTCTGACATAATGATGAAAAGTAGTCTTCTCAAATTTTACCAATACAAAGGTTTCTTCATTAATATTCTCGCTAAAAACTGGTTTTTCTTTATTGGTTTCTTCTTCAAAATCAGATCCTTCGATCGATAAAGGTGAAGAACAACTCTCCATTAAACTTATATTAGTTTCATCTTCACTATCAGTCTCCAGCTCTGCATCTTTGTTTTGTCTCTTTGGTTTAGCTATTTTATCAGCCTAAGATAGGAAATTTAATGTGCACTTCATCTCTTTCTTTCTTTCTTAAGTTCTTGTTTTTTTTCATTTCCTGTGCTTTTTGCAAGCGTACTTTCATCTCTATTTACTTTAGGATAGGGCCGGATTGCTGCTGGTATTATTAGTCCAGGAGCCGATGATGATGGTGCATCCAAGTCCATTGATTGCAGCTGCAGCAGCGATGGTGACGGTTGATTGTTTGACAATTACGTTTTTTTCAGTCTGGGCTTCTTACTGTTGCATATTAATATTTATAGTAGCTGAAGAATTGGATTGGTAAACTTGAACAGGAGCAAGGTCTTAGTCACTGTTACTGAATGGCCATATGCCTGTTTTTTCAAAAGCACTCTTGATGTCTTTATTGGCGAAGGACTCAAAATAGGCTATTTTAGTTAATTTGGGATTTGGTAAATGTTCAGAGCCTTTCCTGGATTTGATACATATCTGTCATTAAATGCTACCTTAAAGGTCCAAATACTCCCGCATCTAATGGCTGGTGACTTGACTCTCGTGATTATTAACGAGCAATAGAATAGGGTTTTCCTTTGAGCATGATGTCTTCTTTTGAATATGTTTTAACACCTGCACAAATATGTCAGAGTTTATCCCCCCACTCTTTGTAGCAACATCCAAGCTACCTTCAGGAGCACCTGCCATAAAATGATCCTTGAAATGCACCCTCGGAAATATAAAAAGTGGCAGAATAGTCCAATTAAATGAAACTATGTGATGTAGTATTATTTCTACTTTCTTTAAGTTCTTTACCACGACCTAGGTTTCGTTATATTACAACATCTTCAGGTGGGCTATTAGCAAACAAACACTACAAGAGCATAATGAGCCTCTTAATATAGTATTTAAAAGAGCAAAGGAATATGATGTCAAATTTAATAAAGAAAAATGTACATTTGCCAAGGAGAGTATTAAATATCTGGGACATATGTTTTCAGCATACGGAATCACAGCTGATCCGGACAAAGTCAGAGCAATCAAAGAGATTGCCCTCTCCTACCTGTCTAAAAGATTTGCAGAGATTTTTAGGCATGCTCAATTATTTAAGTCCTTTTATTAAAAATATGGCAGAGGCAGAAATTCGACGCCAATTATTAAAAAAACCTACTGATTGGCAGTGGACTGTCAACCATGAAAAAACATTTTGTCATCTTAAGTAACAAAGAATGGCTCAGATAGAGAAAAAACTCTATTCAATAGTTTTCGCCTGTATCAAGTTCCTTCAATTTATATAAGGACAAACTGTAACTGTAGAGACAGATCATGCTCTTTTAATAACATTGTTTAATAAGTCTTTGGTCAACTGATATAAAAAACATTGTTCAGTCGTGTCATACTTGCCTATCACATAGAAATTCAAATGCTCCAGAACCATTTCTTCCACATGATGTTACATTACTTCTGTCGGAAAAAGTTGGTGTTGATTTTATGGATTATAAATCTAAGAAATACATAGTAGTACAAGATACAAGTACTAACGCCAAAACAGTAATTGTTTATCTTAGACATGGTGCCCCAGTTGAGTTGTTCTCTAACAATGGGTCACCATTTAATTCCGCAGTTTAAGAATTTTATTTTTGAATAGGGAATACATCATAATACGTCAAGTCCCCACATACCAAGGTCAAATGGGTTGGTAGAGTCGGCAGTAAAGATATGTAAACGATTTCTTACCAAGTCAGAGGAGTCAGTAAAAGATTAATAGCTTGCTTTGCTTCAATTCAGGAATACACCTAGAGGAAATCTACCATCTCCAGTACAATTGTTAATGTCACGTTCACTTAGAACACAATTACCAACAGTCACAAAAAACTTAAAACCAAGAACAGTAAAATTTCAAGAATATGTAAAAAATAAGGAAGAAAATAAAAATAAAATGAAAGATTACTATGACAGAAAAACTAAATCATTACCAGAATTACAAGAAGGAGACAAAGTCTATTTTAAGAAAATGCCAGGTACTCCATGGATTACAGGCACAATAAGGTCCAAATGTGATCAGCCTAGGTCGTATACTGTTGAAGGGTCAGATGGATTTATATATTTTTATAAATATAACTAATTCTTATAGTTTTAATAATAATAATATAAACTGTCCTATTGACACATCTGTTAGTTTAAACTAATAGATGAGACTAAGGGTAAGCAGACATCTCCTGTTACAATAGTACATCAGAATTTACAGGGCTTATCCAGCAAGGAATTAGAAGTTGATTTATTTTAAAAAAAAACACAATGTTCAGGTTTTTTGTACAACTGAACATTGGTTACAAAGTCACGAATTACTGTTCAATAATGAATATTACTCCTTAGGTAGTGTTCTCCGATATTTGTTTGTAATAGTATGAAGTATAGAGAACGTAATGATATTGTTAATCTTAATCTTTCTGTTGAGCGCTCTGTGGAGCTATCCTGTGTTGAACTGGAGCAAGTAATTGTGGTTTCCATATATAGACCACCACAGAGTGAATATAGTGTATTTGAAGTGACAATGGAAGAGGTGTTAAAACGTATAAGCTGTAGTAATAAGCATTTCATAGTTTGTGGTGATTTTAATATAGATATTCTTGACCAGTCACCAACTAGTCTTAGATTTACTAGTTTGTTTAAGTCTTAACTTACAATATTTATTTGAAGAGCCGACCCGAATCACCTCGCATTCTGCTAAATGCATATCTCGGGGTTCAATTATTCAATAAAATACCCGCTACCATTATGGACCTACCCCTTCACAAATTTAAGCTTACAGTTAAAAATTATTTAATGAAAAGGGGTTACTATTCAATAAATGATTTCTAAAATGATAAAGATAAATGGAATTAGTAGCTCATTCCTTGCAGGGGTTCATCTCAGGGTGGCTTCACTGAGCTTGTCATTATTGTTTTCCTTAATTGTTGTACAAGAGGTAATTCGTGATCACTGGTGGCAGGTTGACATATTCGTGTGTTGTTTGCATATTTGTTTAGGTCTACAATCTACAACTAACATATTTTCAAAATTTACATTTGTATAAAGACCACAAAGTGATCATTTTCTGCCTTCTCCTTTTGTTATATATCATACCATAGTATAATACATCATACCATAGTAGTTTCTTCATAGGTTATTACCATTTTGATGCTCGGTGTATTGGTTGCAGCTCCTTACTTTGTCTAATTTGTAAACCCTCACATAGTAATTTGGCGATTGGAAAAGAGTGGCGTGAGTTTTCTTGCCTGGCTCTTTTTCTCACAGCTCTACCTGTTGTGTTGTGAACCAGGCATTAAATGTAAATGTAAACTGACCTTCATAAGTGTCACATTGTGACCCACGTGAATTTTTAATAAAATAAATAGGAAGGAGAAACAGACAGCATATTTTGAGGCCTCCACAGTCACCTCAAACTGTATATCAAGATATGTTACAAAAAAGTTCAAATATCAAGATATCTCCTAAATCACATACAGTGTCACCATCTATTGAAGAGCATACAACTCCAGTTAAAATGCGCACTAGGTGTGGAAGAGTCATAAGACCACCAAGACGGCTAGACTTATAAGAGTTAATATTTTGTAAAACATTTTAGGAATGACTGTGAAGGGCTGATTAATTTAGTTAAGTCTAGAATATATATAGATAGAGCCTTAGTTTAACAAATTGTCTTATTTTTAGTTACTTAAGCAGTCTTTGTTGTCAAAAGTTATTGTTAAGAGTTTAGTCAATTCTGTAAACTATGTCAAGCTGTAAAATTATAATAATTTACCTTTTTTCTAACAAGGAGGATGTTATGAGTATGTGACATCCCTATTTTCAAGGCACATCACTAACCGATAAGGGGAGCGGGCGTGAAGATGGCGTCCTAACCATTGTTAATTGTATCTCTGTAATATATATCAAAAGTGTAATAATAAATCAAATCTAAATCAAGTCTAGTATTATTATGTATATAATACACACACAATACATTAGAGAGCTCTAGTCAACGTACGTACCATAAATAACACTAAAGTACGTACCTTACATGTTAAAACTTGCTTGTGCGTGTAAAATTGTAAATAAAATTTAGATTCGCATTTGTTTTTTATACAATTTACACTAACGTAGTGTTAAACCGTGATTGTCAAGTGTGAATAATTTGTCCTTTATTTATGTTTATCGTACAAAATGAGTGACAATAAGGAAACATTGAAACAAAAAGTATCAGTGTAGCGCTATTTTAAAAAAAAATTGTACTAAGAAGAAGGTGATATGTAGTTTATGGGGCATTTCACGCCACGCGGACAACGAAAAAAAAGTCAGGTCGTGAAATTTGTTCATATTCTGTTTGATTATACTTCTAGTGAACATGGATGTGCACACCCATTTTTTTTTCGTGTGGTGCTTTATTGTCGAGTTACGAGCTTTTGAAAATTAACAATGTATGAGGAATGCATTTTTTGGATGCTTATTTTTTTAATCAAACAATTTGTAACAAAACTTTATAAACATTGTTTCTTGAAGTTAAAAGTATGCAGTTTTTAATTTTTCCATAGAATTCGAAATTCGATTTTTTTTTACTCGTCGTAAACCGGAAGTGAAGATTAAAATCGATATTCGAGTAACTTCGACATATTTTTTTTTCAATATTTTTTATTAGAATTATAGCGTTATAAATACTAATACTCCAATAAAAAAATTAAAACGTGATCTCTAATAGTTTAGGATACAGAGCATGTAAAGTACATACACATCGCGCCCGGTTTCTAAGACGTTCGGGGTTATTTGTTAATATTTCGCTATTTACACTTCATTCGGTTATGTTAACATGCAAAATAAATCAAAATCAACTGAATTAAATTTTTAAGAGTAAAATATTACATATATTTTAATTTTTGAAAATTTAATTTGGCGAAATTGTCCACTTTACACTTAATGCGTTAGATATTTTTCTAACTTTCACACGCTTCTTATGACGAGCCATGAGAAACGGATTAAAACACCGATCACCGTAAGAATCCATTTTAAATCAAATAGAAAATAGTAACGCGTCTAGCCGATGAGCGGTCAAAGCTTCAACTAACAATAACGGTTAATTCGAACTACGAGCGGAACAGTTACGCGTCATCTAGCTGTCTCTTTCTAGCAAGTAACGACGATATTATTCTGGGTTAGTAATAGCTTTCATCACTCACTACGAGATGGCGTTACTGGTCGTATATCATAACATTGTCATTGTTTTGTATGAATTCGTTAATGAAAAATATTTATGTTATCAATTACATATATTTTACTCTTAAAAATTTAATTCAGTTGATTTTGATTTATTTTGCATGTTAACATAACCGAATGAAGTGTAAATAGCGAAGTATTAACAAATAACCCCGAACGTCTTAGAAACCGGGCGCGATGTGTATGTACTTTACATGCTCTGTATCCTAAACTATTAGAGATCACGTTTTAATTTGTTTATTGGAGTATTAGTATTTATAACGCTATAATTCTAATAAAAAATATTGAAAAAAAAATATGTCGAAGTTACTCGAATATCGATTTGAATCTTCACTTCCGGTTTACGACGAGTAAAAAAAAATCGAATTTCGAGTTCTATGGAAAAATAAAAACTGCATACTTTTAACTTCAAGAAACAATGTTTATAAAGTTTTGTTACAAATTGTTTGATTAAAAAAATAAGCATCCAAAAAATGCATTCCTCATACATTGTTAATTTTCAAAAGCTCGTAACTCGACAATAAAGCACCACACGAAAAAAAAATGGGTGTGCACATCCATGTTCAATAGAAGTATAATCAAACAGAATATGAACAAATTTCACGACCTGACTTTTTTTTCGTTGTCCGCTTGGCGTGAAATGCCCCTTATGTAAAAAGCAGTATAAAGATTTTGGAAATACGCGAAGTAAATATTCGCTTCAACTCAAAGAATTCCCAAAAATTAGAGACAATCATGTAAATACATGCGGATCATCAACATGTACTACGGGATGTTGATGATCCGCATGTATTTACAGTTAATATTAGACAGGCCGACTTCGAAGATACGGGAAGCAGGACTAAATCGAAAAGAAAAGAAGCGATTTAAACAGCTCCAGTTTACGTCGTCGACATCTTTCAGCAAATAAAACCAAAGAGAAATTGATGCTGCTTTAGTACAAATTATTTGTACAGATCTTCAACCCTTGCAAATCGTTGAAAATAAAGGATTTGTCAACTTTGTCCAAACTTTAGATGCAGATTATGTTCTTCCAGACCGAAAATCTTTATCAGGAAAGTGTTTACTTGAAGAATATCAAGTAGAATGTTCTTCTTTAATTGATATACTCGGAACAGTAAACAAATTAGCTGTTACTATAAATATGTGGAGTTTCGATAGTAATAAGTCTTATTTGACAATAACAGCTTATTTTGTTTTCATTTCTAAACTATACGCATGCACATTAAGTATAACAGAAGTAAAAAATTTGTCTGTTGTTATAGCTAGCGTTTTAGAGGAAGCTTTGGAGGAATGGAAAATCAGTGACAAAGTAGTATCGTAACTGATAACGCGAGTAATATTAAAAAGGCTATATCGGATTCTTTAAACAAAAGAAACCATTATTGCATAGCTCATACATTAAATTTAGTTATTTGCCACTAACGTCATTATTTCCAAAATGCCACACTTTAGTAACATATTTTTAACAAAGCACTAAAGCAAAGAGAAATCCAATAACAAATGAATGTACCCATCATAAAACTAAAACAAGAGGTAATAACAAGATGGAACTAAATTTTTTTAATGATGGAACGACTATTACAAACTAAACTCTACTTATCCGCTGCTTTGTCAACAATATCGTCTGCTCCTGAAAATCTCAATGGCAATGAATTGGAAGAAATAGAAAATTGTTTCAGTATTTTAAAGCCTATCGAGCAATTGACTACTATACTATCAGGGGAAAAATATCCAACTTTGTCCTCAACGATTCCTTTAATTAGAAATGTTCAGGCTTGTCTTATGAGAAAGGTTCCAGCAACAACGGTAGGGCAAGACCTTAAGGAGTCACTGCTTACTGCTATAAGTAAGCGCCTCGGTGTCTTCGAGACGAACAATACGGCTGCCAAGGCCACCATAATGGATCCGAGATATAAAAAACTGGTTTTGCTATCAAAGTCAATGCAGAGAAAGCTTTTCAGTGGGTGGTGGAAGAGTTAGGGTCTGTGTTAACACAAAATAGCAGTGCAGTTCCAGTTGCAGAGAATTCTACAATGATCGGTGAACGTAATGAAACGTTCAACATAACGTCTACTCTCAATTCCGATACAAATAAGAAATCCGATGATTGGTTGGAGCATTTTGACAAAAAAATGACAGAACTAGGAGTAATTCGAACACCTGTGTCATCTGCCTGTCATAATGAAACAATACATTGTTATTTGGACCATCAGCTTGATCTATAATTATATTGGGAAAAAAGCCAAAAAGTAATTCCGGAACTATACGAAATAGCTATGAAGTATTTGGGACAATCAACTTTTAAGGTACGCCTTTGAATGTGGATGAAGATTAGTTAAAAAAACATAAATATTTTAATAAACTTACTGTATTATCACTTGAAAAATTAGTTGCATTTTACTTTTTTAATAGTAGCTGTGATGTTTTCATTAAATTCTTCGAGATATTTTGAAAACTTTGCGATGGTCTGCATTATAGTTTTCTTGTGTAACAGAACTAAGGATTTATTTTTATTGAAAAAAAAACAACATATTATTTCTTCAAATTATATTATTTATTGGCGATAACCAAACTGCATACATTAATGTAACCAGCCTTTCTTTTCATTATTTAATCACATAACAAATGACTTTCTAAGATCCACTGCGTTACCTTGAACATTTCGATACATTAAATGTTTACAATAATCCTAGTTTAATAAAATCAGACTTAATGTTTACATACTATGACAACAACCAGGTAATAAGGCACAAATGTTGATAATTTTCATGCATAAATGAATGTAAATATTGTAACAAAATTTTAAAACATGTTTGAAAATTTAGGGACACTTAGTAGCGCAAGAGAAAATTAAGTGGTAACAACAGAGAATGTTTTGAAAATCCGTTAACAGCTCAAATCTCTGTACCTTAACATTTCATAGCAATCGTTAAACACTTGATGGACTTTCATCGTCCCCACGAGTATTGGAATATTAGTTGGAAGAACTTTCTGTAACGCGTGAATATATTTTTCTTCAATCACAAATAGCTTTATTTTACTGACTCGATTCATCTAGTCGTAAAATTGCAAAACATCCGTAATATCTTCACCATTGGCAACAATTTTATCCTTTTCAAAAATCCTCCAACACCATCAGCTGGGCCCTTCCCGTGGCCAGTTTAGAAAAACGACCATGTCATAGCTTGAAACCCGTTGTGAAAAGTTTTCATAGTCATTAAATAAAAATTCTGTTTCTGCCTATATTGCGTGCTAGTTTTTTATTTAAAAACGTGTTTTTTAAATGCAGCTAAATCGTTTCCGAATCTTGTCATAAAAATGTTTACATCTTCTGTTTGCTCTTCTCTTATGTCTTTTGTAGATTTCATCATCTTGCCATCTTTTTCATATTGTTCTTCTTTTCTGGTCCATTCTGTCCATTTTATTGATCCAGTAATTTTTTAAATGTTATATTTATTTTTTTTTAAATTCCATAGATATATTCTTTTGAATTGATATCACAAACTGTAAATATATAAGAATATTGGGGTCGTCAGTTCCTGTAATTCCATTTTTTTCTCAAAGCACTGGCTTCGTATTTAAAATTTGCGTGAGATTTGCACATGCACATGTCCGGTGCATCAACAGTGGCAGATACTACAAAAAACTGCTTGTTTCGAGTAAAATAGAAATAAGAGCAATGAAGGTCTGGGTTCTTTCTCTTGAAAGTTTGATGCAAGTTTTTCATAGTATTCTAGTAAATATCTTTTTTGTACCTAAATTATGGCGATGTAGGTAATGGAGGAGTGGTTGGTGGCGGCGTAACTGATGGATGTATAGCTGGTGGCGGCGTAACCTAGAATCAGGTCTCGGAGAAATTGGTCGTGTTTTTGGTATCACTCTTTCTACCATCTGTTTCTTTTTTTTTGTTCTCTTTTTCGTAGTCGCCGAATCTTATTTGCAAATTGACAGATTATTATTATAAAAACATCATTACCTTTGCCACACATTCTCTTATGTTATCGATAACGCAGGAGAAATGATGGGTAAAGCGGGGTAAAAACTAACAGTGAATGGATTATAAATTAATATTTATACAATGAAACCCAATGACTGTGGTAAATTGAAGCAAAATAGCGTTTAATCCAAATAATAGGAAAATATTGTAATATCTTAACAAAATTTATGTCGTAACTCAGCAGACCGGCAATAAACCTACGCACAACCTTTGAGAGCTCGCCGCACACTAAAGTCTAGATGTGGGCATTATTTCACGTCACTAGATGCAATAACTAGCTACGCGACATGTAACCGAATCATTAGTTTCGAGTCAAATTACAAGTAGTGATTTTTGTAAATGCGTTATTACTGTTAACTGTGATTGTTGGGTGTGAGTAGTCTACCGGCCGGCCGAGCGAGCAAGGTGGCAGGTCGACCAAGTAAGCGTCTAAGCGAGAGCGGGTGAGCACGAATAAATCCAAAGTAATCCGAACTCGCACGTGCCGTGGTATACAACAAAAAACAAAACAGCGGAACAGTATTAGTATACGTACGTTTAATTTTGATACGTAAGGCTATAGACATAGATAATAAAATAGAGTGATCTCTTTTTGTCAATAATTTCAACGGCTCGTGATTCCGGGAAGCAGGCGTCACTTTTTGAATTCAAAGTCAAATAATTTTAGGCATTTTAGTTTGTTTTAGTTCGTCATTGTACTTGTGTATAATTTTGCGTACTTTCTTCTAAAAATTAACGTTTATATGTTATATTGGTGTTTTATGTCAATATAATGTAACATTTCTTTGTTATTATGTAAATATATTTAGCGTGGATTGTGTAAGTCTAAATAAAGTGTAAATAAAAAACTTGTAAAAATGTCTCAATTGAATTCTAGTGCATTGTGGGCGTTTTTTCAAAAACTAGATAATGAAAAAAAGCGAAATGCAACAGTTGTGGTGAAGTTTATAGCTTCAAAACTTCAACATCGAATTTGAATGCGTATACAAGCATTTGTACCGCGCAATCAACGGCAAGGACCCCAGAACAAAGTCGTGGGGGCAGGAACCACCAGGCGATGTCCAACATTAGCCCTCGTCGTCCAGCTCCGATGCTGCGTCAGCTTCTATGTCCACTGCTGCTAGTACCATACCCATATACCGCACTGCGCAACAGCGCTTTGATAGCTACGGAATTGGCAAAAAAGTAACACTAACTAAAAAAAGACGAATTGATAATGACCTTGTCGAATTATTTATTGATAGTTATCACCCTTTCTTATTAGTAGAAGAACGTGCTTTTAAAAAATTTGACCGACACATACCTGGGTACGAGTTACCATCGCGAAAAACTGTCTCTAACATTCTGATTCTCACATTATACGACCAAACAGTTTCACGAAAAAAAGAAGAAATAAACGATATTGAATTTCTATTTCTAACAACAGACTTATGGACGTCTCTGGTCAATGATGCTTACATTGCTGTTACTGGGCACTATATAACAAAAGATCTTGTTTTCAAAACATTATTACTAAAATGTGCAGAGAAAATTCATAAAAATTTTGGAAATTGACTTTTTTGGGCAAATTTTTTTTTCAAGTTACACTATTTTTAATAAACTTTCAGAAAAAAGTCATGTTTTTATTGTGAAAAAATTACGTTTCTTGAAAATGTCGTAACGACCCACGTCTACTGAAGTTCGACCAGTACGAAAATGACTGACGCGCCTTACTGACGTAAAGGCAGATTTACATTGAGTCAGTAGCTGACGTCAGTCCACTGCCGAGTCAGTGCTGACCTGGCACTGCCATCGTGTAAATTGATTTCAAGTCAGTACAGTACTCAAGTCAGTACAGTCGCGTCAGTACTGACTTCAATATTCCCGCTTCATATTTTTGGCGTCAGTCCGCGCCCCCCGCCACCCACGCCAGCGCAACTGACGCCGTGTAAATGCCGAAGTCAGTCGCTGCCGCTCTATTGTACGGGGACCACGCATCACAAAATGACGCGAAAACTGAGCGACACGGAAAACTTAAAGCTTATTCAACTATACCGCGATAATGAATGCCTGTGGGATAATAAAGCACAAAATTATAGAAATAAAGAAATGCGTGCGACAGCATTACACAATATTGCACGAGAAATGAATTTAGAAGGGTTTGGCCTTAACGAGGTCAAAAATAAAATTAAATACTTGAGGGCAACTTACTACTTGGGACTGGATAAAATAAAAAAGTCCTCAAAATCAGGCGCTGGTGGAAATGTCTATACTCCAAAATTGAAATGGTTCGCAGAAATGGACGCTTTTATAAGAAATGCGTCTATACAAAGGAAAACAACAGTAAGTACCCACAATATTTATTTATTCTTAGTATTAAAATAAAACAAATATAATTTAAGAAATTCTGTTAAACTGCCACGGTACACTTCCGTTCGTCACAAAGTAATTTTTCAATAAATGTCTTTTCTGTTTCGCATTAACGGAATGGTTACCTATAAGGCTGATTTTAGTATCACGCTGACCGTGAGCGCTGAGAACTCAGCGCGTAGCTTGTCAGCGCTGAGGGACAGCGTTGGTCGTTTTAGTGTCGCACTGACCGCCTCGGGCTACAGCCGCAAACAAAAATGCGGAGTGCATTAATTATTGCTGCTTTGTATTACCTATCAAAAAGAAGGAAAAACTTGCGACGAAGACTGCATGTCCATCCATTAGTTGAGCAGAGAGCCGTCGCAGGAGAATTTGTCACGTTATACGGCGATTTGAGGGCCGACGAAACAAAATTCTTTAATTACATTTTGCCAGAGAACATTTTGCCGAGTATTTTTTGAGCCCTCTTGGTAGTGTGCCTTGGCAAGACTCGTGTATATTTTAACTGTAAAATGCTTTGTACTTCTAGTAATAAATAAATACTTCTAGTAAATAATATAATAAATATATTCTTATATAATAAAATAAACACTTGCCAAGTTGTTGTTTTTCTTTTTCTGAAACATTTTCGAAAAGGGTGACAACAATATCCTCCCAGGATTTGTTTCTTGCATCTTTATTTTTGTAGAGTGGATCGGATGCATTTCACAATATCGGTCTCAGGCGTACTTCGTCAATCACTCTACTCGTGTCTACATCGCGATTCGACATGTCTGTACACCCTGTCGGCGTCCGCTCTGCTCGACACTAAAACGCTCTCTGAAGACAGAGGCGCGCGGGCGATGGTGAGCGCTGAGGGCAGCGCGGCGCCGACGCGCGACGCGCACGGCCGCTGACGTGTCAGCGCTGACCACCGTCCGCGCTCACAGCTACGCGTTATTCAAAAACGCTCCATAGAATTTCATACATTTCGGCTGTCAGCGCCGACGGTCAGCGCGACAGTAAAACCAGCCTAACTTGATCAGTTATACTTATTAATGGAGTTATTTCCGATCTCCAAGTACCTGGTATTATTTGTCCTTCAGAGTCCTCTCTGTCTACACAAGTAGGTGTTATGTAGGAGTTAGATGTTTTTCGCAACCAATTGTGAAGGGCACAGGATGCACAGACGATTGCATCAATTGTGTTCAAACTGGTGGGAATTGCTTTTTCGAATACACGGAATCTAGAAACTAGAATTCCAAAAGTATTTTCCACTATACACCTTGCACGACATAGTCTGTAATTGAATATTTTTTCACTGGTAAACAGTTGCGAACCTGGATACGGTTTTAGTAAATAGGTCTTTAACGGAAAAGCTGCATCGCCAACAATGAATCCATCAACTGGCAGTAATCCTTCTTCTAAACGGCGATAAATCGAAGAATTTTTAAAAACTCCCCCATCAGAAGCGCTGCCATTCGCACCAACATCGATGTATGAGAAACAGTAGTTATGGTCTGCAATAGCCATCAAAACAATACTATTTGTTTTTTTATAGTTGTAAAATTCACTTCCACTATTTGGCGGAGCTTTGATAGTGACATGCTTCCCATCAATTGCTCCGTAACACGAGGGGAAATTCCATCTGGTGTTAAATCCGTTTTCGATAATTTTCCATTCATCCTCTCCATCTGGAATCTGCAAAAGAAAAAAAATGTATTAAACAAACAATCAAATCTTTCCTCTTTGTAAAGATATGCGTGTAAGTAGGTATGTATATAGGTAGGTTTGTAGGTAGGTACTTATATAAGGTTTGTATGTATGTAATCACTTTAGGTACTCGTTATTACATTTTATTACTTATTTTCAGGATAATTCTGACACTCCCAACAATATTCCTGTTTCTGGTGATGATGATGAAGATGAGATAAGATCCAACACTGAAAATAATAACAAAGCGAATTCACCAGCTTCAGAATCCGGGCCAAGCACACCAAACTCCAACCAACCGACAAGACTGAGGTCTAAACGTAGCAAACTGTCTCAGATGTCCGATATGATAAAAGACATGAAAAATATATCACATAGTATTAATATGCCTTCAGACGAAGGAAGTGATTGTGATATTTATGGAAAGCATGTGGCCTCTCAGTTAAAAAAACTCTCTGAGGAACAATGTATAATAGCACAAGAAGAAATCCAAAGAATATTATCCAAATGTAGACTAACAGATCTAGAAAAGAGAAGAAGAAATGTGACTATTTACCCAAATACACACTTTTCTATGGGGGCTACTACTCGTACACAGCCTCAGCAGAATCGTGATACTCTTAGTCCAGCGTCTACGACAAACAGCGGCAGCAGTTGTTCCTTAGGGTTTTATCCCCCCGATGTCACTCAGATGACTGCCTCAAGTAACAGCTCTTTGGGATTTTACTTTTCATCGCCAACTCAAACTCCAAGATATGTAGATCCCAGTCAGGTAATCATCAGTACCGCCCCTAATACAGCTCTTAATAACGATAACTGTGAAGGCGACTGTGCTGATGTTATTAAGTATGCTTTTGATACAGCTTAGTACCTACTATTACTATAGGTTATTATAATTTATATGTGATCGTTAATTTTTTTAATAATTTAAAATTTTTTAAGTAAATAACTTTCTTACCTTAATCTGTGTTTTCAATGACTCATATATTGCCCAACACACTTCCGGTATTAAATTAGAAATAGATGGTATCGACACGCGATAAAAGTGACTGAGATTTCGAAACGACATTCCAGTAGCCAAAAATGTCAGCGTAATTTCGAGTTTCACTTTGGCTGGTAAGGCGTCTCTCATAAATGTGTCTTGACGCTGAATAGAGCTTGATAACGACATAAGCAGATCGTCAAAGTTTTTTGGGGTCATTCTCAAAGCCACTTTGTATTCCCCAGGATCTTCAATTCTCAACTGGGTTAACAACAGAGCAGAACCTCCAGTTTTATCTCTATCATCTATCCATTTTCTTACCCATATTCGTTTCTGTTTAGATACCTCATTTTCTAACATTCCAGTTAGTTCTTGCATCATCACAAAGGTAAATTTTCTCAACAAATGATTAATGTTGATTTTTTGCTGTTTTCGAGAATTCATTTTTACGCACTGACTTTACGAACGTGTGTACACCAAAATAAATATCCTCGACTACTGACGAAATACTGACTGCGTGTAAATAGTATGAGTCAGTTTTCGGCGACAGCTACTGACCCAATGTAAATCTGCCTTTACTCGTGTGATATAATGCTTGGAACTAGAAGGAGTTGAGTCGAGTGACTCGAAAACTCGAGTGACGTAGGTAAGTGACTCGAGTAACAAAATCATACTCGAGTACTACTCGAGTAACATAGGTAAATGACTCAAGTAACCAAATCATACTCGAGTCGCATTACTGCCTACGGCTATCGGAAATTGAATTGTAGTCCAGTGTCCTAGTACTTTTATTTGTTACGTTTCAAGCGGGCGGCGACATATCAAATTTCCAAAAGCGGGCGGCGCGCGCACTCACTTGTAGCTGCAAGCTCTATTTGAATTTGCCGCGTATGTTTGTTAGAATAAATTGAATTCCTGTAGTAATAAGATATAATTTGACTTGTAGTATGAGATATGAGACGTATTTTGTAAACAATATTAAGTGAGACCTGTATTTTTATAGGTATAAGGTAACTATAGTGAGTGTTTGTTAAGCAATTTTCAAAACTGATTGAATTGATTTGGTTACGCACGGTATGTGTAGATTAAGGTATAAAGCGACCGGGCTGGCGTCCTCTAATAATTTGCGCCCGGGTGCCATGCACCCTTCGCACCCCCGGGTAAAGACGGCCCTGCTACTCGGTTCAAAAACACGTTCCGACTCGCTCTGACGAATTCCTTCTCGTCTGTATTGTTGCTGTGTCCCGTGCAGTGTTGCCAACTCGGTTACTGCAAAATATTCTGGAGTGATGTTAAAAAAATACCAAAAATATGCAAACTTTATTTTTAAAGTGCCAAAAAAGATGCCAACGTAAATTTAAGTGCTGTATTTATTCATGAAAAACGTCGAAAACCAAAAGTCTACGAAATGTAGATGAAGAACTAACAAATTAGTCAATTAATTAACTTAATTATTTAATTAATTAATTAACAATTTTGGAATAAAATTTCAATATTTTGATCTACATCAACAAAGTCTGACAGCCAGAGTCGTAACTCTGTTTGCTACCTATACAGTATACTGCATAGTACATCGTCTGGAAACGTATAAGCATAACAACACGTTCCTGTCATCTTTCGGTCAAATTCGATATACAGAATGACATTTAGGGTTCTCATCGCCAAGTAATTGTCCAGTTTGCTTTTAGTTAAATCAATTTGGCCAAATACGCGTTCAATATCCGCGTTTGAATGTGGTAATGATAACAGAGACATTGCAAAATGACATAAATCTACAAAGGGGTTATTATCAGCTGCACTTTTATATTCCATGACTTTATCCCAGAAATCTATAGTGGAAGATGTAGTTTCCCATTTAACGTGAACTATGTTTCTCCATTGAGATACGAGTTTTTCAATTATTGGCGCATTTATTCCGAAGTCTTGGGCTATTTCGACTATCGATAGCTTGACTACTTTTAAAGTATCTTGAACTAAAAACATGGATAATTTCTGAAGTACTTTAAAATTTATGAGCAATCTCGAACGTAGGTCTGTCTCAAGTTTCAGTGTAAAACTAATAGGGGAGAGCAGGTACGATTCATATAGTAGGAGCATTCGTACAGTGGTGATATCTACACAATCCTACATGTTGACCCGGTTGTATTTGTGTGTGTGTGAGGCCGGCTCATGCATCTATGCTAACAGCTAAGCACGATGGTGGTACAACAGCGACGTTGGAACAAGTCGATACGTGTTTTCACATCGTAGGTAATTTTTTGATTCATCTTTAAAATCATTCGTAATAAGTTTTACTCAAATTGTTAGTTATTTATAATAGGTGTTGAATAAGTGCTTTAGATTAATAAGTAATATTGATAACACTGAGTAAAATTGTAACATTGATTTTGGGATAACCGCAACGGTTATTTTTATTTTGAATTTATTTGTTGATTGATTTGGTTGGGGTACTTTCATACAGTTATGAGTGGGTAGATCCGTACTGTACCCTGCGTGAGTTCAGAAAGTTTCTTTAATCAAAATATTATTATTTCAGGATCATGCTGCGAATATATGTAAAAAAGGAACTAGAACGGCAGAGGTAAACGAAGATGAAATAAAATCTGCGATGAATAAAGTTTTAGATAAATCTTTATCTGTTAGGAAGTCTGCACAAAAATACGGCATCAAACCAACAACTCTTCAAAGTCGCTTAACAAAGTTCCATAAAAAGGCTTTAGGTGAAAAGATAGATAACTACACTCCGTTGCGTGTTTTTAGTTCCAAGTTCACGTGTAATCAAGTATTCACTACCGAGTCTATATTGAATGAGTACATCGCGAAATGTTCCAAAATGCATTATGGGTTGACAATCGTACAGGTGAGGAAACTGGCGTACGTATTTGCAAAACTGAATCAGCTGCATTATCCACCTAGCTGGAATCATAATAAAATGGCAGTAAAAGCATGGCTGGATAGTTATCATAAGCGAAACAAATTTAAGTTTGAGGAAACCTGAAAATATCAGTGCAGCAAGATCTTATGCATTCAACAAGACGGCCGTAAATGATTTCTACGAAAACTTAGAAAAGGTATTGAAAAAATATGCACTCACTGCAGATCGGATCCATAACTGATGAGTCAGAGATATCCACAATGTTGATATGCCTGACTCATCAAAACTATAGATCTGATCTGCAGTGAGCGCATATTTTTTCAAGATCTATCAAGATTTTCGCCTGCATTACTATCTACATCATCTGTGGGATTAATATCACCAGAAATTACCCGACCTTACCCTAAAGTGGACAGGCATGCGCCTAAAAATACGAAGAAAGGAAAACTGCCTGGAAGATATATACAGATACTCACGAAAAGAATGGACTGACAGAAATAGAAAAAAGCCGAAGACATGAAAAAGCAAGACCAGGACAGAAAACAAAAGGCTAAGCTAAAACACCCGTTAAATTTGCTGCGAGACAGACATATAAAGAAACCAAACCAAAGAAACAAAAGAAAATTGTAGAGACTGAGACTGATAGTGATGATGAGACTACCATAAGTTTAAAAGAATGTTCTTGTTCTTTTTTCGAAGACATGTCTGAAGGATCTGATGTTGAGAACGAAATTCCAATTATGACGGAAAATATTAAAGAAGAAAGCTTTGTGTTGGTGAAGTTCGAAAAAAAGACTGTTTTACATTATATTGGACAGGTGATGACAAAATATAACCCTATTGAATATAAACCCTAATACTGAAGATGCACAGCTTATTATCACGTAGTCTGAATATTGCTGCCGCCTAAATCTGCTTCTACAGCAAGAACAGCTGATAACTTTAGCTTTGAAAAAGATCTCACGACATGTTATCGTGATGGTAAAGTTCAATGTTGATTTTATGACTTAAATTTAAGCAAGTTGATTGTAAAACACTATATTATTAATTATTACTATATTTAAAGTTGATTCTGTGTTAATTTTGATCTCAATAAATGTTAATTTCATATAAATAACCTTTTTTATTACTGTGCACTATGTACGAATGTACCCTTTTCTACGTTGAGTAGCTTCGTACTTCGTACGTTTTGAGTAGTGTGATAATGTTGTATCAAAATATGAAATTAGTGAATAGTAGCGCCATCTCTTATCGTTTTGTAGAAACTGTTTGTCTGTCTATGACAATTTGCTAAATTAAAAGACAGTCTATTGCGATAAAACGTGTTTTACTAGAGGTTATGGGCGTACTCTGTGCTAAATTATCAGTTATTTTCGTGAAAATAGATAATTTGTGAAAGTTATATCGCGGAAACATGACTACGAACTATATTGCCAGTGTTCCTAAACTAAAAGGAAGAGAAAATTATGATGAGTGGAGCTTCGCGGCTGAAAATTTGTTGGTTCTTGAAGGAAAGGAACAAGTACATCAAGTCAACGGCAAGTTTTGAAGTTAAGCCAGCAGACGACGCAAAAACGAAGGCAAAGCTAATATTGACTGTGGACTCATCGTTGTATGTGCATATTAAGAATACCAAGAGCGCAGCAGAATTATGGACTACATTGAAGACCATGTTTGATGACTCCGGTTTCTCACGCAAAATAACATTGCTGCGACATTTGATTTCTATTCGGCTAGATAATTGTGATTCAATGGCTACATATGTGACTCAAATGGTCGAGACAGCTCAACGGTTGAACAGCACAGGTTTTACAATCACCGATGAATGGGTGGGTTCATTATTATTAGCAGGTTTGTCAGATCGTTATTCTCCCATGATAATGGCAATTGAACATTCGGGCATTTCGATAACTTTTCGAAATTCGAAATTGCTCGACATGGAAGTGACCAGAGACAATGACGCAGGTGCTGCATTTGCCGCGCGAAATAATCATTCGTTCAATAAGTCAAAGAAAGGCAGTCCCGGTCCTTCAACGTCAGTATCAAACAAGAAAATGACAGCAGCAATGACAGATTCATCGAAAATAATTACATGCTACAAATGTAAAGAAAATGGTCATTATCGAAATCAGTGCCCTTTATTGAAGAAAAACAATAGTAAATATGTTTTTAATGTCGTTTTCCTGAATGGAAAGTTCAATAAAACTGAATGGTACGTGGATTCAGGTGCCAGCGCTCATATGACGGTGAACGAATCTTGAGTAAAAAACATGAACCGATCACCGTGTTTACCAGAAATAGTGGTTGCAAATGAATCTACAGTTCCAGTAGTTTGTTCCGGAGACGTCGACATTGTTTCAGAACTGAAATTTGAAATTACAGTGAAGGATGTGCTGTGCGTTCCCAGTTTGACAACAAATTTAATATCCGTGAGTGAACTGATTAAAAACGGAAATAATGTGATATTTGATGAAAAACACTGCTACATTCGAGACAAGAATGATGTTTTGATTGCTACTGCCGACCTGTCAGATGGTGTTTACAAGTTGAGGTTAGAAACACAGACTTGTGTTGGCCGCACCAGCAGTTAGTGGAAATCTGTGGCACAGAAGATTAGCACACCTAAATAGTCAAGACATGAACAAGATGAGAAATATTGTGAATGGTTTGTCATATGAACAAAATTTTGACATAACCAAATATCAGTGTACAACTTGTTGCGAGGGAAAGCAAACAAGATTACCCTTTTCGCATGTTGGTGAGAGAAGCACAGAATTATTACAAAGAGTTCACACAGATATTTGTGGACCAATGGAAACCACGTCATTGAATGGTGCTCGATATTTCATACTGTTTGTAGACGACTTCAGTCGGATGACTTTTATATACTTTATCAAGAATAAAAGTGAGGCGCTCAGCAAAATCAAAGACTTCCAAACACTGGTTGAGAAACAGTTGAATAAGAAAATAAAGATGATACGTTCAGATAATGGACTTGAATTTTGCAATAAGGAGTTTGATAATTATTTGAAACAAAAGGGTATAATTCATCAAAAATCAAATAATTACACGCCTGAACAGAACGGTTTAAGTGAGCAAGCCAACCGTACAGTTGTGGAGAAGGCTAGATGTCTATTGTATGATGCAAAGCTGGATAAACGATTTTGGGCAGAGGCAGCTAACACTGCTGTCTATTTGAAGAATAGATCCGTTGCTTCAAGACTTCAGACACTTCGTACGAATTGTGGTATGGGAAGAAACCAGATCTCAGTCAAATCCGTTTATTTGGAAGTAAAGTCATAGTGCATATCCCCAAGGAACGTCGTTTGAAATGGGATAAGAAAGCCATGGAGCACATTTTAGTGGGATATAGTGAAGAGGTCAAGGGTTACCGGCTGTATAATCCTGCGAAGAAGAGTCTTGTTATAAGTAGAGATGTCATCGTGATGGAAAATGAATCAGAGCTCAAAGAAACAGGCAAGAATTCAGCTATCTGGATTCCTAAAGAAGAGACACTTGCAGATAACATAGAAAAAGAGAGCACAGTTTCAGTGGGGGATAAATCGTCTCATATTTCAGAGACAGAAGACTGCCCATCAGATTATTCTTCAGTGTATGAGGAGAGTAATGAAACAGTAACGGAAACTTCATCTCCAACCACAGACATTAGACACAGAAGTCCAGACGACATCAACCCTAGAACAGACACCAGAATTACCTGAAAAGCGTTCCAGGAAAGCAACTGAACGGTATGGTTTTACATGTCTTTCCAACACTGTTTCAGCATTAGAGGAGATAGTGTTCTCAGAGGCTCTTGCAGGGCCTGAGAGTGAACAGTGGAAGAATGCCATGGCCGACGAGCTGCAGTCTTTTGAGGACAGCGATGCATGGGAGCTCGTTGACAACCCCGGTGATGTGACAATTGTGAAGTGCAGGTGGGTGCTTAACAAAAAGTTTGATGTGGACAATAATGTGCGGTTTCGGGCTAGATTGGTGGCAAAAGGTTTCTCGCAGAAGCCTGGAATTGACTATACGGACACGTTCTCTCCCGTGGTTAGACATTCAACGCTCAGATTATTGTTTGCTCTCAGTGTTAAGATGAATATGAGTATTGATCATTTGGATGTTACTACAGCATTCCTATACGGTTTTTTGAGAGAAACTATTTACATGTCATTACCTGAAGGTTTTATGAACAAAAGTGGGGGAAAGGTTTTAAAATTGAAAAGAGCAATCTATGTGTTAAAACAGTCTTCCCTTGCGTGGTATGACAGAGTTAAAGATTTACTATGCAACTTAAATTTTAAAAACAGTCAGTATGAGCCTTGTTTGTTCACAAAAAACTAAAGGTGAAGCTAAAATTATTGTGGCCTTATATGTGGATGACTTTTTAATTTTTTCGAATTGTCCTGTTGAAATTAAAAGATACTTTAGGATCAGAATTTAAGCTAAAAGATTTAGGACCTGTAAGGCAATACTTAGGCATGAGAATAAATGTTAGTAAAAATGTAATTACTGTAGATCAGCAGCAGTATATTGATCAGCTATTAACTAGGTTCAATATGTTGTATTGTAAAATGCATACAACACCAATAGAGTATAAATTAAATTTAGAGAAACCTGATAAATGTGTACCTGATGTTCCATATCAGAAGTTAATTGGTTCATTAATGTATTTGGCAGTATTAACCAGGCCTGACATTTCCTATTCTGTTAGCTATTTGAGCCAATTTAACAGTTGCTATGATCTTACACATTGGCATTACGCTAAACGCATTCTTAAATATTTGCAATGTACAAAAACTTACTGTTTAAAATATTTTAAGGGCGGTAGCAAGTTAGAGGGCTTTGTAGATAGCGATTGGGCCAGCGATGCCATAGATAGGAAGTCCTACACGGGCTTTTGCTTTACTATGTCGGGATCTGCCATTTCATGGCAAAGCAGAAAGCAAAAGTCCGTATCGCTCTCTAGTACAGAGGCAGAATATACTGCTTTGTCTGAGGCAGCTCGCGAAGGAGTGTATTTGAGAAACCTGTTACATGAAATAACTGGTAACTTATCTGTAATACAGATCTATTGTGACAATCAGAGTGCTTAAAAGTTGTCATTAAGTAACCAAAGTCACAACAGATCAAAACACATAGATGCGAGATTCCATTATGTAAGAGATGTTGTTAAAAATAAATATATTAAAGTTATGTACTTGTGTAGTGAGGAAATGCCTGCCGATTTACTTACCAAAGGACTGTGTACTATTAAGCATTATAAGTTTATGTGTAAATTGGGCATTGTACTTAAATAAAATTGTTGCTTATTTTGATAAGTGGGGGTGTGATAATGTTGTATCAAAATATGTAATTAGTGAATAGTAGCGCCATCTCTTATTGTTTTGTAGAAACTGTTTGTCTGTCTATGACAATTTGCAAAAATAAAAGACAGTCTATTGCGATAAAACGTGTTTTACTAGAAGTAGCTTTGTACGATTTCCATTTTTTGGAAAAATCATCATAGTTTGGCCATGTTATTTTGCAACAACGCTGAACTATACTATTATTAAAGCCAGATGTGCAGGTAATTTAGCAGCCTTGAAATTATTTTGAAATGGCTGTTAGTTTGTTGAATGGCTATTAGTTAAACAATAAGAGCACGATAAAAATTACAATTACCAATTAGGCATCATATCTTCATTTAACCAAAACAAAGAACACTTTCGAAGGTTATTTTTTATTAAACAAGTTTGTCTAACGCGTGCTTTTTGAAATGCCTAGGGAACGTTCACGAATAACATTTAACTTTGAGCGTACCTCACGCAATCATGAATCATTTCAAGAAACTCTCAATAGAAGTCAACTTAATCAAGTTTCTATTCAAGAATCGCTGCCATTAGTTCAACCCACGCGTACTGCTAAAGTAAGATGTTTGCGAAACATATAATTATGAGTGAAGAAAGATCCTATGATTTAAGGGTTCTGCGAGATTATAATCGATTTCAACGAGCGGCTGAGTGTAGTGAGAATAAACTACAATGATTAAGAGATTTATGCCAGTGCGCGTTATAAAGCGTGACCTGTGAAAGTGTCGAACAACGTGAGCAAGGTCTGGTAGATCTACGACAGTGTGTATCTCAACGTATTGCCAATGAAAATGTCGAACATCGTGATCAAACGTCTGGAAGATCTACGACAGCCTGCATCTCAAAGGATCGTCAATGAAAGTGTCGAACAACGTGAGCAACGTCTGGAAGATCTACGACAGTGTGTGTCTCAAAGGATTGCCAATGAAAGTGTCGAACAACAAGAGCAACGTCTAGAAGATCTTCAACAGCGTACATCTCAACGGATTGCCAATGAAAGTGTATTACAACATAAGCCACATCTAGAAGATCTAAAACAGCGTGCATCTCAACGTATTGACAATGAAACTGTCGAACAATGTGTACAACGTCTGGAAGATCTACGACAGCCTGCATCTCAAAGGATTGACAATGAAACTGTTGAACAACGTGAGCAACGTCTGGAAGATGTACGACAGTGTGCATCTCAACATATTGCCAATGAAAATGTCGAACAATGTGAACAACGTCTGGAAGATCTACGACAGCCTGCATCTCAAAGGATTGCCAATGAAAGTGTCGAACAACGTGAGCAACGTCTGGAAGATCTTCAACAGCGCGCATCTCAACGGATTGCCAATGAAAGTGTCGAACAACATGGGCCACCTCTAGAAGATCTACGACAGCGTGCATCTCAACGTATTGGCAGTGAAAGTGTCGAACAACGTGTGCAACGACTGGAAGATCTACGACAGCATGCGTCTCAACGTATTGCTAATGAAAATAATGAACAACAAGAGCACAGATTAGAAGAACAAAGGCGTCGAGATGCAAGACGTCACAGAGCTTTAGAAATAATTTTTTTATCAACATATAATTGCATCGTTAGTACGGATGTGTCATATTACACCTTAAAACCATTCGAAGTTTTATGCATCCATTATGGCGCATTGCATTTTCCTGAGGAATGCGTTTCTAATGGTATAAATATTAATTCTTTTGGTGACTGTTGCTTACATGGACGAATTGTAATGGAACATCACAATTTTCAAATGAATTAGTGCGTCTATTTCTGAACCGTCACCCAAATTCGGCAGAATTCCATAAAAATGAGAAATATAAATGCATCTTTTGCACTATTATTTTTCAACGTGGACGATAATAGAACAATAAATAATTATGGCATTTATAGTTTTGTTGTTTGCGGTATATCATAAAATGAATATGATAGCTCAATTAACTCAAAATGTTAAAGGTGTCTTTGAATGACCACAGAATGGCCAACTTTACTTTTTAGATCCTGATGATGCTTTGAATGAACGAGTTAATCATCCTCTTAATAATAGAATTAGCACCTCTACGGTGCAGCTACTGGAGTATATTTTTCGATCGCATAATACTTATGTACAGGGGTACACAATGATGCTAGAAGTAGAGGAAGAAGTTAATCGGCTAAGTTCTGCGCAAGGAATACCAGCACCGCACATTAAGCTTTTATTTAAAGTGTCAGAGGAGGCAGATCATAGAAAATTTAACATACCCGCCTGTAATGAGGTTTGTGTCGTGTTTACGCTTAAAGCTGATCAAAGCTTTCCAAATAACGAACTGATTGTTCATAAGCGGAATAAAAACATTGTCACTTATCCGTTATTTTACCCAGCAGACACGGATGGTTATTGTATAGACTTGTAATTCCAGACGTCCTATACTAGCCGCCGCCATTAACATTCGACCCGTGTTTGCACAATACAGATTTTCGTTTCGACCTGAGTTAATTAAATTCTTAGTGGAAACACCATCAACAAAGAACCCGATGTACGTACGACAAATTCCATTTAATGCCCTTCATTGCGGTGGAAGGTTATTTCAACAATATTTAGTGGACATATACATTCGCTTAGTGTGATTGCATTCAACGAATAAAATAAAATCAAGGCAAGATCCTTGCAAAACAGTACACGGGAGTAGCCCGTTTTATTAATGAACTAGTCGAAAAAATGCCATAGTAGATGAGAATGTAATTCTGCCTTCCTCGTTTCCTGGTTTAAAAAAATATTATACGGAAAATTACGATGATGCATAGGCGATTGGTCGACGGTTCGGATCCCTAATTTCTTTATTACTATGACATCAAATCCTAACTGGTCTGAAATTAAACAAGCATTACGAATAGATTTAGAGAACGGGACAATCATGGAGCAACTCCCATAGAATCGTCCTGATATCGCGTCTCGAGTTGCTAAGTTAAAATTGGATCAAATAATAAAAGATTTGGACAAAAAACAAATTTGTGTATGCTTTTGTATATACTATAGACTTTCAGAAAAGAGGATCACCACATATGCATTTGTTTGTGATTATGACTTCTGATCACAAGATTCATTAACCCAAAGAGCTCGATGACTTGATTTCATCTGAAATATCCGGAAATAATGACACATAGTTAAACAATTCGTACTCAAATGGATGATTCACAATCCACGCGGAGAGCTAAATCCCAATGCAACGTGTATGGTTAACAAAAATGGGAGAACAAAGCGTCGATTCGACTTCCCTAAATCTTACCAAGAAATAACATCTTTAGTAGATGATGGAAAACCAAATTACCGAATACGTTACAACACGCAATTGGATCCTTACAGTTCTCAATTTTTACACGGACAAGCAGTTTATCGTAAAGACATAAATGGTCGTCGTATAACTAGAAACATGTATCAACATCTAGCACCCTACAACCCATATTTATTGAAAAAACTAAATTGTCACATTAACGTTGAGAATGTAGGGAGTATTTTGGCTGTGAAATATATTTACAAATACATTTATAAAGGCCATGACTGCGCGTCGATCGTAGTCGAGAGTAGATCGTCGAGTGTAGAAATACAAAGAACACTAATTTATAATGAGGCTAACACATACATTGAAGGACGCTGCGTCACGTCAGCAGAAACATGTTGGTGATTATTTGCTTTTTAATTTCAAAAGCAAATAATCACCAAAAAAAGTCACTGCGTTCAAAGACTGAATATACATTTACCAGGTCAATATCGGATCGCAAACTTAGATCAAGCCCAGGAAGATTTAGCTGATATTGGTCAAAGAGGATCCACTTTGGAAACATATCTTATCCATAATAAAAGAATTAAACAACAGAAAGAACTTAATCAATTAAATGAACATTTTAATAATATTGATGTCAGATGTCTAAACATTTTCTACACATCTTCGAAGTGTAAATGACACCCAGTGTGAGATATATAAGCAAGCTTGCTTATCAAGAGGTTTGCCTACGACGATCAACAATGGATAGAAAGATTGCGTGAATCTGCATTATCTAACATGCCTGTAGCAATGCGAATCCTTGTTATACAGATATTAATTTGCGGATCTCCCGAAAACCCAAAGTGACTATGGGAAATTGGCAGAACATTCATTTAAAGAGAATTTGGTAGAAGATTTTATACACGCAGTCCGGCGAAATGGGCAGTCTATAGAAAATGCAATTAATCGCGTTTACAGAATTATTGCTCATAAATTGAACACCGAAGCAACAGAAGACAGAAATTTTAAATACTGGGTGCAAACTTTTGGCTTTGAAGATGATATTGAGGGTTACCGTATAAAATACAGATGAATAAGCAGTAGTCCTAGGAGAGCAAATGTATCAAATACTAAAAGGAAAACGGATAGAAATCGTTAATGAAATTCTTCGAGCTGTAAATGTCCAGGGGGCACTGGAAAGACCTTCATCTATAAAACTTTGTACCACATTCTTACTGGAAAACGATGCAATGTGAAATGTATAGATTTTACCGGTGTTGCTTTCATATTGTTGCCTAATGGTTGCACTTCACATAAAACCTTTGGATTGAAAGTACAACTGACGTCAGATTCAATCTCGAGTATCCAACCAGGATGATCATTGAAAACCAGAAAATTAACAAATAGATATTTTTCTTATGCATGAAGCCCCGATGCTTCCCAAATATAGATTGCAAAATATTGATCAACTTTTGCGATCCATCGGAAATCTTAATCTCCCTTTTGGAGGAAAAGTAATAGTACTGGGGGGATAGTACTTAGGGGGAATTTTCTTAAATGTTTGCTTGTACAGCCGCGAGTGAATAAAAATGAGTTATTAGATATTTCTATTAAACGATATACTTTATGGTCACGTTTTAAGACATTTACGCTAGAAGAAAACATGCGTGAAAACATACATGATATAGAGCAATGGGAATTTGCTGACTACTAAAGTTAGGAATGGCGAATTGCCATTAAGTACATTGGAAGAAATTGAATTACCCCAAGATATCATTTCAACTAACAATCTAATTGATAAAGTGTTTGGAAATTGCTTTTCCAGTGAAAATTATGAGGGAATGAAAGACAGAGCAATACTCGCATCAATCAATAAAGACGTTGATGGAATTAACGATGACATCGTTGCCAAACTTCCAGGAGAGTATAAAATCTATCATAGTCATGACTGGATAAAAGATCAACCTGAAGGAGCACTTAAATTTACAATGGAATTTCTTAATTCAGTCAATATTTCAGATTTGCCACCATACGAATTAAAATTGAAAAAAAAAATGCGTTGATAATGCTGTTACGTAATTTGGATGTATCAGAAGGTCTATTTAATGGAACGATACTCATTGTGACAAGCTCATATAATAACATAATAAATGTAAAAATCGTTACTGGTGAACAATCTGCGAAAGAAGTACATATACCTAGAATCACTCTAGACTTATCAAGAGGTCAGTTTGGATGTATTATGCAGCGACACCCATTTACAGTAAGATCGGCATTTGCCATGATAGTACACAAAGCTCAAGGACAAAATTTCTAGTTTGTTGGAGTGGACTTAAAATCATCAGTTTTTATGCATGGCATGTTGTATGTGGCTTTTTCGCGAGTAAAGCGACAAAGTTTTATTCTCCTTAAATGTAAACAATGTGACTCTATCAATTACGCAGCAATCAGAAATATCTACAATGAATACCCATGCTTCTGCATGAAATAACCCAGCAGTAATTGATTCAATAAGAGTGACTGCTGACACTTACGGCCGCTTTCCACTAGGAGCGGTGCGGACCCATTAGAGGCTCCGTTGAACTCGCAACAGTAGGGGAGAGTTGGATATTACCGCGCGCCTGATAATTCCGCGCCCTGGCGTAATTCAATAACTACATATACTAAGCGCCTACAGTTTCCAAAATATCGTGACTCGTACCCCTCCCCCCTCCCCCCTTTCGCGGCCTCTCAGTTGCTATCCAGTGTTCAGAGTGGAGGGACGCGCGCCAGCATTTCCCACGTTTTCGATGTTATTTTGCTGGAGTTTCTATTAAGAGGTGAGTCAATTATTGTTACAGACTTAGAAATTATATGTATGCATTTATACGGTAAAAACAGTGTACAATTTGTGTGCAGAATAACTTTTAATGAATCATTTAAATTCGTTTTGTTTTTGAGGTTATTATACCAAATTATTGAGTTCAATAATTCCGCGTGTAGGGCGCGGTATTATCCAACCCACGCGCGAAATTGTCAAGTATGGGAATTATATGTCAATTTTTTTTTTACAGAAACTCCTCTGTACATTGTGTGTTTGAGACTGACGCACTACATAGATGGCTGAGCCAATACCAAAGAAGGAAAAGTCATGGAATCCACAAGACATGAAGACTGCGTTGGCGGCAGCAATATTAAAAGCATCGGCGAGGAATTTCAACGTACCGGAATCTACCCTCAGAGACCGCTTAAAACTGGGAGAAGATTATAATCCTCCCATGGGCCGTAAGACTACCTTTTCACCTGAGGAAGAGAAAGAAATATGCGAGTACATCACAATAATGTGCAAAAAGTTTTACGGAATAACTCAGCAACAGTTACAAAAATTGGTGTACGAATTCGCCGTTACCAAGAACAAAAAACATATTTTCGACAGAGAAAGGCATGGCTGGTAAATCTTTTTAAAAATAAATCCAGGAATTTCCTTGAGGCTTCCAGAGCCCACGAGCTTGAATAGAGTATTAGGGTTTAATAAGACAGGAATATATTTTATTTGCTAATCTGGAAGCACTTATGGCAAAGTACAGCTTTCCAGCAAATCGCATTTTTAATGTTGACGAAACGGGGATCAGCATAGTCCAAAAACCTGGTAAAATTTACGCCCCGAAAGGGCTAAAGCAAGTAGGAAAGGTAACGAGTTGAGAACGAGGCCAAAACGTGACTGTGGTTTAGAAGTTTAGGTTTGTGTGGTAGGTGTTTTTTTAGTTTAAAAATGTAAAAGGAAAAAATCTAGCAAAAGGAAAGTCAGCCAAAAGGACAGTTTTCAGTGACGATAGTGAGAATGAACTGACTGTAACAAATAAAAAAAGTAGATATAATAAAAATAGATAAAAAGAGCAAGGGAAAAAGAAGAACTAAAAGAAAATAAGTAAAACGAAATGTTTCCAGTAGCGATGACAGCGATGTGCCCCTGTCGAACTTGCGCAACGATGATGAAAATGACGATGTAGAAAATGATGTTTGTGCAGTTTGTGGGGAGTTTGGACGTGATAGGGAGATGTGGTACCGTTGTTGCAGTTGCTGTCAGTGGATTCATAAAGAGTGTAGTGGGAAAGGTTCTGCAGAAAACTATATAGGTGACGTGTGCAATTAAAAAGCTACGATTTGAGGCTAATTTTGATTAAGGATGATAATGATTTATTATGGTTGTGATTATTAATGTTGAGACTAATTTAATAATATTATAAGGAGGTAACGACTTAAATCTCTTATACGTAAATATATTATACTTAAATATCTAATAGTTAAAAGTTCAAAACTATTGTGATACTACGTTATTGTTATTAAATATTTTATTCTACAGGCGCGGTTTTATCAAACTCAGCGCGAAATTATAAGCCTACGGCACGGTATTATCATACCTGGTTGATTATACCGTGTTTTCCCATTTTCTAGTTATTTGTCCATACTTTGAGTTTGTGTTTTTTTTTCCGATTATATTTTAGTACTATATGTGTTGTAGCCCATTAAAGGCTCTCCTAATTCCAATATTTTGTTTTCATTTTAACCTGACCTGAGTTTAGTTATAGTATTATTCCCTCACGCCCAAAACCAATATTCTATCTATCCGTGAACGTAGATAGCTATCTAAGATAGTTGATAAATTTCTATCTATCCTTGTTTTGCTTCCCACAAGCGTTTTGATGTTTTAACTGTCTATCGACAGTCGTAGATAGCTTTCTATCCTTGTCCTCCCGAATTAAGTAACGCGTTCCGTTAATGCATATATATCGCATAGAGGCGATGCCGTTGATATGGCAGCGGAGGAAAGTTGTGACAATCCTCCAACCACAAATATTATAGAAGATGCAAATTCAATTGTCGCAACAGTTCGTAACAATGAGGTGACAACTAACAGACAATATGTCCCAAGGCATCAAGGCAGCTTTTACATTGGAACTCCGGTATCGGAAAGTTTACGTAGTGGCAAAGGGAACATACATTAATTATTCTTATGACATGAAATTTTTAAAAAAATACAAATCTTTAGTCTCACTACATCTATAAAAAATTAAGCAGATTTTCTTCACTAAATTCAGAGCAGTAAATCTGAATACTACTATGATCAAATAAAACACTTCTGTTATTCTTTTACTATGCAATCTTGCTGTAATATATTCATGTAAGTTATTCCAATACAAACAAAATAATGTCAAAATAATGATACAATCTTGTGCACCCTGTAATTAAATTGGCATTTTATTTCAGCATCGGAGCAAAAAAAGCTACTGAATGAAGATATTAAAACAAGGATTTGACGAAATACTGCCATTGCAGAATACTATGAATTAAAAAAAAAGAAATTGGAGATTGAAATAAATTTAATGAAAAACAAATAAATAATTTTTAATAAAACTTTATTTTGTTTATATTTCACTTTCATTTTAACACATACAAAATAGGTTTACACTTTAAATCAGCATATTTTGACAATTCCTTAAAATCCATCTTCTCCTGGACAGCAAGTTGAAAAGAAATTACTCCAAACTGAAATCAAATATTTATAGGGTTAAAAATGAATTGTACTTCTAAAATATGTCAGTCGTTTTTGTGATATTCATTTTGCAAGCAAGATTTTGTATTGAATATATTTGGTGTTAAGTTTGTAGAAATTCATCATTTTGGTAGTCAATTACTGCAAGTGGAGATACCTAGAACTATTATTGACACATTTTTACAATCATTTTGTGATATTCATTTTGCAAGCAGGATTTTGGTATTGAATATATTTAGTGTTAAGTTTGTATAAATTCATCATTTTGGTAGTCAATTACTGTAAGTGGAGATACCCAGAACTATTATTGACACATTTTTACAATCATTTTGTGATATTCATTTTGCAAGCAAGATTTTGGTATTGAATATATTTAGTGTTAAGTTTGTATAAATTCATCATTTTGGTAGTCAATAAGTAGTAAGTGGAGATACCTAGAACTATTATTGACATATTTTTACAATCATTTTGTGATATTCATTATGCAAGCAAGATTTTGGTATTGAATATATTTAGTGTCGTTTGTATAAATTCATCATTTTGGTAGTCAATTACTGTAAGTGGAGATACCTAGAACTATTATTGACACATTTTTACAATCATTTTGTGATATTCATTTTGCAAGCAAGATTTTGATATTGAATATATTTAGTGTTAAGTTTGTATAAATTCATCATTTTGGTAGTCAATTACTGTAAATGGAGATACCTAGAACTATTATTGACATATTTTTACAATCATTTTGTGATATTCATTTTGCAAGCAAGATTTTGGTATTGAATATATTTAGTGTTAAGTTTGTATAAATTCATCATTTTGGTAGTCAATTACTGTAAGTGGAGATACCTAGAACTATTATTGACATACTTTTTTACAATCATTTTGTGATATTCATTTTGCAAGCAAGATTATGGTATTGAATATAGGGGAAACGATATTGTTATTGGCCCCTACACAGTTATTGGTCATTTTAACTTTGACATCAAAAAACTAGCAAAAACCCAAAAATAGTAGATTTAAAATTGCATGGATATGGTTACATCCTCTGTCAAATAGTTTAACAAAATTCCGCTAGGTGAAGTGGTTCGTTTCGGTTGTATAATTTTTTGCCGGAGGTGCAAACGTAAGTATTTTTTTCTAAAAAATTGTTAAGACTGCTATTTTTTTTGATACCTTATTTTGAAAAATTTATGTATTAGTGCCGTTATTCAAATTCTATAAAATAATGCCTTATTATGCGTTATAAACAAATTTATAATGCAATATAGGTTACTTTCTTTATAACCTCAAAATTTTGTAGTGGCCTATATAGCTGTCACAATTATTTTAATAACTTATAGTTATTGGCCCCCTATGCCAATTACGGTATTTAATGAAAAAATAATAATTGGCGTTGTTATTAAATAAAACGTCTTCTGTTATATTATTAAGTGTCTATGTATTAAGTTATGTATTAAGTTATATTATAAAGTAAAAGATCTTGGCTTTTATATTCTAAGATAAAAAATGCTATTTTTTGTGCGTGCTGCAAGATTTACCAGAAACCGTCTTCTACCGCCACATCTGCATTGTGTTCTACAGGGTTTATTATTTTGACAAAAAGTTTCAGAGAGATTAACCGAACACGAGGCAACTCAAATGCACAAAGAGTGTATGTTCAAGTGGGAAACACGGGTCCAACAAATGAAATCATGCCAGGGTATTGATCAAGACATTGAGCGAGCAATTCACTCAGAAAAGTGGAGACAGATCCTGCGTATTGTTATTGATGCTGTATTCTACAAACTGTCTTTCTTTTCGCGGATCCTACGAAACTCCTAGCGATCTCATCACACAATGTCCTCAGCCTAGTCAAGGTAACTTCTTGAACTTAATTTCCCTGCTCGCCAAAAATAATTAAACTCTTAAGTTTCAATTAGAACATTTAAAAAAAGGACAAGTATCATATTTATCGAAGATAATACAGAATGAAATGATTGACATAATGGCAAAAACAGTTAGAAATAACATTTTAAATTACATCAAAGTCAAATACTACACGATAATGTTCGACTGCACTCCAGATGTGTCCCATATAGAACAAATGAGCCAGGTAATTAGATATGTAAAAAGAACTGGCGATGTGTGTGAAATAAAAGAAAGTTTCATTGATTTCATAGAAATTGCTGGAAAGACAGGAGAGGACATTTGTCAACATATTTTAGAAAAATTGACAGTTGATGATTTAGATATTGGACAATGTCGTGGCCAATCTTATGATAATGGGTCCAATATTGGCGGCATCAATAAAGGAGTACAAGCCAGGATTGCAGAAAGGAATAAGCTAGTCGAGTTCGTATCGTGCTTGGTTCATTCCTTAAATCTTGTAGGTGTTCATTCTGCCTCATCATGCCAGGAAGCTATTAACCTATTTCGACTGATTCAAAAAGTATATTGCTTTTTTCTTGGCTCCACCACTAGGTGGGACATTATGAAAAAAAATATGTTAAGACAAATTTAAAAGGAAGTAGTCAGACGAGATGGTCGGCGAAACATGTTGCTGTGAATGCCCTATTAAATAATTTGCCAGAAGTAGCGGAAGCCTCAGAAGAAGTTAAGCAACCTTCTCATGCTCCAGAAGCTAAGTAAGAGGCAGACCATCTCTTAACTGCTATAAATAATTTTTAATTTATTCTTAATTTAACTATTTGGGCGAATATTTTCCGCGAAATCAATCGAGTGAATATAGAAATTCAGAAAGAAGATATTATCCTTGCCCGTTCCGTCGAACTAATGGATGGTCTGCTCAAAACTTTGCAAAAAATGAAACAAAATCCAATGGAATATTGGATAAAAGAGGCTGGAGAAGTTGCTCAAAAAATTATTTTGCAAAACAAACGAATTCCGAAAGGTAAAAACATTTCAATGAGATATGCGAAGACGAATTACAAACACTCGAACCTGTTCAACTATTTTCTAAAGAAATAATGATAGTAATTGATCGAATCATATCAGAAATTAAAAAGAGGTTTTTGTGCTACCATGAAATTGTGCTACCATGCTGAATTTGAATTTTGCTTTTCTTAATGGTACCAATATTTTGAAAATGTCAATTGAAGAACTGCGAAAGTATGGAGCAGATCTAGCTCGAAAATACGAGCGAGATTTAAGCACTGTTGAATTTTGCCAGGAACTCTACGTTTTTAAAGAGCAAGCTCCACTTTCATTTGGTGATATAGAACAGGCTAACGGTTTCTATCTCTCCCAACAGATGATGATTTGCAGGATGCTTTTCCTAATATTTGTATTGCCCTGCGACTTTACTCTACGCTTCCTGCTACATCCGCAAGCTGTGAGCGAAGTTTTAGCAAACTAAAATTAATTGAAAATTATTTGCAATCTTCTATGAGCCAGGAACGCTTATCGAGTCTTGCGATCTTAGCGATAGAAAATCAAATTGCACACGAGTTAAATTATGACAAGGCCCTATGACCTTTTTTTATGCCTTTATTTATTTGCTGAACAAAAGCTCGAAGAGCAAAATTGTAATTTCAATTCACAATAAGCAATAATATATTTGATTTTTATTTTTATTATACTTTTATTTTAAATCCTATCCTGTGCTATGTATAAAATATATATCCTACTCGTTCATGCCTATATATCTGTAAATAAATAGGTTTAACACAGAAAGAACAGCGATGGATGCATTATTTCCGAAAGGCCTATGACCAAATGTCAATCAATTAGTTGACATCTGACAGGTGAAATTATAAAGATGATAAAAATAAATATAAGTGGGCGGGGGCGGCATTTTTTAGTTTTTGTCCCGCCTAAAAAATTGAAGATATAAATGCTTTGTTGCTTATAAATGCTTTGTTGCCTGTCTATACTTAATGCATCCTCAACAAGACGTACGTATCCCTCTTCTAACGTATACATACGAGTAGATATATTTCACTTATTAGTTTAGTCAATTCCAAAATGCTATTAATACCTATTAATTGAATAACTGTGTATTATATTTTTATACATAGCTTTATTTCTTTTATGAACGGATACATAGCGAGCAATATTTTGTAATTGTTAGTTTCTCTATCTGTCGGATTAATTATAATACTATAAGTACTTATAACTAATTTAAGATTATTTGCAGGGAAAACATGGTGCAAATTTATTCCGCCATGTCTATAGCCAACAACGTATCGAATACGACAGAATAATAATATTCAATTTGGAAAATAAAGAGAATGTCCCAACGGCCAGAAAGGGAAATGAGACATTTGCCGCTGTCATCAATAATTGTTTAAATTTAGTAACGATACACGGATTGCCGCTCTCAACAAGACATTTAAAAATTTGATAAAAATAATACCAAAAGTGACAGAAAATTAAATAAGTTCTATTAGTGCAAAAAAGGGTAAACCATTTGTTGAAGTTAAGGCCTATGATATCCGAACAAAGATACATGAAGAGATTAAAAATAAACTTCTGGCATTAAAAGTTGACGTGGTTAGTGTTAAAAGTCGAAAACCCCTCGGGCTTAACATTCATAATGTTATAGAGGATAAAATTATAGGAGTCTAGGTGTACTTGAACTTAATCAGAGCAATACAGAGAGTTCCTTAAAGAATCTGTAATCATTATTTTAAGCCGGTATGGAATGATATCAAACAAATTTACTCGATCACCACCGACAACGGCTCCAACATGCTTAGCATGTCAAGGTAACTAGATGATGCGTTTCGGGAATCATATGATGATATGGGATCTACTAATGATAGCTTAGATGATCAGGCTTTACCAGAGGATTACGAATATCAACATTATCAGCAACTATTGGATGATCTGCAATTTAAACAAAGCAGCAGTGTGAATGAATATGTTCCAAAAGTAACTGCTTTTAGATGTGCTGCATAGAGCTTGCAACTTGCAGTTAGAGATGGTTATCGAGAATGGGACTAACTATTTAGTCAGGTTCACCAAATTGTAAGTGTTGCGTACTCCAAGCATTACAATCCAGTTAAGAAACCGTACATTACTACAAGCTTTGATAGATTGTCCTATAAGATGGGATTGTTACATGTGACATGTTAGAGCGGTTATTGAGTCAGACCCACTCTGACTTCATTTGACAGAAACTACATGCTCAGATATAGAAGGTCTTTAAACGCTTTAGCACCTTGGAGGGCATTATCGAAGATTTTACAGAGAGAACAAATAACGTTAGGATATTTTTATATTTCCTGGATGCAGAGTGCATTTTTGAGACGGTAAAAATATTACTCCCTTTTCATTATATTTGGGCATATGTATGAAACAAAGGCAAGAATCACTTTTCACGAATGAATCCTTCTTAAGTGCCACGTATCTGGACTCGCGAGTAAAAAAGTGAAGTTTATTGTTAATTTGGCATCACCTGGCGATCCAAAATTTTTAACGATTGTTTTACGAATAATTTTTTCCGGTTAAAAGAAAAAAAAACACGTATGGAAAAGAAGTTCGGACATTAAGTGTAAAGATGAAAATATTTTGGAGGTCTTTCGACCGGCATGGGTTAACTATTAATAGTAATACTAGCTTATCACGAGTGACTTATTTCTTACGAACTGTGACTTTTTCCCATATATCCCCAACCCCCATTTTCCCATAATCCTTCCTTACCTACATCATCCGGGCTATCTATATTCCAAATTTCAGCTTGATACGTTCAGTTGTTTGGACTCTGTCTTGATAGTTTTGTCTAAAAATGAAGTCATTGACTAAAAACCGCAGATTAGATGTACATTTTTAAATATTAATTTATGTATAGCCGCCTTTTTAGTTTAGATGAATTAGCATAATTCCTTGCTTCCTCTTCGCCTTACTCACGCAGGTCGTTAAGATTTTTGTTTTTAGCATATGAAAACTGATTAAATCTGGAGTCCAGAAATATCAAATTGATCGACTTATTGGCCCAGCAAAAAATGTAAAAAAATAATCACATTTCTACATAATTAAATGCACAGTCAAATAAATTATCAAAAGTATTAATATTTGCTGAATTCACGTTTAACAGCTTTTACATTTTAGTCGAATTTCGTAAATATACATATTGCAGAGATTTCGGTTTTCGAAATAATGTTGATTGCTTGGTAATTTTAATACGCCTAAACCGATCATAATCCCCAGAATCAGAATGAGTAAAGTCTGGGGTTATGATCGGTTTAGATAGACCAAAATTTCCACAAAATTCACGAATTTCCGTTGTTTATTGTGGCTACGCTTCGCGGCTTGAAGCGTCGTATCTCGTAACCGATCAAGCTAAAACTTGGTACAAAAATTATTTTGGACTAAATCTAGATTAAGTTTGTAACTGGACTTCATAGAAATTCGAGTTTCAAACTGGCGGTAGTTAGATAAAGATAAAAAAATCTCAATAAATTTATTTGAAAACAAAAGAACACAAATGACAAATTATTAGAAAGGTCTTTGAAAACACCACACCTCTTCCAAAAAAATGTTTCTACCACTTATAAAAAAAATAAAACGCCATAATGTGCACATCCAAATACATACCGCTACCATGCTACACGAAATTCACCTTTCCGACTGGTGACTGCCATCGGAGTAATTTATTTTTGTTGTTTTACGACCTGAATCCGTCTTTAATAAATCATCATCAAATGAAAAAGTTTAGGTTTTCCCTAAAACACACATTTTTATTTCTTGAATATAATCCGCAAACAAATTGAAGATAAACAATAAGCAAATTATATAGGTGGCAACCGTAATTGGCCCACAGCAAGAAAGGAAATCTAAAATGTGATTAGGTTATTCTAATTCTGACGCGTGAGTCGATGTTTTTGCGTGGAAGTAAGCGAAGGCAAGGAAGCGCGGCGGTGCGGAGACGCAGTAGCACAACAAAAAAAAAGAATCGAGTGGAAAACCGGTTAATAAAGGTTAATACCGGTATAATGAGCGAAACCGAAATTAAAACGTTCCATAGGAAATACCGGTTATTTACCGTTAAAGGTGAGCGTAACCAAAATAAAAAGGTTTACGTGTACTTATGTCAAACCGGTTTAACATTTTAATCGGATATTCAGCACTGTTTTTAACCAGCTGTAAGAACAAAATTGAACAATTTTAATTTTTGTAAAATAATCAACTAACATTTGAGAATAAAATGTGATTCTGGGGACAGTAATAAAACCTAAAGAGAGAGTTCAATTTGTTACGAATTATTTAGTCACAATAAACGAGAAATTGTTACTGTACAAACAAAAAATAATAAAATCACGCAACCTACGTGCAAAGAAAGAACTCTGAACTAGATTTATATACATCGTGCAGCGACATACTGGTGACCCCGACGTGATTTTCAATTATGGAGGACGGCAAATTGGACGAGGTTATTGAGAACAAAAAAACTGCTAATGGCGACTCAAACTCCGACAAGCAGATTGTAATGCAAGTCAAGTGAATTTAATCAAATACTGATGGAAGTGAACAAGGTGAGCGTCAAAATACCGCACAATTCGCCATCAGTGGAATCAATAGTGAAGAAACTAAATTCAATTATTTAGTTACCAATTGGTGCCGAAATATATGGAAAAAATATCTCTATTATCTTCCAAGTAGGGTAGGGCGGGGCTAGTTGAGCATAGGGGTAAGTTGGGCAATCGAAATATCTCCGAAAGTATACACCGGACGCTAACACGTCAAATGAAGGAAAGGCGGGGGCGCGGGAGAGGAACACATCACGCGACCGTGATGTGTTCCTCCGCGACCGTGATGTGACGCTGACGCGACCGTGATGTGTTTTAAACTAATACACTGGCGAATTGACAATCGAGTAAGGCACGCATGCGCTTTGTTTATTTTGTGAACGAAAAGTAAAAAAATCGTGTCTGTCTATATTTCTTCTGTACAGGTAGGTTAAATGTTATTCATTTTCAATCAAGTAAGTGTTAAAGTTTCATTAATTTTATGTATTTTCTATATCTATTATGGATTTTGTTTAAACTAATACAGTTTTTTCATAACCTCATTTTAAATTCAAATACTCGGGTCGGGGTATGTTGAGCAACTGTTGCTCAACTTACCCCGTGATTTAAAATGATAGTGACTTATATTTTTCTCTCGTTTTAGAATGCGGACGTATAAAAGGAAAACGTCAAGAGGTGTGTACTCAACTCAACAGTTAAATGATGCTGCTAATGCTGTCAAGGACGGAAAAATTGTGAATGCCGCCGCCAAGGAATTTGGCATCAAGAGAATGACATTGACCAGATTTATTAAGAAATCGGAGACTGAAAGAGTTGTTCCCTCAATGGGTTATGCAACACCAAGGCAGGTATTTTCTCCCGAGTTAGAAAATTCTTTAAAAAACTATTTGCTACAAATGGCGTCAATATTTTATGGATACTCCCCTAAAGATGTTCGTCGCTTTGCCTACGAGTGTGCTGTGAAATTCGGAATAAAAATCCCAGCCTCCTGGACTGCCAATAAAATGGCGGGGTAAAGAATGGCTTACCATGTTTTTGAAACGTCACTCCGAGTTGTCCATTCGTAAGCCAGAACCAACCAGCCTCGGTAGGGCGATAGCATTTAATGCTCATAACGTTAAAGTTTTTTTTGACAAGTTAGCAGAAGTTATGGACAAATATGGATTCACTGCTTCACAAATATGGAATGTGGATGAAACTGGAGTGACCACAGTCTTGAAGCCGTCAAAAATTGTAGCTGCCAAGGGTAAATGTAACGTTGGCGCTATGACGTCAGGGGAAAGAGGTACAAATGTTACAGTCGTAACAGCTGTGTCTGCTTCTGGAAACACAGTTCCTCCTTTGTTCGTATTTCCCAGAAAAAACTTCAAGAGTCACTTCATTAATGGCGGCCCCCTCACTGTATAGGAGCAGGTAATTCCAGTGGATGGGTTACAGACCAGGAGTTCTTTCAGTTTATGCAACACTTTATCAAATATGTTTAAACCGTCTATTGATCACCGCATTCTGCTTGTATTAGACAATCACTCATCTCATTTACACGTGGAGACATTGAATTTGGCTAAAAACAATGGCATCGTTATGTTATATTTCCCCCCCGCACTGTAGCCATAAGCTTCAGCCTTTGGACGTCTCAGTATTCGGGCCGTTCAAAAAATATTGCGCCACTGCACAAGATTCATGGCTACGAAACAACCCAGGGAAGACTATAACCATTTACGATATCCCAAAAATAGTCGCTGATTCACTGCCTTTTGCTCAGACGAGTATGAATATTATGAATGGTTTTAAGAAGACTGGCATCTTCCCATATAACCCCAACATTTTTAGCGACGATGAGTTTTCACCATCGTTTGTGACCGACCGTCCAGATCCAGCATCTATTGTCCTAGAAAGAGATCGTCAAGAACAAGCAATGTCCACAACTCAACCTATTCAACCTGATCCCGTTCCGTCTACCTCTGCCAGTCAATGTGAACCTGAGCCCAGTACGAGCAATAAAGAAAATGAACAGTTTGATTCACCACGGGCATTCTCCCTAGAAAATGTTCGGCCATACCCAAAGGCAGCTCCAAGAAAGATAAGTACAAGTATTCGAAGAAAGAGAAAAGCTGTAATTCTCACAGATACACCCGAAAAGAACGCGTTGCAAGAAGAACAGAGTAAATCTAGTAAAAAAGTTAAGACGCAAAAGAAGAAAATTGAAAACAAAAGAAAGAAGAGTGTTAGTAAAAAAATACTTCAGTCTAGTGATGAAAGTGACAAAGATGAATGTATCTGCCTGGTTTGTAGCGAAGTCTGGTCTGACAGCAAACCAGGAGAGAAGTGGATCCAATGCAAAGATTGTAAAGAGTGGGCACATAAAAAATGTGTCCAAGTTACTGGCCTTCATTTCATTTGCATCAATTGCAATTCCGATGACGATGATGATTAGTTTTAGTCATTATGGATATTTTTTCTTAATTTAATCTTTATTGAAATTGAAAAAGTCTGATTTTAAGTGGAAAGGCTGAATTTATTCCAAAAATTAATCTTTAAATATGTTGCGTTTTTGTTGATTCTATTTTTATGTTTAATATCTAGAAGAATATTATGTTTTGTTTTATTTTTTAACTTAGAATTAATAAAGTAACAGTTGATTATCAAATACAATTATCAAATACTCTTTATTTGAATTTTTAGTTATCCATTACATTTAGTTTAAGCAGTTCTTGTACATCTGATGATTTAATTGTAGATTCTTTTTTCCTATAATATTATTTATTTAGTCTATATCCGAATTTGGAATCCATTAGGTTGTTCTTGTGTCTAAAATCAACCAATACATGGTCAATTTGATTTGTGGTGTTACTTGAGATTTCCAAGTAGCTTTATGTATTTTCTTATGTTTAAACATGGTACTTCCAATCATAAGGCTATTAGCAGATGCAAAGTTTATTTTACGTTAATTTAATAACCGAGGTGGCCACCTTACCCGAATGAGTAGAAATAGTCATAGGAAGTCAGGATAAGGACCTTAATATTTTATGCTGTTTTAATGTTAATAAACTACTACAACGGGCGTTTCTATAATTATGCGTGGCACGATATTATTTACTGGCGCGGCACGACATTGTTTACTGTCGCAACTTAACAGGGGAGTAAAATGTATGAGATTGTAGGATGACACTTTTAAAGGAGTTAATTTGTTGGGTCCACCTAAAAGTAAGCGGACATAAACCAAATATATCTTAAAAAAAGGTTTTAATATATGAGCAATATATGTAAAATTATAATAAATTCTAAGAGGGATCATATAATCATTAAAAAGTGAATAAAACGTTTAAGGTCAACTGTTGGCCTTATATGTATATAAGTATATATATATATATATATATATATATATATATATATATATATAATTTTTTCTGTCCGTGTGCATGTGACTGAACTCCTAAAAGCTGGACTGATTTTTATGAAATTTTGTGTGTGTAATTCATTTGACCCGATAATGGCTTAGATTCACAATTTGATCCGGTAGGCAGCGCTGTGATCGCGTTTAGAAATCTTTTTTTTTAATTTTTGACATATCAGTCAGACCCTGTAGAATTGCGCGCTAATTGACCATATTATATTATTATTTATTAAAATAACGTTTTAAAGTGTGTGTAACACATACACATTATGCAAATTTGTAAAATGCAGTATTGAAGTGAGTATTTTACATGATTTTTCATGAATTTTAATGATGCATAAACGTGCATTCAATAACAATAAACCTACAAATTTAAAATGTCAGTTTTCATTTGATTCTATGCAGATTATTGAATATTAAACGGCTCATTGATTATTCATACTAATAGTTATATTAATAAAATTTCGTCCACATTCCTGCTAATTTTAACTTAAATAAGTTACTTATATTCATGTGTTATGTATTTACTACAGAACCATGCCACGTCTTCGTGGATGAAGAGGATATATTGGTCGACGTATACAGCATGCACAAATAATACATAACCGTCGGTTAAATAGAACGGCAGAAGATCCGGATGGGTTTGACCCCGCGTCGTAGGACAATATAAATTTAAGAAACCAGGTTCCAAACACATGTCCAAATGAAAGTCGAGTGCATCACAATGAACGTCTTCGAGCTAATGCATTGAGACAAAGAGAGGCACGTCAGCGAGTCACCGATGCACACAGAGCACATCATCGACAGCGCGTGCAAGAATGTCGCGCATCAACACGTACATCACTTCAGCACTTTGCGTTCGAATAAGAGCCGGAAATAGACTATCCGTCACATGCACTAATTGTCATCGGCAATATGGATAAAGAATGCCAACACTGTCATGTATTTAAATACAAAGGTGAATCGACCGGTGTTTGCTGCACATCAGCAAAAGTTTCACTTCCACCATTGAATTTGCCGCCAGAACCACTAAAAACACTTTTTGGAGCGACATCCCAATCGAAATGGTCTTTACGTAAAATTCGTAAATTAAATTCTTGCTTCCAAATGACATTATTTCGAACAATAAATATCGTGCAGATTAAGGATGGGCGTAATTTTGAATCAACTTTTAAGTTTCAGGGCCAAGTTGAAGTCAAATTGGTTCTTTATTCTCAATGGCTGATGCCGATCTAAAATTTTTGCAAATCTATTTCATGGGCGATGAGGAGCAACAAATTAACACACACTGCCAATACAACCAAATCGAGCAGATGAACGAGCGAGAAATAGTGACAACTTTGGAAACGTTTTCGCAAAATCATAACCAGTTGGTCCAGTTGTTGAAGACTGTTTCCAACAGATTGCAATACGTCAACTACGTGATTATTATTAATGCATACAAAGTACCATATGGAGAGCACGAAGGCAGATACAATGTATCAACTGTTACTGAAGTTGTAGTTGTCATGGTTGGCGACTCATCTGAACGTCGAGATATACGGTTACAACGCAGAGATAACACGATGCAGATGATTTAAGACAATCATTGTTCTTCCGATGCTTTGCAATATCCATTTATATTTTGAGAAGGAGATAATGAATATTGTTTAAACATTAAACAACGAAATCCAATAACAGATACAACATTTACATTATTTTATTTTTCTGTTTTCGTACAACTAATTTTTTTTTGTCTTAAGTATATTTTTATTTTGCAGGTACAGAAATTAACAAGTTAGCGTGATGAACTTCTACGGATATTGGCTGATGATTTGTGCCAGTGAAGATAACATCATCCTCCGATACCGCCAGCTATTTCATCAATACATTGTTCATAGGTATGCGAAAATAGAAAGTGAGCGATTACGATACATAAAGTTTAATCAAGCGAAGCTTCGTTCTGAGAAGTACATTCATTGGCGTGATGCTATTCCCAGTAAAGTAGATGAAATAACTAATATGAACAAAATCGGTACCGCATATATTCTTCCAACATCATATATTGGGAATCCGCATCATATGCAAGATCATATTCAAGACGCCATGACTTTTGTTCGTGCATACGGCCGACCAGATCTATTCATCGTAAATATGATGAATAGATGCAATCCATACTGGGATCAAAATTAAAATGTTGTTATTGCCAGGTTTGTTTGACATAGCAATAACAAAATTTAAATTTATGCATCGCCATGATATCACTGCATGTGTGTTTAAACAAAAGTTAAAGCCATTGATGAACTTGATTACACATCACTCTGTATTCGGCTGTATTCTATTAAATGGCAAAAACGAGGATTGCCACATGTGCATATTTTAATTTGGTTGGTCGGTAAAGTGCGGCCGGAAGAAATTGATAAAATTATTAGAGTGGAAATTCCGGATCGAAATATTGATCAAGAGTTGTGTGACATTGTTAACATTAACATGAAAATGGTACATGGCGATACTCTGAACATGACGGCGTCATGTATGGACAATGAAAAATGTATGAAACGTTTTCCAAAGACACGTATGAACCATACTATCACCAATAACGATGGTTATCCATCATATTGTCGTAGAGACATGGACAATGGTGGCCAATCAATGATATTTTTTACGATACGTACTTCGATGCGTGGCGAGAATTTCATTTACTAGAAGATGTTAACCATTGGGATGCAGTACTGAGATCATCTCATCAAATTCGTCAATAATTCGCCATACTATTGACAACATGTTTTCCGTTTGAAGCTTCTACTTCCTGGGATAAATACTCGTATAAAGATTCGATGAGTAAACGCAGTTCACATCGTATTCGAATTGATGATCAACCGTTGAAGATATCTTTATGGCATTTAAACTGTACGGGATTATCCATAAACTAATTATAATTTATTTTTTTCATAATTTTTGCGATATTGGAAACTATAAAAAACGAGAAGTATATTTTTTGGGGGTGGTTTTTTATACTAACCCCCAAAATGACACCTACCAGAAAAATATATCTTATTTGTTTATTAGTTAGCTATCATATGTTAAAAATACAAAAGGGTTAAATTGGTGGAATATAGCTTTAAAAAATAAAAACCAATTATGAGTACGTACATATGTATCAATTTTTTACCACAAACTATAACACTTGTGAACTATCTCCATCTATCGCCATAAATACGTTCTTCTTACTTATAAATCTTCACAAAATATGTATACCTACAAATAAACTATAAACAATATTTCGTAACTTATGATGTACTACTCTGTACTATACTCAATAAAAAACTGAAATCAGACCTGCCGAATATGGGATTTGACGGCACAAATTTCGAACTCGTGATGTAGACTCGATACAACGTTATCTTATAATATGCTAAAGGGAGCACGTAGTGACCTGCAGCTCTACATAAAATGAATCCGAAACTTATCGATTCGCTTTCTAGTAAATGTAGATTAGTAAACAACCTAGCGAACGCTTATTCTATGCGTCTTGTCGATAAAATGTTAAATATTGTTTATGGTTTCGTTAGGCAATGTCAAACGCTTGTATATATCAACTATAGTCGACTAGCGCGGTAAATGTTTCAAGTGTATCTATTAAAAGTTAATTTTATTCGGTACTTATTTAAAGTTTATTTTATTTAGTGTAAGTAAGAAAATTCATGTATTTTTATCGTTAAAACGAGCAGTGGTGGTTATTATGCGCGACTTTCATATTATTTAAAACGATGAATTCTTATAAAACATTCCGTAAACTTTTCACGTCTTCTACTTATAAGTTCAACTTGTTTTATAGATTAATAGATTAAGATGGCATTAAGACAAAGGATGTGAGCATGGAGCAATTTGCAAGTCTTTTTCGAGTTTATGGAAAGGTATGTGACAAAAAGGGTTTTTCATATCATACCACTCGAAATAGCGACGATTAATATGTCAATTGCTTTGGTTTAATTTATAAATACGGTGATCTTGTAAGACCCCTACAAGATCCTCAAGGGCGCATAAGACCCGACCGAACGTGGCACGAATTGGTAGATAAATATTAAATTCTGTTGGTGGTTGTGGACAAAAATCATTAGACATGTAGAAAAAAGTGAGTAAGCTGACCTTCTTTTCTAAATTATTATTACACATTTCAATAATATCATTACAGTGTCACATATTTAACTAACAATTAATCAATCGATCCCAACAGCTTCATCTTCGCTGTGCATGCAGCCACCAGCACCACCAACAGCACCTCCAGTAGTGCCGGTGCCGGCCCGGCTCGCTTCCCTGCCGCTAGCACCAGGCGTAACTTCTCCGCTATCGTCTGCCGCTACCACTTCTCGGCCGCACTACCCGCCTACCTCGCGCAGAAGACGGTTGCAAACGACGCCGTTTGAAAAAACGTGATGCGACTTTGTGGCTGTCGAACAGCACCGTTTACAACGAGAAGAGAAATTAAATATGTATATCAAAATATGTCATAAATGTGTATGACTGTTAAAAGTACATAAACGAATCATATGAAAACTATGGAAGTTTTATTTTTAATTTGTATTTCTTTAAAATAATTTATATAAAACGGGCCAGAAACTGATTACTATCGCAAATGGTTATTAATCAAACATAAATAGGTTTAATCATTTTTCATTTATTTTTCTCTTTTCTTCTGGGTTCAGTCTTAAGACACAATGATTTTTTGTCGTTTTCAAACTCGTCTTCCTCTTTGTCTATTGTCGAACTTTGTCTGCTGTCTTGACACATTGGTATTGACAGCCGTATTCATTGAAGTCTCCTGAAGGTTTACTAGAAAATTACGATGTAACTGTGATTGTTGTTGCTTCAAAGTCCTGAATAATGGTGGACATTGACGTCTGCTCAGAATGCTTATCGCTTTGTACGCACTCTTGCAATTGGACTTAAAGTGTTTTATATGTTGATAAATGCATAAATACGCCTTAAATGTGTTTTTAAATTCGTCACAGACGATTTATAAGAAAATGTTTTTTTAATAAGGTTACTTGGAGCACACTTATTGGAGATACCATCGTAAAAGTTCCATAAATAAGATATGTACCCTTGACGACTCTTTTCCAAGTTTCGATAATATCAACAAATATAATTAATAGAGTTCTACGAGAACTATGAATACTTTCACGACTTATCAAGAGAGCTTTAAAAATCATTTACACTAATTACAAAAATGAAAATGCGAACAAAATATAAACAATAATTAAAGTTCTATCAATTGTATTGTCTGTTGAGTATGGAGTTAGCGTGCGAAAGAGAGATATCAGTTAGAAAGTGAGGTTCTGTATAAAATTAACACCAGCACACACGCCCTAACGCTTCAGCGGCTAAGAGGGCTCTAAGGAAATTTGCTGACAATTTTCGTTTATATAGCGCATTATTGTAGGTGCGGTGAATAATTTTTATTTAGATAATACTATTAATTGATACACTTTCTTTGTTGTGTTAATAATATTTCTTGATATGCTTTGTTGTTTATTTTCTTTGAACTAACTTTTGAGCGATTGAATTTCTCAAGAGGTTAATGTGTATTAATATAACAGTAAATAAGCAAAATGTATTTAACCCTGGATAACTAAACCATTCGCCCGCTCGCCGATGCACTTGTGCACGAAAGTTGAATGTACCTACTTCCGCTCCCGACCTCTTTGTCTACCTTCCTACTACGAATGAACAATACATCAAGTGACGCGTTTGAGGTCATACGCTAATTAGGACGTGATTTACAGCCATTCCGTCGTCCGAAAGTTTAGTTACTACTTTCGGTCAAGGTATATAATAAGTTTTCTCCTTTTTTAAAGTTTCTTCTAGAATTATTATAGTTATATGTTATGTATTGAGTATTTGTTTATGTCAATATTTTTAAATGTTAATAATGGAGAAAATACTATACCTGCGTATTACTGAGGTTTCTTTTTATGATTTTTTGTTTGCTTTGGGATATAGTTTCAATCTTGTAATATTTTATTTCTATTAAATTTAGACGGACTTGAGAAGTCAACAAGATCAGATACGTCAATGGCTCGAGACAAACTCTGAAGAGGAAAACGAGGAGGAGAACGACAGATCGGACTCTGAAACTGATGACAATTTCGAAGAGAAAATACATCAAGATAATGGTAGCGACTCAGATTCTCCAACCGAACCTTTAGAGTCCGACGACGAAATTATACGGCCAAGTAAGAAACAACGAACTCAAATTATATACTTTAAGGAGTCATCAGGTGAGGATACAAATAGGTATCAATAGTTCGGATATAAATGTAAATATTGTTCAGAACACAAATACATCTAACCCACATATACTGCAATCAACCTCCTGATTCCTCGATGGAAAAAATTAACACAAATGGTCATCTACACCCAGATCGTCTGGTACAGGTACTTTGAGGAGAAATATAATTAATTTTATACCAGGACCCAAAGGGAAGGCCAAGGAATTAATTGAACCAAAATGTTTATTCTCTATGTTTATGACTGACGATAGTTTGCAACAATTTCTGATTTATACCAATCAAGAAATAAATATTCGAAAGAATAAGTGTAAACTCGATTTGTTTACCGTATCACCAACTGATTTGGTAGAATTAAAAACACCACTTGGTTTACTGTACAATTCTGCAGCTATGAAAAGCAACTCGAATGCTTTTCAACACACTTCAATCAGGGACAGTGTGCAAGGCATGTATGAGCGCAGAAAGATCCAATGTTCTTATAAAATGCCTCCGATTCGATGACAAGCAAAAAGTGTGGCAAAAAATATTTGGTAACTTTCAAAATTGGTACACAACAGGATCATATAAATTACACGTGCATTTGAGGAGGAGCACAAACATATCTGCCGCAAATAACCATATCTATTTAACTATATACCTGATTTATTTTATACTATGATACAGTTACATCATCACGATGCAGTATGCGGCAATTTCCCAGTAATTTTACAGGAATGTTTAAACAATTCTCAAAGTGCAAGACGGTATAGTTACAGAAGCATATGCGTACTGTGCGGTTCTTCAGTGTTAAGGACATACCGAATGCATGGTGTGCCAATTAACTCTGAAGAAAGAAATATTTTTTTTGCTGCGTATACCGTACATATCAGTTAACCTATCGAACAGTTTTTCTGTTTATAAAATATATGAAATAAGTAAGAGTTTATTTTTATCTGAACTTAAGAGTTGATTTTTATCCTTCTCACTTTTAGGGCATATTTTAAAATCTCTTATTATTTTTAGGTTCCCGGGTTAGAATGAGTCTCGAGCTCTAGAAAGAAACAAGCAACATGATGAGACCAGTGGAAATATTTCCTCCTCATAATGAAGATGATAGTAGTATTCCTCTACCACCACCAATCCTAGCATTCATTAATATTATCCACGACCACCTGTAATATCAAAAGTTGGGCACCAACCTGTAATACCAACAATGGCTACATATAGTCGTGCTGCATATACTTCCAGACATTGTATTTTTGGATATTGTGAATATATTTCTAGACTTTTGTGAAAATATGTTTAGTCCCAATTCTTCTAAAGTAGCGGCTACTCTTAGATCATTCTTTCTATATCCCACGCTGTGTCGTATACCACTTAAGTGAAGGTCATAATGACTGGAATAATTTGCAAAGTATTAGCAATTTTTCGGATTTCACCGCATCCCAAATAGAAAACTTATGTTTCGTTACATTGCAAGGGGGGACTTATGTTCGTTATATTGCAATGGGGAAACAACCAGGATGTTTTTCCGCGAGGTGTCAGAGCGGCTGAGTAAAAATTGGCTTGTCTTCGATTATTTCACATCACAGTTTCTAACGGGACATGGCGCGTTTCGTGCCAGTTTATACAGATTTGCTCTCCGAGATAGCCCGTACCTGCGGATTTGAGACGCAGGACATGAATCACGTTTTATTCCACTGCAGTGAGCACGACGATGGGCGTAGTTTCGTTAGAGAGCATCCGTCTGAATATTAAAGTAGAATCACGCGGAGACTTAGAACGTGGTATATATAGTCACCGAGGAGATCCTAAATGATTCATCGAGAAGGGATAGACTCTAACCCTGTTAGGGGTCTTACGAAGGTCCACTCTTTTGTATGAGGTGGGTCGATACGGGTCCACGGAGGGGCGCCGAGACAACTCGGGTGGATGGTTCGGGAATAGTGTGAACTTGGAAAAAGGCACGGGTTTTCTTTAATGATTTTTGATGTTCAAAGCTTGGCCTTAATTTAGCAGTCCAACTCGGAATAAAGCACAGGTTTAATGTCGCTGCTGAAAAAGCTGGCTATTGCTGGCTGAGTAAATTCTTAACTAGAAATCCTGACACACACTAAGAAAATCAGAAGGTGTTTCACTGGCCAGAGCACAAGATACGAATCGCGCCGAGGTTAATAATTACTTTCAAGTGTTAGTAAATGTAATGCAAGAGCACACTAGTCTCATCCACATTAAAGATATTTCCATTAAATATCTTTAATGTGGATGAGACTAGTTTTCAACTCAATAATCGACCGAGTCACGTGCTCGCTGAGAAACGATCAAACATCAAAATCCGTATCAACTGTCATATCTGCGGAAAAGGGTAAAACAATTATGGCCTTAGAAAAAAAAGTTGCTAATTTGGAAGAAATTTTAGGGACATTGGCGAAGAAAATTTTAATTAATAAAGAGAACAAAGATATTTTGAAAAGTATCGATGTTGAAAATTGAGAGCTGATTAAGACAGCACCAGGAGTACTTAATTGGTCACATACCAAAAACAAAACACTCCTCAGAACTTCAAGCGTTTGCATTAACATTTTAACTCGTCAAAAGCATACAATTTTGTACGCCAAGTATTTAGTACTTGTTTACCTTATCCCAGCATACGGCAAAAATGGTATCAGCCTATATATGGATAGCTTGGATTCACCAAAGAATCCCTTGACGCTCTTAAAGTATTGGCTAGAGAAAGACAAAATGATGAAGTTTGTGCCATGATAATATTTGGTGAAATGGCTATTAAAAGCGGTATCAAATATCACTCTCAAGGTAAAAAAGTTTATGGTTACGTCAATATGGTACGGCTTTGGGCTCAGACGGTCAAAATAAAGCTAAAGTGGCTTTAGTTTATCTTTTGGTACCGTTAAATGCATCATGTAAAATTCCTTTTGGATATTTCTTAATAGACGGTATCAACAGGAATCAAAAAGTTGTTCTTCTAACTCAGGCCTTACATCTAGAGGAAGAAACCAGCATTCGGGTGACTTCGGGTATTTTTGGGCCCGAAAAATGTTATCACCACATTCAAAAATTCACGCAATTATTCAAAAATAGCCATCTTGTTAGATTCATCACACATGATCAAACTTGTGAGAAACACACTTAAATGTTAAGATTTTTTTTTGACAAAGAGGGTGTAAAGGTATCGTCAAAACATATTGTCAATTTACATGAATTTCACACAAAAGAACATTTCCGTATGGCCAACCGTCTGAGAGTGGACATATATTTTTTAAGATTCAAATCATGGAATTTCAGTTTGGCGACACATATTTTCAATAAAAGTATTTCAGATGCTCTTATATTTTAGAGAGAGCACCTGAAATTACTTCAGGTTAAAAATGTTATTCCTGCAGCAAATAAATTACTAACAATGAATGAACTTTTTGATATATCAGATTCGTATGTCCATGGGTATGACGTCAAACGTGCAGTTAATTAAGAGAATGCTGCATCCGTAATCAATAAATTAGACCAGTGGTTCTTAACCGGTGGCCCGCGGACCACTAGTGGTCCTTGGAAGCATCTCAAGTGGTCCGCCAGCCATGCCAATTAATAAGTGACAAGAGTCAACACAACATTACCCGAGCGCGTCAACGCCCAACTGCGACTCGAGGCGCGTGAGTGAGTGTGAGAGAGATGCGTGTGACAGAGTGAACAGTACATACTGCAAGCGCGGTGCGGCGCGGCGCGCGCTTCAGGTTGACCTGTCAAGGTCGTCAGTTCGCTTTTTGTTTTAATTACAGTGATTGATAATAGTTCAATAGTGCTCAAGTAGCAAATGTTCGAAGTAATGTTATGAGCTCTTTCTTACCTATTTTCTTTCAGTTTTAAAGTTCGATATTGAAGGCAAATATTGTTGGTCTGCGAAGGATATTAATACTTAGTTAATAATTAATCCAGGTCTAAATACCCACGTAAGTAAAATGATCCTTTCTTATATTTTGTTTAGCTATGTCACAAGTAATTACTTATTGTGAAATTAAGTACCTACCTAAGTATGTGTCTACCTACGTCGCATTTCAAATTCGTTGCCTACGTTTTCAAATCGGCTAGGTTTCTGAGAAAAATGTCACCAAAAAGAAAATATAGGTAACAACAATTATATTAACTTTTTACCTACGCCAGTTTCAGTGTTTTTTTAACTTGCCTGCAATCTTTTGTATGTAGGTAGGTAGTAGGTATGTAACGTTTGCAACTGAATTGTGCTTAATACTGTTATGCTCGATTGCTTGAGCTGAAATTGGCATATACTTACTTAGGTACCTACATAGGTAAAAAAGTGACTACTAATATTTATTGCTGACCCAGGTATAATTAAACTGTAATAAGTACCTATTCGTTTATGAAAGCTAACTAGAGGAATAACTAAAATATTTACTTGATAAGGATCCTAGAAGTGTTTAGGCTCATTTGATACGTTTTGACTAGTACGGTACACTACCTATTTTATTTTTCAATCTCACTGCTGTGCATAACTCAATAACACGAGGTTGTACGAACTAAGAGAGGAAGTAAAAATTTTCTTAAAAATAAAAGCTTATGATCATAACATATTTTTTGTAAAATCTTGTATCTCACAAATTATTATTATAAGCAACTATTCTGTTTTCAGAAAAATGCCACCAAAAAGAAAATATGACGACAATTATATTAAATTGGGCTTTACTTCAATAGTAATAAATGGGGAAACTAGACCTCAATGCGTGTTATGCACAACTGTTCTTGCTAATGACGCTCTAAAACTGGCAAAGTTGGAACGTCATTTGAAGACCGTACATCCGAATTTTTGTGACCGTCCGCGCGAATTCTTCGAAGGTAAACTGACAAACCTTAAAAAAATGAAACTGGGTCCCAGTGGAACAAGTCATGCAACATCTGAAAAAACATTATCTGCATCGTTTGAAAGTTCAAAATTGATTGCATAATCGAAAAAAGCACACACAATCGGCGAATCTCTAATAAAGCCTCGCATGCTCAAAATTGCAGAAGAACTTTTAGGACAGGAAGCTCAAAAGAAAATTCGTGAAATACCACTTTCAAACGACATAGTAAAGTCGGGAATTCAAAAAATGTCAACTGATATTGAAGAACAAGTTATTGACAAGATAAAAAGTAGTCCTTATTTTGCATTACAATGTGATGAATCTACTGACGTGTCGCAATGTTGCCAATTAGTTGTGTATGTTCGATTTTTGGATGAAAATAAAACTTTTAAAGTGGAGTTACTATTGTGCAAAGAACTTGAAACGACGTCGCAAGGTGCAGATGTTATGGATCATACTGAGAAACATGAACTTATGTGGGAAAAACTTGCGGGAGTTTGTACGGATGGCGCTCCCCTGCTATGCTTGGTTCCCGATCTGGTCTTGCAGCGCTTATAAAAACCAAAAATCCATCTGCAATCACGACGCACTGTGTTATTCATCGTCAAGCATTGGCAGCCAAAACACTCCCGGAATGCTTTGCTCTGACGAAGAAAACAGGTATAAAAGTAGTTAACTTTATTAAAAAGAGTGCACTCAATACTCGTATCTTCAAACAACTGTGCTCTGATATGAACTCTGAACACGAAACTCTGCTTTTCCACACGGAAGTACGTTGGCTTTCCAAAGGAAACATGCTGTCGAGGTTGTACGAACTAAGAGAGGAAGTAAAAATATTCTTAACTAACAAGGAAAACAAAGAGCTATTGGACCAGTTCTGTGACTTAGAATTTACAATTGGTTTTGCTTATTTAGTTGATTTTTTCACGAACCTAAATAAATTGAACCTTCAACTGCAAGGTTCAGGAAATTTACAGTTGCAAGGCATGAGCAATATATTTGCTCATGAAGACAAAATCAGGGCATTTATCGCTAAAATCGACCTATGGTACAACAAAATCGAAAGCAAAAACTTTTCTGTGCTTGGTACGCTCAGTAAAATTATTGACGGACAGTGTGCCGAGGTTAAACAAAAAATGCAGATGAACATATTACTCCATTTGAAAAACTTAAAAAGTGAATTCATTCGCTACTTTCCTGACTGGGAGGACAAAAGTATTCAAAAACTGATTCGCAATCCTTTCATTATCAATGTTTCTGAGGTGCCTGATGAACTTCAAGAAGAAGTTATTGAAATGCAACACGATTGTAACTTGAAAGATACATTTGAATCAGGGATTATTCTTGAAGTTTTTTGGAGTCAGCCTTTTGACTTTTAATTTTATTTTTGATTTTATTTACCGAAACTTCGAGACATTGCTCTTCGTTACCTCACTTTGTTTTCGACAACATATCTATGCGAGCAGGGGTTCTCGGCACTTTTGATTATTAAAAACAAACACCGAAATCGTTTGGATGCCACTGGAGACATGCGTTTAGCTTTAAGCAGCACTGAACCAAGGATCCATAAATTAGTAAAAATTATTTTACATTTATTTACTGAATATTACCTCCAGATCAATAAACCAACTGGGTGGTCTGCGGCATAACGAAAATTTTGTCAAATGGTCCCTCAGGACTAAAAGGTTAAGAACCATTGAATTAGACAAAAGGAAGACCGAAATAACGAAATTGTCTACCAAAATAACTAAAACTAATATAACATTAACTGTTTATTGCTTATTGATTCACCGCCGCATACGGGATTTACAGGGTTTTATGTTTGCATAGAAAGTGCCAAATATATGATCCAGAAGCTGATTCTTAACCCGGAAAAAAACTTACGTATTTACCGATGCACAAAATAAGCCAAGACCATCATGAGTACTTTTTTGGCAGTGTCATGCCCCGTCCATACGCTTAGCAAACAATGGCAAACAGCAAACACCTACATGTGGATGGGTATTTGTATGTGTTTGCCTGTTCCTGTTTGTGTTCACCACTGTTCGGGGTCGGTGTCGATTTTTCTTCACAGATCAAAGGCTGTTTGACAAACAGTTCGCGGTGTTTCCATACGCTTGGTAAACGTTCAGTGCCGCACGCGAGCTTACGGGTGGTGGACGTGTCGCATCGATACCATAACAGCAGTTTTTGACGCGATATCATGTCCGATTGGTCAGAAGATACGACTCTTTGTTTTTTTAGAAGCGTATTAAAATGAGCCCTGCATTTGGAATTCGAAAGAAATTAACCACAAAAATAGGCAGAAGGTCCACGATGCGTGGACCCGCATTAGTGTGATAATGAATAAAAATGTGAAAGAATTAAAAAATAAAAAAGAAATATTAATGGCTACGTTCAGGAGACACTTCAAAAAAAAAACAAGACTCAATTCGTTCTGGTACAGGTTGGTTTTGACTATTATTACTTTTTTATCATGACTTGGAATTTAGAGCTGCTTTTTTGTTTTGAGAGGTAACATGCTTAATAATTAGGAGCTTATTCTTAGTGCTACTATCGCCACACAGCCTGAACGATAGATAACATTTTTCATTAAATGTTGAATTTCACGTATAATTGCGTACCTATTCCAACACTTTTTTCTTTCATGTATCTGATAAATGTGTCTTATGTTTTAGGAGCAGACGATATCTATAGACTACATATGGTTTGCTTATGACCTAATGGAATCATTTTTGGGGCCGGTGTATACAAGCACAAATAATATAAATACAGAGGTAAGTAAAACTATAAATATTTTTCGTAGTGGTTTATTTAATCTAATAGGTACATATTGTATCAAAATAGATATACACAAACTTTCTATGCTAGCTTACTAATAATATGAACTATGTAATAATAAGACCTGTCTGTCGCACTCACGTAAAAGTCAATATCCTTATTCATACGTTGGGCAATATAATTTAATCTATTTCACTAACAATATTACGCGGTTGAGACAAGTTCTTTTTAGCCTTGGGGATTGTAAGCCGGTAACATATCTTCAACAAGACTAGGCATATCTATGTTGGTTCGAATATTGTTAAAGCAAGATTTGTACGAGTCACAGAGGAGCAATTCCTTAATGCGATTAAGTACATTGACTCCGTTTGGAATATTTTTCCTTTGGATGACCAGCTTGTAGCCAGGGGGTACTCGCTTCATGGCTTGCAAGAGATTTCTCTTTTGCGCGCGGACAAACTTATATCAGTCGTTCCTCTTGTAAACGTGAAGATGGTGCTTTGTTTCGTCGCGTGTTGGCATCACCGCCATCTTAGGCCGATCGTCAATGATTTTTTCAATTAATTTAGCTATTTGTTTATCCTTATTCCATGTATATTGTTACATGTATATTTCCATTCATCCGGAACAACTCTGTAATTTTTTTTTAACATTATCATAGCCCAAAAGTAAAGCAAACTCTTTCAGTTTACAATAAATATTATTGTCCGTCGTGATATACGCCCAACATTTGAAATCACTGCCCTCGTCACCGAGTTTGGCTAACGGAAAATTGAAACGTTGCAAAGACATGACGCTCGATGCCATCTTATATAATAAGCACCACAACTTTTCACTTTGTACTCTAATATTGGTCGAATTTTATTAATTTAAATTCAAATTAAAATAATCAATGACCTATAGGTATACATTTTCAATTATTAAATTAATATAATATGCTATGTCGACCTACAAAAATATGAAGTGAATTCTTCTCTTATCTGTTTGGCGTGCACGGCTTACTTACGTGGTATGTTTGGAACATCCTGAATTGCATTATAACAACTGTTGTAGTTTCGCCAAGATCCAGGTGTTATTAGTTGGCCATTTCCATTCATTACATCAAAAGTTTCTGGAGGAGTATATCTTTCTGGGGAGTTTTTCCTTAGGAAGTTATGTATTAGCACACAGGTCATTGTACTGTGTGATACAGTACTCGGATCTAAATCAATTGGGCGACGATAAATTCGAAATACTGATGTTAAAACTCCAAATGTGTTTTCTACTACCACCCGAGCTTTCGATAAGTTTTGATTAAATATTATTTTTGGTGAACCAACGTTATGCTGTCCTGGGTAGGGTTTCATAACATGCTCACTTAATGCAAAAGCGCCGTCGCCTATGAAAACGTACGTCACATCAATGTTCGATCCAGGAAGTGGGCATGATGTAGGAAAATCTATTTCGTTTCTAGAGATCTTTTGCCATAGTAACGAATTATTAAAAACGCCACCACCACTGATTCTCCCTTGGCATCCTATATCTGCAAATATAAATTTGTAATTGGCATCAACTAACGCCAAAAGAACGATGCTAAAGGTTTTCTTATAGTTAAAATACTCCGTTCCGCTATGAGGTGGATTATCTATAACAATATGTTTGCCATCTATGGAACCCAGGCAGTGCGGAAATTTTCTTCTATATCCTTTTTCAATATTTATCCAAGCATCTTTCGTTGATGGTATCTGAAATAAAAATTGAAACAATGTGAGATACAACGATAATAAACTAAACTAATAACATTTTCTTATTTTTTAGGAAGTGCCATCACAAGAAATGCTGAATGAAAGTGCAGCTTTAGCGGAAGAAGGAGAAGACGTAGATGGTAGTGATTCAGGGCACTCGTCAACTTTGCAAACATCAAAACCACCAACTTCCCGTCGTCGTCCTGCTAAAGATATAGCTGAACGGCAGATGTCTTTAGCTTTTGGTCAATCAACCAATATGTTAGCCAAAAAGAAAAAAGAACCTCAACCGCCACTAAAGGAAGAAGATAAATGCGAACTATATGGAAAATTGTTAACCCAAAAGTTGCGAGAACTGCCTTCTGATGACAGAAAACTGATGATGTATGACATAGATACTTTATTTGTTAATAGAATTAAGGAGAAAACCATATCATCCTATCACTCAGTCCCATACCAAATGCCCATTACTTCACCAATGCCAAACCGGCCGTCAACCTCCCAAACATCCTATTCCGAACCTTTTTCGAATACATCCCCTCATCTAAACCGTCCATCGCCTTCCCCAACGGCGCACTCTGAAACATCGAGTTCTCAAAGCATTCAATCCCATTATATCTCCCAACCGGACTTAACAAATTATACAACTCCCAACATTCAAATTATATCCAACGAATTAATTGCACCACAAACAGGACAAAATATTATTAATAAAGCATTACTTAAAACTTACGAAGACTTTGATAACTATCAAAAATGAATAATATTAAATTATTCATTTTTTAAAGTTTTCGTAGTTCCGGTTTTCATTTTTCAAAATTAACGCATAATGTAAAAATATAAATAAATATATTACAAAAATGTATGGTCTTTTAATAAACTGAAACAAAAAATACCTTACCTTTATTTCGTCTCTCAACACTTGGTTAATAGCATTGCAGACTTCAGGTATGATTTTTGATATTATTTGGGGGGATACTTTGAACAAATAGTGGAAACTTTTATAACTGTCACCACTTGCGATGAATCTTAATGTTATTGCTAGACGATATTTAGCTGGTATGGCGTCTCTGAAGTCAGTATCTTGCTTCGAAATTAGACGTGAAATTTTGTTTAGCAAATATTCAAAATCTGCAAAACTCATACGACAAAAGTTGTGAAACTGTCCTGATGGTTCAAAAAGCAGCTCACTAAATTTTTCTTCTATAAATTCTCTAAAACAAAAAAACGTGAATTAAATAATACCTACACTGAAAATATACTCTATTTGTATTACTACGTAATTATATTACTTACCTTGTACGATTTTTATGAATTTTTATCATCCACCATCGCCTTCGTCTTCTTCTTTTGAGTTCATTTTGTTTAAATTTAAAATAAAAATAAGTCAAACCGAAAGTGATAGCTGCCACAAGCTCGTTGTCCGCCATATTTGCCGATTGACAAAATACTAAACACGTTCGTAAGCGTGAGGATAACCGTTTGTGTTTGATGATTGTGGTCGATGTTTGGAACTTTGTGTTTGTGGCATACACCAAGCGTATGGACGGGGCAGCAGATGCCATGGTGGGTCCAACAACCCGACTGCCAGATAGTTTGAAAGTATGTATAAAAATTACTTACGTAGGTTTTTACCCGTGTTTTTTATTTGAGTATAGACCCAAATAAAAAACACAGCAGCTCTAAATGAAATTACGGTGTTAATACACATCTGCATTAGATGGTATTAATATATGGTTATATTATATCCAAAGATGAGAGCGATCCAATTGTAGACGACAATAACAACCTAGTGAGAAAAAACCTAGTAAGAGTAGAACCTAGTGAGAATAAGAACCTATTAAGACAACAGTAATAAAGTAATCGAGTATGTGGCGGGTTATGTTGTTCATTCACTGATAAAAAAAATTAAAATGTTAAACTTGCATTGGAGCACTGATAGGCGACGTCAATGAAGAAAGCTTAGCAAAGCATAGAGTTGTCCGGAATAAGTTTATATATGCATCTTCTACTGTTACGGAAATGTGTCGTCGTTATGAAATTTATATCAAACGGACTGTGTTTCATTGTGGTGGCAAAGCAATTAAAACAAAATATAATTCAGATTATTTTGTAGCGGCTACTCTGAAATCTTTTGTCGGTTACGATATTTTTCCAAAAATAAATTTTCTCCAGTTTGACAGAGTCGACAAATTATTTAGTTGATTAGCATCATGTGTTGTTAAAAAATATGATATGGTGATATTTATTATAAAAAATAATAAAAATCATACGGAAAGTACACGCCAAGTTAATTCATTTTAAGAATCAGTAGTTATTTTTGTATAGAATATTAGGATATTTATACCAATATTATATTAATTGATTTCCTTAGGTAAGCTTCATTGACGTCATGTGACTACCGCTCGCCACTTCAATACCCTGCGTATAGCCATGATGAACGAGAATGTTCTGCATTCTGTCGTAAAAAAAATTTCTCGTAATCAGGGTAAGTCTCTAAAGTTTTCGTATTTAGCTGTATTCTGAGTTCATACGATGGCTTAGTGCAAATGCTTTGGTTTAGAAATAAAGGAAATAGGGAACGATATGATTTGTTTCTATTATGATGAATTCAAAATGCTTCCCTTCAGGGAAATGAGAATCAGAATTACGTCCATTACCCCGCTTTGGCTCTCATGAACCTAATTCGAATTACAATTATTTTAATGAAAAAATATTTTTAGTTTTGTTTTAGATACGAAAGAGTAGAATAAGGACGATGTTAAAGGCTAGTTGGATAATAGCTTTAATGGAAATTTCAATAAATTCTATACGAAACGACAGAAAATCTATACACAAAGTGTTACAGAAAACAAATATTCCCTATAGCACTCTGAAGAAACGATACTGGTTAGCAGTTGCCAATGATTCCACATACGTTAAAAGCGTTAGCCACTGCTTGGAAGAAAACCTGTGTTTTCGAGTGAACAAGAACAGACACTTCTCAATCAGCTTCTCGAAATGTCTAATATGTTTTAAGATCTGACCGGCAACCAATTACGAACGATATGCTATATAATGGCCGTGACCAATTGTGAACGGTAATGGCGACAACCAATAGCGAACGATATGCTATAAATTTAGTGTTGCACACAAATATAACACCGAAAAAAGTCAAGGGAAAAGATTGGTAGCAGGGATTCTTGCGGCGACATCCTGAAATTAGTATAACAAAACCAGATGCTACTCTAGCATCAGCAGAGTTCTTCGATTTAACAAAACGGAAGTAAACAGGTTTTTCAATAATGTGGAGTTATTAATAACAAAATTAAAGTTCAAAACTGAACATACATACAACATGGATGAAACAGGGATCTACGCTGTCCATGAACCACAAAAAAATATAGCCCCTAGAGGACAGAAGCATGTCGGTACAATCACATTATGGAAAATAGGAAAAAAACGTGGCGGCAATCTGTGGTATGAATGCAACTGGCACCTTTGTAATTTTACTATTTATTTTCACAGACAGCGTCATTTACCTTAGCTAAAACGCGGTGGACCTCCAGGAGTTCTTTATACTTGTTCATGTAACGGGTGAACATTAAATTCACAAGTCCCTCAGCTGAAAACCAGATCTTGTTATTAATGGACAACCACAACAGTATTGATACATTAGAAGCATTATGAGATGGCCAAAGATAATCAGATAACCATGTTGAGCATGCCCCCCAAACTCGACGCATTGTTTGCACCAGTCTATAGTATGTCCACTTAATACAGTCTATAGTAACAGAAAAAGTCCACTTAAAACAGTTAACAGTAAGTAACATACATTATGAAGTCATGTTTATGAAGTAACGAACTTATAAAAATGAATTGTTAATTAAAACGTAACTTGTACAACTTGGTAGCTCCCAACAAGTCCCGAGCAATCAATTCACTTACATTCCTGTACAAAAGTACAGTAATTTAATTAAGTTTTTAATCTTTAATCTTCTCCATATATTATATACAAATTAGCACCAGCATGAAACTATGTATTGCGACGATTAGAAAACAATGGTAGTTCTGCGCATAGAAAAAAGAATGTAGGTTTTCAGGAAGTTAAGAAACTCACAGATTTAGGTTTATGCCGATTTCAAACTACAAGGGAAGTGGTAGTTTATTGGTGGGATACGAAATGACACAAAAAGCAAGACATAAAAGATAATACGACACTATCTTAGAATATAGGATAATAATAGAACTATATATAGTTTGACCGGATTATCGAAAGTAGACGTGAAATAAGAGTAGTTGCTGCGCTGACCGCCATTCATTATGTGACATCTATCCTTTACCAACAAATGACATTTAAATTCGTTTAGAGTAGTAAAATGCCGCCTTACGAAATTGTGTAAAAATCATTCTTCAAATACAAAAGTAAAAAAGCAACGACATAACATTTCATATGTAATTATATTTTCTAATCCATATTCTAATCCATATTCATTTTTATAAGTTACTTATACAAAATAACTCATATGAAATAGTTGGACTGTTCAACAAAGCATATTTGCATATAACTTATATTCGAAAGTCACGTATTTGGATAAGGGAATATCTGGCTTTGAAAAGACAGGATTATTTCCCCACAATGGACCTAGCTATTTTTACAGATAAAAATTTTATTAAGACGGAGGAGAGTAATTCAGATAACATCTCCATTGTTCCCACTACTAAAGAGTCTGTAAATCTCGTTTCACAATCAACAGGTATTACTTCATCATAACCTCTTCAATCTCCAGAAAAAGCTATTGATTCTCCGCAGCAATCTATGAGTTTTGCTAATGTTCTGAATATATTGAACGCACGGCAGTTAATCAAGAAGCCCACAAAGTTAACTAAAACTAAACAATACTCATAAATCCTAACCAGTATTCCCATGAAAGATGTTTTGAAAGAAAAAGGTAAGACGGGACAATAAAGAAAGGTATTATTTTTACTTTCCTTAAATTCTTTACCACGACCTAGGTTTCGTTTTATTACAACATCTTCAGGTGGGCTATTAGCAAAGATTATTTTATTTAAACAGTTATTTTATAAACAAACAACACGACATCTAATGACATCCATAATCAACATTTCATTTTTTACACTTCGCATCTCTAACTGAAACAATATACACTTTCTCTGCGCTAAATTTAAAATGTTTCTATGTTTATACGAATAGTTCCAGAGAAAATCACCTGTAACAGACGGACAAACGGATGGACATGGAAGTGTTTCGTTTTGGCAATTTTGCGTTTTCATTCGGGCATTCAGTTGAGTACACATCGGATTTGATGCTAGTCCAAAGAAAAAATCGAGTTGCATTAAATCTGGAAATCTCAGAGGTCAGGGTACAGGTCCACTGCGCCCTATCCAGTGACGAAAATATTGTTCGAGCTGCAGCTGCTATCATGGACTATAACTTTCAAGCACAACGAACGGGCTATGTCGACGCTTACCTCACTGAGACCGGGATTCCTCATTTAGATTGGCCAGCATAAAGTAATCGGCGCTGTAAACTGCACTCGCAAAAAAATAACTAGACCTCGGAAGTATTAACCACTCGGAAGTATTAACCACTCGGAAGTTTACAGAAATCGTTAAGGATATTTCTCGATCAATTGTTACATAGTTAATAATTTAACCATTCATTAAATATGTATAACATGTGCTCTTATAATAACGTGACATAATTTACTTTGTTTACGTCGATATTTCAACATTCAAATCAACCCAAAACAGAACTAATATTTAATCGCCATTTCAGTTATATTAACACTAATTTTATCACAGAATGTTTTCTTGTATATTTTAGGTTATTGTACGACCAGACAAGGAATATATAATATTGTTGTCAGATGGACGAGCAGTTCGTAGATAGCCGAATATTCAGAAGTTCCCTTGCATTTAATATGCTTGAGTATGGACGAATAGTTGGCATATTTATAAGGGATAGTGGGTATGTTTCTGCACGATATATACTAGAGCTGGGTCAAAAAACGATTAACAGTTAACGGTTAACGTGTGTCAACGATCAACGGTGTTGACGAAAATATGTGTTAACAGTTGATCAACATTTGTTGTTAATAAACGGTCGACGCCGACGCCTGTTTATATTAACGCACGTTGAAATATTATTTCATTAGCGCTTAACGTTGACCAATGTTGAGTGCTACCTGCTAATTGCTAAGTGTTGACATTCGTCAATTGAATTATATATCGACGAATCGACGGCTTGTGCATTAACGGGCCAGTTGTTGTCGACGGTTATTGCATATTGATGGTTAATGAGCGAAAGTTTAGAGAATTGTCCCATAGTTTATTAATTTCGCCATTTTTCATATAACTTTAAGATTAGTAAGAAATTAATAGTGACTCATTAGTCCAAATGTTTTAAACTATATTAAAAGTTACTTTTTATAGATTTAATATCCAAAAGACGTTTCATTTTAAATTAATTTAAAAATATTTCAAGAAATTTGGAAATACACTGTAACTTTTTAGTGTTAATGATCAACATTTAATATTAGTAAGAAATTATTTGTGACTTTTTAGTGTAAATATTTTATAACTTTTTTACTAGTTATTTTTAGAAGTTTTGTCTACAAGATATTTTCATTTCAAATTCAGCTTTTAATTTGTTTAATAAGGTGGAAAGACAGTGTAATATTTAAAATTGTAATCAACATTTCTTTAATGTTTGTGTGTGTCGGTATTTACGTGGTTTCGATAATTAAGTTTCCGTTTTTGCCAAGAAACTGCAAATTTATTCAAAATGTCCGAAAGGTGTAAACAAAGTGACATTCGGAGTTACTTTAGTTAAAAATGCATCATGTTCAAAGTTTCATATCGAAATTTTAAATCACATTTAAAGAGAATTCATCCCATTCAATTTTCATCATCGTTAGGGTCTGGTTCCTTTTGCCAAACTCCTATCATAAACGACAATCAGCCTCAACAAATTTCTCCTGGACTGACAATCAGGCAAAACCAGATTCTGAAATATCTCCCAGTAGTTCGACTACTACATCCATCCCAGTTCCTTCTCAGGCGAATATATTTACAATAAAAGCCGGCGTAAAAAGAAAGCAAAAAGATATATCCACATTTATCCCTAGAAAACTTAGTAGTTCAGAAAGTAAAATTCTGGATGATTATTTCCTTAACTTATTTACAAAAGATTTACAACCTTTCAGTGTAGTCGAAGATTGGCAAGTTATAAACTTGCCATCCCGAAAATCAATATCTAACATATTGTTACCTAATGTGTCCCAAGCATGTTTAAATAAAACAAGAGAATATGTCCAACAAGTGGCTAAAGTATGTGTCTTACAAACGAACTGTTGGGTCTTCTCGTGTTACAGAGTCTTACGTTGCTCTACTATCCATTTTATCACGGAAGAGATGCAATTAAAATCAGTGTATTAGATTGTGCACTTTTCGTCGGGAGTCACACCGGAAAACAACTCGCTGACGAAATCCAACGTATTTTGACGGAATTGGATTTAATTGATAGAGTCATCATGGGTGTTTCTGACAATGTATTAAATATTACGAATGGGTCAGAAAAGTGACAATAGAACGTTATGGATGCTATGCACATACGCTAAATTTGATTGTTCAAGACGCTTTGAATTTGTTTGAAATGACTATATAAATTTAAAAAATTAGTTATGCATTATTAAAAAAGTCATCTGAAAAACGTATGATGTATCAATTAAGATCTAATGTTGCAAAACCGAAACGATTAATACAATCAGTTCCCACGAGCTGGACTTCGGTGTATTATATGCTAGAAAGACTGGTTGAGCTTGTACAGACCGTGCGAGCCTCAATGGAAATTGTAGATACAGACTTACCCCTAATAACAGGTGAAGAATGGGAAGCATGTATCCAACTGTGCAAAATATTTCAACTATTTGAAGAGGTTACACGTGCCATCAGCGGTGAAAAGTATTTATCTGGCAGTATGCTAATAGTGTTAACGAGAGATCTGTTTATTATATGCGACCAATTAAAAGAGCAATAGTACTATGGGGTGCTTAAACAAATAGTGCAAAAATTGTGTTATGGGCAACCTTGAGCAAAATAAAACCCTGGCGATGTGCACCTTTTTAGATCCACAATTCAAGGGACATTATTTTTCAGATAGGAATACTTTGGAGGTAGTGAAAAAGAGTATTCATAAACTTCTTCAAGCAGAAATAGGATATTCTGGAACAGAACAGCCGATAAAGAGTTAGATCTTTATTTAGGTACTGACCTGCTAGCTAGAAAAGCATGTCCCTTTAATTGGTGGAAAAAATACGGACTATATTTTCCTAACTTAGCAAAAATATTAATAAAAAAATGCGGAACCGTAACGACTTCAGTGTCGTGTGAGAGGATTTTTTTCAGAAACTGGTGCAATTTTGAGCGACCGTAGATGTAGCCTCAAATCCGGAAAAGTTCGACAAATAATATTTTTAAACGCAAATTCAGATTTACGATGATTATTAGTCGAACCTAATTTATTTAAACATATTAATTGAAGAACGGATGATGAACTTCTTTTTTTGTTTTTTATGACGGAGAACTTTTTACTTCAAGAATGAGTATAGTCATTGACCAGTTGCCAATGTCCCTTGGCCAGAGACTTCATCACGTAAGGAAAAAGCGTTATGCCCCTTCCAGGCGACCTTTTCCTCTCTATCTCTCTGTCTCTTTCGGTTGTAAATGTGTGTTCGTGCGAGTATCGACATTCGAGCAGCAAGCAATGTGCGCGGTAACCTCAATTCTAAACACGTGTAAATATTATTTAAACTTATTTTTTTATTCTACTGGCTTTTTATTGTAAGTGAATCTTCTGCCAGACCGTTTTTAATTCAATATATATTTATTTACATTACAAATTATAAATTATTGCTAAAATTAAAAAATTACAATCAAGGAAAAAATATAAATTTGTTTAGTGTGTTTTAGTAAAATAACTATTCTCCAAATAAAAGTAAATAGTAATGTAATACTTGTACCCGTACTATTATTAGGTTTTTTTGTTATTTCTCTAAAGTTTATTTTTGTGACATATACATAAGTCCGCCAACCCCTATTACTACTATTCCTCATCAAATATAGAAAATAAAAGGGACGTTTATTACTTCCTTCTAATTTGGAATATAATATACAGTACGAAAACGTGCTAAATTATATTTATTTTTCGAGTAACAGATTAAATCCCTGCCATTTGTATATAAATCCTTCACCAAAAAGATAGAAGATATCAACAAAATACTGAACATTTCTTTTATTCGTTTACAGTGAAACGGTTGCAAATTTTTCTGTGTCTCAAATAGATAAATTGAAAGAGCTAATTGGCAAGTAGGCTACAACCGAATTAAATAAAAAAAGCACTGCAACCAAGCAGAAAAATTGAAAACTGAGTAGAAAGTTGAAAACTCTCATTATAAACAAATTTAACGAATAGATCGATTAATTTCATAGTGTGAAGCGATCGAAATGCAACTAGGAATATATGAAAAAAAAATGGCGCGCCAACAGTCGGCAAAATAAGCTGTACGAGGGGGGGCCCATAAGTAACTGGAATTACCCTGTGGTGGGGAGGGATAGTGGGGGAACCTATAGTTTGACCACATGTCCAATAGTGTCACGCCTCCTGCGTCAGTGTGCAAAGTTGTGTCGCTGTGAGTGCATCGGTTCGCCTGTGAGATTTTTTTTTAGTAAAACAACTTTTTCCATTTCTGCGAAATCGTAATGGCAGATTGTCGAGAACAACGCGCAGCTGTGAAATTTTGTTTCCTGTCGGGGAAATCGGCCGCGGAAACTATTGTAATGCTTAAGACTGCTTATGGGGATGCTGCCTTAAATAAAACCAGAGTTTACGATTGGTTTTCACGTTTTAAAAATGAAGAAATGTCAATTGAAGACCAACTTCGTTCAGGACGCCCCTCAACGTCAAGAACTGATGAAAACGTCGACAAAATCAATGCCTTCATTCGTGAAGACCGTCGCCGAACCATTGATCAACTCTGTGAGATGTCGGGAACGTCATGGAGTTCAATTCAGCGGATTTTATCTGAAGATTTGCACATGAGAAGGGTTGCAGCCAAATTCGTACCGCGCCTTCTCACAGACGAGCAAAGGGAGCGTCGACGTCAGGCATGTTTTGAGCTTCAAAATCAGCTCGAAGAGGACCCTGAATTTTTTTCCAAGGTGATTACTGGTGATGAATCGTGGTGCTATGGATACGACCACGAAACAAAGCAGCAATCAAGCCAGTGGAAAAGAACTGGCTCTCCTCGTCTCAAAAAAGCTCGCCAAGTGAAGTCAAACATCAAGACAATGCTCATTTGTTTCTTCGATTGCAGAGGTGTTGTGCACGCGGAGTTCGTTCCCCCGGGTCAAACTGTCAACCAGAAGTTCTACTTGGAGGTTTTGAAAAGATTGAGGGAGAGTATCCGGAAGAAAAGGGCAGATCTTAGGCGCACAGGTGACTGGTTCTTCCATCATGACAACGCGCCGGCCCACACCGCCCTTACCGTGAAGCAATTTTTGACCAAAAACGGCATGACAGCGATTGTCCACCTCCCCCCCCCCCCATACTCACCGGATCTAGCCCCTGTGACTTCTTTTTGTTCCCCAGACTCAAAAAGAATATGAAAGGAAAGCGTTTTGCCACTGTGGAGGAGGTGAAACAAAAATCGCTGTTAGGCTTAAAGGACATCCCGATGAGTGAAATTAAAAACTGTTTTGAACAATGGAAGAATCGTTTGGAGAAGTGCGTTGTGGTCAATGGCGAATACTTTGAAGGTGATCAAAATTTGGTGTAAAAATATTGAGAAATAGAGAAGTTAAGAAGATAAATTCTCCTTTTTTTTTGGGTCCCCCTCGTATATGTCGCCTCATTAGACACCGAAATCCTTAACTTTACAAAAATTATCTACGTCCGTAGGGTTGACGTATTACCTAGGTCCGTACATTCGTGGTGGCAAAATATTGCTATTTATTTTTACATATAATACGCAGCACGCTGTATCTTTCAGCCAACTCAGCTGTCAGCTAGAACTGACGTCGGACGGCTGTGTCATAGTTAAGTCCTTTTTCAACCTATATGCAGCTATGCCATACGTCTGCCAGACATCTGATTATATTTTATGAAACTTATACGAGACATGTTACCTTTTTGTTTTGTGTTTAAACCTATTTTGACATCTATTTAATTTTAATTTTTTGTATTTACGGAAAATGAAAATGACTTATCATAGCATATAAGCAATAGTGAAGTGGAAGACCTCCTTCAGAAAATGATGTGAAGAGCGACACAGAAGATTAATTAGATAATGAAACTGTTGAAGCTACTAATTGACCTTCTGACGTTGTAGAATCAATTCAAACAGCCGCGTCAAATAATGTCACCTCATTGGAGACTTCCATTCTTGCCTCATCACAGTGCACGTATCGAGATAAGAATAAACACTGTTGACTTACAACTGAGGCCAAAGTCGCGGCAGAACTTCAGCTATAAATAGGCTAGGGATCCAACACTAACGTGTAAAAATCTGTGAATTCCACCTTAAATTTCAACTTGTTTATGTTAATAATACGAGTAGTTGATGAACAAATGCATACATCTCTCTAAAACGTCATGAAGAAAAAGGATAAAAATGGAGAAAGAACAGGACAGACACCTAAGCAGGATGAAATTCATAAAGAAATAACTTTACCTTAGATGGAAAAAAGGTTGGAAGCACTTATTTCAAGGGGTATTGCGCCAAAATATCGAAGAATTTCTATACAAAAATTCTATACGCAATTATCTGGACCAAAAAGCAGAGCCTATAGTGAAAACGATGCGCTTACTGTTCATCTAAAATAAGAAGAATGTCAAAAACAGAATGTGCACTCTGCAAAAGAACCGTCTGTGGAATTCATAAAAAATGTGTGTGTCATAAATGTGATTAACATATTAGAAAATTATCCCAGGTACACAAAATTCTTGGTAAAAAAATCTTATTAGAAGGTTATTCCTATTAATTTTCTCAAGTAATTATATTGGGTTCCCAATTTTCAAATAAATATAAAAATGAAATATTTGTTTAATTTCATTACATTAAACTGTTCTATAAGATCTTATAATCTTAAAAATATATGTCTATAATAAACAAGTATAATTTCGCGTTAAAGGGTCATAATACCCACGAATTTGTTTTTCATCTTTATTGGCTTGAATGATGTATAAATTATTTGAAAATGAAATTAAATTCTATTTGAGGGGGGGGGGGGGGGGGGTCAAGCTCATAAACAACTTTTGTAGCTTATTTCCCGAGACGTTGTTGAGCGCTCCGAAACGTTCGAAAAGACCGCTATTTTACGCACAGCATTACATGCCGCAGTCAAATTAGTTACAGTTCTTCAAATGTGTGAAAAGGTCCAAATCAGTTATAGGTCCTCAAAATATCAAATAATAAAATATAAATGTGGGTCTTATTACACCACGGGCCTATGCCCGTGGTGTAATAAGACCCACATTTGAAAACTTGCGCCTAATGATTTTAAATGGAATATAAGTTTACGCAAACATAGATACACTTGACATAAATACGTCCGCATGGTGCGGCCGATGCTGGTGTCGTTATCTTAATAGCAACGAGCCAAACCTCACGAGAAGGAGTGCGTTTACGAGGATTGATAACCTTTAGTGATTTAAAATGGTAAGTTTCCTGTTTAATTATTGTTCTATAATTCAATTAATTAGTAAAACATTAGAATATATTATTCTTCAATATTTTGCAATTTATTTCCTTCTCGAATTATTTTTAATCTATTTTTAAATTAATTATTAGTAGTTTTCTAAGATTAGCTTACGTGGGTAAGGCCCGCGAGAATTGACTCTAGGCTTGTTTCGATGATTTTATTTCATAACCTTTAGTCAAATCTGTTGGTATTTGTTATTAACCTTATACCTGTATCATTAGGAGTATCGTATCGTATGGAATTTGAACCTGTGGTATTTATGTTAGGTAATCCATTGCCTAGTAACACATAGGCTTTGCTTGGTTTGAGATTTAAAAAATGATGTTATTGGTTGAACTTGTTATTATTTTTTACTTAAAGGACGCAATCAACATGCCTCAAAAACGAGCTAAGTCCTCGGAAGAAAGTCAACGTGCAGTTATAGAAGCTGTAAAACGAGTTAAATTAACGCAACGCCCTGCTGCAGATCGTCATAATATACCAAGACAGACACTAAGAAACCACTTGCAGTCGGGCAGCACTGTGAAACGTTTGGGATGTTTTTCAGTCATGACCAGAAAACAGGAAAAAGACCTCAAGAGGAGGATTATAAGATTTGCAAATATTGGGATGCCGCTACCCTCTAAAACCATACGCAGGCAAGCTTAAAAACAATTTCAAGCTTAGAAAAATATAATTTAATACAAAACTTAAACAAAGATTCTGGTTTCGCCAGCAAAGACTGTTCTTGAAAAGGAATCCTGACATTGCCAAAAGGAAGGCGCAATTTATAAACCCTGCAAGTCCTCAAAAATTGAATAGATCATTTATGAACCCTGCACATGCTCAAAAATAGAATAGATCTATTGTCCAACAGTACTTTGAAAAGGTGAAAAAGTTATAGCTAATCACCCAGAGCGTTTCTATAATATTGAAGAAAAGGGATGTCGCTTAACAGTTCACCATCAGCAAACTGTACTGCCACAAAAAGGAGCTCGACGTGTTCATTTGATTGCACCTGAACACGCCGAGAATTTCACAATTGCGTTGTGTGTGAATGCTATCGGAAAGAGACAAAATCCTGAGTAGGGGACGGAGGGGCATGTTGTTACAGGGGTAAATAGTTACACACATTGTTACTGAGAATTTAAACTCTCTGGCTCATAATATTGGACTCGATCGGTTACGTCTAACATCGCGCATTACGTAAAAGCGACCAGTGACTCGCCGTACAGCGTGCTGAATGGTTGTGCCCACGTCCTCCGAATTTAACCAAGTAAGTAAAAATGTCCGTTGTCAAATGTTTGATTTATGATATATGTATATATTATTTTCACTACTTTTTACGGTTAGGAATTTGTTAATATATCTAATTTTGATTTAAAATATTTATTTTTAATGTTAGTTATATACATTAATGGTAACCTCAATTTGTTTAAAAAATTGTGCTATGGGGTAGATAGTTACAAATTTTTGGGGTAAGTTGTTACACGTAACAATTTGCCTCGTATAATTGGGGCCAGTTGTTACACGTTACGACTTGCTCCGTATAATTTACCTCCGTATTAATATACCTTCTTAATATTTATAAAATTAAAATATACATTTTTTTCAGTATGAGAAACTATAAAAGAAAAACCGACAGAGCTTTAAAAAGTCAAGAAGTTTACGAGTCTGCAGCAGCAGAAGTTATAGAAAATAAACAAAGCATTCGAAAAGTAAGCCAATTTTTTATCTGTGTCCAATGTCACTATCCAGATATATTAAAAAAAAGAAAAACAACGAATCATGTACATTGGGGTATCTAAAACCTAAATTAGTATTTTCTCAAGAAACAGAAGATAAATTAGCTTCTTATTAATTTAAAAGTTCCGACACATATTTTGGTTTACTGCCAACGGAGGTGCGAAAACTGGCTTATGAATGTGCAGTAAAACTGAACTTAAAAAACGTGCCACCTAGTTGGCTTAAAAGTAAAATGGCTGGGCCGGACTGGTTTAATAGTTTTATGCGTTGAAATTCTCAACTATCACTAAGAACACCAGAAGCGACTTCTTACAGTAGAGCAACATCTTTCAACAGAACGAACGTCAACGACTTTTTTGACGAGCTTCAAGGGTTACTTGAAAAGTAAGCATTCACTGCTACGCGCAATTTGGACATAGATGAGACGAGTGTAACGACGGTACAGAAACCTAAAAAGATAGTTGCTGCCCGTGGTCAAAAACAAGTAGGTGCAATCATCTCTGCAGAAAGAGGCACACTAGTAACGCTCACATGTGCTATAAATGCAGCTGGAAATTCCAACCCTCCGATGTTTGTTTTTCCTAGAATGAGATACACGGATCTCTTTCTTCGTACGGGGCCATCAGATGCGATTGGAGCGGGCAATTCATCAGGGTGGATGACCGAAAAGGATTTTTTAAAATTCATGGTTCATTTCATTAAATACGTTAAGGCTTCCACCGAACAGCCTGTACTCCTTCTGCTGGATAATCACAGTTCACACGTAAATATTCACGTCGTCGATAAAGCCAAATAAAACATAATCATGTTGTCATTTCCACCACACTGTTCCCACAATTTGCAGCCGTTAGATGTGGGAGTCTACGGTCCATTCAAAAACTACCTTAATCGAGCACAGACAGCCTGGATGTATAATCAACCAGGTAAAACAATGTCGATTCATGATATCCCCGGCCTAGTCAAAGAGTCACTTCCACTTGCCCAAAATCCTTTAAATATAATGGCTGGGTTTAAATCGACAGGAATATGGCTCTTCAATCGTGACATTTTTCAAGACCATGACTTTTCACCTTCATATGTCACTGACCAACCATTGCGCAATCCAGAATCTAATCCTCCTATTTCTTCTTCTCTGAACGTCTCCAATTTGACACTGGATCTAGAACATCCAGAATTGTTAGATACTGCCTCAGAACTGAACATGAGCACCACTGAAATTATAGAGGCGATCGAAACTGCAACAAATCCAATACCTCATTCTTCTGACCCTAAAAATATAGCTGCTTTGGCTTCTCTAATTCTGTATTATCGACTTCAGTTTCATCAAGTTTGATTCAAAATAAAATGGTGTTATCGATGCCAGGTCCATCTGATATACAAAGTAAATTGAAGAACTTTTCGCCTTCAAAAATAAGACCTTTCCCCCAGGCAGAACCTCGAAAATAATCCATCCATAGTCGTCGGAAACGAAAACCTACTATACTTACTGATACACCGGAAAAAGAAGCATTAGCTAAAGAATATGAAGAAAAAGTAACCAAGAAACAGAAAAGCTGTGATAAAAAGAAATATAAAGGAAAAGGTAAAGGAAAGTCGACAAAAATTGTTAAAAATGAAAAAGATAGGGTGAAGAAAAAAATATTAGAGTCAGATTCAAACTCTGATGCTGATGAATGTTATTGTTTGATGTGTAGCGAAAGTTACAGTACTTCTACAAAAGAAGATTGGGTGGAATGCATACAATGCAAAATGTGGGCCCATGTTAAATGTGTAACAAAAAACGTTAACTCATTTATTTGCATTAATTGCAACTCTGATGAAGACTGACTTAATTCTTCTACGTGTGATATTGTTGCCAACTTCTATAAAAATGATTATCTATATTTTTTTCTGTTATATTCTGTTTTTTATAATTTAAAGTGCCATGTTGATGTAAATAACTTATAGTTATTTGGTTACCCATGACTCCATCGTAAATATAATGTTAAGTGCTGTCACAATAGTTTAAAAATTAAAATTTAAATACTATAATTACAGATTATTATTATAAGATTGTTTAAATTGTTTTTTATCTTTTCAAATTTTAAAAATAATAATTAAATCGTTGATTCTCAATTTTGTGTTATTTAATTATCTACCGTAACAACGTTCCCCAAAGGTGTAACAATTAGCCCCAAGCAGGGGCAAGTTGTTACAATTGACCTTTATCGTTAAATTGTCCATTGTGTAAAAGTAATGTAAATTTAGAGGTTTTTTTCTAAAATATTTTAATAGTTGAATAGTTATATTATCGATAAAAACCATCAAATGTATAAATTTTGTGATAGGCTTTATTATATTGATAAACATCTAAAAACTGTAACAACATGCCCCTCCGTCCCCTATAGCGCTAACTTAACGGTCGGATGTTTGGTAAAAATAGCTCCAAAGGGCAGTATGACCACAGATTTATATACTGAATTTATAAAGCACTTATCTAAATACAAATCACAAGGAAAATCGATGTTGATTTGCGATGTAACATTGTCACACCTGGATTATAATATTTTTGGAGAGATTGAGAAACACGATATTATCCTTTACTGCATACCAACCAACACTGCTCACGAAATTCAACCTCTTGATAAGTCCGTAAGCAAGTTCTTTAAACATCATGGGATCAAAAAATCTTTAGATATATGTATCAAAATCCTGATAGACTAATCACAATAAACAGTTTTAATGTTTTTTTTTCAAAGTCTGGTCAAAATGTGTAAGTCATGAAAATATTGTAAATAGCTTCCGAACTACAGGTTTACTCCCTTTCAATATATACTACCGGACCAAGCATTTACGCCATCCGTTTTAACTGACAGGCCACTTACCGAACTATCTGCAGCTGCTCAGTGCTACGACGATGACCTGCACTGCAGATCTCAGAGTAAGTACAACCCTATGTTACTGATAATTCATATAGTGATAATTCGGAAGATGAAAATGCTAGTTTATACTAGGCAAAAGCGTGGCTGAAATTGTATGGCAAGGAGAATTGGACAGTTAATTGGAATGACCTCTTCAGACGTAAACATAGAATCTACGGAAGACACTTTATTAATGAAAACTTTAAAACTTTCCAGCCTAGGAAATTATTATACAGCAATGCTACATCGAGCCAGTATTTCCGAATACCGACTGAAGAAACCAGAGCAGCAGTCGAACAACCAAGTATGAGCTCAGGCACAGTTGCGACAGAAAACTACCAGCAAGACCTTAGCGGCTTCTGTAGGAGTATGTCTAAGGTTATTTATGTGATAATACCATAATATCGTTATGCACTTATTTTTTGCTTGCAAAAATGAATGTCATAGAAACATCAGTTACAAATGTATAATTTTGAATTAACACACGTATTCATTACTTTTATTATTATTAAAGGAAGACATACACTTAGAGGCAGCTTCTTTGGGGTCTGGATTGTTGAAGAGCGACAAAGGCGGAAAGCTGAAGAGGTCCAAACTTGTAAGGAAGATTCATCAACAGAACAAGAAGATTCAGAAGCTCAGACGGAAGTTAAGAAGATTGCGGAAACCCATGCGACATAGTTATTTGAAAGTATACAAATTAATAAAATAAAACAAATGTTAAAACTCATCTTATCAAAAGAATCTTATACTTTATTTGAACATGAATTGCAAAATTATTTTCGAAAACAAACAGCAGCCTCCCTTCTATATGAACCTATATTATAATTCCCCAAAATGTTATAACAATTTAGCTACCATTTTAAAACTGCCTTCAGCCCTAAATGTACGTCGTTGGGGCACTAAGTATCCTAATAGAACAGGTATAAATGATTTTATTATCGATGCATTAAGCAAACAATTTTATAATAAAAAAGATGATGATAAGTTAGTAAGTTTACTTTTTGATGAAATAAGTATTAAAAAAACTTGCAATATAATTTAAGTTGATAAGATTTTAGGTTTTGTAGATAATGGCCATACGAGAAGAAATATCCTGTTCATGTCTATATTAGTTTGTATGATAACAGGTTTCAAATTAAAATTTAAGCAGGTTGTAGGCTATTTGGTTGACAGCTGGGGGAGACAATAATTTAGATATTTGTAATGTAGTCAAGGAACGAAAATTTCACATGTATGATTAACCATTTGTGATCAGAGTCCAAAAAATTATATTGATGTAGATAGGCCGTATTTTGTATATTATGATCCCCCTCATTTATGAAAATTGCTTAGAAATAATTTAAATATGTATGATTAATATGAATTCAGTCGCCCTACCGTGTCTACAATATGGAAAAACAAAGAAAAATCTACAAGCAGATAAGGATGGAAAATCTTCTAAGAAATTAAAGAAACCTAAATACGAAGATTTGAATGAAGGTAGGCTTATCATAGTTTCACAGCAGCGCCAGAATAATATGCCTGTTTCGGGGCCGATCGTGAAAGCTAAGGCGGAGAAGTTTTCTAAAGAACTTGGCTTAACGACTTTGAAAGCATCAGAAAGATGGCTCGGAAAGTTCAAGCAACGTCACCATATCAACTATGGTAAAATTAATGGAGAAGTATGAAGTGTTAATACGAATGTTACTGACGGCTGGATCAATAGAGTGTGGCCAAAATTTAAAGTACGCTTGAAGTGACATTTAATGCCGATGAAGCCGAAATTTTCTATAAGTTGACCCCGATAAAACTTTGAAATTTAAAGGAAAGTGTGTCAGAAAAAACTTCAAAGAGCGTATTGCAGTGCTTGTAGCTGCTAATATAAATAGCACAGAAAAAAGAAAGCTAGTGGTAATAGACACATAAAAAATCCGCGGTACTTTAAGAATATTAAACAATTGCCAGTCATCTATAAAGCTAATAAATCAGCCTGGAAAACGAGACAACTTTTAGAAGTAGAATTGTGAGGATATGAGATGCAGAATTAAAGGGACGAAAAATCTTGCTTCTTGTCGACAACTGCCCTGCTCATCCCCTTATATCTAAGCTTCAAAATAAAGAGTTGGCATTTTTTCCACCAAACACGACTAGTGTCATACAATCAATGGATCAAATCGTGATTAAAAGTCTCAAGGATTACTACAGAAGGAAACTATTCATGGAACTAGTCGAATCTGAAGGCTAAACTTCTATTAATACGCTGCATGCAGTAAATTTTTTATACAAAGGCTGGGAAGAATTGACAGCCACAAATATACAACGCTCTATTCGTCGTGCTGGACTTTGTACCAGTTCTACGAGTGATGAAGTAGAAACGGGACCAGGTTTGAAAGTGAACATGACGTTCTATTAACTGAGTGGGTCCAACATGGCACAAAATTTCACTGAAATCTACAAACTTACAAAGAAATAGACGACAGCCTGGCCACTACAGCTTCACTTACAGATGAAGAAATTCTGGATTCGATTGGAAATATTGGTAAACAAAGTAATGAAAAAGATGATCTGAGCCTCCACCAAGCATTAAACAAGCACTCGTTGCAGCGAAATTATTAGAAAAATACTTTTTGTATCACCAAGTTGATCCCACAGTATCCCAAGATATTAATAAAACAGATAAGAAAATACAATTAAATTACTGGTGCAGCAAATAACGTCAAGCGAACATATCAAACTATACGCAATAAGCGTTGTTATTTGTATCAATATTAATTTTTGTTGTTCGTAAATATACTTCATTAGTATATAATATTATAATAGTAAATTATGTATTATTGAATTTTCTTCTATCCGTTTAACGACAACTCTCAATAAGACCATAAAATGCGCAGTCCCTTCGGTGTCCCATATAGAATTTGCACTGTATTTGAATATTTAATGAAAAATAATGGAAAGCATATTTTTTAAAAATATGTATAAATAAAAATCAATTGCCGCATGTATGAAATATGATCACTTGAAAACGGCTCGGTCGATTTGGCTAATTTCTTTTTTGGTGTTTTCGTAATTGTCAGGACAAGGTTTGTATGAATGGTCGAGAAAGTACATCTGGATGAAATTGACGCAATCATTTGCGAGGAAATTCCTGATCCTGAAACAGATCAAAGGTTGTATGAAGTAGTGACATATGGCTGAAGTAGTGACATATGGCAATATGGCTGAAGACATTTTTCATCGAATGCGTACAATAACAAAGCCCGAACTTGAATTTAACGCGAGACCCACAACGAAGCATCGATTTCTCTAAAATATTTGTGCATGATGATGTCCGGAAAGATATTGCACGAATCACTCCATGCACGATGCATTCATCAGTAGAAAATTTGAATGAAAACGGCAATACGATCGAGATGCTTTGAGTTAATCAGTATGAACAAAGGTCCCACTTTTCAATCAACAGCAGAAAACCACGCAGAAAAACACATTGATGATAGCAGTCAAGAACTGCTACTGAGGAATCTTCTTCTTCGATGCACCTGACGATAGTTGAACCAAAGTACAACATTGTCAAAAAATTATCAATGGCGAAATTACTACAGAACTGCAAAATAATAACTCGGGATGAATGTACGATAACAGATAAACGAACATTTGTGGCACTCGATCGAACGTTAAAAGATTAAGCAATAGTCAGGACCTCTTTGGAGGCATGATTGTTGTGCTGGCCGGTGATTTTCACCAAACGCTGCCAGTCATACTAAGATCAACAGCTGCTACTGAAATAAATGCTTGCTTGAAGTCATCAAATTTGTGAAACTATCAAGTTAATAACGAATATGCAAGTCGCGTTACAAAATGACGAATCGACGAAAGTATTTTCCAAGCGATTATTGGCCAGATATCGTTTCCACCTAATTTTTGTCAATCCACAAAGTCAAAAAAAGAATTGATCAAGAAAGTAAATCAAATATTGGTGCAAATTACAAAAACCACGCTTGGTTGAGCGAACGAGCCATTTTGGCAGCGCAAAATAAGGACATAGACGATATGAAAATAAAAATTCAAAGTCAAATCACTGGCCAATTGCATTCATTTAAGTCGATTGATTCCATTAATAATCCAGATGAAGTCGTCAATTATCTAATAGAATTCCTGAATTCATTCATCAGCGATGTTCGTTTACCATCCGAATGGAAAGATAAAAGATATCGTTTATCACCAAGCGTTGCGATGAACGCATTAAAAACACCAACTTTTCAAAACAATAAATTCCTGTTTATTTCATCATTTCAATAAATTTATGTTTATATTGACAATGTTTTGTATCAATTTACACAAAAACAAGGAAAGGTTCTGTACGATGAATCCCTTCTCGACGAACAGACTGACTGAGACATGTTATAAAATAAACATATTTAATATTTTTTCTAACCGCACTTCTGATTTTCTTCATTAGTATATTGAACCCGTGTGAAACCGGGGCAGCTCGATCGTAATAAATATAATTTTTAATGTTTTTTGTGTGTTTTCTTGTGTTCACCCTCAGACTTTAGTTCAGCAAATCGGTAATTTTGTGTAATTTTGTCAATTTATTCTGGCATAGTAGGATTTATGGACAAAAGATGATGAAATTTTGTATCGTTCATTTGATTGGTTATGTTTGTAAAACTTCTAAAATTTTGGATTTATTGTTGATTTTATGAAAAAATATTTTAAACATAAATAATTTTGGAAGTGATGTTTTAATATAATAATTTATTAAATTACAAAATATGCGACGTCACACTCAGTGCTCGATTATCCATGCAGCAAGAGGCAGCAACTGCTAAGGGCTCTGCGCCTGCGTCCAAAAAATCACAAATCAAAAAACTATAAGACACCCGCTAAGCAACGCACCACCTAGTAGCTATTCTCAATTGAGCCGTGGCTATATTGTAATTGTATAGGCACATTATAATGCTGCAAGTTGGCAACATAACATCGCAATACTTATAAGACGGGGGAATCCCTTAATATTGTTTTCCGATTCGAGCTGTTTGTATAACCCGACCATGTCGAATAGTTTTCAAATTGTATGCAATAAGAAAATAGTAAAATGGATATTTAATTTGCTAAGCTTCCTTCAACAGCCAATCAACTCAGTCGTTCGTTCCTACCACAATTTGGGTACCGACTCCAGAAGTTCAACCCTAGTCAAGTCAGCCTTTTTACCACTTTAAATGTGTAGGAATAAAGTTATAATTTAGGAACAAAGTTATAATTTAGGAATAAATTTATAATTTATTTTAACCAATCAAATTATGCTTTATCGGTTATGTGACTCGTCATTGGTCAGTATAAAATGTATGAGTTAATGTGACTATTTAAGGCAAAGAGGAATTTCAGTCCATTTTGGCATTGTCAGCTGACAAACTAACGTAACTGCCGCCATTTTTTCCTTAACTGTTTGTAGTTGCGTAACAGGTAATAATATCAATATTTTAGTAATCTTTTGTACATAATTTGTTATGTATGTGACTGATATAGATATATCCTATCATTTTTTAATTAAATCTTATCATTATATAACGAATTTACGTAAATGTTGGGATGGCTGGGTTTTTATTTTTGAGCATTTTCCGGAAGTCAGCCGCCTCCAACTGACAATTGGTTGTAGCAATATTTTTAGTTACGAGTGTCAGTGGTATAAATGAATAGCTCTTTAATAACTATTTATTTTGAAGTAAACATGTCCTATCATTTTAACAAAACTCCAGTGATCAGCCACCTAACAATCGCAAATTACGTGTGGCTGAGCACTGGAGGTGATAGATCCAGTGTCAGAGTACTTACTAGGTAATTTGTAATTAAAAAGGACAGTTGTTTTTTTTATAATTAGCTTTATTTATTTTCACATTCTAGTCGTGTCTCTTTCGAGGTCAATACTGCAATATCCAGAGGATAAACTGATACAAACTTTAAATGGTGTAAGAAACGGCATGAAAATTAGAGAAGCCAACAAGGGTTTACGGTGTTCCTCGAGGTACGTTGGAAGACAGGCTTCACCTGACGGTCAAGTGGCTCATGATTATTACAGCTTGCTAGTTTTCACTAAAACCTGACAATCTTTTGAATACTGTTCAGAATATTATGATTGAAAATAGCAGGCCTAACCCTTTCGTAGACGGAAGACCGGGTAAAAAATGGGTGCAATTTTTTCAGAAGAAATCTAATGCTATCTTTGAGGACACCTGAAGCCATCACAAAAGTGGTTTGACAATCTTGTAGAATATCTAACTTCCATTAAAGCACTAGATGTGATAGAAAACCCTCAAAAAATATTCACACAAGATCAAACGAAAAAGCCGGACGTGACACCAAAACGCTCGATACAGGAAGTACCAACCAGGTGGAACTCTACGTTTGCTATGATACAGCGATTCGTTGAACTCGAAAATCAAATATGTGCCACTGTTGCAATTCTTAAAAAAGATTTGCCAATCATAACTGTCGAATAATGGACAATATTTCATGAACTGTGCAAGGTTTTAAAACCTTTCGAAGAAGTTACCAAAGCTATGAGTGGTGAAAATTATATGACAGCCAGTACTATCATAATCATGACACGCTGTCTAAGAGAATCTTGTGAGTAACTGCTCCTGGAAGGCTTTAGTGTTATAACAAATAATGTAATTACAGCACTTCGGACAGGCTTACATAAAAGACTAGAAGGTGTTGAGAGAAGTGGCACGTTCTCGATATGTACAATTTTAGAACCAAGGTACAAAATGAATGTATTCTCTGACACAAATGAGGCAGCAAAAGCAAATAAAATGCTGGAAGAGATACTTGAAACTGATATTGGACGGCGACGACATGGAGAAAAAAACAAACTGCTACAATCCACTTCAACCTCAGCTTCCATACCGGTACGAGATAAATTTTCACCTTGGTCCATTTTAAGCAATATTGTCGGGACGCAGTAGCAGCAAGTAGGCACACCTTTGTCGTGTGCCTTCAAGGAAGTAGACTCTTATTTAAAAGACAACATTCTACCTATGTTTAACGACACTGGGAAATTTAACTGTCTATTGTAATGGTGGCAACTTAACCGCCACATTTAACCCAACCATATGAAATATTGATTTCTATGAATTGTGTTATATATAGTCTTCAATCCGATGAAAAAAAAGTTTATGCGAATATCTCAATTTTTCAATTTTTTATGGCCAAAAATAGGTGGAGCCGCGATTCTAAACAATTACCAATCATAGTTTCACAGTAAACATTAATCAACCATAAATACATTTAATGCAGTCAGTCCTAAGCCTGAATAAAGTATGAAGGGAAGTTAATTTATTGATTTAACTGTATAGCTACAAACATTTAGATAGTGTTTAATTTATTTTCGTTTCATGTATAACTGTATAGTTGGTGGAGGTATTTATGCAAACAATCACAGTAGCTGAATAAAAAGAGCTAGTTACAAAAATCACCAGTTTTGAAACAGGTGACACCGACCAAGTCACTGGTTTCGTTACGTTTCTTGAAAATGACGTAACGACCCACGTCGACAACCTATCAAATATTCCAGAGTGAGTATTTAAACATTTGCCTATGTTCTAATTGTTTTAATGGTAGTTTTAAGCGTAACACGTAAATAATGGCATGTTCTAATTTTATTATAGGTGTGAGGGCGACGTTTTTTCAGGAAAGGACATCCGCCGTACCGCAGAAATGTTCGTCGAGAAAACTGGGAATAAGATAGTTGTGTCTTTACAAAAAAACCTCGTTTGTTTAACAGTGCTGTGCCTTCAGTGTTTCCGAACTGTCCTAGTTATTTAAGTGCAGCGGGACATTCAAGAGAAAGTGTAGAACAGAAAAGTTCGCGCATTGAAAATAACACATTAGAATAAGTTCTTAGTGAAAGTATTCAGTCACAAAACGAATATGAAAAAAATATATGTTTAATTGTTTTAGTGAATTTCTAGCATGTTTAACTTCGAGGTGAGTGAGGATTTGATTGTTGTAAAGAAAGTTGATGTAGTAATATTTGTTACAATTTCTTTGTCGAAAGCCCCAGAAATATCAGTTTCACCAACCTTTGACAATAATTTAGAACTAAAACTGTTTAAAAATCATAATGAATTAAAGAAATTTTGCAGTGAAATATTTCCAAAAAAGATTTGAAATATTAAAGACATTTTCTTAGTACTAGATATCTTTAAAAATCAAAATACTAGCGACCAATCTTTCTATGATACTTGTTTTAATATTGTTGATATGTTAAAGTGCGCTTACATAAATTTAGATGATGACATCAAATGTAAAAAAGTAGATTTTTTATGCGAACAGACTTTATTAACCACAAAAAAGAAAGACTTAGATACTCTACAAACTTTTTAATTTATTTCAGTCTATTATATTCTATTTCACCTCACGCTTATCGTCACTTGCGCAGTATTATTTTTTACATACGCCCTAACTCTTCAAAACATTTGTTCGAAATATAACTGCGATCCAAAAGATGAACAGAGTCAGACTACAATTTTCTTAGATATATTAAGCAAAATTTTAGCCTTGTAAACCAATCAGACCATATTGTCACTTTAAAAATGGATGAAATTTATCTAAAGACATTATTTGATTATAAAGCAGGTAATATAGCAGGCATGTCTTATACTAACCAACATGCTGCAACTACAGCGCACGTTTTTATGATAAAAAGTCTATTGAGCTTATTTAAAGAAATTGTCTATATTTTACCTGTAAACAAAATTAATGGTGCAGATTTATACCAATATATTAATAAAGTCATAACAGGCTTACATGCTATAGATTTTAATGTTATACGAATATGTGTAGTTAGTGACAATAATTATGTGAATAAGAAAGCTATTCACCACCTAAATTTGATATAGTATATCACATCGACATAGACGTTTGTTTATCCAAATTTTGATGATTTACTTGATACATCTAATAACATTGCCCCGTTTGCTAACATCAAATCTTTATATGATTTAGAAAATTGCAATTTAGTTAAGTATGCTCACACTTTAAATCTCAGGTTTTTGAATCCTAGTAACTTCGAGCCTCAGAATGTAAAATTAGTAGTATTAAATGTAATTAATTAGCATGTTCACAATGGTTTATTAGTAATCGGTAGGCAACATAAATTACAAAATTGTGGAATATCGTTAATGTAAAAACATTGTTTAAGGATAAAAGAAAAAATAAATTACAAAATTATAAAACTACTGCAAAATTTGTCAATATTGTCTTAAAATGGTGGAATCAGGGAGTGGTCAAGCAGGTCCTCAATTTGGTGACAGCATCGCCCCGTGAAATTGGCGGCAAATTTTAAATATGTACAGCGACCTCTAGCGTCAGGCTATGTGTCACCAGGCAAGAGACGCTACGAACACTCTAGAAAACTCAGACGGAAACCACTCAACACTGAGTCTGTTTGAAACGACTGACAATTTTTTACTGCGCAAAAACATATTTCACATATTTAATATTATAAGTTTTGTATAATAATTAGGTAAAAAGGGTGTTGTAGCTATTGTTTTGTTATATGTTAAGGTCTTTGTAATTTTGTTTCATTATATATTAAGATCTTTGTTTTATTTTGTAATGGCGTTATTGTATGGTGGTGTAATTCTTACATAGAACAAAGGAAAAATTTGTCATTTTTTTTCCTGCCTCGTAACGAAAGCCTGTAAGCGTTATCCATTATTGCTTATTAGATAACATTCCAAAAATTAATAAATAATTTTAATGGTGACTTGCGACGTTGAGATGTTTATTGTTAAAATTTATTTCGAAGAATTGCAAAGTATTTTGATAGGTGAATATTAACTCTCGTAATGTTGTGATGAGCGGATTTTATTTTCAAATAACACGATTATAAAAATAATATTCCATGTAACGAGTGCATTCAGGTCAAATCGAATTTTTACTGTTTTGTTTAAAACAAAGCTTGCACTAAAAGATGTTTTAGTTAGTTAATTAATACACATTTTTTTTCTTTTATGATCCCCCTCATTTATTAAAATCTCTTAGAAATAATTTAAGTATGTATGATTTAATGTATAAAGGTAATATTGTGAAATGGTCCTCTATTGAAGAAGTAGCTCTAGATATTCAACATCCCCTTAAGTTAAAATTGCTTCCAAAAATTAACCATAATCAAATATATCTCTCTAATTTTAAGTCTATGAAGGTAAAGTATGCAGCCCAAATATTAAGCGATTCGGTTTGTGCAGCAATGAGTGTTTTCATAACCCTCCAAAAAATCGAGTCGCAAGCTGTACATACGGCAAATTTCATAAGTGATGTAAATAAATTATCTGATACTTTTAATAGCAATAAATATGGTAGGGAAAATCATTGCTTGTGATATGTTCCTTCACATAATAGTTATCATTTTTCTTTTTTGGAAGATATGGTTAAAAATTTAGCGTAATTAATAGACATAACCAATATGTTATATTAATAGACATAACCAACGAACGTAAGATTTTTCCGCAATGATCAAATATCGGACTACGATCACTTTGTGAAAAACTTTAAAGAGAAAATGGAGAATAATAATTGGTAATTTAAAATTGAAGGTATCAACTGTTTTTTTTTATATTATAGATTATAATGTAGATAATGGAGCGAGTGTTTTAAATAGTATTGTGATATGTACGACTTTTTAGTACGTATATTTATTGGTAAAGACGGAATTTTACATAATGATTTAAAATGGATTTTTCCACAAACAAAAAAAATTACTTTATTGTTCTCAATTTCAAAATATTTTATCTATATATTCAATTGATCAAGAACTACAATTCCATTCTACAGAGAATTGTTTATTCAAGGCACGTCATTTTATCATTATATTCTGTTAGTACCGCTCATACTTTAGTTAAAAATAAAAATTTAGTTAAAAATAATATAAAAATATGCCACATGGCATCAATAGTCTTTGCATATGCAATATATTCACAGTCGCCCAACGCATATCATTTATTGAGAGATTTTTTAGTATTTCCCCATGATAGGTGGATACAAAATATCACTGCGTTATTAAATATGTCACCGGACGATATTCCTAATACTTGCCATTATCCACTATATAGAATACGTTTTTTTGTCTAAGAAAGATAAACCTTTATATATAATAGATGAAATATATTTAAATAATCTATTTTTTATAAGTGCTTTATAGTTTATATATTATGATTGATTATAAGTGCCAGCATTTGTCAGGTTTTACATATATTGGGGTACATTTCTGGTTATAAAAATAGCTGTGTGTTTCATGATTTCATCAAATTTTGGGTATATTGAAGAGGTTGTCCGGTTAGTACCTGTTAAGCTATACGAGTATCTCGACTACAGTTGAAGGGGGTGACCTTTGCCGCTGTCAATTTCATTAAAAAACGGGGTTTAAATATTATTAATATTACAACTGACAATAAAATTTTGATTAATTATCAAAATATATCTATTTTTCTCCCGTCGTCCAATAGTTTTGACACACAAAATACTTTTTTTTCTTATGTGACACAGTACGTATATTGAAGAACATCACAAATAATTGTATTATTAAAAACCCACAAAAAAACTTTTGTTCAGTCCTGATTTTGAAACAGGGGAAAAGAAAATAGCAAAAAATAAAGATTTGTGTAATTGCTATAAATATAAAGAAAAAAGCTTGGTGAAACAAGCTTATAAATCTCTATATTATAATAAATTACAACGACCGGTTATGGCATTTTGACAATATTTTTCACGACACAACTATTGCTGTTTTAAGGACACAAATATATGAAACATACAGTTGATTTTTTTTTTTAATAATTAGAAATTAGTGGGATATTGTGAATGTGCCACAGAAAATACACAGGACCATAATTTCCAAGCCATGTAAATTCAAACTTTATTGGTAACACTAGCAAAGAAATAAAAATTAAAAATTTTAAAATATTCGTTTTGTGACTAGAAGCCTGGTATCATTTCGAAGAAACGACATTTAAATAGGAGGTCAATTCAAAAAGAAAAGTGACTTCAAATTTCGAGGGCTACGTAGATGGGATATTCGATTTTTTTTTGTTACGAGGTATGGTGAAAGTTCTCGGCCTGATACAGAGATGGCTTTCTAATCAGCGAAAATTTATGTTTCCTACCTGGGTGCACGTGTCATTAGTTCGTATGATAAGTATCTCAAATAGTTTATTTACACGAATTTTCGCAGTAAACGTAGATAAAAGTTGTGATAATTCAGAATTATAATATTTATTTATTTATTATATAAGTTTTGAGTATTTATTAATACTTCTTAAAAAAAAATTATTTATTTTTACCATCGATGACATTGCAAGACTTGAAGCTTTGTCTAATGATTACATAATTTGATATTATTTGGTTAATTGTAGTAATCAGAGGCCGTTCATTTTTTAATTCTGTCTTGATGTTTTTTGCATGGCTTGCAAAGTTTTATTAGCAATATTATTGAATTGAATTTTAAATGAAATACATAAGAATTTGTTGTAAGGTATAGAACTTTCTCGAAATAACATATTTATTCCATTTCATTTTATTTTGAATATTATAAATTGTCTTTCGCACGTTTATTCGTAGGTGTATTTCTCTAGTCAAGTTTTTTCGTTAGTCTTTTTGAAGCTCTACAAGAACACATCACATATGTATGTTTTTAGATTGTTTTACAAATATTACATTTTGTATATAAATTTATTCAGTGTTCAGTCCTGATTAATATCATGAAGTGGCAGGAATATTAATTGTACATCCTTACCGTAAAGTTCTCATCAGACGACTCTCGTAGCAGCAGCAATATCAAGTTCACATCTGTCTCAAAACTCAACTTCGAACTTTTCTCGCAAAAAAATTGGTAAATAATTGAAAGCCAGAATATCAATTACATTCTTGCTCGAAGATTTCTCTGTGTTCAGTCGAAAAGTGTTAACAAAGGTTACAGATCATCGTGGCAGCAATTCTGATTCTTGCGATAAATAGTAATGGAACATTTCAAGAAAATTCGACAACCGTAAGTTCTTAATTCTAAAGCAATATGTACGTATTGTATGTATTGCAAATTCTAAAGCAATTTGTATATATTCTAAAGAAAACATGTCCCGTCGTACCATTTACAAAATCATAATACATCGAACTTGTGGATCCACATGAAAAGACACCATGGGAGTGAATTGGATACGGCTTCAGTGCCGAAGACAACGAGGAGTGATGACAGTGGCCCACTACCTAAGAGACAAGCAACTCTAACAGAGATGACCGACAAAAAATCATTTCATAGAGATTTTGGTGCGTCGATATAGAGCTATTTGACTTAGTCAACAAGGTAGGCAGGCTATCAACAATTGTTAAAGAAGCTATGCCTGAATTACAAAATGGTATCACGTTTCCACATTACGGGAAAAGTTATACTAAAATATATGAGCGAGTGAGAACTAAAGTACTAGAACTGTTAAAAGAGTTGTTGCATATTATGATAACCAGATATATGGACAAGTGACTAATCTTCGCAATCGAATGATTTTATTAGCGTAACAGCTCATAGGATAGTTTAATACAAGCTTTACTGCCTCGAAGTAATGCCATTCGAGGGTTTTCAGCACTCAGGATCCAATATAGCATGTAATATAAAGAAGGCTTTTCGGTATTGGGATATACAGGACAGAGTTCGAGCCATAGTTACAACAAACATAGATTCAACAAACATATAATTTAGTATCCATCAAATCTTTGGCTCATTCACTGCAATTGGTAATTGAAGCTAGCCTTTTTAAACAGGATCAGATGAATATCATGATTACTAATGAACGGTCTATCATTGGTCATTTTAATCGTTCTACGTGGAGCAGTAAGATTTAAAGGAAATGCAAGACGCTCAAAACGTTCCGAATCTTGTACTTATTTATACAAGACGTATCTACGCGATGGAACTCGACATTGCAAGCGTTAAGGCGATTGCTGGAGTTAGTCTAAAGTGCAACGTAGAACGCACAACGGAAGAATGGATAATGATGGATGAGGTAGTGAACATTTTATGTTATTTTAAAGAGGTTACAAAATCAAGCAGCAAAGCCACAGCTGTATTATCCGACGCTATTCCGTTAATTAACAGTCTCCGAAGAGCTTTCCACAACATCAAACACACAGACGGTCAGTCTTTTGCAAGAGTGAATGTATCCAAACTTATGGCGGCTGATATAATATTGGCTCTTAATTAAAGATTTTATTTAGAAAAATAAGATTTAGAAAATGAAGAATCGTATTACTTAGTCTCCGTAATAGATCCGCGTTATAAACTTCGAATATTTCATAAACAATCTACCATTAACATGGAAAAAGGCGACTCGGATTGTTACTGAACTCTTGAAACAATCAAGTACAAGTTCTGAGCCATCTACGAGATGTGGAATATAGAGCATTTGTGAAAATATTATTAAATGCGCTGAAAAATATGAGCCCTCTCCCTTTTGAGTACTGATTCTCTCAAAGAACTAGAGAGATATTGGAGATCCCCTGAGATATCAAGAGAAGCAGATCGTCTCGTTTTCTGGCGCAGTGATGTTTTACATACAAATTTGAAAAAATGGCACAAAAATATTTTAGTTTAGAAATGAGTTCTGTCGCATCTGAAAGGCTATTTTCAACGGCAGGTCTCATCCAAACAGACTTACGAAATCGGCTTTCACCTAATAATTTAGGGATGTTGAGTTTCCTAAATAAAAATCTTATTAATGTGAATTTTGATGATTCATTTCGAATCTGAACTTTATGATTAAATTGTTATTTTCTTTAATTACTATTTTCCAAAATAACTAATATTTTGTTAAATTACAATTTCCAAATTTCGTAAGTTAACATTCTAAATCCATATTATATATGTAAGTAATGTCATTTGTTTCTGTATTTCAAGCAAGCCAAGCTTTTTATTTTTTACACCTTTTGAATTCTACAGTGTCCGCATCGGTATGAGTATCGTTGATAATTTTCAATAAATATCGTTCTCGGTATCGTATTAGCAGAAGCGCGTATCGATGCATCCCTACTTGCTATGTGGCGGCTTGTATGTTGCAACGGATGCTGTTGCATATTTATTGTTTCACATGGTCAATATACAGTGTACACTCCATTTAACGCCACTCGATTTAACGACAAACTTACTAAAGAGTCGAACTTACTTGACTCTGGTTGGTTTACCTTGTTGTCCATACAATGATACACTCTATGTAGCATCACACTAAATCTAAATAACGATCCAATACGTCATTATTAAGCAATAAACAGTAGTTTTTAAGTTGCCGAAATTAGTAAAAACTGTAGCTGTCTAGGTTCTTTTGTTTATTGTTTTGTTGCTTTATTATCTAGCTCGTATTTACCATGACTGTCGGCATCATACGTACCGAAGATTCTAAAAATTGATTCTTTTCTTTAGATTTTATGATTACCTTCCACGCGGTGTTTGACTCGACGGCTGCTAGACTGTCATTAGGTTTGTTAAGGATTATCTACACGTTATCATATTCATTCTTAGTTGCTCACAAACTTTCGAACTGTGAACATAGCGAGTAAGAAATTCTTTTTGTGTAATGACGAAAAACTTTTATTAATACTCGCAATAAGAGGCGGGAGAAAAGATAAGTGATTCCAACATCGCTTTGAATTCAGTCGCTCTACCGTGTCTACAATATGGAAAAAAACAAAGAAAAAATTCTAGAAGCAGAGGAGGATGGAAAATCTTCTAATTAAAGAAACCTAAATACGGAGATATGAATCAATCTAAGCTATCATATTTTTACAGACAACGCCAGAATAATATGCCTTTCTCGGGGCCGATCGTGAAAGCTAAGTTTTCTGAAGAACTTGGCTTAACGGTTTTCAAAGCATCAGAAAGACGGCTCGGAAAATTCAAGCAACTTCACCATATCAACTATGATATAATTGATGGAGAAGCATGAAGTGTTGATACGAATGTTACTCTGACAACTGGATAAATAGAGTGTGGCCAAAATTGAAAGAAAAGTACGCTTGAAGTGACATTTAATGCCGATGAAGCCGAAATTTTCTATAAGTTGACCCCCGATAAAACTTTGAAATTTAAAGGAAAATGTGCAGGAGGAAAACTCCAAAGAGCGTATTACAGTGCTTGTAGCTGCTAATGTAAATAGCACAGAAAAAAGGAAGCTGGTGGTAAAAGGTACATTAAAAATTCCGCGGTATTTTAATAATATTAAACAATTGCCAGTCATCTATAAAGCTAATAAATCAGCCATGAGATGCATCAGCCATGAGATCAACGATGAGATGCAGAATTAAAGGAACGAAAAATCTAGCTTCTTGTCCACAACTGCCCTGCTCATCCCCTTATATCTAAGCTTCAAAATAAAGAGTTGGCATTTTTTCCACCAAACACGACTAATGTCATACAATCAATGGATCAAATCGTGATTAAAAGTCTCAAGGATTACTACAGAAGGGAACTTTTCATGGAACTAGTCGAATCTGAAGGTTAAACTTCTATTAATACGCTGCATGCAGTAAATTTTTTATACAAAGGCTGGGAAGAATTGACAGCCACAAATATACAACGCTCTATTCGTCGTGCTGGACTTTGTACCAGTTCTACGAGTGATGTAGTAGATACGGGACCAGGTTTGAAAGTGAACATGACGTTCTATTAACTGAGTGGGTCCAACATGCCACAAAATTTCACTGAAATCTACAAACCTACAAAGAAATAGACGACAGCCTGGCCACTACAGCTTCACTTACAGATGAAGAAATTCTGGATTCGATTGGACATATTGGTAAACAAAGTAATGAAAAAGATAATCTGAGCCTCCACCAAGCATTAAACAAGCACTCGTTGCAGCGAAATTATTAGAAAAATACTTTTTGTATCACCAAGTTGATTCCACAGTATCCCAAGATATTAATAAAATACATAAAAAAATACATTTAAATTACTGGTGCAGCAAATAACGTCAGGCGAAGATAATAGACTATACGCAATGAGCGTTGTTATTTGCATTAATATTAATGTTTGTTATTTGTAAATATACTTTATTAGTATATAATATTATAATAATGAAATATGTAATATTGATTTTTCTTCTCTCTGTTTAACGACAACTTTCAATAAGGCCATAAAATGCGCAGACCCTTTAGTGTCCTATATAGAGTTTGCACTGTATTTGAATATTTAATGAAAAATAATGGGTAAAAGCATATATTTTAAAAATATGTATAAATAAAAATCAATTACCGCATATATGAAAGCTGTCACGAAAAGAAGCGACATGGCTGTATTTGGTATTGCAGCCCCTGATGAAAACGATGAATTTCTCAATATCAGATGGAAAGATATGTCAGCAGCAATGTCTCCAACTTTTAGTTCTCCATACACGAACGTCATTTAACTGTGCACCTGGAGAATGGACAACGAGTTTATTTCAAGGCAGCAAACACTGGGAAGAGAGCTGAACGACCACTAGCGACAACGCTGATAAAGTTCTTCGCGACATTCGCAAGTGATCCATTTGTTTTGCTCGTAGATACCGAGATATTTCACATGGAACCCATCATCCCAGAAATTCAAACGTCGGAAACACAGAAAGCCTGTTCCTGGATACGTGAATGTATATTCAACCGATGAATTGGGGCCCATTTACACAGTTCATCCGAGCAATGACGAATGATTGACCTGCGTTTGTTATTGGTAAATGTTCGCGGACCGACTTCATTTGAATTTCTACGAACTGTCAGTGGTTGCGCGCAACGTATCGAGAAGCCTGTCAGTGTTTACATTTGCTCGAGCATGACATTCATTGGGATCACACACTCGCTGATGCTGTTATTTCATTTAAATCATCATTTTAACGTGTTTTCCACAGAATCCACTTCATTTGTGGAACAAATAGAACAGCAATATGGCTGAAGACATCATTTCGAAGAGACATTTTGCATCGAATGCGTACAATAACAAAGTCCGAACTTAAATTTAACGACCCACAATGAGGCGTCGGTTTCTCTAAAGGATTTGTGCGTGATGATGTCCGGTAAGATGTTGCATGAATTAGGAATGCGTCGAATCACCCCATGTACGATGCATTCGTCAATAGAGAATTTGAACGAAAACGACAATACGATCGAGATGCTTTGAGTTAATCAGTACGAACAAAGGTCCCACTTTTGAATCAACAGCAAAAAACCACACAGAAAAACACATTGATGATAGCAGTCAAGAACTTCTACGGAGGAATCTTCTTCTTCGATGCACCTGACGGAACTGGCAAAATTTTCCTAATTTCATTGATTTTAGCTTCGATTCGCGCACAAAGTCAAATAGCGCTCTGATCGTGGCATCATCTCGGTCGCTGCAACATTGTTAGAAGGAGGATGAACACCACATTCCGCGCTCAAACTGCAACTGAATTTGCAAAAAATAGTTGAACCAAAGTGCAACATTGTCAAAAAATTATCAATTTCGAAACTACTACAGAGCTTGGGATGAATGTACGATAGCGGACAAACGAACATTTGAGGCATTCGATCGAACGTTAAAAGATTACGCAATAATCAGGACCTCTTTGGAGGTACGATTGTTGTGCTGGCCGGCGATTTTCGCCAAACGGTGCCAGTCATACTAAGATCAACAGCTGCTGATGAAAAAATGTCAAGCAAGCATTCATCAAATTTGTGGAGATACGTGAAACTATCAAGTTAATAACGAATATGCAAGTCGCGTTACAAAATGACGAATCGACGAAAGTATTTCTCAAGCGATTATTGGCCAGATTTCCTTTCCACCTAATTTTTGTCAATCCGCAACGTCAAAAAAATAATTGATCAAGAAAGTAAATCAAATATTGGTGCAAATTACAAAAACCATGCTTTGTTGAGCTAACAAGTAATTTTGGTATCGCAAAATAAGGACGTAGACGATATGAACATAAAAATTCAAAGTCAAATCGCTGGCCAATTGCATCCATTTAAGTCGATCGATTTCATTACCAATCCAGATAAAGTTATCAATTATCCAATAAAATTCCTGAATTCATTGGATTTGCTAGGAATACCAGGCCATAATTTGCGCCTCGATGTCGGCTCGGTGATAATCTTGTTACGCAATCTAAACAAACCGAAACTATACAACAGAATAAGACTCGCTGTTAAGAGACTGATTCGTTTACCCTCCGGATGGAAAGATAAAAAATATCGTTCATCACCAAGCGTTGCGATAAATGCATTAAAAACACCAAAAATGATTTTCAAAACAATGAATTCCTATTTATTTCATCATTTCAATAAACTTATGATTATATTGACAATGTTTTATTTTAATTCACACAGATTCGGATGGATGAATCCCTTCTCGTCTAACAGACTGACCGACACAGACGACGCATAGCCTAAACCACTGGAGATAGAGACATGTTATAAAATAAACATACTTAATATTTTTTGCGAAACGCACTTCTCATTTTCATTAGTAAATTGGGGCGGTTCGCTAATAATAAATATAATTTTTAATGTTTTTGTGTGTTTTAATATGTTCGCCCTCGGCCTTCAGCTCAGCAAATCCTTCATCAGGCAATGTGCAGTAATTTTGTCAATTTATCTGGCAATCCTACTATGGACAAAAGATGATGAAATTTTGTATCGTTCATTTGATTGGTTATGTTTTGTAAAATTTCTAAAATTTTGGATTTATTGTTTATTTTATGAAAAAATATTTTAAATATAAATCATTTTGGAAATAATTTTGAAAGTGCTGTTTTAATATAATAATTTATTAAATTGCAAAATATGCGACGTCACACCCAGTGCTCGATTATCTCGATTATAAAAACTATAAGCCACCCGCTAAGCAATGCACCACCTAGTAACTATTCTCAATTGAGCGGTGGCCATATTGTAATTGTATAGGCACATTATAAAGCCCAATACACACTGAGCCCGCCGGGCCGCCGACACAGCCTGGTGGCGACACAACCCGGCGGCCTGTATGAAATGAATCATGTCGGCAACATGCGGCTGCGCGTGTTACCTGCCGACATGTTGGCAGCTTGGGTACGCCTGCGTTCAGTTACCCGGCAACACTCGAACTGTAGTGACGTGCTTGTATTTTTTACGACATGGAGTGGGACGACGAAAAATGTTTTACGTTAATTAATTTTTATCATGAGAAGAAGGTATTCTGGAATTCAAAACACCCAGATCATAAAAATCGACCAAAGCGTTTCGACTCATTGAATGAAATCATTTTAATACAAATGTATCAGAAATAGAAAGAAAAATTAAAAACTTGATAAGTCAGTATTGTAGAGAAAAAAAAAGTGACTGACTCAAAAAAGTGGGGTATCGGTACAGATTGTGTTTATCAGAGCAAGTGGTTTGCATATAAATCATTTAGTTTTTTGCAAAACAAGAATACTCCTACTGCCACGATCGATTCTGTAAGTAAAAATGCACTTATTATTTTTATCCAAAATTTTTTATTGTACAGAACAAGTTCAAAAGTGCTGACCCACTATAGTGTTAAATGTAACACAATACAACAGATAAAAAATATTTTAATTTCAGGAGACATCAAACGAGAGCAGTATTGTACAACCCCAGCAAAATGATTCATCTCATTCATTTGCCGATGACACGATTAAACGTCCCAGAAAAAATATAAACATTGAGATGTTTTCACAAGCTCTGGATATTATGAAATCTGTCTCCGATCGACAAAATCAAACACAAGAAAAAGATGAAGACATTCTTTTTGGAGAATATATTGCAGCAAAACTCAGAAAAATGGATAAATCAACAAATGCAATACTAAAACATCGAATTAATAACATTATTTTTGAAACCGAAATTGGATATCAGACAGATAGGTATGCAGATTACGCAAGACCTTCCAGCTCCCGTAGTCATCCCGGGTACTGTACAGGTTCTCCAAATGATCAGCTAAATGCATATTCTTTTAACCGCTCATCATCTGTATATTCTACTGTTACGAGCCCGGATCGTCAGCATTTTACCACCACAAATCCTGATAATCAGACAAATACAAACCCTTCATCTCTATATCCCAAAAACATAAGCCCTCATCTGCAACTTCCTGGAGTTGAATCTTCGGTACCAGTAGCGCTTGATGAAAGTTCTAATAGTGAACGTATAAACAGCCAAGATATAGAGAACGTGTTTAAATCTCTAAATGAAAAATAATTTTCTTTCTTTAAGATCTTTATTATATTGTTATAATTTGAAATAAATGTAGCTTAGCATGAGAAAATTAATCACGAAATAAATCTGTCTTTTGAAATGTTATGATTAAGTAAGAGTCATTAATTGTAAACACAAATTAAAATATAACTCATTATTATGTTTTTTATTAAATCTTTAAATTTTGATTAAATTGATCATTGATCATACTGCCATTTAAGTTTCCGACATTGGAGAGAAAATATTCAACCAACTCGTTCTTTGTATCTTCAGGACACAGATTTGTATTGACCTCTCTTGGCAAGACATCAAAACAATTATTTTCAGGAGTTACTGTGCGCCATTCACCTGGTATGATTTCTCCGTTATCATTTTCAGAATCATATTCGTTTCGCTGTATATTTTTTTTTATATAATTGAACAAATGTACACACGCCAATGTCACAATAGCAGTTTTTTGTGAACATAGCTGGATAGGTCTCTTGAATATTTAAAATTTCAAATATTCAAGAGACAAAAATTTGTTTGGGCAGTTAACCAGTAACTGCCCAAACAAATTTTTGCTTTCTGCCAATTTTTCAATTTTTCAATTTTTTTATGGCCAACAATAGGTGGAGCCGCGATTCTAAACAATTACCAATCATAGTTTCACAGTAAACACTAATCAACCATAAATACATTTAATGCAGTCAGTCCTAAGCCTGAATAAAGTATGAAGGGAAGTTAATTTACTGATTTAACTGTATTGCTACAAGCATTTAGATAGTGTTTAATTTATTTTCGTTTCGTGTATAACTGCATGGTGGAGGTATTTATGCAAACATTCACAGTAGCTGAATAAAAAGGGCTAGTTACAAAAATCAACAGTTTTGAAACAGGTGACACCGACCAAGTCACTGGTTTCGTTACGTTTCTTGAAAATGACGTAACGACCCACGACAACCTATCAAATATTCCAGAGTGAGTATTTAAACATTTGCCTATGCTCAAATTGTTTTAATGGTAGTTTTAAGCGTATCACGTAAATAATGGCATGTTCTAATTTTATTATAGGTGTGAGGGCGACGTTTTTTCAGGAAAAGACATCCGCCGTACCGCAGAAATGTTCGTCGAGAAAACTGGGAATAAGATAGTTGTGTCTTTACAAAAAAACCTCGTTTGTTTAACAGTGCTGTGCCTTCAGTGTTTCCAAACTGTCCTAGTTATTTAAGTGCAGCGGGACATTCAAGAGAAAGTGTAGAACAGAAACGTTCGCGCATTGAAAACAAAACATTAGAATAAGTTCTTAGTGAAAGTATTCAGTCACAAAACGAATATGAAAAAAATATATGTTTAATTGTTTTAGTGAATTTCTAGCATGTTTAACTTCGAGGTGAGTGAGGATTTGATTGTTGTCAAGAAAGTTGATGTAGTAATATTTGTTACAATTTCTTTGGCGAAAGCCCCAGAAATATCAGTTTCACCAACCTTTGATAATAATTTAGAACTAAAATTGTTTAAAAATCATAATGAATTAAAGAAATTTTGCAGTGAAATATTTCCAAAAAAGATTTGACATATTAAAGACATTTTCTCAGTACTGGATATCTTTAAAAATCAAAATACTAGCGAACAATCTTTCGATGATACTTGTTTTAATATTGTTGACATGTTAAAGTGCGCTTACATAAATTTAGATGATGACATCAAATGTAAAAAAGTAGATTTTTTGTGTGAACAAACTTTATTAACCACAAAAAAGAAAGACTTAGATACTCTACAAATTTTTTAATTTATTTCAGTCTATTATATTCTATTTCACCTCACGCTTATCGTCACTTGCGCAGTATTATTTTTTACATACGCCCTAACTCTTCAAAACATTTGTTCGAAATATAACTGCGATCCAAAAGATGAACAGAGTCAGACTACAATTTTCTTAGATATATTAAGCAAAATTTTACCCTTGTAAACCAATCAGACCATATTGTCACTTTAAAAATGGATGAAATTTATTTAAAGGCATTATTTGATTATAAAGCAGGTAATATAGCAGGCATGTCTTATACCAACCAACAGGCTGCAACTACAGAACACGTTTTTATTATAAAAAGTCTATCGAGCTTATTTAAAGAAATTGTCTATATTTTACCTGTAAACAAAATTAATGGTGCAGATTTATACCAATATATTAATAAAGTCATAACAGGCTTACATGCTATAGATTTTAATGTTATACGAGTATGTGTAGTTAGTGACAATAATTCTGTGAATAAGAAAGCTATGTCATATTTCAATTTACCACCTAAATTTGATATAGTATATCACATCGACATAGACGTTTGTTTATCCAAATTTTGATGATTTACTTGATACATCTAATAACATTGCCCCGTTTGCTAACATCAAATCTTTATATGATTTAGAAAATGGCAATTTAGTTAAGTATGCTCACACTTTAAATATCAGGTTTTTGAATCCTAGTAACTTCGAGCCTCAGTATGTAAAATTAGTATTAAATGTAATTAATTAGCATGTTCACAATGGTTTATTAGTAATCGGTAGGCAACATAAATTACAAAATTGTGGAATATCGTTAATGTAAAAACATTGTTTAAGGATAAAAGAAAAAATAAATTACAAAATTATAAAACTACTGCAAAATTTGTCAATATTGTCTTAAAATGGTGGAAGCAGGGAGTGGTCAAGCAGGTCCTCAATTTGTTGACAGCATCGCCCCGTGAAATTGGCGGCAAATTTTAAATATGTACAGCGACCTCTAGCGTCAGCTATGTGTCACCAGGCAAGAGACGCTACGAACACTCTAGAAAACTCAGACAGAAACCACTCAACACTGAGTCTGTTTGAAACGACTGACAAATTTTTACTGCGCAAAAACATGTTTCACATATTTAATATTAAAAGTTTTGTATAATAATTAAGTAAAAAGGGTGTTGTAGCTATTGTTTTGTTATATGTTAAGGTCTTTGTTATTTTGTTTCATTATATATTAAGATCTTTGTTTTATTTTGTAATGGCGTTATTGTATGGTGGTGTAATTCTTACATAGAACAAAGGACAAATTTGTCATTTTTTTCCTGCCTCGTGACGAAAGCCGGTAAGTGTTATCCATTATTGCTTATTAGATAACATTCCAAAAATTAATAAATAATTTTATTCACTAACGGCGCAAAGCAATTGGTGACTTGCGACTTTGAGATGTTTATTGTTAAAATTTAATTCGAAGAATTGCAAAGTATTTTGATAGGTGAATATTAACTCTCGTAATGATGTGATGAACGGATTTTATTTTCAAATAACACGATTATAAAAATAATATCCCATGTAACGAGTGCATTCAGGTCAAAACGAATTTTTAGTTTTGTTTAAAACAAAACTTGCACTAAAAGATGTTTTAGTTAGTTAGTTAATAGGCGCCGATTACGACATAATTTAAAAAAAAATGGATTTAAAAATATTATCACACAAATTACAGTTTCCTGAAGAAGTTTTTTCTCGTGAGAAAATTCCGTGAAATTACTTCAGACATTGTATTCGCCGGTAGTAAATTGGTTTTCCAAATTAAATTTTTTACTAAATAATGTTGTGAGCGGCATTTATATTTAATCAATCGTCGTTCAAACTACCAGCAAGACCTTAGCGGCTTCTGTAGGAAAATTTCGAAGGTTATTTGAGTGATAATACTATAATATCGTTATGCACTCATTTTTTGCATGCACAAATGAGTATGTCATATAAACGTCAGTTACAAATGTATCATTTTTCAAATAACACATGTATTCATTACTTTTCTTATAATTAAAGGAAGACATACACTCAGAGGCAGCTTGTTTCGGGTGTAAATTGTTGAAGAGCGACAAAGGCGGAAAGCTGAAGAGGTCCAAACTTGTAAGGAAGATTCGTCCACAGAACAAGATGGAAGTTAAGAAGATTGCGGAAACCCATGCGGCGTAGTAATTCGGAAAGTATACAAATTAATAAAATCAAACAAGTGTTAAAACTCGTCTTATCAAAAGAATAATATACTTTATTTGTACAAGAATTGCAAAATTATTTTCGAAAACATACAACAGCCTCCCCTCTATGTGATTCTAAAATGAAAAAAAAATTGTATGAACCTGTATTATAATTCACCAAAATGTTATAACAATTTAGGTACGGTACGTATACGTCGTTGGGATACCAAGTTTCCTATTAGAACAGGTATAGATGCATTAAGCAAACAATGTTATAACAAAAACGATGATGATAAGTTAGTAAGTCTACTTTTTGATAAAATAAGTATTAAAGAAAATTTGCAATGTCATGTAAGTTATGATAAGATTTTAGGATTTGTAAATAATGGCCATACAAGAAGAAATATCCCTTTCCCGTCTATATTAGTTTGTACGATAACAGGTTTAAAATTAAAATTTTAGCAGCATGTGTAATGTAGTCAAGGAAAGTATTGAGAAAATTTTACATGCAGGATTAATTGTTAAAGCAGTAATTTGTGACAAAGGTCAAAAAAATCAAATATAGGCAAAAATATTATGTATTGATGTAAATAGGCCGTATTTTGTATATAATATTGTACATTTTTTTTCTTTTATGATCCCCCTCATTTATTAAAATATCTTAGAAATCATTTAAGTATGTATGATTTAATGTATAAAGGTAATATTGTGAAATGGTCCTCTATTGAAGAAGTAGTTCTAGATATTGAACATCCCCTTAAGTTAAAATTGCTTCCAAAAATTAACCATAAACAAATATATCTCTCTACTTTTAAGTCTATGAAGGTAAAGTATGCAGCCCAAATATTAAGTGATTCGGTTTGTGCAGCAATGAGTGTTTTCATAACCCTCCAAAAAATCGAGTCGCAAGCTGTACATACGGCAAATTTCATAAGTGATGTAAATAAATTATCTGATATTATCTGAATAGAAATAAATATGGTAGGGAAAATCATTGCTTGCGATATGTTTCTTCACATAATAGTTACCATTTTTCTTTTTTGGAAGATATGGTTAAAAATTTAGCGTAATTAATAGACATAACCACTATGTTATTAATAGACATAACCAACGAACGTAAGATTTTTCCGCAATGATCAAATATCGGACTACGATGACTTTGTGAAAAACTTTAAAGCGAAAATGGAGAATAATAAGTGGTCATTTAAAATTGAAGGTATCAATTGTTTTTTTTTTATATTATAGATTATAATGTAGATAATGGAGCGAGTGTTTTAAATATTATTGTGGTATGTACGACTTTTTAGTACGTATATTTATTGGTAAAGATGAAATTTTACATAATGATTTAAAACGGATTTTTCCACAAACAAAAAAAATTACTTTATGGTTCCCAATTTCAAAATATTTTATCTATATACTCATTTGATCAAGAACTACAATTCCATTCTACTGAAAATTGTTTATTCAAGGCACGTCATTTTATCATTATATTCTGTTAATACCGATCATACTTCAGTTAAAAATAAAAATTTAGTTAAAAATAATATAAAAATATGCCACATGGCTTCATAGTTTATATATTATGATTGATTATAAGTGCCAGCATTTGTCAGGTTTTACATATATTGGGGTACATTTCTGGTTATAAAAACAGTTGTGTGTTTCATGATTTCATCAAATTTTGGGAATATTAAAGAGGTTGTCCTGTTAGTACCTGTTAAGCTATACGAGTATCTCGACTACAGTTGAAGGGGCTGACCTTTGCCGCTGTCAATTTCATTAAAAAACGGGGTTTAAATATTATTAGTATTACAACTGACAATAAAATTTTGATTAATTATCAAAATATATCTATTTTTCTCCCGTTGTCCAATAGTTTTGACACACAAAATACTTTTTTTTTTCTTATGACACAGTACGTATATTGAAGAACATCACAAATAATTGTACTATTAAAAACCCACACAAAAACTTTTGTTTATTCTGATTTTGAAACAGGGGAAAAGAAAATAGCAAAAAATAAAGATTTGTGTAATTGCTATAAATATAAAGAAAAAAGCTTGGTCAAACAAGCTTATAAATCTCTATATTATAATAAATTACAACGACCGGGTATGGCACTTGTAGACAATATTTTTCACGACACAACTATTGCTGTTTTAAGGACACAAATATATGAAACATATAGTTCATTTTTTTTTAAATAATTAGAAATTAATGGGATATTGTGAATGTGCCACAGAAAATACAAAGGACCATAATTTCCAAACACTAGCAAAGTAACACTAGCAAAGAAATAAAAATTAAAAATTTTAAAGTATTCGTTTTGTGACTAGAAGCCTGGTATTATTTCGAATAAAAGACATTTAAATAGGAGGTCCGTTCAAAAAGAAAAGTAACTTCAAATTTCGAGGGCTACGTAGATGGGATATTCGTTTTTTTTTGTTACGAGGTATGGTGAAAGTTCTCGGCCTGATACAGAGATGGCGTTCTAATCAGCGAAAATTTATGTTTCCTACCTGGGTGCACGTGTCATTAGTTCGTATGATAAGTATCTCAAGTAGTTTATTTACACGAATTTTCGCAGTAGACGTAGATAAAAATTGTGATAATTCAGAATTATAATATTTATTTATTTATTATATGAGAATTATTATTTATTTTCGAATATTAATAAATCTTCTCAAAAAAAATTATTTATTTTTACCACCATCTGTAATCGATGATATTGCAAGACTTGACGCTATGTCTAATGATTACATAATTTGATATGATTTGGTTAATTGTAGTAATCAGAGGACGTTTATTTTTTAATTCTGTCTTGATGTTTTTTGCATGGCTTGCAAAGTTTTATTAGCAATATTATTGAATTGAATTTTAAATGAAATACATAAGAATTTGTTGTAAGGTATAGAACTTTCTCGAAATAACATATTTATTCCATTTCATTTTATTTTGAAAATTATAAATTGTCTTTCGTACGTTTATTCGTAAGTGTATTTCTATAGTCAAGTTTTTTCGTTAGTCTTTTTGAAGCTTACAAGAACACATCACATATGTACGTTTATAGATTGTTTTACAAATATTACATTTTGTACATAAATTTATTCAGTGTTCAGTCCTGATTAATATCATGAAGTGGCAGGAATATTAATTGTACATCCTTACCGTAAAGTTCTCATCAGACGACTCTCGTAGCAGCAGCAATATCAAGTTCACATCTGTCTCAAAACTCAACTTCGAACTTTTCTCGCAAAAAAATTGGTAAATAATTGAAAGCCAGAATATCAATTACATTCTTGCTCGAAGATTTCTCTGTGTTCAGTCGAAAAGTGTTAACAAAGGTTACAGAACACCGCGATTCTGATTTGCGAATTCTGATTCTTGCGATAAATAGTAATGGAACATTTCAAGAAAGTTCGACAACCGTAAGTTCTTAATTCTAAAGCAATATGTACGTATTGTATGTATTGACAATTCTAAGGCAATATGTATATATTGTAAATAAAACGTGTCCCGTGGTACCATTCATAAATTATAACACATCGAACTAGTGGATCCACGTGAAAAGACACCATCGGAGTGAATTAGATACGGCTTCAGTGCCGAATACAACAAGGAGTGATGACAGTGGCCCATTACCTAAAAGACAAGCAACTCTAACAGAGATGACCGACAAAAAATCATTTCATAGAGATTTTGGTGCGTCGATATAGAGCTATTTGACTTAGTCAACAAGGTAGGCTATCAACAATTGTTAAAGAAGCTATGCCTGAATTACAAAATGGTATCACGTTTCCACATTACGGGAAAAGTTATACTAAAATATATGAGCGAGTGAGAACTAAAGTACTAGAACTGTTAAAAGAGTTGTTGCATATTATGATAACCAGATATACGGACAAGTGACTAATCTTCGCAATCGAATGATTTTATTAGCGGAACAGCTCATAGGATAGTTTAATACAAGCTTTACTCCCTCGAAGTAATGCCATTCGAGGGTCTTAAGCACTCAGGATCCAATATAGCATGTAATATAAAGAAGGCTTTTCGGTATTGGGATATACAGGACAGAGTTCGAGCCATAGTTACAACAAACATAGATTCAACAAACATATAATTTAGTATCCATCAAATCTTTGGCTCATTCACTACAATTGGTAATTGAAGCTAGCCTTTTTAAACAGGATCAGATGAATATCATGATTACTAATGAACGGTCTATCATTGGTCATTTTAATCATTCTACGTGGAGCAGTAAGATTTAAAGGAAATTCAAGACGCTCAAAACGTTCCGAATATTGTACTTATTTATACAAGACGTATGTACGCGATGGAACTCCACATTGCAAGCGTTAAGGCGATTGCTGGAGTTAGTCTAAAATGCAACGTAGAACGCACAACGGAAGAATGGATAATGATGGATGAGGTAGTGAACATTTTATGTTATTTTAAAGAGGTTACAAAATCAAGCAGCAAAGCCACAGCTGTATTATCCGACGCTATTCCGTTAATTAACAGTCTCCGAAGAGCTTTCCATAACATCAAACACACAGACGGTCAGTCTTTTGCAAGAGTGAATGTATCCAAACTTATGGCGGCTGATATAATATTGGCTCTTAATTAAAGATTTTATTTAGAAAAATAAGATTTAGAAAATGAAGAATCGTATTACTTAGTCTCCGTAATAGGTCCGCGTTATAAACTTCGAATATTTCATGAACAATTTACCATTAACATGGCAAAAAGGCGACTCGTATTGTTACTGAACTCTTGAAACAATCAAGTACAAGTTCTGAGCCATCTACGAGATGTGGAATATAGAGCATTTGTGAAAATATTATTAAATGCGCTGAAAAATATGAGCCCTCTCCCTTTTGAGTACTGATTCTCTCAAAGAACTAGAGAGATATTGGAGATCCCCTGAGATATCAAGAGAAGCAGATCGTCTCCTTTTCTGGCGCAGTGATGTTTTACATACAAATTTGAAAAAAATGGCACAAAAATATTTTAGTTTAGAAATGAGTTCTGTCGCATCTGAAAGGCTATTTTCAACGGCAGGTCTCATCCAAACAGACTTACGAAATCGGTTTTCACCTAATAATTTAGGGATGTTGAGTTTCCTAAATAAAAATCTTATTAATGTGAATTTTGATGATTCATTTCGAATCTGAACTTTATGATTAAATTGATATTTTCTTTAATTACTATTTTCCAAAATAACTAATATTTTGTTAAATTACAATTTCCAAATTTCGTAAGTTAACATTCTAAATCCATATTATATATGTAAGTAATGTCATTTGTTTCTGTATTTCAAGCAAGCCAAGCTTTTTATTTTTTACACCTTTTGAAGTCTACAGTGTCCGCATCGGTATGAGTATCGTTGATAATTTTCAATAAATATCGTTCTCGGTATCGTATTAGCAGAAGCGCGTATCGATGCATCCCTACTTGCTATGTGGCGGCTTGTATGTTGCAACGGATGCTGTTGCATATTTATTGTTTCACATGGTCAATATACAGTGTACACTCCATTTAACGCCACTCGATTTAACGACAAACTCACTAAAGAGTCGAACTTACTTGACTCTGGTTGGTTTACCTTGTTGTCCATACAATGATACACTCTATGTAGCATCACACCCAATCTAAATAACGATCCAATACGTCATTATTAAGCAATAAACAGTAGTTTTTAAGTTGTCGAAATTAGTAAAAACTGTAGCTGTCTAGGTTCTTTATTGTTTTGTTGCTTTATTATCTAGCTCGTATTTACCATGACTGTCGGCATCATACGTACCGAAGATTCTAAAAATTGATTCTTTTGTTTAGATCTTGTGATTACCTCCCATGCGGTGTTTGACTCGACGGCTGCTAGACTGTCATTAGGTTTGTTAAGGATTATCTACACGTTATCATATTCATTCTTAGTTGCTCACAAACTTTCGAACTGTGAACATAGCGAGTAAGAAATTCTTTTTGTGTAATGACGAAAAACTTTTATTAATACTCGCAATAAGAGGCGGGAGAAAAGATAAGTGATTCCAACATCGCTTTGAATTCAGTAGCTCTACGGTTTCTACAATATGAAAAAAAAACAAAGAAAAAATTCTAGAAGCAGAGGAGGATGGAAAATCTTCTAATTAAAGAAACCTAAATACGGAGACATGAATCTATCTAGGCTATCATATTTTTACAGACAACGCCAGAATAATATGCCTTTCTCGGGGCCGATCGCGAAAGCTAAGTTTTCTGAAGAACTTGGCTTAACGGTTTTCAAAGCATCAGAAAGACGGCTCGGAAAATTCAAGCAACTTCACCATATCAACTATGATATAATTGTAGTGTTGATACGAATGTTACTCTGACAACTGGATAAATAGAATGTGGCCAAAATTGAAAGAAAAGTACGCTTGAAGTGACATTTAATGCCGATGAAGCCGAAATTTTCTATAAGTTGACCCCCGATAAAACTTTGAAATTTAAAGGAAAATGTGCAGGAGGAAAACTCCAAAGAGCGTATTACAGTGCTTGTAGCTGCTAATGTAAATAGCACAGAAAAAAGGAAGCTGGTGGTAAAAGGTATTTTAATAATATTAAACAATTGCCAGTCATCTATAAAGCTAATAAATCAGCCATGAGATGCATCAGCCATGCGATCAACGATGAGATGCAGAATTAAAGGAACGAAAAATCTTACTTCTTGTCCACAACTGCCCTGCTCATCCCCTTATATCTAAGCTTCAAAATAAAGAGTTGGCATTTTTTCCACCAAACACGACTAGTGTCATACAATCAATGGATCAAATCGTGATTAAAAGTCTCAAGGATTACTACAGAAGGAAACTATTCATGGAACTAGTCGAATCTGAAGGTTAAACTTCTATTAATACGCTGCATGCAGTAAATTTTTTATACAAAGGCTGGGAAGAATTGACAGTCACAAATATACAACGCTCTATTCGTCGTGCTGGACTTTGTACCAGTTCTACGAGTGATGAAGTAGAAACGGGACCAGGTTTGAAAGTGAACATGACGAATAGAGCGAACTATTAACTGAGTGGGTCCAACATGCTTCAAAATTTCACTGAAATCTACAAACCTACAAAGAAATAGACGACAGCCTGGCCACTACAGCTTCACTTACAGATGAAGAAATTCTGGATTCGATTGGAAATGTTGGTAAAAAAAGTAATGAAAAAGATGATCTGAGCCTCCACCAAGCATTAAACAAGCACTCGTTGCAGCGAAATTATTAGAAAAATACTTTTTGTATCACCAAGTTGATTCCACAGTATCCCAAGATATTAATAAAATACATAAAAAAATACATTTAAATTACTGGTGCAGCAAATAACGTCAGGCGAAGATAATAGACTATACGCAATGAGCGTTGTTATTTGTATCAATATTAATGTTTGTTATTTGTAAATATACTTTATTAGTATATAATATTATAATAATGAAATATGTAATATTGATTTTTCTTCTCTCTGTCTAACGACAACTTTCAATAAGACCATAAAATGCGCAGACCCTTTAGTGTCCTATATGGAGTTTGCACTGTATTTGAATATTTAATGAAAAATAATGGGTAAAAGCATATTTTTTAAAAATATGTATAAATAAAAATCAATTACCGCATATATGAAAGCTGATCACTTGAAAACGGCTCGGCCGATTTGGCTAATTTTTTTTGTGCGTTATTAATTGTCGGGACAAGGTTTGTATGAATGGTAGAGAAAATACGTCCGGATGAAATTGATGCAATCATTTGCGCAGAAATTCCTTATCCTGAAACAGATCAAAGGTTGTATGAAGTGGTGACGACGAATATGATTCATGGACAATGTGGCGATCACAATCGGGAATCACGGCGCATCATCGGAAACAAATACCCCTAACGTTATCCGCGTGCTTTGTTGGCTGACACAATCACACGAAATGACGGTTATCCCCTGTATTATCGTCACTCTGCAAAGGATAACGGCAGAACGATAATGTTGAAAGCCAAAACGATTAGTCGATACGATGTTAGAAATGTTGTAGTAGACAACAGCTTGATTGTTCCATATTCACCGCTGTTTTTCGAAACATTCAAAGCGCATTGCAATGTTGTGTATGCAAGTCCATCAAATACGTTTGCAAATATGTCACGAAAGGAAGCGACATGGCTGTATTTGGTATTGCAGCCCCTGATGAAAACGATGAATTTCTCAATATCAGATGGAAAGATATGTCAGGAGCAATGTCTCCAACTTTTAGTTCTCCATACACGAACGTCATTTAACTGTGCACCTGGAGAATGGACAACGAGTTTATTTCAAGGCAGCAAACACTGGGAAGAGAGCTGAACGACCACTAGCGACAACGCTGATAAAGTTCTTCGCGACATTCGCAAGTGATCCATTTGTTTTGCTCGTAGATACCGAGATATTTCACATGGAACCCATCATCCCAGAAATTCAAACGTCGGAAACACAGAAAGCCTGTTCCTGGATACGTGAATGTATATTCAACCGATGAATTGGGGCCCATTTACACAGTTCATCCGAGCAATGACGAATGATTGACCTGCGTTTGTTATTGGTAAATGTTCGCGGACCGACTTCATTTGAATTTCTACGAACTGTCAGTGGTTGCGCGCAACGTATCGAGAAGCCTGTCAGTGTTTACATTTGCTCGAGCATGACATTCATTGGGATCACACACTCGCTGATGCTGTTATTTCATTTAAATCATCATTTTAACGTGTTTTCCACAGAATCCACTTCATTTGTGGAACAAATAGAACAGCAATATGGCTGAAGACATCATTTCGAAGAGACATTTTGCATCGAATGCGTACAATAACAAAGTCCGAACTTAAATTTAACGACCCACAATGAGGCGTCGGTTTCTCTAAAGGATTTGTGCGTGATGATGTCCGGTAAGATGTTGCATGAATTAGGAATGCGTCGAATCACCCCATGTACGATGCATTCGTCAATAGAGAATTTGAACGAAAACGACAATACGATCGAGATGCTTTGAGTTAATCAGTACGAACAAAGGTCCCACTTTTGAATCAACAGCAAAAAACCACACAGAAAAACACATTGATGATAGCAGTCAAGAACTTCTACGGAGGAATCTTCTTCTTCGATGCACCTGACGGAACTGGCAAAATTTTCCTAATTTCATTGATTTTAGCTTCGATTCGCGCACAAAGTCAAATAGCGCTCTGATCGTGGCATCATCTCGGTCGCTGCAACATTGTTAGAAGGAGGATGAACACCACATTCCGCGCTCAAACTGCAACTGAATTTGCAAAAAATAGTTGAACCAAAGTGCAACATTGTCAAAAAATTATCAATTTCGAAACTACTACAGAGCTTGGGATGAATGTACGATAGCGGACAAACGAACATTTGAGGCATTCGATCGAACGTTAAAAGATTACGCAATAATCAGGACCTCTTTGGAGGTACGATTGTTGTGCTGGCCGGCGATTTTCGCCAAACGGTGCCAGTCATACTAAGATCAACAGCTGCTGATGAAAAAATGTCAAGCAAGCATTCATTAAATTTGTGGAGATACGTGAAACTATCAAGTTAATAACGAATATGCAAGTCGCGTTACAAAATGACGAATCGACGAAAGTATTTCTCAAGCGATTATTGGCCAGATTTCCTTTCCACCTAATTTTTGTCAATCCGCAACGTCAAAAAAATAATTGATCAAGAAAGTAAATCAAATATTGGTGCAAATTACAAAAACCATGCTTTGTTGAGCTAACAAGTAATTTTGGTATCGCAAAATAAGGACGTAGACGATATGAACATAAAAATTCAAAGTCAAATCGCTGGCCAATTGCATCCATTTAAGTCGATCGATTTCATTACCAATCCAGATAAAGTTATCAATTATCCAATAAAATTCCTGAATTAATTGGATTTGCTAGGAATACCAGGCCATAATTTGCGCCTCGATGTCGGCTCGGTGATAATCTTGTTACGCAATCTAAACAAACCGAAACTATACAACAGAATAAGACTCGCTGTTAAGAGACTGATTCGTTTACCCTCCGGATGGAACGATAAAAAATATCGTTCATCACCAAGCGTTGCGATAAATGCATTAAAAACACCAAAAATGATTTTCAAAACAATGAATTCCTATTTATTTCATCATTTCAATAAACTTATGATTATATTGACAATGTTTTATTTTAATTCACACAGATCCGGATGGATGAATCCCTTCTCGTCTAACAGACTGACCGACACAGACGACGCATAGCCTAAACCACTGGAGATAGAGACATGTTATAAAATAAACATACTTAATATTTTTTGCGAAACGCACTTCTCATTTTCATTAGTAAATTGGGGCGGTTCGCTAATAATAAATATAATTTTTAATGTTTTTGTGTTTTAATATGTTCGCCCTCGGCCTTCAGCTCAGCAAATCCTTCATCAGGCAATGTGCAGTAATTTTGTCAATTTATCTGGCAATCCTACTATGGACAAAAGATGATGAAATTTTGTATCGTTCATTTGATTGGTTATGTTTTGTAAAATTTCTAAAATTTTGGATTTATTGTTGATTTTATGAAAAAATATTTTAAATATAAATCATTTTGGAAATAATTTTGGAAGTGCTGTTTTAATATAATAATTTATTGAATTGCAAAATATGCGACGTCACACCCAGTGCTCGATTATCTCGATTATAAAAACTATAAGCCACCCGCTAAGCAATGCACCACCTAGTAACTATTCTCAATTGAGCGGTGGCCATATTGTAATTGTATAGGCACATTATAAAGCCCAATACACACTGAGCCCGCCGAGCCGCCGACACAGCCTGGCGACACAACCCGGCGGCCTGTATGAAATGAATCATGTCGGCAACATGCGGCTGCGCGTGTTACCTGCCGACATGTTGGCGGCTTGGGTACGCCTGCGTTCAGTTACCCGGCAACACTCGAACTGTAGTGACGTGCTTGTATTTTTACGACATGGAGTGGGACGACGAAAAATGTTTTACGTTAATTAATTTTTATCATGAGAAGGAGGAATTGTGGAATCCAAAACACCCAGATCATAAAAATCGACCAAAGCGTTTCGACTCATTGAATTAAATAGCAAACCATTTTACTACAAATGTATCAGAAATAGAAAGAAAAATTAAAAACTTGATAAGTCAGTATTGTAGAGAGAAAAAAAGTGACTGACTCAAAAAAGTGGGGTATCGGTACAGATTGTGTTTATCAGAGCAAGTGGTTTGCATATAAATCATTTAGTTTTTTGCAAAACAAGAATACTCCTACTGCCACGATCGATTCTGTAAGTAAAAATGCATTTATTATTTTTATCCAAAATTTTTTATTATACAGAACAGAACAAGTTCAAAAGTGCTGACCCACCATAGTGTTAAATGTAACACAATACAACAGATAAAAAATATTTTAATTTCAGGATACATCAAACGAGAGCAGTATTTTACAACCCCAGCAAAATGATTCATATCATTCATTTGCCGATGACACGATTAAACGTCCCAGAAAAAATCTAAACATTGAGATGTTTTCACAAGTTCTGAATATTATGAAATCTGTCTCCGATCGACAAAATCAAACACAAGAAAAAGATGAAGACATTCTTTTTGGAGAATATATTGCAGCAAAACTGAGAAAAATGGATAAATCAACAAATGCAATACTAAGACATCGAATTAATAACATTATTTTTGAAACCGAAATTGGATATCAGACAGATAGGTATGCAGATTACGCAAGACCTTCCAGCTCCCGTAGTCATCCCGGGTACTGTACAGGTTCTCCAAATGATCAGCTAAATGCATATTCTTTTAACCGCTCATCATCTGTATATTCTACTGTTACGAGCCCGGATCATCAGCATTTTACCACCACAAATCCTGATAATCAGCCAAATACAAACCCTTCATCTCTATATCCCAATAACATAAGCCCTCATCTGCAACTTCCTGGAGTTGAATCTTCGGTACCAGTAGCGCTTGATGAAAGTTCTAATAGTGAACGTATAAGCAGCCAAGATATAGAGAACGTGTTTAAATCTCTAAATGAAAAATAATTTTCTTTCTTTAAGATCTTTATTATATTGTTATAATTTGAAATAAATGTAGCTTAGCATGAGAAAATTAATCACGAAATAAATCTGTCTTTTGAAATGTTATTATTAAGTAAGAGTCATTAATTGTAAACACAAATTAAAATATAACTATCATCATCATGTTTTTTATTAAATCTTTAAATTTAGATTTTGATTAAATTGATCATTGATCATACTGCCATTCTAAGTTTCCGACATCGGAGAGAAAATATTCAACCAACTCGTTCCTTGTATCTTCAGGACACAGATTTGTATTGACCTCTCTTGGCAAGACAACAAAACAATTATTTTCAGGAGTTACTGTGCGCCATTCACCTGGTATGATTTCTCCGTTATCATTTTCAGAATCATATTCGTTTCGCTGTATATTTTTTTTTATATAATTGAACAAATGTACACATGCCAATGTCACAATAGCAGTTTTTTGTGGACATAGCTGGATAGGTCTCTTGAATATTTGAAATTTGCTGGTTAACTGCCCAAACACATTTTCAACTACTTTTCGTCCTCGACATATACGATAATTGAAAACTATTTTGGGAGATCTTTTTGTGTGATTACCATCGTAAGGTTTTATAATGTGGGTTTGTAATGCAAAAGCATCATCACCCAAAAAAAATATGGCACTGGTACATTTCTCTCAGATAGAGGTTTGTTGTCCGGCAAATTTAAAGAATTGTTATTTACCATTCTGCATAACGCAGAGTTATTAAAAACACCGCTATCTGAAATGCGACCCTGACATCCCACATTAGCGTATAAAAACTTGTAATCTGCATCCACTAATGCAAATAGTACAATACTGAAATAAGTTTTATAGTTAAAATATTCACTTCCACTTCTTGGTGGACATTGAATTTTTACGTGTTTTCCGTCCATTGATCCAAGGCAATTAGGAACATTCCATCTATCCAGATATCTATCTGCAACTTTTTTCCATTCGTTTGAAGTTCTCGGAATCTAAAATAAGAACATTAACTAAATTATACTTCGAACTAAATCAAACAGCACAAAAAATATACATCTATTTAAAATTTATATATATTAACATTTAGATTTATTTAAAAAAAATAAACATTTAATTTTACCTTTACATACTTCGAAAGGCCATCGATTATAGCTTGGCATACTTCTGGGATAATGCATGAAATAATTTGAGGAGATACTTTGAACACGTCACAAAGGCTAATGAATGATTCGCCCGTACTCAGGTATTTTAATGTTATTGCTAATCTGTCTTGTGGCGAAATTGCAATTCTGCAATTTGTATCTTTTTTAACTATTCATGGCCCAACAACATTCAATATATATTCAAAGTCGGTATTGGTTAATTTCATGAATGTTTTAAAATGTATGGGATTTTGTAAAATCAACTCATCTGCTTTCAAATCTCTTAATCTGTCATGATTGCTATAACAATTGCGACTCAGTAAACTAGGTTTAACCCAACAGCTTCGTTCCCTTTGGAGCAATCCAGCAATAAACATTCCACAAGCTGCTATCAACAAATCACTGCCATCGTCCATTTTTAAGATTATTTCTATTTACTGAATTATCGAAGATACACCACCAAAATTATACGACACAACCACACAACCTTTATCGACACGCGGCAATCACTGACTGCCAAATAAATTTTTCATCTCAAGTCGACATGCCGCCGACCAAATTTTCCGACTTGTAATAAGTGAAGCCGCCAACTAGACCGCCGACAAAAAGTTACCGACATATGTCGGCGGCCCGGCGCGCTCAGTGTGCGCTTAATGCTGCAAGTTGGCAACATAACATCGCAATACTTATAGGGCGGGGGAATCCCTTAATATTGTTTTCCGATTCGAGCTGTTTGTATAACCCGACCATGTCGAATAGTTTTCGAATTGTATGCAATAAGAAAATAGTAAAATGGATATTTAATTTGCTAAGCTTACACCAACAGCCAGTCAACTCAGTCGTTCGTTCCTACCACAATTAGGGTACCGACTCCAGAAGTCCAACCCCAGTCAAGTCAACCAGTGTTCAGCCTTTTTACCACTTTAAATGTGTAGGAATAAAGCTATAATTTAAGAATAAATTTATAATTTATTTTAACCCATCAAATTATGCTTTATCGGTTCTGTGACTCGTCATTGGTCAGTATAAAATGTATGAGTTAATGTGACTATTAAAGGCAAAGAGGAATTTCAGTCCATTTTGGCATTGTCAGCTGACAAACTAACGTAACTGCCGCCATTTTTTTTTAACTGTTTGTAGTTGCGTAACAGGTAATAATTTCAATATTTTAGTAATCTATTGTACATAATTTGTTATGTATGTGACTGATATAGATACATCCTGTCATTTTTTAATTAAATCTTATCATTATGTAACGAATTTACGTAAATGTTGGGATGGCTGGGTTTTTACTTTTGAGCATTTTCCGGAAGTAAGCCGCCTCCAACTGACAATTGGTTTTAGCAATATTTTTAGTTACGAGTGTCAGTGGTATAAATGAATAGCTCTTTAATAACTATTTATTTTGAAGTAAACATGTCATATTATTTTAACAAAACTCCAGTTATCAGCCACCTAACAATTGCGAATTACGTGTGGCTGAGCACTGGAGGTGATAGATCCAGTGTCAGAGCACTTACTAGGTAATTTGTAATTAAAAAGGACAGTTGTTTTTTTTAATTAGCTTTATTTATTTTCAGATTCTAGTCGTGTCTCTTTCGAGGTCAATACTGCAATATCCAGTGGATGAACTGATACAAACTTTAGATGGTGTAAGAAACGGCATGAAAATTAGAGAAGCCAACTATGGGTTTATGGTGTTCCTCGAGGTACGTTGGAACACAGGCTTCACTTTCGAGTATCTGACGGTCAAGTGGCTCATGACTATTACAACTTGCTAATTTTCACTAAAACCTGACAATCTTTTGAATACTGTTCAGAATATTGTGATAGAAAATAGCAGGCCTAACCCTTTCGTAGACTGAAGACTGGGTAAAAAATGGGTGAAATTTTTTTAAAGGAAATCTAATGCTTTCTTCGAGGACACCTGAAGCCATCTCAAAAGTGGTTTGATAATCTTTTAGAATATCTAACTTCCATTAAAGCACTAGATGTGATAGAAAACCCTCAAAAAATATTCACCAGAGATGCAAACGAATTTTATAATATGCCCTAAAACTGGAAAAGTAATAGCACCACGTGAATATAAGAATGTATACCAAATTATCAAGGGAAAAGAAAAGGAGGTAATCACTTTTCCAGCATTTTTTCACAATCATTATACGATATTTTACCTCCGCGTGTTTTATTTTTCATTACATCAAACCAACCAAAGATGTGAACAGCATGCCTGATAGTTGGTTTCTTGGTAAATCTGACACTGGTAGGATGAAAGTGGATATATTTTTGGATTATATATCAAAATGTCTCAATAAACATTCATTCAGGACAGTGCCGTGAAAAACCGGAACTTGTCATTGTTGATGGTCATAAAAGTCATATGACAATGGGCTTAGTCAATATTGTTAAGATAACATTATGCGCTTCCTCCAACACAACAGATTTAATGCCACTAGCAGAGGTCAGTGTGTTAAACCCACTAGAATCTGAATAGAAGTGAACAATTCATTAATGGTGTTCTCAGACCTTTTGCCCAGTGCTTCATAAAGTTCTAAGTAAGTCAACGCTAAAAGGGTCCATTAAAAATGGCTTCCGCAAATGCGGTCTCCATCCAGATGATCCATATGCAGTAGATTACTTAAAATATGTCCAAAATACCTTACAAAAAGCGAAGGTCAATGTGCATATTTCAAAAATATCTCCGATTAAATCGCTAAAGAAAAAAAGTTTCATACCGATGCTAAAATAATAAAGTATTTAAACAAAGATTTTATCGAATTTATTGAAAATGCAAAATTTTGACAAGGAGATGATTCAATTAAAAGTGATACCTACCGGAAACGAAAATGTACAAAACATTGTAGATTTTGATGAGGAAAGCACAATTAACGAATGTTTTAATAATAGAATTAATGAATGTGTTAATCAAGAAGGAAAAGGTAATAATGAGTAGACGCGGGCGTTATTTCACGTCACTAGATACAATAATCTGACATGTACAACTATGCGACATGGAACCGAATCACTAGTTTCGAGTCAAATTACAAGCAGTGACTTTTGTGTTATTACTGTTAACTGTGATTGTTGGGTGTGAGTAGTCGAGCGAGCGTTACATTTCTTTCGCATCGCGCCTACCGGCCAGCCGTGCGAGCAAGGTGGCAGATCGACCCAAGTAAGCGTCTAAGCGAGAGCGGGTGAGCACGAATAAATCCGAAGTAATCTGAACTCGCACGTGCCGTGGTATACAACAAAAAACAAAACAGCGGAACAGTATTAGTATACGTACGACTAATTTTGATACGTAAGGCTATAGACATAGATAATAAAATAGAGTGATATCTTTTTGTCAATAATTTCAACGGCTCGTGATTCCGGGAAGCAGGCGTCACTTTTTGAATTCAAAGTCAAATAATTTTAGGCATTTTAGTTTGTTTTAGTTCGTCATTGTACTTGCGTATAATTTTGGGTGCTTTCTTCTAAAAATAAACGTTTATATGTTATAATGGCGTTTTATGTCAATATAATGTAACGTTTCATTGTTATTATGTAAATATAATTAGCGTGGATTGTGTAAGTCTAAATAGTAATAAGAATTCTAGTGCATTGTGGGAGTATTTTTCAAAAACTAGATAATGAAAAAAGCGAAATGCAACAGTTGTGATGAAGTTTATAGCTTGAAAGTTTTAACAGCGAATTTGAAAACACATTTGAAGCGAAAACACCTCCATGCGTATACAAGCATTTGAACCGCGCAATCAACGGTAAGGACCCCAGAACGAAGTCGTCGGCAGGAACCACCAGGCGATGTTCAACATCAGCCCTCGTCGTCCAGCTCCGATGCTGCGTCAGCTTCTACGTCCACTGCTGCAAGTACCATACCCATATACCGCATTGCGCAACAGCGTATAGGTAGATACGGAATTGGCAAAAAAGTAACACTAACTAAAAAAGACAAATTAATAATGACCTTGCCGAATTATTTATTGATAGTTATTACCCTTTCTCATTAGTAGAAGAACGTGCTTTTAAAAAATTTGCCCGACACATACCTGGGTACGAGTTACCATCGCGAAAAATTGTCTCTAACATTCTGATTCCCACATTATACGACCAAAACAGTTCTACGAAAAAAATAAGAAATAAACGATATTGAATTTCTATCTCTAACAGACTTATCAATGATGCTTACATTGCTGTTACTGGGCACTATATAACAAAAGATCTTGTTCTTAAAACATTATTACTAAAATGTGCAGAGTTTAGAGATACGCACAACAGTGCAAACATTCAAGCTTCTATGCTCGAAACGACCAACGAGTGGAATGTTTTTATTGTTAGTAATAACGCAGCCAACGTCAAAAAAGCCATAGCTGATATAGGGTGGAAGCAGTACGGATGCTATAGAGATACGTTGAACTTAATAGTGCTAAAACTATCGTCCGTTATTTTAAGACAAGTACGGTAGCGCTAGAAAAATTATTAAAAGCGCAATCACAGAAAAAGCCGGACGTGACACCAAAACGCTCGATACAGGAAGTATCGACCAGGTGGAACTCTACGTTTGCTATGATACAGCGATTCGTTGAATTAGAAAATCAAATATGTGCCACTGTTGCAATTCTTAAAAAATATTTGCCAATCATAACTGTCGAGTAAGGGACAATATTCCATGAACTGTGCAAGGTTTTAAAACCTTTCGAAGAAGTTACCAAAGCTATGAGTTGTGAAAATTATATGACAGCCAGTACTATCATAATCATGACACGCTGTCTAAGAGAATCTTGTGAGTAACTGCTCCTGGAAGGCTTTAGGGTTATAACAAATAATGTAATTACAGCACTTCGGACAGGCTTACATAAAAGACTAGAAGGTGTTGAGAGAAGTGGCACGTTCTCGGTATGTACAATTTTACCAAGGTACAAAATGAATGTATTCTCTGACACAAATGAGGCAGCAAAAGCAAATAAAATGCTGGAAGAGATACTTGCAACTGATATTGGACGGCGACGACATGGAGAAAAAAACAAACTGCTACAATTCACTTCAACCTCAGCTTCCATACCGGTACGAGATAAATTTTCACCTTGGTCCATTTTAAGCAATATTGTCGGGACGCAGTAGCAGCAAGTAGGCACACCTTTGTCGTGTGCCTTCAAGGAAGTAGACTCTTATTTAAAAGACAACATTCTACCTATGTTTAACGACACTGGGAAATTTAACTGTCTATTGTAATGGTGGCAACTTAACCGCCACATTTAACCCAACCATATGAAATATTGATTTCTATGAATTGTGTTATATATAGTCTTCAATCCGATGAAAAAAAAGTTTATGCGAATATCTCAATTTTTCAATATTTATGGCCAAAAATAGGTGGAGCCGCGATTCTAAACAATTACCAATCATAGTTTCACAGTAAACATTAATCAACCATAAATACATTTAATGCAGTCAGTCCTAAGCCTGAATAAAGTATGAAGGGAAGTTAATTTATTGATTTAACTGTATAGCTACAAACATTTAGATAGTGTTTAATTTATTTTCGTTTCATGTATAACTGTATAGTTGGTGGAGGTATTTATGCAAACAATCACAGTAGCTGAATAAAAAGAGCTAGTTACAAAAATCACCAGTTTTGAAACAGGTGACACCGACCAAGTCACTGGTTTCGTTACGTTTCTTGAAAATGACGTAACGACCCGCGTAGACAACCTATCAAATATTCCAGAGTGAGTATTTAAACATTTGCCTATGTTCTAATTGTTTTAATGGTAGTTTTAAGCGTAACACGTAAATAATGGCATGTTCTAATTTTATTATAGGTGTGAGGGCGACGTTTTTTCAGGAAAGGACATCCGCCGTACCGCAGAAATGTTCGTCGAGAAAACTGGGAATAAGATAGTTGTGTCTTTACAAAAAAACCTCGTTTGTTTAACAGTGCTGTGCCTTCAGTGTTTCCAAACTGTCCTAGTTATTTAAGTGCAGCGGGACATTCAAGAGAAAGTGTAGAACAGAAAAGTTCGCGCATTAAAAACAAAACATTAGAATAAGTTCTTAGTGAAAGTATTCAGTCACAAAACGAATATGAAAAAAATATATGTTTAATTGTTTTAGTGAATTTCTAGCATGTTTAACTTCGAGGTGAGTGAGGATTGGATTGTTGTAAAGAAAGTTGATGTAATAATATTTGTTACAATTTCTTTGGCGAAAGCTCCAGAAATATCAGTTTCACCAACCTTTGACAATAATTTAGAACTAAAACTGTTTAAAAATCTTAATGAATTAAAGAAATTTTGCAGTGAAATATTTCCAAAAAAGATTTGAAATATTAAAGACATTTTCTTAGTACTGGATATCTTTAAAAATCAAAATACTAGCGACCAATCTTTCTATGATACTTGTTTTAATATTGTTGATATGTTAAAGTGCGCTTACATAAATTTAGATGATGACATCAAATGTACAAAAGTAGATTTTTTATGCGAACAGACTTTATTAACCACAGAAAAGAAAGACTTAGATACTCTACAAACTTTTTAATTTATTTCAGTCTATTACATTCTATTTCACCTCACGCTTATCGTCACTTGCGCAGTATTATTTTTTACATACGCCCTAACTCTTCAAAACATTTGTTCGAAATATAACTGCGATCCAAAAGATGAACAGAGTCAGACTACAATTTTCTTAGATATATTAAGCAAAATTTTAGCCTTGTAAACCAATCAGACCATATTGTCACTTTAAAAATGGATGAAATTTATCTAAAGCCATTATTTGATTATAAAGCAGGTAATATAGCAGGCATGTCTTATACTAACCAACATGCTGCAACTACAGCGCACGTTTTTATGATAAAAAGTCTATTGAGCTTATTTAAAGAAATTGTCTATATTTTACCTGTAAACAAAATTAATGGTGCAGATTTATACCAATATATTAATAAAGTCATAACAGGCTTACATGCTATAGATTTTAATGTTATACGAGTATGTGTAGTTAGTGACAATAATTATGTGAATAAGAAAGCTTTGTCATATTTCAATTCACCACCTAAATTTGATATAGTATATCACATCGACATAGACGTTTGTTTATCCAAATTTTGATGATTTACTTGATACATCTAATAACATTTGCTAACATCAAATCTTTACATGATTTAGAAAATTGCAATTTAGTTAAGTATGCTCACACTTTAAATCTCAGGTTTTTGAATCCTAGTAACTTCGAGCCTCAGAATGTAAAATTAGTATTAAATGTAACTAATTAGCCTGTTCACAATGGTTTATTAGTAATCGGTAGGCAACATAAATTACAAAATTGTGGAATATCGTTAATGTAAAAACATTGTTTAAGGATAAAAGAAAAAATAAATTACAAAATTATAAAAATGGTGGAATCAGGGAGTGGTCAAGCAGGTCCTCAATTTGGTGACAGCATCGCCCCGTGAAATTGGCCGCAAATTTTAAATATGTACAGCGACCTCTAGCGTCAGGCTATGTGTCACCAGGCAAGAGACGCTACGAACACTCTAGAAAACTCAGACGGAAACCACTCAACACTGAGTCTGTTTGAAACGACTGACAATTTTTTACTGCGCAAAAACATATTTCACATATTTAATATTATAAGTTTTGTATAATAATTAGGTAAAAAGGGTGTTGTAGCTATTGTTTTGTTATATGTTAAGGTCTTTGTAATTTTGTTTCATTATATATTAAGATCTTTGTTTTATTTTGTAATGGCGTTATTGTATGGTGGTGTAATTCTTACATAGAACAAAGGAAAAATTTGTCATTTTTTTTCCTGCCTCGTAACGAAAGCCGGTAAGTGTTATCCATTATTGCTTATTAGATAACATCCCAAAAATTAATAAATAATTTTAATGGTGACTTGCGACGTTGAGATGTTTATTGTTAAAATTTAATTCGAAGAATTGCAAAGTATTTTGATAGGTGAATATTAACTCTCGTAATGTTGTGATGAGCGGATTTTATTTTCAAATAACACGATTATAAAAATAATATCCCATGTAACGAGTGCATTCAGGTCAAATCGAATTTTTACTGTTTTGTTTAAAACAAAACTTGCACTAAAAGATGTTTTAGTTAGTTAATTAATACACATTTTTTTTCTTTTATGATCCCCCTCATTTATTAAAATCTCTTCGAAATCATTTAAGTATGTATGATTTAATGTATAAAGGTAATATTGTGAAATGGTCCTCTATTGAAGAAGTAGCTCTAGATATTGAACATGCCCTTAAGTTAAAATTGCTTCCAAAAATTAACCATAATCAAATATATCTCTCTAATTTTAAGTCTATGAAGGTAAAGTATGCAGCCCAAATATTAAGTGATTCGGTTTGTGCAGCAATGAGTGTTTTCATAACCCTCCAAAAATCGAGTCGCAAGCTGTACATACGGCAAATTTCATAAGTGATGTAAATAAATTATCTGATACTTTTAATAGCAATAAATATGGTAGGGAAAATCATTGCTTGTGATATGTTCCTTCACATAATAGTTATCATTTTTCTTTTTTGGAAGATATGGTTAAAAATTTAGCGTAATTAATAGACATAACCAATATGTTATTAATAGACATAACCAACGAACGTAAGATTTTTCCGCAATGATCAAATATCGGACTACGATCACTTTGTGAAAAACTTTAAAGCGAACATGGAGAATAATAATTGGTCATTTAAAATTGAAGGTATCAACTGTTTTTTTTTATATTATAGATTATAATGTAGATAATGGAACGAGTGTTTTAAATAGTATTGTGATATGTACGACTTTTTAGTACGTATATTTATTGGTAAAGACGGAATTTTACATAATGATTTAAAATGGATTTTTCCACAAACAAAAAAAATTACTTTATTGTTCCCAATTTCAAAATATTTTATCTATATATTCATTTGATCAAGAACTACAATTCCATTCTACAGAAAATTGTTTATTCAAGGCACGTCATTTTATCATTATATTCTGTTAGTACCGCTCATACTTTAGTTAAAAATAAAAATTTAGTTAAAAATAATATAAAAATATGCCACATGGCATCAATAGTCTTTGCATATGCAATATATTCACAGTCGCCCAACGCATATCATTTATTGAGAGATTTTTTAGTATTTCCCCATGATAGGTGGATACAAAATATCACTGCGTTATTAAATATGTCACCGGACGATATTCCTGATACTTGCCATTATCCACTATATAGAATACGTTTTTTTGTCTAAGAAAGATAAACCTTTATATATAATAGATGAAATATATTTAAATAATCTATTTTTTATAAGTGCTTTATAGTTTATATATTATGATTAATTATAAGTGCCAGCATTTGTCAGGTTTTACATATATTGGGGTACATTTCTGGTTATAAAAACAGTTGTGTGTTTCATGATTTAATCAAATTTTGGGTATATTGAAGAGGTTGTCCGGTTAGTACCTGTTAAGCTATACGAGTATCTCGACTACAGTTGAAGGGGCTGACCTTTGCCGCTGTCAATTTCATTAAAAAACGGGGTTTAAATATTATTAATATTACAACTGACAATAAAATTTTGATTAATTATCAAAATATATCTATTTTTCTCCCGTCGTCCAATAGTTTTGACTCACAAAATACTTTTTTTTTCTTATATGACACAGTACGTATATTGAAGAACATCACAAATAATTGTATTATTAAAAACCCACAAAAAACTTTTGGTTATCCTGATTTTGAAACAGGGGAAAAGAAAATAGCAAAAAATAAAGATTTGTGTAATTGCTATAAATATAAAGAAAAAAGCTTGGTCAAACAAGCTTATAAATCTCTATATTATAATAAATTACAACGACCGGGTATGGCACTTGTAGACAATATTTTTCACGACACAACTATTGCTGTTTTAAGGACACAAATATATGAAACACACAGTTGATTTTTTTTTAAATAATTAGAAATTAGTGGGATATTGTGAATGTGCCACAGAAAATACACAGAACCATAATTTCCAAGCCATATAAATTCAAACTTTATTGGTAACACTAGCAAAGAAATAAAAATTAAAAATTTTAAAATATTCGTTTTGTGACTAGAAGCCTGGTATCATTTCGAAGAAACGACATTTAAATAGGAGGTCCGTTCAAAAAGAAAAGTGACTTCAAATTTCGAGGGCTACGTAGATGGGATATTCGATTTTTTTTTGTTACGAGGTATGGTGAAAGTTCTCGGCCTGATACAGAGATGGCGTTCTAATCAGGGAAAATTTATGTTTCCTACCTGGGTGCACGTGTCATTAGTTCGTATGATAAGTATCTCAAATAGTTTATTTACACGAATTTTCGCAGTAGACGTAGATAAAAGTTGTGATAATTCAGAATTATAATATTTATTTATTTATTATATAAGTTTTGAGTATTTATTAATTCTTCTTAAAAAAAATTATTTATTTTTACCACCATCTGTAATCGATGACATTGCAAGACTTGAAGCTTTGTCTAATGATTACATAATTTGATATGATTTGGTTAATTGTAGTAATAAGAGGCCGTTCATTTTTTAATTCTGTCTTGATGTTTTTTGCATGGCTTGCAAAGTTTTATTAGCAATATTATTGAATTGAATTTTAAATGAAATACATAAGAATTTGTTGTAAGGCATCGAACTTTCTCGAAATAACATATTCATTCCATTTCATTTTATTTTGAATATTATAAATTGTCTTTCGCACGTTTATTCGTAAGTGTATTTCTCTAGTCAAGTTTTTTCGTTAGTCTTTTTGAAGCTCTACAAGAACACATCACATAAGTATGTTTTTATATTGTTTTACAAATATTACATTTTGTACATAAATTTATTCAGTGTTCAGTCCTGATTAATATCATGAAGTGGCAGGAATATTAATTGTACATCCTTACCGTAAAGTTCTCATCAGACGACTCTCGTAGCAGCAGCAATATCAAGTTCACATCTGTCTCAAAACTCAACTTCGAACTTTTCTCGCAAAAAAATTGGTAAATAATTGAAAGCCAGAATATCAATTACATTCTTGCTCGAAGATTTATCTGTGTTCAGTCGAAAAGTGTTAACAAAGGTTACAGATCATCGCGGCAGCAATTCTGATTCTTGCGATAAATAGTAATGGAACATTTCAAGAAAATTCGACAACCGTAAGTTCTTAATTCTAAAGCAATATGTACGTATTGTATGTATTGCAAATTCTAAAGCAATTTGTATATATTCTAAAGAAAACATGTCCCGTCGTACCATTTACAAAATCATAATACATCGAACTTGTGAATCCACATGAAAAGACACCATGGGAGTGAATTGGATACGGCTTCAGTGCCGAAGACAACGAGGAGTGATGACAGTGGCCCACTACCTAAGAGACAAGCAACTCTAACAGAGATGACCGACAAAAAATCATTCCATAGAGATTTTGGTGCGTCGATATAGAGCTATTTGACTTAGTCAACAAGGTAGGCTATCAACAATTGTTAAAGAAGCTATGCCTGAATTACAAAATGGTATCACGTTTTCACATTACGGGAAAAGTTATACTAAAATATATGAGCGAGTGAGAACTAAAGTACTAGAACTGTTAAAAAAGTTGTTGCATATTATGATAACCAGATATATGGACAAGTGACTAATCTTCGCAATCGAATGATTTTATTAGCGTAACAGCTCATAGGATAGTTTAATACAAGCTTTACTGCCTCGAAGTAATGCCATTCGAGGGTTTTCAGCACTCAGGATCCAATATAGCATGTAATATAAAGAAGGCTTTTCGGTATTGGGATATACAGGACAGAGTTCGAGCCATAGTTACAACAAACATAGATTCAACAAACATATAATTTAGTATCCATCAAATCTTTGGCTCATTCACTGCAATTGGTAATTGAAGCTAGCCTTTTTAAACAGGATCAGATGAATATCATGATTACTAATGAACGGTCTATCATTGGTCATTTTAATCATTCTACGTGGAGCAGTAAGATTTAAAGGAAATGCAAGACGCTCAAAACGTTCCGAATCTTGTACTTATTTATACAAGACGTATCTACGCGATGGAACTCGACATTGCAAGCGTTAAGGCGATTGCTGGAGTTAGTCTAAAGTGCAACGTAGAACGCACAACGGAAGAATGGATAATGATGGATGAGGTAGTGAACATTTTATGTTATTTTAAAGAGGTTACAAAATCAAGCAGCAAAGCCACAGCTGTATTATCCGACGCTATTCCGTTAATTAACAGTCTCCGAAGAGCTTTCCAGAACATCAAACACACAGACGGTCAGTCTTTTGCAAGAGTGAATGTATCCAAACTTATGGCGGCTGATATAATATTGGCTCTTAATTAAAATTTTATTTAGAAAAATAAAATTTAGAAAATGAAGAATCGTATTACTTAGTCTCCGTAATAGGTAAGCGTTATAAACTTCGAATATTTCATAAACAATCTACCATTAGCATCGCAAAAAGGCGGCTCGGATTGTTACTGAACTCTTGAAACTATCAAGTACAAGTTCTGAGCCATCTACGAGATGTGGAATATAGAGCATTTGTGAAAATATTATTAAATGCGCTGAAAAATATGAGCCCTCTTCCTTTTGAGTACTGATTCTCTCAAAGAACTAGAGAGATATTGGAGATCACCTGAGATATCAAGAGAAGCAGATCGTCTCCTTTTCTGGCGCAGTGATGTTTTACATACAAATTTGAAAAAAATGGCACAAAAATATTTTAGTTTAGAAATGAGTTCTGTCGCATCTGAAAGGCTATTTTCAACGGCAGGTCTCATCCAAACAGACTTACGAAATCGGCTTTCACCTAATAATCTAGGGATGTTGAGTTTCCTAAATAAAAATTTTATTAATGTGAATTTTGATGATTCATTTCGAATCTGAACTTTATGATTAAATTGATATTTTCTTTAATTACTATTTTCCAAAATAACTAATATTTTGTTAAATTACAATTTCCAAATTTCGTAAGTTAACATTCTAAATTCATATTATATATGTAAGTAATGTCATTTGTTTCTTACAGATAGGCTATCATATTCTTACAGACAACGCCAGAATAATATGCCTTTCTCGGGGCCGATCGTGAAAGCTAAGTTTTCTGAAGAACTTGGCTTAACGGTTTTCAAAGCATCAGAAAGACGGCTCGGAAAATTCAAGCAACGTCACCATATCAACTATGATATAATTGATGGAGAAGCATGAAGTGTTGATACGAATGTTACTCTGACAACTGGATAAATAGAGTGTGGCCAAAATTGAAAGAAAAGTACGCTTGAAGTGACATTTAATGCCGATGAAGCCGAAATTTTCTATAAGTTGACCCCCGATAAAACTTTGAAATTTAAAGGAAAGTGTGCAGGAGGAAAACTCCAAAGAGCGTATTACAGTGCTTGTAGCTGCTAATGTAAATAGCACAGAAAAAAGGAAGCTGGTGGTAATAGGCACATTAAAAAATCCGCGGTATTTTAAGAATATTAAACAATTGCCAGTCATCTATAAAGCTAATAAATCAGCCATGAGATGCATCAGCCATGAGATCAACGATGAGATGCAGAATTAAAGGAACGAAAAATCTTGCTTCTTGTCGACAACTGCCCTGCTCATCCCCTTATATCTAAGCTTCAAAATAAAGAGTTGGCATTTTTTCCACCAAACACGACTAGTGTCATACAATCAATGGATCAAATCGTGATTAAGTCTCAAGGATTACTACAGAAGGAAACTATTCATGGAACTAGTCGAATCTGAAGGTTAAACTTCTATTAATACGCTGCATGCAGTAAATTTTTTATACAAAGGCTGGGAAGAATTGACAGCCACAAATATACAACGCTCTATTCGTCGTGCTTGACTTTGTACCAGTTCTACGAGTGATGAAGTAGAAACGGGACCAGGTTTGAAAGTGAACATGACGTTCTATTAACTGAGTGGGTCCAACATGCCACAAAATTTCACTGAAATCTACAAACCTACAAAGAAATAGACGACAGCCTGGCCACTACAGCTTCACTTACAGATGAAGAAATTCTGGATTCGATTGGACATATTGGTAAACAAAGTAATGAAAAAGATGATCTGAGCCTCCACCAAGCATTAAACAAGCACTCGTTGCAGCGAAATTATTAGAAAAATACTTTTTGTATCACCAAGTTGATTCCACAGTATCCCAAGATATTAATAAAATACATAAAAAAATACATTTAAATTACTGGTGCAGCAAATAACGTCAGGCGAAGTTAATAGACTATACGCAATGAGCGTTGTTATTTGTATCAATATTAATGTTTGTTATTTGTAAATATACTTTATTAGTATATAATATTATAATAATGAAATATGTAATATTGATTTTTCTTCTCTCTGTTTAACGACAACTTTCAATAAGGTCATAAAATGCGCAGACCCTTTAGTGTCCTATATAGAGTTTGCACTGTATTTGAATATTTAATGAAAAATAATGGGTAAAAGCATATTTTTTAAAAATATGTATAAATAAAAATCAATTACCGCATATATGAAAGCTGTCACGAAAGGAAGCGACATGGCTGTATTTGGTATTGCAGCCCCTGATGAAAACGATGAATTTCTCAATATCAGATGGAAAGATATGTCAGGAGCAATGTCTCCAACTTTTAGTTCTCCATACACGAACGTCATTTAACTGTGCACCTGGAGAATGGACAACGAGTTTATTTCAAGGCAGCAAACACTGGGAAGAGAGCTGAACGACCACTAGCGACAACGCTGATAAAGTTCTTCGCGACATTCGCAAGTGATCCATTTCTTTTGCTCGTAGATAACGAGATATTTCACATGGAACCCATCATCCCAGAAATTCGAACGTCGGAAACACAGAAAGCCTGTTCCTGGATACGTGAATGTATATTCAACCGATGAATTGGGGCCCATTTACACAGTTCATCCGAGCAATGACGAATGATTGACCTGCGTTTGTTATTGGTAAATGTTCGCGGACCGACTTCATCTGAATTTCTACGAACTGTCAGTGGTTGCGCGCAACGTATCGAGAAGCCTGTCAGTGTTTACATTTGCTCGAGCATGACATTCATTGGGATCACACACTCGCTAATGCTGTTATTTCATTTAAATCATCATTTTAACGTGTTTTCCACAGAATCCACTTCATTGGTGGAAGAAATAGAACGGCAATATGGCTGAAGACATCATTTTGAAGAGACATTTTGCATCGAATGCGTACAATAACAATGTCCGAACTTGAATTTAACGAGGAGACCCACAATGAGGCGTCGGTTTCTCTAAAGGATTTGTGCGTGATGATGTCCGGTAAGATGTTGCATGAATTAGGAATGCGTCGAATCACCCCATGCACGATGCATTCGTCAGTAGAGAATTTGAACGAAAACGACAATACGATCGAGATGCTTTGAGTTAATCAGTACGAACAAAGGTCCCACTTTTGAATCAACAGCAAAAAACCACACAGAAAAACACATTGATGATAGCAGTCAAGAACTTCCACGGAGGAATCTTCTTCTTCGATGCACCTGACGGAACTGGCAAAATTTTCCTAATTTCATTGATTTTAGCTTCGATTCGCGCACAAAGTCAAATAGCGCTCTCATCGTGGCATCATCTCGGTCGCTGCAACATTGTTAGAAGGAGGATGAACACCACATTCCGCGCTCAAACTGCAACTGAATTTGCAAAAAATAGTTGAACCAAAGTGCAACATTGTCAAAATATTATCAATTTCGAAACTACTACAGAGCTTGGGATGAATGTACGATTGCGGACAAACGAACATTTGAGGCATTCGATGGAACGTTAAAAGATTTACGCAATAATCAGGACCTCTTTGGAGGTACGATTGTTGTGCTGGCCGGCGATTTTCGCCAAACGCTGCCAGTCATACTAAGATCAACAGCTGCTGATGAAATAAATGTCAAGCAAGCATTCATCAAATTTGTGTAGATACGTGAAACTATCAAGTTAATAACGAATATGCAAGTCGCGTTACAAAATGACGAATCGACGAAAGTATTTCTCAAGCGATTATTGACCAGATTTCCTTTCCACCTAATTTTTGTCAATCCGCAACGTCCAAAAAAAATTGATCAAGAAAGTAAATCAAATATTGGTGCAAATTACAAAAACCATGCTTCGTTGAGCTAACAAGTAATTTTGGTATCGCAAAATAAGGACGTAGACGATATGAACATAAAAATTCAAAGTCAAATCGCTGGCCAATTGCATCCATTTAAGTCGATCGATTCCATTACCAATCCAGATAAAGTTATCAATTATCCAATAAAATTCCTGAATTCATTGGATTTGCTAGGAATACCAGGCCATAATTTGCGCCTCGATGTCGGCTCGGTGATAATCTTGTTACGCGATCTAAACAAACCGAAACTATACAACAGAATAAGACTCGCTGTTAAGAGACTGATTCGTTTACCCTCCGGATGGAAAGATAAAAAATATCGTTCATCACCAAGCGTTGCGATAAATGCATTAAAAACACCAAAAATTATTTTCAAAACAATGAATTCCTATTTATTTTATCATTTCAATAAACTTATGATTATATTGACAATGTTTTATTTTAATTCACACAGATTCGGATGGATGAATCCCTTCTCGTCTAACAGACTGACCGACACAGACGACGCATAGCCTAAACCACTGGAGATAGAGACATGTTATAAAATAAACATACTTAATATTTTTTGCGAAACGCACTTCTCATTTTCATTAGTAAATTGAAGCCGGGGCGGTTCGCTAATAATAAATATAATTTTTAATGTTTTTGTGTGTTTTAATATGTTCGCCCTCGGCCTTCAGCTCAGCAAATCCTTCATCAGGCAATGTGCAGTAATTTTGTCAATTTATCTGGCAATCCTACTATGGACAAAAGATGATGAAATTTTGTATCGTTCATTTGATTGGTTATGTTTTGTAAAATTTCTAAAATTTTGGATTTATTGTTGATTTTATGAAAAAAATTTTAAATATAAATCATTTTGGAAATAATTTCGGAAGTGCTGTTTTAATATAATAATTTATTAAATTGCAAAATATGCGACGTCACACCCAGTGCTCGATTATCTCGATTATAAAAACTATAAGCCACCCGCTAAGCAATGCACCACCTAGTAACTATTCTCAATTGAGCGGTGGCCATATTGTAATTGTATAGGCACATTATAAAGGCCAATACACACTGAGCCCGCCGGGCCGCCGACACAGCCTGGCGACACAGCCCGGCGGCCTGTATGAAATGAATCATGTCGGCAACATGCGGTTGCGCGTGTTACCTGCCGACATGTTGGCGGCTTGGGTACGCCTGCGTTCAGTTACCCGGCAACACTCGAACTGTAGTGATGTGCTTGTATTTTTTACGATTTGGAGTGGGACGACGAAAAATGTTTTACGTTAATTAATTTTTATCATGAGAAGGAGGAATTGTGGAATTCAAAACACCCAAATCATAAAAATCGACCAAAGCGTTTCGACTCATTGAATGAAATAGCAAACCATTTTAATACAAATGTATCAGAAATAGAAAGAAAAATTAAAAACTTGATAAGTCAGTATTGTAGAGAGAAAAAAAGTGACTGACTCAAAAAAGTGGGGTATCGGTACAGATTGTGTTTATCAGAGCAAGTGGTTTGCATATAAATCACTGTTTTTTGCAAAACAAGAATACTCCTACTGCCACGATCGATTCTGTAAATAAAAATGCATTTATTATTTTTATCCAAAATTTTTTATTATACAGAACAGAACAAGTTCAAAAGTGTAAATGTAACACAATACAACAGATAAAAAATATTTTAATTTCAGGAGACATCAAACGAGAGCAGTATTGTACAACCCCAGCAAAATGATTCATCTCATTCATTTGCCGATGACACGATTAAACGTCCCAGAAAAAATCTAAACATTGAGATGTTTTCACAAGTTCTGAATATTATGAAATCTATCTCCGATCGACAAAATCAAACACAAGAAAAAGATGAAGACATTCTTTTTGGAGAATATATTGCAGCAAAACTGAGAAAAATGGATAAATCAACAAATGCAATACTAAAACATCGAATTAATAACATTATTTTTGAAACCGAAATTGGATATCAGACAGATAGGTATGCAGATTACGCAAGACCTTCTAGCCCCCGTAGTCATCCCGGGTACTGTACAGGTTCTCCAAATGATCAGCTAAATGCATAATCTTTTAACCGCTCATCTGTATATTCTACTGTTACGAGCACGGATCATCAGCATTTTACCACCACAAATCCTGATAATCAGCCAAACACAAACCCTTCATCTCTATATCCCAATAACATAAGCCCTCATCTGCAACTTCCTGGAGTTGAATCTTCGGTACCAGTAGCGCTTGATGAAAGTTCTAATAGTGAACGTATAAGCAGCCAAGATATAGAGAACGTGTTTAATTCTCTAAATGAAAAATAATTTTCATTCTTTAAGATCTTTATTATATTGCTATAATTTGAAATAAATGTAGCTTAGCATGAGAAAATTAATCACGAAATAAATCTGTCTTTTGAAATGTTATGATTAAGTAAGAGTCATTAATTGTAAACACAAATTAAAATATAACTATCATTATTATGTTTTTTATTAAATCTTTAAATTTAGATTTTGATTAAATTGATCATTGATCATACTGCCATTCTAAGTTTCCGACATCGGAGAGAAAATATTCAACCAACTCGTTCCTTGTATCTTCAAGACACAGATTTGTATTGACCTCTCTTGGCAAGACAAGAAAACAATTATTTTCAGGAGTTACTGTGCGCCATTCACCTGGCATGATTTCTCCGTTATCATTTTCAGAATCATATTCGTTTCGCTGTATATTTTTTTTTATATAATTGAACAAATGTACACATGCCAATATCACAATAGCAGTTTTTTGTGGACATAGCTGGATAGGTCTCTTGAATATTTGAAATTTGCTGGTTAACTGCCCAAACACATTTTCAACTACTCTTCGTCCTCGACATATACGATAATTGAAAACTATTTTGGGAGATCTTTTTGTGTGATTACCATCGTAAGGTTTTATAATGTGGGTTTGTAATGCAAAAACATCATCACCCAAAAAAAAATATGGCACTGGTACATTTCTCTCAGGTAGAGGTTTGTTGTCCGGCAAATTTAAAGAATTGTTATTTACCATTCTGCATAACGCAGAGTTATTAAAAACACCGCTATCTGAAATGCGACCCTGACATCCCACATTAACGTATAAAAACTTGTAATCTGCATCCACTAATGCAAATAGTACAATACTGAAATAAGTTTTATAGTTAAAATATTCACTTCCACTTCTTGGTGGACATTGAATTTTTACGTGTATTCCGTCCATTGATCCAAGGCAATTAGGAACATTTCATCTATCCAGATATCTATCTGCAACTTTTTTCCATTCGTTTGAAGTTCTCGGAATCTAAAATAAGAACATTAACTAAATTATACTTCGAACTAAATCAAACAGCACAAAAAATATACATCTATTGAAAATTTATATATATTAACATTTAGATTTATTTCAAGAAAATAAACATTTAATTTTACCTTTACATACTTCGAAAGGCCGTCGATTATAGCTTGGCACACTTCTGGGATAATGTATGAAATAATTTGAGGAGATACTTTGAACACATCACAAAGGCTAATGAATGATTCGCCCGTACTCAGGTATTTTAATGTTATTGCTAATCTGTCTTGTGGCGAAATTGCAATTCTGCAATTTGTATCTTTTTTAACTATTCTTGGCCCAACAACATTCCATAAATATTCAAAGTCGGTATTGGTTAATTTCATGAATGTTTTAAAATGTATGGGATTTTGTACAATCAAGTCATCTGCTTTCAAATCTCTTAATCTGTCATGATTGCTATAACAATTGCGACTCAGTAAACTAGGTCTAACCCAACAGCTTCGTTCCCTTTGGAGCAATCCAGCAATAAACATTCCACAAGCTGCTATCAACAGATCACTGCCATCGTCCATTTTTAAAATTATTTCTATTTACTGAATTATCGAAGATACACCACCAAAATTATATGACACAACCACACAACCTTTATCGACACGCGGCAATCACTGCCTGCCAAATAAATTTTTCATCTCAAGCCGACATGCCGCCGACCAAATTTTCCGACTTGTAATAAGTGAAGCCGCCAACTAGACCGCCGACAAAAAGTTGCCGACATATGTCGGCGGCCCGGCGGGCTCAGTGTGTATTGCGCTTAATGCTGCAAGTTGGCAACATAACATCGCAATACTTATAGGACGGGGGAATCCCTTAATATTGTTTTCCAATTCGAGCTGTTTGTATAACCCGACCATGTCGAATAGTTTTCGATTTGTATGCAATAAGAAAATAGTAAAATGGATATTTAATTTGCTAAGCTTACACCAACAGCCAGTCCACTCAGTCGTTCGTTCCTACCACAATTAGGGTACCGACTCCAGAAATCCAACCCCAGTCAAGTCAACCAGTGTTCAGCCTTTTTACCACTTTAAATGTGTAGGAATATAGCTATAATTTAAGAATAAATTTATAATTTATTTTAACCAATCAAATTATGCTTTATCGGTTCTGTGACTCGTCATTGGTCAGTATAAAATGTATGACATGGAGAAAAAAACAAACTGCTACAATCCACTTCAACCTCAGCTTCCATACCGGTACGAGATAAATTTTCACCTTGGTCCATTTTAAGCAATATTGTCGGGACGCAGTAGCAGCAAGTAGGCACACCTTTGTCGTGTGCCTTCATGGAAGTAGACTCTTATTTAAAAGACAACATTCTACCTATGTTTAACGACACTGGGAAATTTAACTGTCTATTGTAATGGTGGCAACTTAACCGCCACATTTATCCCAACCATATGAAATATTGATTTCTATGAATTGTGTTATATTATATTCTTCATTCCGATGAAAATAGAATATATTGAAAAAAAAAATTTATGCGAATATCTCAATTTTTCAATTTTTTTATGGCCAACAATAGGTGGAGCCGCGATTCTAAACAATTACCAATCATAGTTTCACAGTAAACACTAATCAACCATAAATACATTTAATGCAGTCAGTCCTAAGCCTGAATAAAGTATGAAGGGAAGTTAATTTACTGATTTAACTGTATAGCAACAAGCATTTAGATAGTGTTTAATTTATTTATCGTTTCGTATATAACTGTATAGTTGGTAGGTATTGGAGGTATTTATGCAAACATTCACAGTAGCTGAATAAAAAGAGCTAGTTACAAAAATCACCAGTTTTGAAACAGGTGACACCGACCAAGTCACTGGTTTCGTTACGTTTCTTGAAAATGACGTAACGACCCACGTCGACAACCTATCAAATATTCCAGAGTAAGTATTTAAACATTTGCCTATGCTCAAATTGTTTTAATGGTAGTTTTAAGCGTATCACGTAAATAATGGCATGTTCTAATTTTATTATAGGTGTGAGGGCGACGTTTTTTCAGGAAAGGACATCCGCCGTACCGCAGAAATGTTCGTCGAGAAAACTGGGAATAAGATAGTTGTGTCTTTACAAAAAAACCTCGTTTGTTTAACAGTGCTGTGCCTTCAGTGTTTCCAAACTGTCCTAGTTATTTAAGTGCAGCGGGACATTCAAGAGAAAGTGTAGAACAGAAAAGTTCGCGCATTGAAAATAAAACATTAGAATAAGTTCTTGGTGAAAGTATTCAGTTACAAAACGAATATGAAAAAAAATATGTTTAATTGTTTTAGTGAATTTCTAGCATGTTTAACTTCGAGGTGAGTGAGGATTGGATTGTTGTAAAGAAAGTTGATATAGTAATATTTGTTACAATTTCTTTGTCGAAAGCCCCAGAAATATCAGTTTCACCAACCTTTGACAATAATTTAGAACTAAAACTGTTTAAAAATCATAATGAATTAAAGAAATTTTGCAGTGAAAAGATGACATCAAATGTAAAAAAGTAGATTTTTTGTGCGAACAGACTTTATTAACCACAAAAAAGAAAGACTTAGATACTCTACAAACTTTTTAATTTATTTCAGTCTATTATATTCTATTTCACCTCACGCTTATCGTCACTTGCGCAGTATTATTTTTTACATACGCCCTAACTCTTCAAAACATTTGTTCGAAATATAACTGCGATCCAAAAGATGAACAGAGTCAGACTACAATTTTCTTAAGATATATTAAGCAAAATTTTAGCCTTGTAAACCAATCAGACAATATTGTCACTTTAAAAATGGATGAAATTTATCTAAAGCCATTATTTGATTATAAAGCAGGTAATATAGCAGGCATGTCTTATACTAACCAACATGCTGCAACTACAGCGCACGTTTTAATGATAAAAAGTCTATCGAGCTTATTTAAAGAAATTGTCTATATTTTACCTGTAAACAAAATTAATGGTGCAGATTTATACCAATATATCAATAAAGTCATAACAGGCTTACATGCTATAGATTTTATTGTTATACGAGTATGTGTAGTTAGTGACAATAATTCTGTGAATAAGAAAGCTATGTCATATTTCAATTTACCACCTAAATTTGATATAGTATATCACATCGACATAGACGTTTGTTTATCCAAATTTTGATGATTTACTTGATACATCTAATAACATTGCCCCGTTTGCTAACATCAAATCTTTATATGATTTAGAAAATTGCAATTTAGTTAAGTATGCTCACACTTTAAATCTCAGGTTTTTGAATCCTAGTAACTTCGAGCCTCAGTATGTAAAATTAGTATTAAATGTAATTAATTAGCATGTTCACAATGGTTTATTAGTAATCGGTAGGCAACATAAATTACAAAATTGTGGAATATCGTTAATGTAAAAACATTGTTTAAGGATAAAAGAAAAATAAATTACAAAATTATAAAACTACTGCAAAATTTGTCAATATTGTCTTAAAATGGTGGAATCAGGGAGTGGTCAAGCAGGTCCTCAATTTGGTGACAGCATCGCCCCGTGAAATTGGCGGCAAATTTTAAATATGTACAGCGACCTCTAGCGTCAGCTATGTGTCACCAGGCAAGAGACGCAACGAACACTCTAGAAAACTCAGGCAGAAACCACTCAACACTGAGTCTGTTTGAAACGACTGACAAATTTTTACTGCGCAACAACATATTTCACATATTTAATATTTAAAGTTTTGTATAATAATTAAGTAAAAAGGGTGTTGTAGCTATTGTTTTGTTATATGTTAAGGTCTTTGTTATTTTGTTTCATTATATATTAAGATCTTTGTTTTATTTTGTAATGGCGTTATTGTATGGTGGTGTAATTCTTACATAGAACAAAGGAAAAATTTGTCATTTTTTTTCCTGCCTCGTAACGAAAGCCGGTAAGTGTTATCCATTATTGCTTATTAGATAACATCCCAAAAATTAATAAATAATTTTAATGGTGACTTGCGACGTTGAGATGTTTATTGTTAAAATTTAATTCGAAGAATTGCAAAGTATTTTGATAGGTGAATATTAACTCTCGTAATGTTGTGATGAGCGGATTTTATTTTCAAATAACACGATTATAAAAATAATATCCCATGTAACGAGTGCATTCAGGTCAAATCGAATTTTTACTGTTTTGTTTAAAACAAAACTTGCACTAAAAGATGTTTTAGTTAGTTAATTAATACACATTTTTTTTCTTTTATGATCCCCCTCATTTATTAAAATCTCTTAGAAATCATTTAAGTACGTATGATTTAATGTATAAAGGTAATATTGTGAAATGGTCCTCTATTGAAGAAGTAGCTCTAGATATTGAACATCCCCTTAAGTTAAAATTGCTTCCAAAAATTAACCATAATCAAATATATCTCTCTAATTTTAAGTCTATGAAGGTAAAGTATGCAGCCCAAATATTAAGTGATTCGGTTTGTGCAGCAATGAGTGTTTTCATAACCCTCCAAAAAATCGAGTCGCAAGCTGTACATACGGCAAATTTCATAAGTGATGTAAATAAATTATCTGATACTTTTAATAGCAATAAATATGGTAGGGAAAATCATTGCTTCTGATATGTTCCTTCACATAATAGTTACCATTTTCCTTTTTTGGAAGATATGGTTAAAAATTTAGCGTAATTAATAGACATAACCAATATGTTATTAATAGACATAACCAACGAACGTAAGATTTTTCGGCAATGATCAAATAACGGACTACGATCACTTTGTGAAAAACTTTAAAGCGAAAATGGAGAATAATAAGTGGTCATTTAAAATTGAAGGTATCAATTGTTTTTTTTTATATTATAGATTATAATGTAGATAATGGAGCGAGTGTTTTAAATATTATTGTGGTATGTACGACTTTTTAGTACGTATATTTATTGGTAAAGATGAAATTTTACATAATGATTTAAAATGGATTTTTCCACAAACAAAAAAAATTACTTTATGGTTCCCAATTTCAAAATATTTTATCTATATACTCATTTGATCAAGAACTACAATTCCATTCTACTTAAAATTGAAAAAAAAATTCAAGGCACGTCATTTTATCATTATATTCTGTTAATACCGATCATACTTTAGTTAAAAATAAAAATTTAGTTAAAAATAATATAAAAATATGCCACATGGCATCAATAGTCTTTGCATATGCAATATATTCACATTCCCCAACGCATATCATTTATTGAGAAATTTTTTAGTATTTCCCCATGAGAGGTGGATACAAAATATCACTGCGTTATCAAATATGTCACCGGACGATATTCCTAATACTTGCCATTATCCACTTCATAGAATACGTTTTTTTGTCTAAGAAAGATAAACCTTTATATATAATAGATGAAATATATTTAAATAATCTATTTTTTATAAGTGCTTCATAGTTTATATATTATGATTGATTATAAGTGGCAGCATTTGTCAGGTTTTACATATATTGGGGTACATTTCTGGTTATAAAAACAGTTGTGTGTTTCATGATTTCATCAAATTTTGGGAATATTAAAGAGGTTGTCCTGTTAGTACCTGTTAAGCTATACGAGTATCTCGACTACAGTTGAAGGGGCTGACCTTTGCCGCTGTCAATTTCATTAAAAAACGGGGTTTAAATATTATTAGTATTACAACTGACAATAAAATTTTGATTAATTATCAGAATATATCTATTTTTCTCCCGTCGTCCAATAGTTTTGACACACAAAATACTTTTTTTTTCTTATGTGACACAGTACATATATTGAAGAACATCACAAATAATTGTATTATTAAAAACCCACACAAAAACTTATGTTTATCCTGATTTTATAACAGTGGAAAAGAAAATAGCAAAAAATAAAGATTTGTGTAATTGCTATAAATATAAAGAAAAAAGTTTGGTCAAACAAGCTTATAAATCTCTATATTATAATAAATTACAACGACCGGGTATGGCACTTGTAGACAATATTTTTCACGACACAACTATTACTGTTTTAAGGGCACAAATATATGAAACATACATTTGATTTTTTTTTTAATAATTAGAAATTAGTAGGATATTGTGAATGTACCACAGAAAATACACAGGACCATAATTTCCAAGCCATATAAATTCAAACTTTATTGGTAACATTAGCAAAGAAATAAAAATTAAAAATTTTAAAATATTCGTTTTGTGACTAGAAGCCTGGTATCATTACGAAGAAAAGACATTTAAATAGGAGGTCCGTTCAGAAAGAAGTGACTTCAAATTTCGAGGGCTACGTAGATGGGATATTCGAATTTTTTGTTACGAGGTATGGTGAAAGTTCTCGGCCTGATACAGAGATGGCGTTCTAATCAGCGATTAGAACGCCATCTCTGTATCAGGCCGTGATATTTCCTACCTGGGTGCACGTGTCATTAGTTCGTATGATAAGTATCTCAAGTAGTTTATTTACACGAATTTTCGCAGTAGACGTAGATAAAAATTGTGATAATTCAGAATTATAATATTTATTTATTTATTATATGAGAATTATTATTTATTTTCGAATATTAATAAATCTTCTCAAAAAAAATTATTTATTTTTGCCACCATCTGTAATCGATGACATTGCAAGACTTGAAGCTTTGTCTAATGATTACATAATTTAATATGATTTGGTTAATTGTAGTAATCAGATGACGTTTATTTTTTAATTCTGTCTTGATGTTTTTTGCATGGCTTGCGAAGTTTTATTAGCAATATTATTGAATTGAATTTTAAATGAAATACATAAGAATTTGTTGTAAGGTATAGAACTTTCTCGAAATAACATATTTATTCCATTTCATTTTACTTTGAAAATTATAAATTGTCTTTCGTACGTTTATTCGTAAGTGTATTTCTATAGTCAAGTTTTTTCGTTAGTCTTTTTGAAGCTCTTTACAAGAACACATCACATATGTACGTTTATAGATTGTTTTACAAATATTACATTTTGTACATAAATTTATTCAGTGTTCAGTCCTGATTAATATCATGAAGTGGCAGGAATATAAATTGTACATCCTTACCGTAAAGTTCTCATCAGACGACTCTCGTAGCAGCAGCAATATCAAGTTCACATCTGTATCAAAACTCAACTTCGAACTTTTCTCGCAAAAAAATTGGTAAATAATTGAAAGCCAGAACATCAATTACATTCTTGCTCGAAGATTTCTCTGTGTTCAGTCGAAAAGTGTCAACAAAGGTTACAGATCATGGCGGCAGCAATTCTGATTCTTGCGATAAATAGTAATGGAACATTTCAATCGATGACATTGCAAGACTTGAAGCTTTGTCTAATGATTACATAATTTAATATGATTTGGTTAATTGTAGTAATCAGATGACGTTTATTTTTTAATTCTGTCTTGATGTTTTTTGCATGGCTTGCAAAGTTTTATTAGCAATATTATTGAATTGAATTTTAAATGAAATACATAAGAATTTGTTGTAAGGTATAGTACTTTCTCGAAATAACATATTTATTCCATTTCATTTTATTTTGAAAATTATAAATTGTCTTTCGTACGTTTATTCGTAAGTGTATTTCTATAGTCAAGTTTTTTCGTTAGTCTTTTTGAAGCTCTTTACAAGAACACATCACATATGTACGTTTATAGATTGTTTTACAAATATTACATTTTGTACATAAATTTATTCAGTGTTCAGTCCTGATTAATATCATGAAGTGGCAGGAATATTAATTGTACATCCTTACCGTAAAGTTCTCATCATACGACTTTCGTAGCAGCAGCAATATCAAGTTCACATCTGTCTCAAAACTCAACTTCGAACTTTTCTCGCAAAAAAATTGGTAAATAATTGAAAGCCAGAATATCAATTACATTCTTGCTCGAAGATTTCTCTGTGTTCAGTCGAAAAGTGTTAACAAAGGTTACAGATCATGGCGGCAGCAATTCTGATTCTTGCGATAAATAGTAATGGAACATGTTCGACAACCGTAAGTTCTTAATTCTAAAGCAATATGTACGTATTGTATGAATTGCAAATTCTAAGGCAATATGTATATATTGTAAATAAAACGTGTCCCGTGGTACCATTTACAAAATTATAACACATCGAACTTGTGGATCCACGTGAAAAGACACCATCGGAGTGAATTAGATACGGCTTCAGTGCCGAATACAACAAGGAGTGATGACAGTGGCCCACTACCTAAAAGACAAGCAACTCTAACAGAGATGATCGATAAAAAATCATTTCATAGAGATTTTGATGCGTCTATATAGAGCTATTTGACTTAGTCAACAAGGTAGGCTATCAACAATTGTTAAAGAAGCTATGCCTGAATTACAAAATGATATCACGTTTCCACATTACGGGAAAAGTTATACTAAAATATATGAGCGAGTGAGAACTCAAGTACTAGAACTGTTAAAAGAGTTGTTGCATATTATGATAACCAGATATATGGACAAGTGACTAATCTTCGCAATTGAATTATTTTATTAGCGGAACAGCTCATAGGATAGTTTAATACAAGCTTTACTCCCTCGAAGTAATGCCATTCGAGGGTCTTAAGCACTCAGGATCCAATATAGCATGTAATATAAAGAAGGCTTTTCGGTATTGGGATATACAGGACAGAGTTCGAGCCATAGTTACAACAAACATAGATTCAACAAACATATAATTTAGTATCCATCAAATCTTTGGCTCATTCACTACAATTGGTAATTGAAGTTAGCCTTTTCAAACAGGATCAGATGAATATCATGATTACTAATGAACGGTCTATCATTGGTCATTTTAATCATTCTACGTGGAGCAGTAAGATTTAAAGGAAATGCAAGAAGCTCAAAACGTTCCGAATATTGTACTTATTTATACAAGACGTATGTACGCGATGGAACTCGACATTGCAAGCGTTAAGGCGATTGCTGGAGTTAGTCTAAAATGCAACGTAGAACGCAGAACGGAAGAATGGATAATGATGGATGAGGTAGTGAACATTTTATGTTATTTTAAAGAGGTTACAAAATCAAGCAGCAAAGCCACAGCCGTATTATCCGACGCTATTCCGTTAATTAACAGTCTCCGAAGAGCTTTCCACAACTCGAACGTCGAACTTACTTGACTCTGATTGGTTTACCTTGTTGTCCATACAATGATACACTCTATGTAGCATCACACTAAATCTAAATAACGATCCAATACGTCATTATTAAGCAATAAACAGTAGTTTTTAAGTTGCCGAAATTAGTAAAAACTGTAGCTGTCTAGGTTCTTTTGTTTATTGTTTTGTTGCTTTATTATCTAGCTCGTATTTACCATGACTGTCGGCATCATACGTACCGAAGATTCTAAAAATTGATTCTTTTGTTTAGATTTTATGATTACCTTCCACGCGGTGTTTGACTCGACGGCTGCTAGACTGTCATTAGGTTTGTTAAGGATTATCTACACGTTATCATATTCATTCTTAGTTGCTCACAAACTTTCGAACTGTGAACATAGCGAGTAAGAAATTATTTTTGTGTAATGACGAAAAACTTTTATTAATACTCGCAATAAGAGGCGGGAGAAAAGATAAGCGATTCCAACATCGCTTTGAATTCAGTCGCTCTACCGTGTCTACAATATGGAAAAAAACAAAGAAAAAATTCTAGAAGCAGAGGAGGATGGAAAATCTTCTAATTAAAGAAACCTAAATACGGAGATATGAATCAATCTAAGCTATCATATTTTTACAGACAACGCCAGAATAATATGCCTTTCTCGGGGCCGATCGTGAAAGCTAAGTTTTCTGAAGAACTTGGCTTAACGGTTTTCAAAGCATCAGAAAGACGGCTCGGAAAATTCAAGCAACTTCACCATATCAACTATGATATAATTGATGGAGAAGCATGAAGTGTTGATACGAATGTTACTCTGACAACTGGATAAATAGAGTGTGGCCAAAATTGAAAGAAAAGTACGCTTGAAGTGACATTTAATGCCGATGAAGCTGAAATTTTCTATAAGTTGACCCCCGATAAAACTTTGAAATTTAAAGGAAAATGTGCGGGAGGAAAACTCCAAAGAGCGTATTACAGTGCTTGTAGCTGCTAATGTAAATAGCACAGAAAAAAGGAAGCTGGTGGTAAAAGGTACATTAAAAATTCCGCGGTATTTTAATAATATTAAACAATTGCCAGTCATCTATAAAGCTAATAAATCAGCCATGAGATGCATCAGCCATGAGATCAACGATGAGATGCAGAATTAAAGGAACGAAAAATCTTGCTTCTTGTCCACAACTGCCCTGCTCATCCCCTTATATCTAAGCTTCAAAATAAAGAGTTGGCATTTTTTCCACCAAACACGACTAGTGTCATACAATCAATGGATCAAATCGTGATTAAAAGTCTCAAGGATTACTACAGAAGGAAACTATTCATGGAACTAGTCGAATCTGAAGGTTAAACTTCTATTAATACGCTGCATGCAGTAAATTTTTTATACAAAGGCTGGGAAGAATTGACAGTCACAAATATACAACGCTCTATTCGTCGTGCTGGACTTTGTACCAGTTCTACGAGTGATGAAGTAGAAACGGGACCAGGTTTGAAAGTGAACATGACGAATAGAGCGAACTATTAACTGAGTGGGTCCAACATGCCACAAAATTTCACTGAAATCTACAAACCTACAAAGAAATAGACGACAGCCTGGCCACTACAGCTTCACTTACAGATGAAGAAATTCTGGATTCGATTGGAAATGTTGGTAAAAAAAGTAATGAAAAAGATGATCTGAGCCTCCACCAAGCATTAAACAAGCACTCGTTGCAGCGAAATTATTAGAAAAATACTTTTTGTATCACCAAGTTGATTCCACAGTATCCCAAGATATTAATAAAATACATAAAAAAATACATTTAAATTACTGGTGCAGCAAATAACGTCAGGCGAAGATAATAGACTATACGCAATGAGCGTTGTTATTTGTATCAATATTAATGTTTGTTATTTGTAAATATACTTTATTAGTATATAATATTATAATAATGAAATATGTAATATTGATTTTTCTTCTCTCTGTCTAACGACAACTTTCAATAAGACCATAAAATGCGCAGACCCTTTAGTGTCCTATATGGAGTTTGCACTGTATTTGAATATTTAATGAAAAATAATGGGTAAAAGCATATTTTTTAAAAATATGTATAAATAAAAATCAATTACCGCATATATGAAAGCTGATCACTTGAAAACGGCTCGGCCGATTTGGCTAATTTTTTTTTGTGCGTTATTAATTGTCGGGACAAGGTTTGTATGAATGGTAGAGAAAATACGTCCGGATGAAATTGATGCAATCATTTGCGCAGAAATTCCTTATCCTGAAACAGATCAAAGGTTGTATGAAGTGGTGACGACGAATATGATTCATGGACAATGTGGCGATCACAACCGGGAATCACGGCGCATCATCGGAAACAAATACCCCTAACGTTATCCGCGTGCTTTGTTGGCTGACACAATCACACGAAATGACGGTTATCCCCTGTATTATCGTCACTCTGCAAAGGATAACGGCAGAACGATAATGTTGAAAGCCAAAACGATTAGTCGATACGATGTTAGAAATGTTGTAGTAGACAACAGCTTGATTGTTCCATATTCACCGCTGTTTTTCGAAACATTCAAAGCGCATTGCAATGTTGTGTATGCAAGTCCATCAAATACGTTTGCAAATATGTCACGAAAGGAAGCGACATGGCTGTATTTGGTATTGCAGCCCCTGATGAAAACGATGAATTTCTCAATATCAGATGGAAAGATATGTCAGGAGCAATGTCTCCAACTTTTAGTTCTCCATACACGAACGTCATTTAACTGTGCACCTGGAGAATGGACAACGAGTTTATTTCAAGGCAGCAAACACTGGGAAGAGAGCTGAACGACCACTAGCGACAACGCTGATAAAGTTCTTCGCGACATTCGCAAGTGATCCATTTCTTTTGCTCGTAGATAACGAGATATTTCACATGGAACCCATCATCCCAGAAATTCGAACGTCGGAAACACAGAAAGCCTGTTCCTGGATACGTGAATGTATATTCAACCGATGAATTGGGGCCCATTTACACAGTTCATCCGAGCAATGACGAATGATTGACCTGCGTTTGTTATTGGTAAATGTTCGCGGACCGACTTCATCTGAATTTCTACGAACTGTCAGTGGTTGCGCGCAACGTATCGAGAAGCCTGTCAGTGTTTACATTTGCTCGAGCATGACATTCATTGGGATCACACACTCGCTAATGCTGTTATTTCATTTAAATCATCATTTTAACGTGTTTTCCACAGAATCCACTTCATTGGTGGAAGAAATAGAACGGCAATATGGCTGAAGACATCATTTTGAAGAGACATTTTGCATCGAATGCGTACAATAACAATGTCCGAACTTGAATTTAACGAGGAGACCCACAATGAGGCGTCGGTTTCTCTAAAGGATTTGTGCGTGATGATGTCCGGTAAGATGTTGCATGAATTAGGAATGCGTCGAATCACCCCATGCACGATGCATTCGTCAGTAGAGAATTTGAACGAAAACGACAATACGATCGAGATGCTTTGAGTTAATCAGTACGAACAAAGGTCCCACTTTTGAATCAACAGCAAAAAACCACACAGAAAAACACATTGATGATAGCAGTCAAGAACTTCCACGGAGGAATCTTCTTCTTCGATGCACCTGACGGAACTGGCAAAATTTTCCTAATTTCATTGATTTTAGCTTCGATTCGCGCACAAAGTCAAATAGCGCTCTCATCGTGGCATCATCTCGGTCGCTGCAACATTGTTAGAAGGAGGATGAACACCACATTCCGCGCTCAAACTGCAACTGAATTTGCAAAAAATAGTTGAACCAAAGTGCAACATTGTCAAAATATTATCAATTTCGAAACTACTACAGAGCTTGGGATGAATGTACGATTGCGGACAAACGAACATTTGAGGCATTCGATGGAACGTTAAAAGATTTACGCAATAATCAGGACCTCTTTGGAGGTACGATTGTTGTGTTGGCCGGCGATTTTCGCCAAACGCTGCCAGTCATACTAAGATCAACAGCTGCTGATGGACAAAAGATGATGAAATTTTGTATCGTTCATTTGATTGGTTATGTTTTGTAAAATTTCTAAAATTTTGGATTTATTGTTGATTTTATGAAAAAATATTTTAAATATAAATCATTTTGGAAATAATTTTGAAAGTGCTGTTTTAATATAATAATTTATTAAATTGCAAAATATGCGACGTCACACCCAGTGCTCGATTATCTCCATTATAAAAACTATAAGCCACCCGCTAAGCAATGCACCACCTAGTAACTATTCTCAATTGAGCGGTGGCCATATTGTAATTGTATAGGCACATTATAAAGCCCAATACACACTGAGCCCGCCGGGCCGCCGACACAACCCGGCGGCCTGTATGAAATGAATCATGTCGGCAACATGCGGCTGCGCGTGTTACCTGCCGACATGTTGGCGGCTTGGGTACGCCTGCGTTCAGTTACCCGGCAACACTCGAACTGTAGTGACGTGCTTGTATTTTTACGACATGGAGTGGGACGACGAAAAATGTTTTACGTTAATTAATTTTTATCATGAGAAGGAGGAATTGTGGAATCCAAAACACCCAGATCATAAAAATCGACCAAAGCGTTTCGACTCATTGAATTAAATAGCAAACCATTTTACTACAAATGTATCAGAAATAGAAAGAAAAATTAAAAACTTGATAAGTCAGTATTGTAGAGAGAAAAAAAGTGACTGACTCAAAAAAGTGGGGTATCGGTACAGATTGTGTTTATCAGAGCAAGTGGTTTGCATATAAATCATTTAGTTTTTTGCAAAACAAGAATACTCCTACTGCCACGATCGATTCTGTAAGTAAAAATGCATTTATTATTTTTATCCAAAATTTTTTATTATACAGAACAGAACAAGTTCAAAAGTGCTGACCCACCATAGTGTTAAATGTAACACAATACAACAGATAAAAAATATTTTAATTTCAGGATACATCAAACGAGAGCAGTATTTTACAACCCCAGCAAAATGATTCATATCATTCATTTGCCGATGACACGATTAAACGTCCCAGAAAAAATCTAAACATTGAGATGTTTTCACAAGTTCTGAATATTATGAAATCTGTCTCCGATCGACAAAATCAAACACAAGAAAAAGATGAAGACATTCTTTTTGGAGAATATATTGCAGCAAAACTGAGAAAAATGGATAAATCAACAAATGCAATACTAAGACATCGAATTAATAACATTATTTTTGAAACCGAAATTGGATATCAGACAGATAGGTATGCAGATTACGCAAGACCTTCCAGCTCCCGTAGTCATCCCGGGTACTGTACAGGTTCTCCAAATGATCAGCTAAATGCATATTCTTTTAACCGCTCATCATCTGTATATTCTACTGTTACGAGCCCGGATCATCAGCATTTTACCACCACAAATCCTGATAATCAGCCAAATACAAACCCTTCATCTCTATATCCCAATAACATAAGCCCTCATCTGCAACTTCCTGGAGTTGAATCTTCGGTACCAGTAGCGCTTGATGAAAGTTCTAATAGTGAACGTATAAGCAGCCAAGATATAGAGAACGTGTTTAAATCTCTAAATGAAAAATAATTTTCTTTCTTTAAGATCTTTATTATATTGTTATAATTTGAAATAAATGTAGCTTAGCATGAGAAAATTAATCACGAAATAAATCTGTCTTTTGAAATGTTATTATTAAGTAAGAGTCATTAATTGTAAACACAAATTAAAATATAACTATCATCATCATGTTTTTTATTAAATCTTTAAATTTAGATTTTGATTAAATTGATCATTGATCATACTGCCATTCTAAGTTTCCGACATCGGAGAGAAAATATTCAACCAACTCGTTCCTTGTATCTTCAGGACACAGATTTGTATTGACCTCTCTTGGCAAGACAACAAAACAATTATTTTCAGGAGTTACTGTGCGCCATTCACCTGGTATGATTTCTCCGTTATCATTTTCAGAATCATATTCGTTTCGCTGTATATTTTTTTTTATATAATTGAACAAATGTACACATGCCAATGTCACAATAGCAGTTTTTTGTGGACATAGCTGGATAGGTCTCTTGAATATTTGAAATTTGCTGGTTAACTGCCCAAACACATTTTCAACTACTTTTCGTCCTCGACATATACGATAATTGAAAACTATTTTGGGAGATCTTTTTGTGTGATTACCATCGTAAGGTTTTATAATGTGGGTTTGTAATGCAAAAGCATCATCACCCAAAAAAAATATGGCACTGGTACATTTCTCTCAGATAGAGGTTTGTTGTCCGGCAAATTTAAAGAATTGTTATTTACCATTCTGCATAACGCAGAGTTATTAAAAACACCGCTATCTGAAATGCGACCCTGACATCCCACATTAGCGTATAAAAACTTGTAATCTGCATCCACTAATGCAAATAGTACAATACTGAAATAAGTTTTATAGTTAAAATATTCACTTCCACTTCTTGGTGGACATTGAATTTTTACGTGTTTTCCGTCCATTGATCCAAGGCAATTAGGAACATTCCATCTATCCAGATATCTATCTGCAACTTTTTTCCATTCGTTTGAAGTTCTCGGAATCTAAAATAAGAACATTAACTAAATTATACTTCGAACTAAATCAAACAGCACAAAAAATATACATCTATTTAAAATTTATATATATTAACATTTAGATTTATTTAAAAAAAATAAACATTTAATTTTACCTTTACATACTTCGAAAGGCCATCGATTATAGCTTGGCATACTTCTGGGATAATGCATGAAATAATTTGAGGAGATACTTTGAACACGTCACAAAGGCTAATGAATGATTCGCCCGTACTCAGGTATTTTAATGTTATTGCTAATCTGTCTTGTGGCGAAATTGCAATTCTGCAATTTGTATCTTTTTTAACTATTCATGGCCCAACAACATTCAATATATATTCAAAGTCGGTATTGGTTAATTTCATGAATGTTTTAAAATGTATGGGATTTTGTAAAATCAACTCATCTGCTTTCAAATCTCTTAATCTGTCATGATTGCTATAACAATTGCGACTCAGTAAACTAGGTTTAACCCAACAGCTTCGTTCCCTTTGGAGCAATCCAGCAATAAACATTCCACAAGCTGCTATCAACAAATCACTGCCATCGTCCATTTTTAAGATTATTTCTATTTACTGAATTATCGAAGATACACCACCAAAATTATACGACACAACCACACAACCTTTATCGACACGCGGCAATCACTGACTGCCAAATAAATTTTTCATCTCAAGTCGACATGCCGCCGACCAAATTTTCCGACTTGTAATAAGTGAAGCCGCCAACTAGACCGCCGACAAAAAGTTACCGACATATGTCGGCGGCCCGGCGCGCTCAGTGTGCGCTTAATGCTGCAAGTTGGCAACATAACATCGCAATACTTATAGGGCGGGGGAATCCCTTAATATTGTTTTCCGATTCGAGCTGTTTGTATAACCCGACCATGTCGAATAGTTTTCGAATTGTATGCAATAAGAAAATAGTAAAATGGATATTTAATTTGCTAAGCTTACACCAACAGCCAGTCAACTCAGTCGTTCGTTCCTACCACAATTAGGGTACCGACTCCAGAAGTCCAACCCCAGTCAAGTCAACCAGTGTTCAGCCTTTTTACCACTTTAAATGTGTAGGAATAAAGCTATAATTTAAGAATAAATTTATAATTTATTTTAACCCATCAAATTATGCTTTATCGGTTCTGTGACTCGTCATTGGTCAGTATAAAATGTATGAGTTAATGTGACTATTAAAGGCAAAGAGGAATTTCAGTCCATTTTGGCATTGTCAGCTGACAAACTAACGTAACTGCCGCCATTTTTTTTTAACTGTTTGTAGTTGCGTAACAGGTAATAATTTCAATATTTTAGTAATCTATTGTACATAATTTGTTATGTATGTGACTGATATAGATACATCCTGTCATTTTTTAATTAAATCTTATCATTATGTAACGAATTTACGTGAATGTTGGGATGGCTGGGTTTTTACTTTTGAGCATTTTCCGGAAGTAAGCCGCCTCCAACTGACAATTGGTTTTAGCAATATTTTTAGTTACGAGTGTCAGTGGTATAAATGAATAGCTCTTTAATAACTATTTATTTTGAAGTAAACATGTCATATTATTTTAACAAAACTCCAGTTATCAGCCACCTAACAATTACGTGTGGCTGAGCACTGGAGGTGATAGATCCAGTGTCAGAGCACTTACTAGGTAATTTGTAATTAAAAAGGACAGTTGTTTTTTTTAATTAGCTTTATTTATTTTCAGATTCTAGTCGTGTCTCTTTCGAGGTCAATACTGCAATATCCAGTGGATGAACTGATACAAACTTTAGATGGTGTAAGAAACGGCATGAAAATTAGAGAAGCCAACTATGGGTTTATGGTGTTCCTCGAGGTACGTTGGAACACAGGCTTCACTTTCGAGTATCTGACGGTCAAGTGGCTCATGACTATTACAACTTGCTAATTTTCACTAAAACCTGACAATCTTTTGAATACTGTTCAGAATATTGTGATAGAAAATAGCAGGCCTAACCCTTTCGTAGACTGAAGACTGGGTAAAAAATGGGTGAAATTTTTTTAAAGGAAATCTAATGCTTTCTTCGAGGACACCTGAAGCCATCTCAAAAGTGGTTTGATAATCTTTTAGAATATCTAACTTCCATTAAAGCACTAGATGTGATAGAAAACCCTCAAAAAATATTCACCAGAGATGCAAACGAATTTTATAATATGCCCTAAAACTGGAAAAGTAATAGCACCACGTGAATATAAGAATGTATACCAAATTATCAAGGGAAAAGAAAAGGAGGTAATCACTTTTCCAGCATTTTTTCACAATCATTATACGATATTTTACCTCCGCGTGTTTTTTTTTTCATTAAATCAAACCAACCAAAGATGTGAACAGCATGCCTGATAGTTGGTTTCTTGGTAAATCTGACACTGGTAGGATGAAAGTGGATATATTTTTGGATTATATATCAAAATGTCTCAATAAACATTCATTCAGGACAGTGCCGTGAAAAACCGGAACTTGTCATTGTTGATGGTCATAAGTCATATGACAATGGGCTTAGTCAATATTGTTAAGATAACATTATGCGCTTCCTCCCAACACAACAGATTTAATGCCACTAGCGCAGAGGTCAGTGTGTTAAACCCACTAGAATCTGAATAGAAGTGAACAATTCATTAATGGTGTTCTCATAAAGTTCTAACTAAGTCAACGCTAAAAGGGTCCATTAAAAATGGCTTCCGCAAATGCGGTCTCCATCCAGATGATCCATATGCAGTAGATTACCTAAAATATGTCCAAAATACCTTACAAAAAGCGAAGGTCAATGTGCATATTTCAAAAATATCTCCGATTAAATCACTAAAGAAAAAAGTTTCATACTGATGCTAAAATAATAAAGTATTTAAACAAAGATTTTATCGAATTTATTGAAAATGCAAAATTTTGCCAAGAAGATGATTCAATTAAAAGTGATACCTACCGGAAACGAAAATGCACAAAACAATGTATATTTTGATGAGGAAAGCACAACTAACGAATGTTTTAATAATAGAATTAATGAATGTGTTAATCAAGAAGGAAAAGGTAATAATGAGTAGACGCGGGCGTTATTTCACATCACTAGATACAATAATCTGACATGTACAACTATGCGACATGTAACCGAATCACTAGTTTCGAGTCAAATTACAAGCAGTGACTTTTGTGTTATTACTGTTAACTGTGATTGTAGGGTGTGAGTAGTCGAGCGAGCGTTACATTTCTTTCGCATCGCGCCTACCGGCCAGCCGTGCGAGCAAGGTGGCAGATCGACCGGAGTAAGCGTCTAAGCGAGAGCGGGTGAGCACGAATAAATCCGAAGTAATCTGAACTCGCACGTGCCGGTATACAACAAAAAACAAAACAGCGGAACAGTATTAGTATACGTACGTTTAATTTTGATACGTAAGGCTATAGACATAGATAATAAAATAGAGTGATCTCTTTTTGTCAATAATTTCAACGGCTCGTGATTCCGGGAAGCAGGCGTCACTTTTTGAATTCAAAGTCAAATAATTTTAGGCATTTTAGTTTGTTTTAGTTCGTCATTGTACTTGTGTATAATTTTGAGTGCTTTCTTCTAAAAATAAACGTTTATATGTTATAATGGCGTTTTATGTCAATATAATGTAACGTTTCTTTGTTATTATGTAAATATAATTAGCGTGGATTGTGAAGTCTAAATAAAGTGTAAATAAAAAACTTGTAAAAATGTCTCGATTGAATTCTAGTGCATTGTGGGAGTATTTTTCAAAAACTAGATAATGAAAAAAGCGAAATGCAACAGTTGTGATGAAGTTTATAGCTTCAAAGCTTTAACAGCGAATTTGAAAACACATTTGAAGCGAAAACACCTCCGTGCGTATACAAGCATTTGAACCGCGCAATCAACGGTAAGGACCCCAGAACGAAGTCGTCGGCAGGAACCACCAGGCGATGTCCAACATCAGCCCTCGTCGTCCAGCTCCGATGCTGCGTCAGCTTCTACGTCCACTGCTGCAAGTACCATACATATATACCGCACTGCGCAACAGCGCATAGGTAGATACGGAATTGGCAAAAAAGTAACACTAACTAAAAAAAATACAAATTGATAATGACCTTGCCGAATTATTGATTGATAGTTATTACCCTTTCTCATTTGTAGAAGAACGTGCTTTTAAAAAATTTGCCCGACACATACCTGGGTACGAGTTACCATCGCGAAAAACTATAACATTCTGATTCCCACATTATACGACCAAAACAGTTCTACGAAAAAAAGAAGAAATAAACGATATTGAATTTCTATCTCTAACAGACTTATCAATGATGCTTGCATTGCTGTTACTGGGCACTATATAACAAAAGATCTTGTTCTTAAAACATTATTACTAAAATGTGCAGAGTTTAGAGATACGCACAACAGTGCGAATATTCAAGCTGCAATGCTCGAAACGACCAACGAGTGGAACGTAACAAATAAAATAAATTTTATTGTTAGTAATAACGCAGCCAACGTCAAAAAAGCCATAGCTGATATAGGGTGGAAGCAGAACCAGACTTATATAAGTCTGAAGGCACAAGCTCAGATGATCCCTCGATCTATGCTTGCTTTCCATGCTTTGTTTGGATCCTATGTTTTCTGTCGACCGGTTGCGTCTAAGCAGGATTTTAGGAGATGGATAACCAAAAGGTACTCTTCCTTCATGGCCTCAATTGGACTGACAGCCGAAACCAATATTAATCTCACATTAAGTAATGGTGGGAATCTTGTCAATGGATGGAGATACGTTGAACTTAATAGTGTAAGATGCCCTGGATATAGTCCAAGCTTCTTTGGATAAAGTTAAAACTATCGTCCGTTATTTTAAGACAAGTACGGTAGCGCTAGAAAAATTATTAAAAGCGCAATCACAGAAAAAGCCGGAGGTGACACCAAAACGCTCGATACAGGAAGTATCAACCAGGTGGAACTCTACGTTTGCTATGATACAGTGATTCGTTGAACTAGAAAATCAAATATGTGCCACTGTTGTAATTCTTAAAAAATATTTGCCAATCATAACTGTCGAGTAATGGATAATATTTCATGAACTGTGCAAGGTTTTAAAACCTTTCGAAGAAGTTACCAAAGCTATGAGTGGTGAAAATTATATGACAGCCAGTACTATCATAATCATGACACGCTGTCTAAGAGAATCTTGTGAGTAACTGCTCCTGGAAGGCTTTAGTGTTATAACAAATAATGTAATTACAGCACTTCGGACAGGCTTACATAAAAGACTAGAAGGTGTTGAGAGAAGTGGCACGTTCTCGATATGTACAATTTTAGAACCAAGGTACAAAATGAATGTATTCTCTGACACAAATGAGGCAGCAAAAGCAAATAAAATGCTGGAAGAGATACTTGCAACTGATATTGGACGGCGACGACATGGAGAAAAAAACAAACTGCTACAATCCACTTCAACCTCAGCTTCCATACCGGTACGAGATAAATTTTCACCTTGGTCCATTTTAAGCAATATTGTCGGGACGCAGTAGCAGCAAGACCTTTGTCGTGTGCCTTCAAGGAAGTAGACTCTTATTTAAAAGACAACATTCTACCTATGTTTAACGACACTGGGAAATTTAACTGTCTATTGTAATGGTGGCAACTTAACCGCCACATTTATCCCAACGATATGAAATATTGATTTCTATGAATTGTGTTATATTATATTCTTCAATCCGATGAAAAGTAGAATACATTGAAAAAAAAATTTATGCGAATATCTCAATTTTTCAAATTTTTTATGGCCAACAATAGGTGGAGCCGCGATTCTAAACAATTACCAATCATAGTTTCACAGTAAACACTAATCAACCATAAATACATTTAATGCAGTCAGTTCTAAGCCTGAATAAAGTATGAAGGGAAGTTAATTTATTGATTTAACTGTATAGCTACAAGCATTTAGATAGTGTTTAATTTATTTTCGTTTCGTGTATAACTGCATAGTTGGTAGGTATTGGAGGTATTTATGCAAACATTCACAGTAGCTGAATAAAAAGGGCTAGTTACAAAAATCATCAGTTTTGAAACAGGTGACACCGACCAAGTCACTGGTTTCGTTACGTTTCTTGAAAATGACGTAACGACCCACGTCGACAACCTATCAAATATTCCAGAGTGAGTATTTAAACATTTGCCTATGCTCAAATTGTTTTAATGGTCGTTTTAAGCGTATCACGTAAATAATGGCATGTTCTAATTTTATTATAGGTGTGAGGGCGACGTTTTTTCAGGAAAGGACATCCGCCGTACCGCAGAAATGTTCATCGAGAAAACTGGGAATAAGATAGTTGTGTCTTTACAAAAAAACCTCGTTTGTTTAACAGTGCTGTGCCTTCAGTGTTTCCAAACTGTCCTAGTTATTTAAGTGCAGCGGGACATTCAAGAGAAAGTGTAGAACAGAAAAGTTCGCGCATTGAAAATAAAACATTAGAATAAGTTCTTAGTGAAAGTATTCAGTCACAAAACGAATATGAAAAAAAATATATGTTTAATTGTTTTGGTGAATTTCTAGCATGTTTAACTTCGAAGTGAGTGAGGATTGAATTGTTGTCTTTGGCGAAAGCCCCAGAAATATCAGTTTCACCAACCTTTGATAATAATTTAGAACTAAAATTGTTTAAAAATCATAATGAATTAAAGAAATTTTGCAGTGAAATATTTCCAAAAAAGATTTGACATATTAAAGACATTTTCTCAGTACTGGATATCTTTAAAAATCAAAATACTAGCGAACAATCTTTCGATGATACTTGTTTTAATATTGTTGACATGTTAAAGTGCGCTTACATAAATTTAGATGATGACATCAAATGTAAAAAAGTAGATTTTTTGTGTGAACAGACTTTATTAACCACAAAAAAGAAAGACTTAGATACTCTACAAATTTTTTAATTTATTTCAGTCTATTATATTCTATTTCACCTCACGCTTATCGTCACTTGCGCAGTATTATTTTTTACATACGCCCTAACTCTTCAAAACATTTGTTCGAAATATAACTGCGATCCAAAAGATGAACAGTCAGACTACAATTTTCTTAGATATATTAAGCAAAATTTTAGCCTTGTAAACCAATCAGACCATATTGTCACTTTAAAAATGGATGAAATTTATCTAAAGCCATTATTTGATTATAAAGCAGGTAATATAGCAGGCATGTCTTATACTAACCAACAGGCTGCAACTACAGAACACGTTTTTATTATAAAAAGTCTATTGAGCTTATTTAAAGAAATTGTCTATATTTTACCTGTAAACAAAATTAATGGCGCAAATTTATACCAATATATTAATAAAGACATAACAGGCTTACATGCTATAGATTTTAATGTTATACGAGTATGTGTAGTTAGTGACAATAATTCTGTGAATAAGAAAGCTATGTCATATTTCAATTCACCACCTAAATTTGATATAGTATGTCACAACGACATAGACGTTTGTTTATCCAAATTTTGATGATTTACTTGATACATCTAATAACATTGCCCCGTTTGCTAACATCAAATCTTTATATGATTTAGAAAATTGCAATTTAGTTAAGTATGCTCACACTTTAAATCTCAGTTTTTTGAATCCTAGTAACTTCGAGCCTCAGTATGTAAAATTAGTATTAAATGTAATTAATTAGCATGTTCACAATGGTTTATTAGTAATCGGTAGGCAACATAAATTACAAAATTGTGGAATATCGTTAATGTAAAAACATTGTTTAAGGAAAAGAAAAAATAAATTACAAAATTATAAAACTACTGCAAAATTTGTCAATATTGTCTTAAAATGGTGGAATCAGGGAGTGGTCAAGCAGGTCCTCAATTTGGTGACAGTATCGCCCCGTGAAATTGGCGGCAAATTCTAAATTTGTACAGCGACCTCTAGCGTCAGGCTATGTGTCACCAGGCAAGAGACGCTATGAACACTAGAAAACTCAGACAGAAACCACTCAACACTGAGTCTGTTTGAAACGACTGACAATTTTTTACTGCGCAAAAACATATTTCACATATTTAATATTATAAGTTTTGTATAATAATTAGGTAAAAAGGGTGTTGTAGCTATTGTTTTGTTATATGTTAAGGTCTTTGTAATTTTGTTTCATTATATATTAAGATCTTTGTTTTATTTTGTAATGGCGTTATTGTATGGTGGTGTAATTCTTACATAGAACAAAGGAAAAATTTGTCATTTTTTTTCCTGCCTCGTAACGAAAGCCGGTAAGTGTTATCCATTATTGCTTATTAGATAACATCCCAAAAATTAATAAATAATTTTAATGGTGACTTGCGACGTTGAGATGTTTATTGTTAAAATTTAATTCGAAGAATTGCAAAGTATTTTGATAGGTGAATATTAACTCTCGTAATGTTGTGATGAGCGGATTTTATTTTCAAATAACACGATTATAAAAATAATATTCCATGTAACGAGTGCATTCAGGTCAAATCGAATTTTTACTGTTTTGTTTAAAACAAAGCTTGCACTAAAAGATGTTTTAGTTAGTTAATTAATACACATTTTTTTTCTTTTATGATCCCCCTCATTTATTAAAATCTCTTAGAAATAATTTAAGTATGTATGATTTAATGTATAAAGGTAATATTGTGAAATGGTCCTCTATTGAAGAAGTAGCTCTAGATATTGAACATCCCCTTAAGTTAAAATTGCTTCCAAAAATTAACCATAATCAAATATATCTCTCTAATTTTAAGCCTATGAAGGTAAAGTATGCAGCCCAAATATTAAGTGATTCGGTTTGTGCAGCAATGAGTGTTTTCATAACCCTCCAAAAAATCGAGTCGCAAGCTGTACATACGGCAAATTTCATAAGTGATGTAAATAAATTATCTGATACTTTTAATAGCAATAAATATGGTAGGGAAAATCATTGCTTGTGATATGTTCCTTCACATAATAGTTATCATTTTTCTTTTTTGGAAGATATGGTTAAAAATTTAGCGTAATTAATAGACATAACCAATATGTTATTGATAGACATAACCAACGAACGTAAGATTTTTCCGCAATGATCAAATATCGGACTACGATCACTTTGTGAAAAACTTTAAAGCGAAAATGGAGAATAATAATTGATCATTTAAAATTAAAGGTATCAACTGTTTTTTTTTATATTATAGATTATAATGTAGATAATGGAGCGAGTGTTTTAAATAGTATTGTGATATGTACGACTTTTTAGTACATAATGATTTAAAATTTACATAATGATTTAAAATGGATTTTTCCACAAACAAAAAAAATTACTTTATTGTTCTCAATTTCAAAATATTTTATCTATATATTCATTTGATCAAGAACTACAATTCCATTCTACAGAAAATTGTTTATTCAAGGCACGTCATTTTATCATTATATTCTGTTAGTACCGCTCATACTTTAGTTAAAAATAAAAATTTAGTTAAAAATAATATAAAAATATGCCACATGGCATCAATAGTCTTTGCATATGCAATATATTCACAGTCGCCCAACGCATATCATTTATTGAGAGATTTTTAGTATTTCCCCATGATAGGTGGATACAAAATATCACTGCGTTATTAAATATGTCACTGGACGATATTCCTAATACTTGCCATTATCCACTATATAGAATACGTTTTTTTGTCTAAGAAAGATAAACCTTTATATATAATAGATGAAATATATTTAAATAATCTATTTTTTATAAGTGCTTTATAGTTTATATATTATGATTGATTATAAGTGCCAGCATTTGTCAGGTTTTAAATATATTGGGGTACATTTCTGGTTATAAAAACAGTTGTGTGTTTCATGATTTCATCAAATTTTGGGTATATTGAAGAGGTTGTCCGGTTAGTACCTGTTAAGCTATACGAGTATCTCGACTACAGTTGAAGGGGCTGACCTTTGCCGCTGTCAATTTCATTAAAAAACGGGGTTTAAATATTATTAATATTACAACTGACAATAAAATTTTGATTAATTATCAAAATATATCTATTTTTCTCCCGTCGTCCAATAGTTTTGACACAGAAAATACTTTTTTTTTCTTATGTGACACAGTACGTATATTGAAGAACATCACAAATAATTGTATTATTAAAAACCCACAAAAAAACTTTTGTTTATCCTGATTTTAAAACAGGGGAAAAGAAAATAGCAAAAAATAAAGTTTTGTGTAATTGCTATAAATATAAAGAAAAAAGCTTGGTCAAACAAGCTTATAAATCTCTATATTATAATAAATTACAACGACCGGGTATGGCATTTTGACAATATTTTTCACGACTCAACTATTGCTGTTTTAAGGACACAAATATATGAAACATACAGTTGATTTTTTTTTAATAATTAGAAATTAGTGGGATATTGTGAATGTGCCACAGAAAATACACAGGACCATAATTTCCAAGCCATATAAATTCAAACTTTATTGGTAACACTAGCAAAGAAATAAAAATTAAAAATTTTAAAATATTCGTTTTGTGACTAGAAGCCTGGTATCATTTCGAAGAAACGACATTTAAATAGGAGGTCCGTTCAAAAAGAAAAGTGACTTCAAATTTCGAGGGCTACGTAGATGGGATATTCGATTTTTTTTGTTACGAGGTATAGTGAAAGTTCTCGGCCTGATACAGAGATGGCGTTCTAATCAGCGAAAATTTATGTTTCCTACCTGGGTGCACGTGTCATTAGTTCGTATGATAAGTATCTCAAGTAGTTTATTTACACGAATTTTCGCAGTAGACGTAGATAAAAATTGTGATAATTCAGAATTATAATATTTATTTATTTATTATATTTGTTTTGAGTATTTATTAAATCTTTTCAAAAAAAATTATTTATTTTTACCACCATCTGTAATCGATGACATTGCAAGACTTGAAGCTTTGTCTAATGGTTACATAATTTGATATGATTTGGTTAATTGTAGTAATCGGAGGACGTTTATTTTTTAATTCTGTCTTGATGTTTTTTGCATGGCTTGCAAAGTTTTATTAGCAATATTATTGAATTGAATTTTCAATGAAATACAAAAGAATTTGTTGAACTTTCTCGAAATAACATATTTATTCCATTTCATTTTATTTTGAAAATTGTCTTTCGTACGTTTATTCGTAAGTGTATTTCTCTAGTCAAGTTTTTTCGTTAGTCTTTTTGAAGCTCTACAAGAACACATCACATATGTATGTTTTTAGATTGTTTTACAAATATTACATTTTGTACATAAATTTATTCAGTGTTCAGTCCTGATTAATATCATGAAGTGGCAGGAATATTAATTGTACATCCTTACCGTAAAGTTCTCATCAGACGACTCTCGTAGCAGCAGCAATATCAAGTTCACATCTGTCTCAAAACTCAACTTCGAACTTTTCTCGCAAAAAAATTGGTAAATAATTGAAAGCCAGAATATCAATTACATTCTTGCTCGAAGATTTCTCTGAGTTCAGTCGAAAAGTGTTAACAAAGGTTACAGATCATCGCGGCAGCAATTCTGATTCTTGCGATAAATAGTAATGAAACATTTCAAAAAAATTCGACAACCATAAGTTCTTAATTCTAAAGCAATATGTACGTATTGTATGTATTGAAAATTCTAAAGCAATTTGTATATATTGTAAAGAAAACATGTCCCGTGGTACCATTTACAAAATTATAACACATCGAACTTGTGGATCCACATGAAAAGACACCATCGGAGTGAATTGGATACGGCTTCAGTGCCGAAGACAACAAGGAGTGGTGACAGTGGCCCACTACCTAAGAGACAAGCAACTCTAACAGAGATGACCGATAAAAAATCATTTCATAGAGATTTTGGTGCGTCGATATAGAGCTATTTGACTTAGTCAACAAGGTAGGCTATCAACAATTGTTAAAGAAGCTATGCCTGAATTACAAAATGGTATCACGTTTCCACATTACGGGAAAAGTTATACTAAAATATATGAGCGAGTGAGATCTAAAGTACTAGAACTGTTAAAAGAGTTGTTGCATATTATGATAACCAGATATATGGAAAAGTGACTAATCTTCGCAATCGAATGATTTTATTAGCGTAACAGCTCATAGGATAGTTTAATACAAGCTTTACTGCCTCGAAGTAATGCCATTCGAGGGTCTTCAGCACTCAGGATCCGATATAGCATGTAATATAAAAAATGCTTTTCGGTATTGGGATATACAGGACAGAGTTCGAGCCATAGTTACAACAAACATAGATTCAACAAACATATAATTTAGTATCCATCAAATCTTTGGCTCATTCACTGCAATTGGTAATTGAAGCTAGCCTTTTTAAACAGGATCAGATGAATATCATGATTACTAATGAACGGTCTATCATTGGTCATTTTAATCATTCTACGCGGAGCAGTAAGATTTAAAGGAAATGCAAGACGCTCACAACGTTCCGAATCTTGTACTTATTTATACAAGACGTATCTACGCGATGGAACTCGAGATTGCAAGCGTTAAGGCGATTTCTGGAGTTAGTATAAAGTGCAACGTAGAACGCACAACGGAAGAATGGATAATGATGGATGACGTAGTGAACATTTTATGTTATTTTAAAGAGGTTACAAAATCAAGCAGCAAAGTCACAGCTGTATTATCCGACGCTATTCCGTTAATTAACAGTCTCCGAAGAGCTTTCCAGAACATCAAACACACAGACGGTCAGTCTTTTGCAAGAGTGAATGTATCCAAACTTATGGCGGCTGATATAATATTGGCTCTTAATTAAAGATTTTATTTAGAAAAATAAGATTTAGAAAATGAAGAATCGTATTACTTAGTCTCCGTAATAGGTCCGCGTTATAAACTTCGAATATTTCATAAACAATCTACCATTAACATGGCAAAAAGGCGGCTCAGATTGTTAGTGAACTCTTGAAACAATCAAGTACAAGTTCTGAGCCATCTACGAGATGTGGAATATAGAGCATTTGTGAAAATATTATTAAATGCGCTGAAAAATATGAGCCCTCTCCCTTTTGAGTACTGATTCTCTCAAAGAACTAGAGAGATATTGGAGATCCCCTGAGATATCAAGAGAAGCAGATCGTCTCCTTTTCTGGCGCAGTGATGTTTTACATACAAATTTGAAAAAAATGGCACAAAAATATTTTAGATTCATTTCTAATCTGAACTTTATGATTAAATTGATATTTTCTTTAATTACTATTTTCCAAAATAACTAATATTTTGTTAAATTACAATTTCCAAATTTCGTAAGTTAACATTCTAAATCCATATTATATATGTAAGTAATGTCATTTGTTTCTGTATTTCAAGCAAGCCAAGCTTTTTATTTTTTACACCTTTTGAAGTCTACAGTGTCCGCATCGGTATGAGTATCGTTGATAATTTTCAATAAATATCGTTCTCGGTATCGTATTAGCAGAAGCGCGTATCGATGCATCCCTACTTGCTATGTGGCGGCTTGTATGTTGCAACGGATGCTGTTGCATATTTATTGTTTCACATGGTCAATATACAGTGTACACTCCATTTAACGCCACTCGATTTAACGACAAACTCACTAAAGAGTCGAACTTACTTGACTCTGGTTGGTTTACCTTGTTGTCCATACAATGATACACTCTATGTAGCATCACACCCAATCTAAATAACGATCCAATACGTCATTATTAAGCAATAAACAGTAGTTTTTAAGTTGCCGAAATTAGTAAAAACTGTAGCTGTCTAGGTTCTTTATTGTTTTGTTGCTTTATTATCTAGCTCGTATTTACCTCGACTGTCGGCATCATACGTACCGAAGATTCTAAAAATTGATTCTTTTGTTTAGATCTTGTGATTACCTTCCACGCGGTGTTTGACTCGACGGTTGCTAGACTGTCATTAGGTTTGTTCAAACTTTCGAACTGTGAACATAGCGAGTAAGAAATTCTTTTTGTGTAATGACGAAAAACTTTTATTAATACTCGCAATAAGAGGCGGGAGAAAAGATAAGTGATTCCAACATCGCTTTGAATTCAGTCGCTCTACCGTGTCTACAATATGGAAAAAAACAAAGAAAAAATTCTAGAAGCAGAGGAGGATGGAAAATCTTCTAATTAAAGAAACCTAAATACGTAGATATGAATCTATCTAAGCTATCATATTTTTACAGACAACGCCAGAATAATATGCCTTTCTCGGGGCCGATCGCAAAAGCTAAGTTTTCTGAAGAACTTGGCTTAACGGTTTTCAAAGCATCAGAAAGACGGCTCGGAAAATTCAAGCAACGTCACCATATCAACTACGATATAATTGATGGAGAAGCATGAAGTGTTGATACGAATGTTACTCTGACAACTGGATAAATAGAGTGTGGCCAAAATTGAAAGAAAAGTACGCTTGAAGTGACATTTAATGCCGATGAAGCCGAAATTTTCTATAAGTTGACCCCCGATAAAACTTTGAAATTTAAAGGAAAGTATGCAGGAGGAAAACTCCAAAGAGCGTATTACAGTGCTTGTAGCTGCTAATGTAAATAGCACAGAAAAAAGGAAGCTGGTGGTAATAGGCACATTAAAAAATCCGCGGTATTTTAAGAATATTAAACAATTGCCAGTCATCTATAAAGCTAATAAATCAGCCATGAGATGCATCAGCCATGAGATCAACGATGAGATGCAGAATTAAAGGAACGAAAAATCTTGCTTCTTGTCGACAACTGCCCTGCTCATCCCCTTATATCTAAGCTTCAAAATAAAGAGTTGGCATTTTTTCCACCAAACACGACTAGTGTCATACAATCAATGGATCAAATCGTGATTAAGTCTCAAGGATTACTACAGAAGGAAACTATTCATGGAACTAGTCGAATCTGAAGGTTAAACTTCTATTAATACGCTGCATGCAGTAAATTTTTTATACAAAGGCTGGGAAGAATTGTCAGCCACAAATATACAACGCTCTATTCGTCGTGCTGGACTTTGTACCAGTTCTACGAGTGATGAAGTAGAAACGGGACCAGGTTTGAAAGTGAACATGACGTTCTATTAACTGAGTGGGTCCAACATGCCACAAAACTTCACTGAAATCTACAAACCTACAAAGAAATAGACGACAGCCTGGCCACTACAGCTTCACTTACAGATGAAGAAATTCTGGATTCGATTGGACATATTGGTAAACAAAGTAATGAAAAAGATAATCTGAGCCTCCACCAAGCATTAAACAAGCACTCGTTGCAGCGAAATTATTAGAAAAATACTTTTTGTATCACCAAGTTGATTCCACAGTATCCCAAGATATTAATAAAATACATAAAAAAATACATTTAAATTACTGGTGCAGCAAATAACGTCAGGCGAAGATAATAGACTATACGCAACGAGCGTTGTTATTTGCATTAATATTAATGTTTGTTATTTGTAAATATACTTTATTAGTATATAATATTATAATAATGAAATATGTAATATTGATTTTTCTTCTCTCTGTTTAACGACAACTTTCAATAAGGCCATAAAATGCGCAGACCCTTTAGTGTCCTATATAGAGTTTGCACTGTATTTGAATATTTAATGAAAAATAATGGGTAAAAGCATATTTTTTAAAAATATGTATAAATAAAAATCAATTACCGCATATATGAAAGCTGTCACGAAAAGAAGCGACATGGCTGTATTTGGTATTGCAGCCCCTGATGAAAACGAGGAATTTCTCAATATCAGATGGAAAGATATGTCAGCAGCAATGTCTCCAACTTTTAGTTCTCCATACACGAACGTCATTTAACTGTGCACCCGGAGAATGGACAACGAGTTTATTTCAAGGCAGCAAACACTGGGAAGAGAGCTGAACGACCACTAGCGACAACGCTGATAAAGTTCTTCGCGACATTCGCAAGTGATCCATTTGTTTTGCTCGTAGATACCGAGATATTTCACATGGAACCCATCATCCCAGAAATTCAAACGTCGGAAACACAGAAAGCCTGTTCCTGGATACGTGAATGTATATTCAACCGATGAATTGGGGCCCATTTACACAGTTCATCCGAGCAATGACGAATGATTGACCTGCGTTTGTTATTGGTAAATGTTCGCGGACCGACTTCATTTGAATTTCTACGAACTGTCAGTGGTTGCGCGCAACGTATCGAGAAGCCTGTCAGTGTTTACATTTGCTCGAGCATGACATTCATTGGGATCACACACTCGCTGATGCTGTTATTTCATTTAAATCATCATTTTAACGTGTTTTCCACAGAATCCACTTCATTTGTGGAACAAATAGAACAGCAATATGGCTGAAGACATCATTTTGAAGTGACATTTTGCATCGAATGCGTACAATAACAAAGTCCGAACTTGAATTTAACGACCCACAATGAGGCGTCGGTTTCTCTAAAGGATTTGTGCGTGATGATGTCCGGTAAGATGTTGCATGAATTAGGAATGCGTCGAATCACCCCATGCACGATGCATTCGTCAGTAGAGAATTTGAACGAAAACGACAATACGATCGAGATGCTTTGAGTTAATCAGTACGAACAAAGGTCCCACTTTTGAATCAACAGCAAAAAACCACACAGAAAAACACATTGATGATAGCAGTCAAGAACTTCTACGGAGGAATCTTCTTCTTCGATGCACCTGACGGAACTGGCAAAATTTTCTTAATTTCATTGATTTTAGCTTCGATTCGCGCACAAAGTCAAATAGCGCTCTGATCGTGGCATCATCTCGGTCGCTGCAACATTGTTAGAAGGAGGATGAACACCACATTCCGCGCTCAAACTGCAACTGAATTTGCAAAAAATAGTTGAACCAAAGTGCAACATTGTCAAAAAATTATCAATTTCGAAACTACTACAGAGCTTGGGATGAATGTACGATAGCGGACAAACGAACATTTGAGGCATTCGATCGAACGTTAAAAGATTACGCAATAATCAGGACCTCTTTGGAGGTACGATTGTTGTGCTGGCCGGCGATTTTCGCCAAACGCTGCCAGTCATACTAAGATCAACAGCTGCTGATGAAATAAATGTCAAGCAAGCATTCATCAAATTTGTGGAGATACGTGAAACTATCAAGTTAATAACGAATATGCAAGTCGCGTTATAAAATGACGAATCGACGAAAGTATTTCTCAAGCGATTATTGGCCAGATTTCCTTTCCACCTAATTTTTGTCAATCCGCAACGTCAAAAAAATAATTGATCAAGAAAGTAAATCAAATATTGGCGCAAATTACAAAAACCATGCTTTGTTGAGCTAACAAGTAATTTTGGTATCGCAAAATAAGGACGTAGACGATATGAACATAAAAATTCAAAGTCAAATCGCTGGCCAATTGCATCCATTTAAGTCGATCGATTTCATTACCAATTTAGATAAAGTTATCAATTATCCAATAAAATTCCTGAATTCATTGGATTTGCTAGGAATACCAGGCCATAATTTGCGCCTCGATGTCGGCTCGGTGATAATCTTGTTACGCAATCTAAACAAACCGAAACTATAATACAACAGAATAAGACTCGCTGTTAAGAGACTGATTCGTTTACCCTCCGGATGGAAAGATAAAAAATATCGTTCATCACCAAGCGTTGCGATAAATGCATTAAAAACACCAAAAATGATTTTCAAAACAATGAATTCCTATTTATTTCATCATTTCAATAAACTTATGATTATATTGACAATGTTTTATTTTAATTCACACAGATTCGGATGGATGAATTCCTTCTCGTCTAACAGACTGACCGACACAGACGACGCATAGCCTAAACCACTGGAGATAGAGACATGTTATAAAATAAACATACTTAATATTTTTTGCGAAACGCACTTCTCATTTTCATTAGTAAATTGAAGCCGGGCGGTTCGCTAATAATAAATATAATTTTTAATGTTTTTGTGTGTTTTAATATGTTCGCCCTCAGCCTTCAGCTCAGCAAATCCTTCATCAGGCAATGTGCAGTAATTTTGTCAATTTATCTGGCAATCCTACTATGGACAAAAGATGATGAAATTTTGTATCGTTCATTTGATTGGTTATGTTTTGTAAAATTTCTAAAATTTTGGATTTATTGTTGATTTTATGAAAAAATATTTTAAATATAAATCATTTTGGAAATAATTTTGAAAGTGCTGTTTTAATATAATAATTTATTAAATTGCAAAATATGCGACGTCACACCCAGTGCTCGATTATCTCGATTATAAAAACTATAAGCCACCCGCTAAGCAATGCACCACCTAGTAACTATTCTCAATTGAGCGGTGGCCATATTGTAATTGTATAGGCACATTATAAAGCCCAATACACACTGAGCCCGCCGGGCCGCCGACACAGCCTGGTGGCGACACAACCCGGCGGCCTGTATGAAATGAATCATGTCGGCAACATGCGGCTGCGCGTGTTACCTGCCGACATGTTGGCGGCTTGGGTACGCCTGCGTTCAGTTAACACTCGTTAACTGAACGCAGCACTCGAACTGTAGTGACGTGCTTGTATTTTTTACGACATGGAGTGGGACGACGAAAAATGTTTTACGTTAATTAATTTTTATCATGAGAAGAAGGTATTCTGGAATTCAAAACACCCAGATCATAAAAATCGACCAAAGCGTTTCGACTCATTGAATGAAATAGCAAACCATTTTAATACAAATGTATCAGAAATAGAAAGAAAAATTAAAAACTTGATAAGTCAGTATTGTAGAGAGAAAAAAAGTGACTGACTCAAAAAAGTGGGGTATCGGTACAGATTGTGTTTATCAGAGCAAGTGTTTGCATATAAATCATTTAGTTTTTTGCAAAACAAGAATACTCCTACTGCCACGATCGATTCTGTAAGTAAAAATGCACTTATTATTTTTATCCAAAATTTTTTATTGTACAGAACAAGTTCAAAAGTGCTGACCCGCTATAGTGTTAAATGTAACACAATACAACAGATAAAAAATATTTTAATTTCAGGAGACATCAAACGAGAGCAGTATTGTACAACCCCAGCAAAATGATTCATCTCATTCATTTGCCGATGACACGATTAAACGTCCCAGAAAAAATATAAACATTGAGATGTTTTCACAAGCTCTGAATGTTATGAAATCTGTCTACGATCGACAAAATCAAACACAAGAAAAAGATGAAGACATTCTTTTTGGAGAATATATTGCAGCAAAACTCAGAAAAATGGATAAATCAACAAATGCAATACTAAAACATCGAATTAATAACATTATTTTTGAAACCGAAATTGGATATCAGACAGATAGGTATTATGCAGATTACGCAAGACCTTCTAGCTCCCGTAGTCATCCAGGGTACTGTACAGGTTTTCCAAATGATCAGCTAAATGCATATTCTTTTAACCGCTCATCATCTGTATATTCTACTGTTACGAGCCCGGATCATCAGCATTTTACCACCACAAATCCTGATAATCAGCCAAATACAAACCCTTCATCTCTATATCCCAAAAACATAAGCCCTCATCTGCAACTTCCTGGAGTTGAATCTTCGGTACCAGTAGCGCTTGATGAAAGTTCTAATAGTGAACGTATAAGCAGCCAAGATATAGAGAACGTGTTTAAATCTCTAAATGAAAAATAATTTTCTTTCTTTAAGATCTTTATTATATTGTTATAATTTGAAATAAATGTAGCTTAGCATGAGAAAATTAATCACGAAATAAATCTGTCTTTTGAAATGTTATGATTAAGTAAGAGTCATTAATTGTAAACACAAATTAAAATATAACTCATTATTATGTTTTTTATTAAATCTTTAAATTTTGATTAAATTGATCATTGATCATACTGCCATTCTAAGTTTCCGACATCGGAGAGAAAATATTCAACCAACTCGTTCTTTGTATCTTCAGGACACAGATTTGTATTGACCTCTCTTGGCAAGACATCAAAGCAATTATTTTCAGGAGTTACTGTGCGCCATTCACCTGGTATGATTTCTCCGTTATCATTTTCAGAATCATATTCGTTTCGCTGTATATTTTTTTTTATATAATTGAACAAATGTACACATGCCAATGTCACAATAGCAGTTTTTTGTGAACATAGCTGGATAGGTCTCTTGAATATTTAAAATTTCAAATATTCAAGAGACAAAAATGTGTTTGGGCAGTTAACCAGTAACTGCCCAAACACATTTTCAACTACTCTTCGTCCTCGACATATACGATAATTGAAAACTATTTTGGGAGATCTTTTTGTGTGATTACCATCGTAAGGTTTTATAATGTGGGTTTGTAATGCAAAAGCATCATCACCCAAAAAAAATATGGCACTGGTACATTTCTCTCAGGTAGAAGTTTGTTGTCCGGCAAATTTAAAGAATTGTTATTTACCATTCTGCATAACGCAGAGTTATTAAAAACACCGCTATCTGAAATGCGACCCTGACATCCCACATTAGCGTATAAAAACTTGTAATCTGCATCCACTAATGCAAATAGTACAATACTGAAATAAGTTTTATAGTTAAAATATTCACTTCCACTTCTTGGTGGACATTGAATTTTTACGTGTTTTCCGTCCATTGATCCAAGGCAATTAGGAACATTCCATCTATCCAGATATCTATCTGCAACTTTTTTCCATTCGTTTGAAGTTCTCGGAATCTAAAATAAGAACATTAACTAAATTATACTTCGAACTAAATCAAACAGCACAAAAAATATACATCTATTTAAAATTGATATATATTAACATTTAGATTTATTTAAAAAAAATAAACATTTAATTTTACCTTTACATACTTCGAAAGGCCATCGATTATAGCTTGGCATCTTCTGGGATAATGTATGAAATAATTTGAGGAGATACTTTGAACACGTCACAAAGGCTAATGAATGATTCGCCCGTACTCAGGTATTTTAATGTTATTGCTAATCTGTCTTGTGGCGAAATTGCAATTCTGCAATTTGTATCTTTTTTAACTATTCATGGCCCAACAACATTCAATATATATTCAAAGTCGGTATTGGTTAATTTCATGAATGTTTTAAAATGTATGGGATTTTGTACAATCAAGTCATCTGCTTTCAAATCTCTTAATCTGTCATGATTGCTATAACAATTGCGACTCAGTAAACTAGGTTTAACCCAACAGTTTCGTTCCCTTTGGAGCAATCCAGCAATAAACATTCCACAAGCTGCTATCAACAGATCACTGCCATCGTCCATTTTTAATATTATTTCTATTTACTGAATTATCGAAGATACACCACCAAAATTATATGACACAACCACACAACCTTTATCGACACGCGGCACTGACTGCCAAATAAATTTTTCATCTCAAGCCGACATGCCGCCGACCAAATTTTCCGACTTGTAATAAGTGAAGCCGCCAACTAGACCGCCGACAAAAAGTTGCCGACATATGTCGGCGGCCCGGCGGGCTCACTGTGTATTGCGCTTAATGCTGCAAGTTGGCAACACAACATCGCAATACTTATAGGACGGGGGAATCCCTTAATATTGTTTTCCGATTCGAGCTGTTTGTATAACCCGACCATGTCGAATAGTTTTCGAATTGTATGCAATAAGAAAATAGTAAAATGGATATTTAATTTGCTAAGCTTACACCAACAGCCAGTCAACTCAGTCGTTCGTTCCTACCACAATTAGGGTACCGACTCCAGAAGTCCAACCCCAGTCAAGTCAACCAGTGTTCAGACTTTTTACCACTTTAAATGTGTAGGAATAAAGCTATAATTTAAGAATAAATTTATAATTTATTTTAACCAATCAAATTATGCTTTATCGGTTCTGCGACTCGTCATTGGTCAGTATAAAATGTATGAGTTAATGTGACTATTAAAGGCAAAGAAGAATTTCAGTCCATTTTGACATTGTCAGCTGACAAACTAACGTAACTGCCGCCATTTTTTTTTAACTGTTTGTAGTTGCGTACCAGGTAATAATTTCAATATTTTAGTAATCTATTGTACATAATTTGTTATGTATGTGACTGATATAGATACATCCTATCATTTTTTAATTAAATCTTATCATTATGTAACGAATTTACGTAAATGTTGGGATGGCCGGGTTTTTACTTTTGAGCATTTTCCGGAAGTAAGCCGCCTCCAACTGACAATTGGTTTTAGCAATATTTTTAGTTACGAGTGTCAGTGGTATAAATGAATAGCTCTTTAATAACTATTTATTTTGAAGTAAACATGTCATATTATTTTAACAAAACTCCAGTTATCAGCCACCTAACAATCGCGAATTACGTGTGGCTGAGCACTGGAGGTGATAGATCCAGTGTCAGAGTACTTACTAGGTAATTTGTAATTAAAAAGGACAGTTGTTTTTTTTATAATTAGCTTTATTTATTTTCAGATTCTAGTCGTGTCTTTTTCGAGGTCAATACTGCAATATCCAATGGATGAACTGATACAAACTTTAGATGGTGTATGAAACGGCTTGAAAATTAGAGAAGCCAACTATAGGTTTATGGTGTTCCTCGAGGTACGTTGGAACACAGGCTTCACTTTCGAGTATCTGACGGTCAAGTGGCTCATGACTATTACAGCTTGCTAATTTTCACTAAAACCTGACAATCTTTTGAATACTGTTCAGAATATTATGATTGAAAATAGTAGGCCTAACCCTTTCGTAGACTGAAGACCGGGTAAAAAAATGGGTGCAATTTTTTTAAAGGAAATCTAATGCTTTCTTTGAGGACACCTGAAGCCATCTCAAAAGTGGTTTGATAATCTTTTAGAATATCTAACTTCAGTTTAAGCACTAGATGTGATAGAAAACCCTCAAAAAATATTCACCAGAGATGCAAACGAATTTTATAATATGCCCTAAAACTGGAAAAGTAATAGCACCACGTGAATATAAGAATGTATACCAAATTATCAAGGGAAAAGAAAAGGAGGTAATCACTTTTCCAGCATTTTTTCATAATTATTATACGATATTTTACCTCCGCGTGTTTTTTTTTTATTACATCAAACCAACCAAAGATGTGAACAGCATGCCTGATAGTTGGTTTCTTGGTAAATCTGACACTGGTAGGATGAAAGTGGATATATTTTTGGATTATATATCAAAATGTCTCAATAAACATTCATTCAGGACAGTGACGTGAAAAACCGGAACTTGTCATTGTTGATGGTCATAAAAGTCATATGACAATGGGCTTAGTCAATATTGTTAAGATAACATTATGCGCTTCCTCCCAACACAACAGATTTAATGCCACTAGCAGAGGTCAGTGTGTTAAACCCACTAGAATCTGAATAGAAGTGAACAATTCATTAATGGTGTTCTCAGACCTTTTGCCCAGTGCTTCATAAAGTTCTAAGTAAGTCAACGCTAAAAGGGTCCATTAAAAATGGCTTCCGCAAATGCGGTCTCCATCCAGATGATCCATATGCAGTAGATTACCTAAAATATGTCCAAAATACCTTACAAAAAGCGAAGGTCAATGTGCATATTTCAAAAATATCTCCGATTAAATCACTAAAGAAAAAAAGTTTCATACCGATGCTAAAATAATAAAGTATTTAAACAAACATTTTATCGAATTTATTGAAAATGCAAAATTTTGACAAGGAGATGGTTCAATTAAAAGTGATACCTACCGGAAACGAAAATGTACAAAACATTGTAGATTTTGATGAGGAAAGCACAATTTCCGAATGTTTTAATAATAGAATTAATGAATGTGTTAATCAAGAAGGAAAAGGTAATAATGAGTAGACGCGGGCGTTATTTCACGTCACTAGATACAATAATGTGACATGTACAATAATGTGACATGTACAACTATGCGACATGTAACCGAATCACTAGTTTCGAGTCAAATTACAAGCAGTGACTTTTGTGTTATTACTGTTAACTGTGATTGTTGGGTGTGAGTAGTCGAGCGAGCGTTACATTTCTTTCGCATCGCGCCTACCGGCCAGCCGTGCGAGCAAGGTGGCAGATCGACCCGAGTAAGCGTCTAAGCGAGAGCGGGTGAGCACGAATAAATCCGAAGTAATCTGAACTCGCACGTGCCGTGGTATACAACAAAAAACAAAACAGGGGAACAGTATTAGTATACGTACGACTAATTTTGATACGTAAGGCTATAGACATAGATAATAAAATAGAGTGATATCTTTTTGTCAATAATTTCAACGGCTCGTGATTCCGGGAAGCAGGCGTCACTTTTTGAATTCAAAGTCAAATAATTTTAGGCATTTTAGTTTGTTTAAGTTCGTCATTGTACTTGCGTATAATTTTGAGTGCTTTCTTCTAAAAATAAACGTTTATATGTTATAATGGCGTTTTATGTCAATATAATGTAACGTTTCATTGTTATTATGTAAATATAATTAGCGTGGATTGTGTAAGTCTAAATAAAAAACTTGTAAAAATGTCTCGATTGAATTCTAGTGCATTGTGGGAGTATTTTTCAAAAACTAGATAATGAAAAAAGCGATATGCAACAGTTGTGATGAAGTTTATAGCTTCAAAGTTTTAACAGCGAATTTGAAAACACATTTGAAGCGAAAACACCTCCATGCGTATACAAGCATTTGAACCGCGCAATCAACGGTAAGGACCCCAGAACGAAGTCGTCGGCAGGAACCACCAGGCGATGTTCAACATCAGCCCTCGTCGTCCAGCTCCGATGCTGCGTCAGCTTCTACGTCCACTGCTGCAAGTACCATACCCATATACCGCACTGCGCAACAGCGTATAGGTAGATACGGAATTGGCAAAAAAGTAACACTAACTAAAAAAGACAAATTGATAATGACCTTGCCGAATTATTTATTGATAGTTATTACCCTTTCTCATTAGTAGAAGAACGTGCTTTTAAAAAATTTGCCCGACACATACCTGGGTACGAGTTACCATCGCGAAAAACTGTCTCTAACATTCTGATTCCCACATTATACGACCAAAACAGTTCTACGAAAAAAAGAAGAAATAAACGATATTGAATTTCTATCTCTAACAGACTTATCAATGATGCTTACATTGCTGTTACTGGGCACTATATAACAAAAGATCTTGTTCTTAAAACATTATTACTAAAATGTGCAGAGTTTAGAGATACGCACAACAGTGCGAATATTCAAGCTTCTATGCTCGAAACGACCAACGAGTGGAATGTTTTTATTGTTAGTAATAACGCAGCCAACGTCAAAAAAGCCATAGCTGATATAGAGTGGAAGCAGTACGGATGCTATAGAGATAGGTTGAACTTAATAGTGCTAAAACTATCGTCCGTTATTTTAAGACAAGTAGGGTAGCGCTAGAAAAATTATTAAAAGCGCAATCACAGAAAAAGCCGGACGTGACACCAAAACGCTCGATACAGGAAGTATCGACCAGGTGGAACTCTACGTTTGCTATGATACAGCGATTCGTTGAACTAGAAAATCAAATATGTGCCACTGTTGCAATTCTTAAAAAAGATTTGCCAATCATAACTGTCGAGTAAGGGCCAATATTCCATGAACTGTGCAAGGTTTTAAAACCTTTCGAAGAAGTTACCAAAGCTATGAGTGGTGAAAATTATATGACAGGCAGTACTATCATAATCATGACACGCTGTCTAAGAGAATCTTGTGAGTAACTGCTCCTGGAAGGCTTTAGTGTTATAACAAATAATGTAATTACAGCACTTCGGATAGGCTTACATAAAAGACTAGAAGGTGTTGAGAGAAGTGGCACGTTCTCGGTATGTACAATTTTACAACCAAGGTACAAAATGAATGTATTCTCTGACACAAATGAGGCAGCAAAAGCAAATAAAATGCTGGAAGAGATACTTGCAACTGATATTGGACGGCGACGACATGGAGAAAAAAACAAACTGCTACAATCCACTTCAACCTCAGCTTCCATACCGGTACGAGATAAATTTTCACCTTGGTCCACTTTAAGCAATATTGTCGGGACGCAGTAGCAGCAAGTAGGCACACCTTTGTCGTGTGCCTTCAAGGAAGTAGACTCTTATTTAAAAGACAACATTCTACCTATGTTTAACGACACTGGGAAATTTAACTGTCTATTGTAATGGTGGCAACTTAACCGCCACATTCATCCCAACCATATGAAATATTGATTTCTATGAATTGTGTTATATTATATTCTTTAATCCGATGAAAAGTAGAATATATTGAAAAAAAAAATTTATGCTAATATCTCAATTTTTCAATTTTTTTATGGCCAACAATAGGTGGAGCCGCGATTCTAAACAATTACCAATCATAGTTTCACAGTAAACACTAATCAACCATAAATACATTTAATGCAGTCAGTCCTAAGCCTGAATAAAGTATGAAGGGAAGTTAATTTATTGATTTAACTGTATAGCTACAAGCATTTAGATAGTGTTTAATTTATTTTCGTTTCGTGTATAACTGCATAGTTGGTAGGTATTGGAGGTATTTATGCAAACATTCACAGTAGCTGAATAAAAAGGGCTAGTTACAAAAATCATCAGTTTTGAAACAGGTGACACCGACCAAGTCACTGGTTTCGTTACGTTTCTTGAAAATGACGTAACGACCCACGTCGACAACCTATCAAATATTCCAGAGTGAGTATTTAAACATTTGCCTATGCTCAAATTGTTTTAATGGTAGTTTTAAGCGTATCACGTAAATAATGGCATGTTCTAATTTTATTATAGGTGTGAGGGCGACGTTTTTTCAGGAAAGGACATCCGCCGTACCGCAGAAATGTTCGTCGAGAAAACTGGGAATAAGATAGTTGTGTCTTTACAAAAAAAGCTCGTTTGTTTAACAGTGCTGTGCCTTCAGTGTTTCCGAACTGTCCTAGTTATTTAAGTGCAGCGGGACATTCAAGAGAAAGTGTAGAACAGAAACGTTCGCGCATTGAAAATAAAACATTAGAATAAGTTCTTAGTGAAAGTATTCAGTCACAAAACGAATATGAAAAAAAATATATGTTTAATTGTTATAGTGAATTTCTAGCATGTTTAACTTCGAGGTGAGTGAGGATTGGATTGTTGTAAAGAAAGTTGATGTAATAATATTTGTTACAATTTCTTTGGCGAAAGCTCCAGAAATATCAGTTTCACCAACCTTTGATAATAATTTAGAACTAAAATTGTTTAAAAATCATAATGAATTAAAGAAATTTTGCAGTGAAATATTTCCAAAAAAGATTTGACATATTAAAGACATTTTCTCAGTACTGGATATCTTTAAAAATCAAAATACTAGCGAACAATCTTTCGATGATACTTGTTTTAATATTGTTGACATGTTAAAGTGCGCTTACATAAATTTAGATGATGACATCAAATGTAAAAAAGTAGATTTTTTGTGTGAACAGACTTTATTAACCACAAAAAAGAAAGACTTAGATACTCTACAAATTTTTTAATTTATTTCAGTCTATTATATTCTATTTCACCTCACGCTTATCTTCACTTGCGCAGTATTATTTTTTACATACGCCCTAACTCTTCAAAACATTTGTTCGAAATATAACTGCGATCCAAAAGATGAAGAGTCAGACTACAATTTTCTTAGATATATTAAGCAACATTTTAGCCTTGTAAACCAATCAGACCATATTGTCACTTTAAAAATGGATGAAATTTATCTAAAGGCATTATTTGATTATAAAGCAGGTAATATAGCAGGCATGTCTTATACTAACCAACATGCTGCAACTACAGCGCACGTTTTTATGATAAAAAGTCTATTGAGCTTATTTAAAGAAATTGTCTATATTTTACCTATAAACAAAATTAATGGTGCAGATTTATACCAATATATTAATAAAGTCATAAGAGGCTTACATGCTATAGATTTTAATGTTATACGAATATGTGTAGTTAGTGACAATAATTATGTGAATAAGAAAGCTATGTCATATTTCAATTCACCACCTAAATTTGATATAGTACATCACATCGACATAGACGTTTGTTTATCCAAATTTTGATGATTTACTTGATACGTCTAATAACATTGCCCCGTTTGCTAACATCAAATCTTTACATGATTTAGAAAATTGCAATTTAGTTAAGTATGCTCACACTTTAAATCTCAGGTTTTTGAATCCTAGTAACTTCGAGCCTCGGAATGTACAATTAGTATTAAATGTAATTAATTAGCATGTTCACAATGGTTTATTAGTAATCGGTAGGCAACATAAATTACAAAATTGTGGAATATCGTTAATGTAAAAACATTGTTTAAGGATAAAAGAAAAAATAAATTACAAAATTATAAAACTACTGCAAAATTTGTCAATATTGTCTTCAAATGGTGGAATCAGGGAGTGGTCAAGCAGGTCCTCAATTTGGTGACAGCATCGCCCCGTGAAATTGGCGGCAAATTTTAAATATGTACAGCGACCTCTAGCGTCAGGCTATGTGTCACCAGGCAAGAGACGCTACGAACACTCTAGAAAACTCAGACGGAAACCACTCAACACTGAGTCTGTTTGAAACGACTGACAATTTTTTACTGCGCAAAAACATATTTCACTTATTTAATATTATAAGTTTTGTATAATAATTAGGTAAAAAGGGTGTTGTAGCTATTGTTTTGTTATATGTTAAGGTCTTTGTAATTTTGTTTCATTATATATTAAGATCTTTGTTTTATTTTGTAATGGCGTTATTGTATGGTGGTGTAATTCTTACATAGAACAAAGGAAAAATTTGTCATTTTTTTTCCTGCCTCGTAACGAAAGCCGGTAAGTGTTATCCATTATTGCTTATTAGATAACATCCCAAAAATTAATAAATAATTTTAATGGTGACTTGCGACGTTGAGATGTTTATTGTTAAAATTTTATTCGAAGAATTGCAAAGTATTTTGATAGGTGAATATTAACTCTCGTAATGTTGTGATGAGCGGATTTTATTTTCAAATAACACGATTATAAAAATAATATCCCATGTAACGAGTGCATTCAGGTCAAATCGAATTTTTACTGTTTTGTTTAAAACAAAACTTGCACTAAAAGATGTTTTAGTTAGTTAATTAATACACATTTTTTTTCTTTTATGATCCCCCTCATTTATTAAAATCTCTTAGAAATAATTTAAGTATGTATGATTTAATGTATAAAGGTAATATTGTGAAATGGTCCTCTATTGAAGAAGTAGCTCTAGATATTGAACATCCCCTTAAGTTAAAATTGCTTCCAAAAATTAACCATAATCAAATATATCTCTCTAATTTTAAGTCTATGAAGGTAAAGTATGCAGCCCAAATATTAAGTGATTCGGTTTGTGCAGCAATGAGTGTTTTCATAACCCTCCAAAAAATCGAGTCGCAAGCTGTACATACGGCAAATTTCATAAGTGATGTAAATAAATTATCTGATACTTTTAATAGCAATAAATATGGTAGGGAAAATCATTGCTTGTGATATGTTCTTTCACATAATAGTTATCTTTTTTCTTTTTTGGAAGATATGGTTAAAAATTTAGCGTAATTAATAGACATAACCAATATGTTATTAATAGACATAACCAACGAACGTAAGATTTTTCCGCAATGATCAAATATCGGACTACGATCACTTTGTGAAAAACTTTAAAGCGAAAATGGAGAATAATAATTGGTCATTTAAAATTGAAGGTATCAACTGTTTTTTTTTTATATTATAGATTATAATGTACATAATGGAGCGAGTGTTTTAAATAGTATTGTGATATGTACGACTTTTTAGTACGTATATTTATTGGTAAAGACGGAATTTTACATAATGATTTAAAATGGATTTTTCCACAAACAAAAAAAATTACTTTATTGTTCTCAATTTCAAAATATTTTATCTATATATTCATTTGATCAAGAACTACAATTCCATTCTACAGAAAATTGTTTATTCAAGGCACGTCATTTTATCATTATATTCTGTTAGTATCGCTCATACTTTAGTTAAAAATAAAAATTTAGTTAAAAATAATATAAAAATATGCCACATGGCATCAATAGTCTTTGCATATGCAATATATTCACAGTCGCCCAACGCATATCATTTATTGAGAGGTTTTTAAGTATTTCCCCATGATAGGTGGATACAAAATATCACTGCGTTATTAAATATGTCACCGGACGATATTCCTAATACTTGCCATTATCCACTATATAGAATACGTTTTTTTGTCTAAGAAAGATAAACCTTTATATATAATAGATGAAATATATTTAAATAATCTATTTTTTATAAGTGCTTTATAGTTTATATATTATGATTGATTATAAGTGCCAGCATTTGTCAGGTTTTACATATATTGGGGTACATTTCTGGTTATAAAAACAGTTGTGTGTTTCATGATTTCATCAAATTTTGGGTATATTGAAGAGGTTGTCCGGTTAGTACCTGTTAAGCTATACGAGTATCTCGACTACAGTTGAAGGGGCTGACCTTTGCCGCTGTCAATTTCATTAAAAAACGGGGTTTAAATATTATTAATATTACAACTGACAATAAAATTTTGATTAATTATCAAAATATATATATTTTTCTCCCGTCGTCCAATAGTTTTGACACACAAAATACTTTTTTTTTCTTATGTGACACAGTACGTATATTGAAGAACATCACAAATAATTGTATTATTAAAAACCCACAAAAAAACTTTTGTTTATCCTGATTTTGAAACAGGGGAAAAGAAAATAGCAAAAAATAAAGATTTGTGTAATTGCTATAAATATAAAGAAAAAAGCTTGGTCAAACAAGCTTATAAATCTCTATATTATAATAAATTACAACGATCGGGTATGGCATTTTGACAATATTTTTCACGACACAACTATTGCTGTTTTAAGGACACAAATATATGAAACATACAGTTGATTTTTTTTTTTAATAATTAGAAATTAGTGGGATATTGTGAATGTGCCACAGAAAATACACAGGACCATAATTTCCAAGCCATATAAATTCAAACTTTATTGGTAACACTAGTAACGAAATAAAAATAAAAAATTTTAAAATATTCGTTTTGTGACTAGAAGCCTGGTATCATTTCGAAGAAACGACATTTAAATAGGAGGTCCGTTCAAAAAGAAAAGTGACTTCAAATTTCGAGGGCTACGTAGATGGGATATTCGATTTTTTTTTGTTACGTGGTATGGTGAAAGTTCTCGGCCTGATACAGAGATGGCGTTCTAATCAGCGAAAATTTATGTTTCCTACCTGGGTGCACGTGTCATTAGTTCGTATGATAAGTATCTCAAATAGTTTATTTACACGAATTTTCGCAGTAGACGTAGATAAAAGTTGTGATAATTCAGAATTATAATATTTATTTATTTATTATATAAGTTTTGAGTATTTATTAATTATTCTTTAAAAAAAATTATTTATTTTTACCACCATCTGTAATCGATGACATTGCAAGACTTGAAGCTTTGTCTAATGATTACATAATTTGATATGATTTGAGTAATTGTAGTAATCAGAGGACGTTTATTTTTTAATTCTGTCTTGATATTTTTTGCATCGCTTGCCAAGTTTTATTAGCAATATTATTGAATTGAATTTTAAATGAAATACATAAGAATTTGTTGTAAGGTATAGAACTTTCTCGAAATAACATATTTATTCCATTTCATTTTATTTTGAAAATTATAAATTGTTTTTCGTACGTTTATTCGTATGTGTATTTCTCTAGTCAAGTTTTTTCGTTAGTATTTTTGAAGCTCTTTACAAAAACACATCACATATGTACGTTTATAGATTGTTTTACAAATATTACATTTTGTACATAAATTTATTCAGTGTTCAGTCCTGATTAATATCATGAAGTGGCAGGAATATTAATTGTACATCCTTACCGTAAAGTTCTCATCAGACGACTCTCGTAGCAGCAGCAATATCAAGTTCACATCTGTCTCAAAACTCAACTTCGAACTTTTCTCGCAAAAAAATTGGTAAATAATTGAAAGCCAGAATATCAATTACATTCTTGCTCGAAGATTTCTCTGTGTTCAGTCGAAAAGTGTTAACAAAGGTTACAGATCACCGCGGCAGCAATTCTGATTCTTGCGATAAATAGTAATGGAACATTTCAAGAAAGTTCGACAACCGTAAGTTCTTAATTCTAAAGCAATATGTACGTATTGTATGTATTGCAAAATCTAAGGCAATATGTATATATTGTAAAGAAAACGTGTCCCGTGGTACCATTTATAAATTATAACACATCGAACTAGTGGATCCACGTGAAAAGACACCATCGGAGTGAAGTAGATACGGCTTCAGTGCCGAATACAACAAGGAGTGATGACAGTGGCCCACTACCTAAAAGACAAGCAACTCTAACAGAGATGACCGACAAAAAATCATTTCATAGAGATTTTGGTGCGTCGATATAGAGCTATTTGACTTAGTCAACAAGGTAGGCTATCAACAATTGTTAAAGAAGCTATGCCTGAATTACAAAATGGTATCACGTTTCCACATTACGGGAAAAGTTACACTAAAATATATGAGCGAGTGAGAACTAAAGTACTAGAACTGTTAAAAGAGTTGTTGCATATTATGATAACCAGATATATGGACAAGTGACTAATCTTCGCAATCGAATGATTTTATTAGCGTAACAGCTCATAGGATAGTTTAATACAAGCTTTACTGCCTCGAAGTAATGCCATTCGAGGGTTTCAGCACAAAGGATCCAATATAGAATGTAATATAAAGAAGGCTTTTCGGTATTGGGATATACAGGACAGAGTTCGAGCCATAGTTACAACAAACATAGATTCAACAAACATATAATTTAGTATCCATCAAATCTTTGGCTCATTCATTACAATTGGTAATTGAAGCTAGCCTTTTTAAACAGGATCAGATGAATATCATGATTACTAATGAACGGTCTATCATTGGTCATTTTAATCATTCTACGTGGAGCAGTAAGATTTAAAGGAAATGCAAGACGCTCAAAACGTTCCGAATCTTGTACTTATTTATACAAGACGTATCTACGCGATGGAACTCGACATTGCAAGCGTTAAGGCGATTGCTGGAGTTAGTCTAAAGTGCAACGTAGAACGCACAACGGAAGAATGGATAATGATGGATGAGGTAGTGAACATTTTATGTTATTTTATAGAGGTTACAAAATCAAGCAGCAAAGTCACAGCTGTATTATCCGACGCTATTCCGTTAATTAACAGTCTCCGAAGAGCTTTCCAGAACATCAAACACACAGACGGTCAGTCTTTTGCAAGAGTAAATGTATCCAAACTTATGGCGGCTGATATAATATTGGCTCTTAATTAAAATTTTATTTAGAAAAATAAGATTTAGAAAATGAAGAATCGTATTACTTAGTCTCCGTAATAGGTCCGCGTTATAAACTTCGAATATTTCATAAACAATCTACCATTAGCATGGCAAAAAGGCGGCTCGGATTGTTAGTGAACTCTTGAAACAATCAAGTACAAGTTCTGAGCCTGGAATATAGAGCATTTGTGAAAATATTATTCAATGCGCTGAAAAATATGAGCCCTCTCCCTTTTGAGTACTGATTCTCTCAAAGAACTAGAGAGATATTGGAGATCACCTGAGATATCAAGAGAAGCAGATCGTCTCCTTTTCTGGCGCAGTGATGTTTTACATACAAATTTGAAAAAAATGGCACAAAAATATTTTAGTTTAGAAATGAGTTCTGTCGCATCTGAACGGCTATTTTCAACGGCAGGTCTCATCCAAACAGACTTACGAAATCGGCTTTCACCTAATAATTTAAGGATGTTGAGTTTCCTAAATAAAAATCTTATTAATGTGAATTTTGATTGTTCATTTCGAATCTGAACTTTATGATTAAATTGATATTTTCTTTAATTACTATTTTCCAAAATAACTAATATTTTGTTAAATTACAATTTCCAAATTTCGTAAGTTAACATTCTAAATCCATATTATATATGTAAGTAATGTCATTTGTTTCTGTATTTCAAGCAAGCCAAGCTTTTTATTTTTTACACCTTTTGAAGTCTGCAGTGTCCGCATCGGTATGAGTATCGTTGATAATTTTCAATAAATATCGTTCTCGGTATCGTATTAGCAGAAGCGCGTATCGATGCATCCCTACTTGCTATGTATGTTGCAACGGATGCTGTTGCATATTTATTGTTTCACATGGTCAATATACAGTGTACACTCCATTTAACGCCACTCGATTTAACGACAAACTCACTAAAGAGTCGAACTTACTTGACTCTGGTTGGTTTACCTTGTTGTCCATACAATGATACACTCTATGTAGCATCACACCCAATCTAAATAACGATCCAATACGTCATTATTAAGCAATAAACAGTAGTTTTTAAGTTGCCGAAATTAGTAAAAACTGTAGCTGTCTAGGTTCTTTTGTTTATTGTTTTGTTGCTTTATTATCTAGCTCGTATTTACCATGACTGTCGGCAACATACGTACCGAAGATTCTAAAAATTGATTCTTTTGTTTAGATCTTGTGATTACCTCCCACGCGGTGTTTGACTCGACGGCTGCTAGACTGTCATTAGGTTTGTTAAGGATTATCTACACGTTATCATATTCATTCTTAGTTGCTCACAAACTTTCGAACTGTGAACATAGCGAGTAAGAAATTCTTTTTGTGTAATGACGAAAAACTTTTATTAATACTCGCAATAAGAGGCGGGAGAAAAGATAAGTGATTCCAACATCGCTTTGAATTCAGTCGCTCTACCGTGTCTACAATATGGAAAAAAACAAAGAAAAAATTCTAGAAGCAGAGGAGGATGGAAACTCTTCTAATTAAAGAAACCTAAATACGGAGATATGAATCTATCTAGGCTATCATATTTTTACAGACAACGCCAGAATAATATGCCTTTCTCGGGGCCGATCGTGAAAGCTAAGTTTTCTGAAGAACTTGGCTTAACGGTTTTCAAAGCATCAGAAAGACGGCTCGGAAAATTCAAGCAACGTCACCATATCAACTATGATATAATTGATGGAGAAGCATGAAGTGTTGATACGAATGTTACTCTGACAACGGGATAAATAGAGTGTGGCCAAAATTGAAAGAAAAGTAAGCTTGAAGTGACATTTAATGCCGATGAAGCCGAAATTTTCTATAAGTTGACCCCCGATAAAACTTTGAAATTTAAAGGAAAGTGTGCAGGAGGAAAACTCCAAAGAGCATATTACAGTGCTTGTAGCTGCTAATGTAAATAGCACAGAAAAAAGGAAGCTGGTGGTAAAAGGCACATTAAAAATTCCGCGGTATTTTAAGAATATTAAACAATTACCAGTCATCTATAAAGCTAATAAATCAGCCATGAGATGCATCAGCCACGAGATCAACGATGAGATGCAGAATTAAAGGAACGAAAAATCTTGCTTCTTGTCGACAACTGCCCTGCTCATCCCCTTATATCTAAGCTTCAAAATAAAGAGTTGGCATTTTTTCCACCAAACACGACTAGTGTCATACAATCAATGGATCAAATCGTGATTAAAAGTCTCAAGGATTACTACAGAAGGAAACTATTCATGGAACTAGTCGAATCTGAAGGTTAAACTTCTATTAATACGCTGCATGCAGTAATTTTTTATACAAAGGCTGGGAAGAATTGACAGCCACAAATATACAACGCTCTATTTGTCGTGCTGGACTTTGTACCAGTTCTACGAGTGATGAAGTAGAAACGGGACCAGGTTTGAAAGTGAACATGACGAATAGAGCGAACTATTAACTGAGTGGGTCCAACATGCTTCAAAATTTCACTGAAATCTACAAACCTACAAAGAAATAGACGACAGCCTGGCCACTACAGCTTCACTTACAGATGAAGAAATTCTGGATTCGATTGGAAATGTTGGTAAAAAAAGTAATGAAAAAGATGATCTGAGCCTCCACCAAGCATTAAACAAGCACTCGTTGCAGCGAAATTATTAGAAAAATACTTTTTGTATCACCAAGTTGATTCCACAGTATCCCAAGATATTAATAAAATACATAAAAAAATACATTTAAATTACTGGTGCAGCAAATAACGTCAGGCGAAGATAATAGACTATACGCAATGAGCGTTGTTATTTGTATCAATATTAATGTTTGTTATTTGTAAATATACTTTATTAGTATATAATATTATAATAATGAAATATGTAATATTGATTTTTCTTCTCTCTGTCTAACGACAACTTTCAATAAGACCATAAAATGCGCAGACCCTTTAGTGTCCTATATGGAGTTTGCACTGTATTTGAATATTTAATGAAAAATAATGGGTAAAAGCATATTTTTTAAAAATATGTATAAATAAAAATCAATTACCGCATATATGAAAGCTGATCACTTGAAAACGACTCGGCCGATTTGGCTAAATTTTTTGTGTGTTATTAATTGTGAGGACAAGGTTTGTATGAATGGTCGAGAAAATACGTCCGGATGAAATTGATGCAATCATTTGCGCAGAAATTCCTGATCCTGAAACAGATCAAAGGTTGTATGAAGTGGTGACGACGAATATGATTCATGAACAATATGGCGACCACAACCGGGAATCACGGCGCATCATCGGAAACAAATACTCCTAACGTTATCCGCGTGCTTTGTCGGCTGACACAATCACACGAAATGACGGTTGTCCCCTGTATTATCGTCACTCTGCAAAGGATAACGGCAGAACGATAATGTTGAAAGCCAAAACGATTAGTCGAGACGATGTTAGAAATGTTGTAGTAGACAACAGCTTGATTGTACCATATTCACCGCTGTTTTTCGAAACATTCAAAGCGCATTGCAATGTTGTGTATGCAAGTCCATCAAATACGTTTGCAAATATGTCACGAAAGGAAGCGACATGGCTGTATTTGGTATTGCAGCCCCTGATGAAAACGATGAATTTCTCAATATCAGATGGAAAGATATGTCAGCAGCAATGTCTCCAACTTTTAGTTCTCCATACACGAACGTCATTTAACTGTGCACCTGGAGAACGGACGAGTTTATTTCAAGGCAGCAAACACTGGGCAGAGAGCTGAACGACCACTAGCGACAACGCTGATAAAGTTCTTCGCGACATTCGCAAGTGATCCATTTGTTTTGCTCGTAGATACCGAGATATTTCACATGGAACCCATCATCCCAGAAATTCAAACGTCGGAAACACAGAAAGCCTGTTCCTGGATACGTGAGTGTATATTCAACCGATGCATTGGGGTCCATTTACACAGTTCATCCGAGCAATGACGAATGATTGACCTGCGTTTGTTATTGGTAAATGTTCGCGAACCGACTTCATTTGAATTTCTACGAACTGTCAGTGGTTGCGCGCAACGTATCGAGAAGCCTGTCAGTGTTTACATTTGCTCGAGCATGACATTCATTGGGATCACACACTCGCTGATGCTGTTATTTCATTTAAATCATCATTTTAACGTGTTTTCCACAGAATCCACTTCATTTGTGGAACAAATAGAACGGCAATATGGCTGAAGACATCATTTTGAAGAGACATTTTGCATCGAATGCGTACAATAACAAAGTCGGAACTTGAATTTAACGAGGAGACCCACAACGTGATGATGTCCGTAAAGATGTTGCACGAATTCGGAATGCGCCGAATCACTCCATGCACGGTGCATTCATCAGTAGAGAATTTGAACGAAAACGGCAATATGATCGAGATGCTTTTAGTTAATCAGTACGAACAAAGGTCCCACTTTTGAATCAACAGCAGAAAACCACACAGAAAAACAAATTGATGATAGCAATCAAGAACTTCTAAGGAGGATTCTTCTTCTTCGATGCACCTGACGGAACTGGCAAAATTTTCCTAATTTCATTGATTTTAGCTTCGATTCGCGCACAAAGTCAAATAGCGCTCTGATCGTGGCATCATCTCGGTCGCTGCAATATTGTTAGAAGGAGGATGAACACCACATTCCGCGCTCAAACTGCAACTGAATTTGCAAAAAATAGTTGAACCAAAGTGCAACATTGTCAAAAAATTATCAATTTCGAAACTACTACAGAGCTTGGGATGAATGTACGATAGCGGACAAACGAACATTTGAGGCATTCGATCGAACGTTAAAAGATTACGCAATAATCAGGACCTCTTTGGAGGTACGATTGTTGTGCTAGCCGGCGATTTTCGCCAAACGCTGCCAGTCATACTAAGATCAACAGCTGCTGATGAAATAAATGTCAAGCAAGCATTCATCAAATTTGTGGAGATACGTGAAACTATCAAGTTAATAACGAATATGCAAGTCGCGTTACAAAATGACGAATCGACGAAAGTATTTCTCAAGCGATTATTGGCCAGATTTCCTTTCCACCTAATTTTTGTCAATCCGCAACGTCAAAAAAATAATTGATCAAGAAAGTAAATCAAATATTGGTGCAAATTACAAAAACCATGCTTTGTTGAGCTAACAAGCCATTTTGGCATCGCAAAATAAGGACGTAGACGATATGAACATAAAAATTCAAAGTCAAATCGCTGGCCAATTGCATCCATTTAAGTCGATCGATTCCATTACCAATGCAGAAAAAGTTATCAATTATCCAATAAAATTCCTGAATTCATTGGATTTGCTAGGAATACCAGGCCATAATTTGCGCCTCGATGTCGGCTTGGTGATAATCTTGTTACGCAATCTAAACAAACCGAAACTATACAACAGAATAAGACTCGCTGTTAAGAGACTGATTCGTTTACCCTCCGGATGGAAAGATAAAAAATATCGTTCCTCACCAAGCGTTGCGATAAATGCATTAAAAACACCAAAAATTATTTTCAAAACAATGAATTCCTATTTATTTCATCATTTCAATAAACTTATGATTATATTGACAATGTTTTATTTTAATTCACACAAATTCAAGGAAAGATTCGGTTGGATGAATCCCTTCTCGTCTAACAGACTGACCGACACAGACGACGCATAGCCTAAACCACTGGAGATAGAGACATGTTATAAAATAAACATACTTAATATTTTTTGCGAAACGCACTTCTCATTTTCATTAGTAAATTGAAGCCGGGGCGGTTCGCTAATAATAAATATAATTTTTAATGTTTTTGTGTGTTTTAATATGTTCGCCCTCAGCCTTCAGCTCAGCAAATCCTTCATCAGGCAATGTGCAGTAATTTTGTCAATTTATCTGGCAATCCTACTATGGACAAAAGATGATGAAATTTTGTATCGTTCATTTGATTGGTTATGTTTTGTAAAATTTCTAAAATTTTGGATTTATTGTTGATTTTATGAAAAAATATTTTAAATATAAATCATTTTGAAATAATTTTGAAAGTGCTGTTTTAATATAATAATTTATTAAATTGCAAAATATGCGACGTCACACCCAGTGCTCGACTATAAAAACTATAAGCCACCCGCTAAGCAATGCCCCACCTAGTAACTATTCTCAATTGAGCGGTGGCCATATTGTAATTGTATAGGCACATTATAAAGCCCAATACACACTGAGCCCGCCGGGCCGCCGACACAGCCTGGCGACACAACCCGGCGGCCTGTATGAAATGAATCATGTCGGCAACATGCGGCTGCGCGTGTTACCTGCCGACATGTTGGCGGCTTGGGTACGCCTGCGTTCAGTTACCCGGCAACACTCGAACTGTAGTGACGTGCTTGTATTTTTTACGACATGGAGTGGGACGACGAAAAATGTTTTACGTTAATTAATTTTTATCATGAGAAGGAGGAATTGTGGAATCCAAAACACCCAGATCATAAAAATCGACAAAAGCGTTTCGACTCATTGAATGAAATAGCAAACCATTTTAATACAAATGTATCAGAAATAGAAAGAAAAATTAAAAACTTGATAAGTCAGTATTGCAGAGAAAAAAAAAGTGACTGACTCAAAAAAGTGGGGTATCGGTACAGATTGTGTTTATCAGAGCAAGTGGTTTGCATATAAATCATTTAGTTTTTTGCAAAACAAGAATAGTCCTACTGCCACGATCGATTCTGTAAGTAAAAATGCATTTATTATTTTTATCCAAAAATTTTTATTATACAGAACAGAACAAGTTCAAAAGTGCTGACCCATCATAGTGTTAAATGTAACACAATACAACAGATAAAAAATATTGTAATTTCAGGAGACATCAAACGAGAGCAGTATTGTACAACCCCAGCAAAATGATTCATATCATTCATTTGCCGATGACACGATTAAACGTCCCAGAAAAAATCTAAACATTGAGATGTTTTCACAAGTTCTGAATATTATGAAATCTGTCTCCGATCGACAAAATCAAACACAAGAAAAAGATGAAGACATTCTTTTTGGAGAATATATTGCAGCAAAACTGAGAAAAATGGATAAATCAACAAATGCAATACTAAGACATCGAATTAATAACATTATTTTTGAAACCGAAATTGGATATCAGACAGATAGGTATGCAGATTACGCAAGACCTTCCAGCTCCCGTAGTCATCCCGGGTACTGTACAGGTTCTCCAAATGATCAGCTAAATGCACATTCTTTTAACCGCTCATCATCTGTATATTCTACTGTTACGAGCACGGATCATCAGCATTTTACCACCACAAATCCTGATAATCAGCCAAATACAAACCCTTCATCTCTATATCCCAATAACATAAGCCCTCATCTGCAACTTCCTGGAGTTGAATCTTCGGTACCAGTAGCGCTTGATGACAGTTCTAATAGTGAACGTATAAGCAGCCAAGATATAGAGAACGTGTTTAAATCTCTAAATGAAAAACAATTTTCTTTCTTTAAGATCTTTATTATATTGTTATAATTTGAAATAAATGTAGCTTAGCATGAGAAAATTAATCACGAAATAAATCTGTCTTTTGAAATGTTATTATTAAGTAAGAGTCATTAATTTTAAACACAAATTAAAATATAACTATCATTATTATGTTTTTTATTAAATCTTTAAATTTAGATTTTGATTAAATTGATCATTGATCATACTGCCATTCTAAGTTTCCGACATCGGAGAGAAAATATTCAACCAACTCGTTCCTTGTATCTTCAGGACACAGATTTGTATTGACCTCTCTTGGCAAGACAACAAAATAATTATTTTCAGGAGTTACTGTGCGCCATTCACCTGGTATGATTTCTCCGTTATCATTTTCAGAATCATATTCGTTTCGCTGTATATTTTTTTTTATATAATTGAACAAATGTACACATGCCAATGTCACAATAGCAGTTTTTTGTGGACATAGCTGGATAGGTCTCTTGAATATTTGAAATTTGCTGGTTAACTGCCCAAACACATTTTCAACTACTCTTCGTCCTCGACATATACGATAATTGAAAACTATTTTGGGAGATCTTTTTGTGTGATTACCATCGTAAGGTTTTATAATGTGGGTTTGTAATGCAAAAGCATCATCACCCAAAAAAAATATGGCACTGGTACATTTCTCTCAGGTAGAGGTTTGTTGTCCGGCAAATTTAAAGAATTGTTATTTACCATTCTGCATAACGCAGAGTTATTAAAAACACCGCTATCTGAAATGCGACCCTGACATCCCACATTAGCGTATAAAAACTTGTAATCTGCATCCACTAATGCAAATAGTACAATACTGAAATAAGTTTTATAGTTAAAATATTCACTTCCACTTCTTGGTGGACATTGAATTTTTACGTGTTTTCCGTCCATTGATCCAAGGCAATTAGGAACGTTCCATCTATCCAGATATCTATCTGCAACTTTTTTCCATTCGTTTGAAGTTCTCGGAATCTAAAATAAGAACATTAACTAAATTATACTTCGAACTAAATCAAACAGCACAAAAAATATACATCTATTTAAAATTTATATATATTAACATTTAGATTTATTTAAAAAAAATAAACATTTAATTTTACCTTTACATACTTCGAAAGGCCATCGATTATAGCTTGGCATACTTCTGGGATAATGTATGAAATAATTTGTGGAGATACTTTGAACACGTCACAAAGGCTAATGAATGATTCGCCCGTACTCAGGTATTTTAATGTTATTGCTAATCTGTCTTGTGGCGAAATTGCAATTCTGCAATTTGTATCTTTTTTAACTATTCATGGCCAAACAACATTCAATATATATTCAAAGTCGGTATTGGTTAATTTCATGAATGTTTTAAAATGTATGGGATTTTGTACAATCAAGTCATCTGCTTTCAAATCTATTAATCTGTCATGATTGCTATAACAATTGCGACTCAGTAAACTAGGTTTAACCCAACAGCTTCGTTCCCTTTGGAGCAAACCAGCAATAAACATTCCACAAGCTGCTATCAACACATCACTGCCATCGTCCATTTTTAAGATTATTTCTATTTACTGAATTATCGAAGATACACCACCAAAATTATATGACACAACCACACAACCTTTATCGACACGCGGCAATCACTGACTGCCAAATAAATTTTTCATCTCAAGCCGACATGCCGCCGACCAAATTTTCCGACTTGTAATAAGTGAAGCCGCCAACTAGACCGCCGACAAAAAGTTGCCGACATATGTCGGCGGCCCGGCGGGCTCAGTGTGTATTGCGCTTAATGCTGCAAGTTGGCAACATAACATCGCAATACTTATAGGACGGGGGAATCCCTTAATATTGTTTTCCGATTCGAGCTGTTTGTATAACCCGACCATGTCGAATAGTTTTCGAATTGTATGCAATAAGAAAATAGTAAAATGGATATTTAATTTGCTAAGCTTACACCAACAGCCAGTCCACTCAGTCGTTCGTTCCTACCACAATTAGGGTACCGACTCCAGAAGTCCAACCCCAGTCAAGTCAACCAGTGTTCAGCCTTTTTACCACTTTAAATGTGTAGGAATAAAGCTATAATTTAAGAATAAATTTATAATTTATTTTAACCCATCAAATTATGCTTTAACGGTTCTGTGACTCGTCATTGGTCAGTATAAAATGTATGAGTTAATGTGACTATTAAAGGCAAAGAGGAATTTCAGTCCATGTTGGCATTGTCAGCTGACAAACTAACGTAACTGCCGCCATTTTTTTTTAACTGTTTGTAGTTGCGTAACAGGTAATAATTTCAATATTTTAGTAATCTATTGTACATAATTTGTTATGTATGTGACTGATATAGATACATCCTGTCATTTTTTAATTAAATCTTATCATTATGTAACGAATTTACGTAAATGTTGGGATGGCCGGGTTTTTACTTTTGAGCATTTTCCTGAAGTAAGCCGCCTCCAACTGACAATTGGTTTTAGCAGTATTTTTAGTTAAGAGTGTCAGTGGTATAAATGAATAGCTCTTTAATAACTATTTATTTTGAAGTAAACATGTCATATTATTTTAACAAAACTCCAGTTAACAGCCACCTAACAATCGCGAATTACGTGTGGCTGAGCACTGGAGGTGATAGATCCAGTGTCAGAGTACTTACTAGGTAATTTGTAATTAAAAAGGACAGTTGTTTTTTTTATAATTAGCTTTATTTATTTTCAGATTCTAGTCGTGTCTCTTTCGAGGTCAATACTGCAATATCCAGTGGATGAACTGATACAAACTTTAGATGGTGTAAGAAACGGCATGAAAATTAGAGAAGCCAACTATGGGTGTATGGTGTTCCTCGAGGTACGTTGGAACACAGGCTTCACTTTCGAGTATCTGACGGTCAAGTGGCTCATGACTATTACAGCTTGCTAATTTTCACTAAACCTGACAATCTTTTGAATACTGTTCAGAATATTGTGATAGAAAATAGCAGGCCTAACCCTTTCGTAGACTGAAGACCGGGTAAAAAATGGGTGCAATTTTTTTAAAGGAAATCTAATGCTTTCTTTGAGGACACCTGAAGCCATCTCAAAAGTGGTTTGATAATCTTTTAGATTATCTAACTTCCATTAAAGCACTAGATGTGATAGAAAACCCTCAAAAAATATTCACCAGAGATCAAACGAATTTTATAATATGCCCTAAAACTGGAAAAGTAATAGCACCACGTGAACCGAACACGTGCACCATAAGAATGTATACCAAATTGTCAAGGGAAAAGAAAAGGAGGTAATCACTTTTCCAGCATTTTTTCACAATTATTATACGATATTTTACCTCCGCGTGTTTTTTTTTCCATTACATCAAACCAACCAAAGATGTGAACAGCATGCCTGATAGTTGGTTTCTTGGTAAATCTGACACTGGTAGGATGAAAGTGGATATATTTTTGGATTATATATCAAAATGTCTCAATAAACATTCATTCAGGACAGTGACGTGAAAATCCGGAACTTGTCTTTGTTTATGGTCATAAAAGTCATATGACAATGGGCTTAGTCAATATTGTTAAGATAACATTATGCGCTTCCTCCCAACACAACAGATTCAATGCCACAAGCAGAGTGTCAGTGGTCAGTGTGTTAAACCCACTAGAATCTGAATAGAAGTGAACAATTCATTAATGGTGTTCTCAGACCTTTTGCCCAGTGCTTCATAAAGTTCTAAGTAAGTCAACGCTAAAAGGGTTCATTAAAAATAGCTTCCGCAAATGCGGTCTCCATCCAGATGATCCATATGCTCCATCCAGATGATTACCTAAAATATGTCCAAAATACCTTACAAAAAGCGAAGGTCAATGTGCATATTTCAAAAATATCTCCGATTAAATCACTAAAGAAAAAAAGTTTCAAACCGATGCTAAAATAATAAAGTATTTAAACAAACATTTTATCGAATTTATTGAAAATGCAAAATTTTGCCAAGGAGATGATTCAATTAAAAGTGATACCTACCGGAAACGAAAATGCACAAAACATTGTAGATTTTGATGAGGAAAGCACAATTAACGATTGTTTTAATAATAGAATTAATGAATGTTTAATCAAGAAGGAAAAGGTAATAATGAGTAGACGCGGGCGTTATTTCACGTCACTAGATACAATTATGTGAAATGTACAACTATGAGACATGTAACCGAATCACTAGTTTCGAGTCAAATTACAAGCAGTGACTTTTGTGTTATTACTGTTAACTGTGATTGTTGGGTGTGATTAGTCGAGCGAGCGTTACAATTCTTTCGCGTCGCGCCTACCGGCCAGCCGTGCGAGCAAGGTGGCAGATCGACCCGAGTAAGCGTCTAAGCGAGAGCGGGTGAGCACGAATAAATCCGAAGTAATCTGAACTCGCACGTGCCGTGGGTATACAACAAAAAACAAAACCCACTTTTTTTTGTCTGTGGCAACACTCGGAGTGTCAGCTGATTTGAACAGCTCCTATTTAATTATTGAATTAAATTATATTTTAAGTGTAAAAATAAACCCACTTCCAGTTTTATCACAAATATTTTGTGTGTCTAATGTGATAGTAATAAGGTTTGATGTAAATTTACACGAATAATTAAATTGTACTAATTACAAAAAAAGCGTCTTGAAAAGTGACAGTGAGTCCTTGTATAACATCAAAATGATGACTCATAAAGCACTTACTCAACAAATGGAGTCTAAACTTCAATTAACATTACACGAATTGAAGATTAGCAAGGATTTGTGTGCCCAGCTGAATATTGAGATACAGGAAAATGAAAAGGAGCTATTGAGTGTTTTGCAAAACAATAACAAGTTAAAATGACTGACTTATGTAGTCTTCATACGTCCTATAATGATGTGATTGAGGAGCGTGACAGGTTACAATTATTAATAGATCAATTTGATGGGTGTCGGGATGAGTATGAACAAACTCTGATGCGCAGTACTTCTCTGGAGCATGAGCTGAGGGACGCCTACCAACCAGAAGATATCAGATCTAGAGGAGACTACACATAATTCAACTGCTCTACATACACTCAGTTTATTTGAAGAATTAGTGGACTCCGCTCCTCAGTTGGTTGCTGGTACAACTGAAGACCCTTCTTTTAGTAACAAATTGAGTAATATTTTACCAAAGGAGAGGTTGATGAATTGTGGCAGTAACAAACTACAAAAATATATTAAAATTAGTAGATTTATTAAGAAAACTAGAAAAATGTTAAAGAAAGACAAGTTTATAACAAAAAATTTAAAAACATACAATTTAGCAAACTAGAGTCTTAATAATGACTTAGAAACAAGAAATTTACAGTATGAGGATGACATACAATTGCTTGAATCACACATAGCACAACTACAAGTTTCATTAAGGAGTATCACCGCTAAGTATGAAACATCTCAAAAAATGTTCGGTGAGTGTCAGCTGGGTATGGATGAGCTACTTAGATTATCACAATATAAATCAGACCAGTTTGACTCATTGACAAATAAGTGTTCTTGTGCATACAGACACAGTAGTGCTCCATCTCCTGCTGTAGCTCTCTTGACACAGAGTATATTGTGTGTCAGATCTGATTCTGATTCTGATATAGAGAATGAAAAAATGTTCGGTGAGTGTCAGCTGGGTATGGATGAGCTACTTAGATTATCAAAATATAAATCAGACCAGTTTGACTCATTGACAAATAAGTGTTCTTGTGCATACAGACACAGTAGTACTCCATCTCCTGCTGTAGCTCTCTTGACACAGAGTAAATTGTGTGTCAGATCTGATTCTGATATAGAGAAAAACTGTATCAATAGTTCCTTCAGTAGTACAATATCAAATATAAGTAATACTTCCTCAAATATAACCATGTACAGTGATGAAATTGGAACAAATATGGGTATTTTTCTAGCTGAACATCTCACTCAGCAAAATGTATTGAATAACTGCTATCATAATTGTCAATTGAGTGATTTAACTTCACAAATTATCAAAGACAGCAGTAAATTTAATATAAACACCAACTTAATTATTTCTATGGGAAATAGAGGGAGTGTTAACAAAACTACATTCCTACAATGCTTTGAACAATTGTCAAAGTTGAATGCTAACAAAATAATAATGTTTACATTCCCTTACAGTAACATGTTGCCACAAGCTGAAAATGACCTTAGATATAAGTTGAATTTATTAATGTACAATGTGGGTACTTTTAATGAACAGATCCATGTCATCGATACTAACAATTTTGTTAGAAAAAAACATAATTTAACCAATGGTAGGTATAACCTACCTTCTAGTATTAAACTACAGATAGCTGTTTCGCTATCATATTTGTTTTGTAGTATAACCAGGAATTTGGCTAAACAGGTTGCTCCTATTGAGCATTATTTCGACAGTGAAAATGAGAGTTTGGAAGTACTTCCAAGTAATTTCAACTAATTAGTATGACAATAGGGGAATCCTCTAGCCAAATACATTTGCTTGCTAATTATAATAATAAGAACATTAAATCACATAATGTTAATAATAGTAATAATATGAAATTTATCAACCTGGTGCATCAGAATATACAAGGTTTTAGCGGTAAAGAGCTTGAAATTGAGTTATTTTTAAATGAATTTGAAATTAATATTTTTTGTGTGTCTGAACGCTGGCTAAAAAATTACGAAATAATGTTCAATTTCAACAACCACCAGGTTGGTAGTTCGTTCAGCAGAGTTAATGCCAAATGTGGTGGTTCCTTGATATTTTTAAATAAGCATTTAAAATTTAAAGAACGTAAGGATATAGTGAACCTATCTGTTGAGCGAACAATTGAATTAGCATCAGTAGAATTGGAGCGGTTCATTGTTGTTTGTGTGTATTGACCCCTTCTGTTCCCTACGAGCTATTTGAGAAAATAATGGATGAGGTATTAATTAAATTAACAAAATCTAATAAGAAAATCATAGTTTGCGGTGATTTTAATTTTGATATTTTAGAAAATAAAAATATTCCATTTTTAAACATTTTCTCATCATATAATCTCAAAAACATGTTTATGGAGCCTACTAGAATTGCTAGTGATAGTGCTACCTGTATTGATAATATCTTTACAAACATGACACCTTCAAGAAGATATTACCAACGCATTAAAATCTGATCATTGCGGCCAGTTAATAAAAATTGAAAATGTGCATAAAATTAATTCTAAAAAGGAAATAAGTTTTATACCAATTAATTCTAAGCGAGCAGATAAAATTAAAAATGATTTAATTAACAATTTACCACATTTATCTAGCGATTTAAGTCCGAATGTGATGTACAACAGATTTTTTAATACTTTCATACAATTATATAAATCTGTGTTTACCACCAAAACTATTGTAGTCACTGACAAATTAACTTTTAGTCAGTGGGCTACGCCGGAACTACATATTATGCGCCAAAAGTTATATGAATTTTACGCAGAGAGGCAATTTAATACAAGCAAAGAGTTTAATGACAATGTGAAATTATTTTCCAAAACTTTCAAGATAGAATGTAAAGTGGCCAAGTCACAATATTTGAAGTCTAAGATTGACAACAGTAGCAATAAAATCAAAGCCACTTGGAAAATGATTAATGAAGAAACTGGAAAAGTCAAATCACCAAGCAATAACTTTAAACTAAACATTGGTGACAAGCAAGTCACTTCAGATTCAGAAGTCGCAATCGCTTTCGAAAATTTCTTCACGAATCTTCCAGTTTCTACTACTAAATCCTTGAACTCTTCGCCTACCGATGCCCTAAATTTACTATATGTAGTTGAGTGTGGTGTCAATTTTAAGTTCAGAAAAGTTTACGTCCGAGAAATAATTAAAGCCTTTAAACTCATAAATGTTAAAAAGACGAATGACTTGTGGGATCTTTCCGTGAGTATGCTTACACAGCTAATTGACATTGTTGCATCTGATTTAGCGATTATATTTAACAACTGTGTTGAATGTGGTGAATTTCCTGATCTAATGAAACATAGTAAAATAACGCCATTATTTAAATCTGGTAGTACTACGGATCCAACTAACTTCAGACCTATTTCGGTGCTACCTACTTTTAGTAAAGTATTTGAAAAACTCATTTTAGGTCAGCTAATAGAACATTTTATAGATAATAATCTTCTCCATAACAAGCAATACGGTTTTACTCGGGGTCGCTCAACAACCGATGCTGGTGTTGAGTTAATTCAAAATATTTTCGATGCCTGGGAGGAATCATGTGATGCGCTTGGCGTGTTTTGTGATTTGTCCAATCCATTCGATTGCGTAAATCATGATAAGTTGATTAGGAAGTTACACCACTATGGAATAAGGGATGAAGCTCTTGACCTCATTGTTTCATATCTAAACGGTAGGGTGCAAAAAGTAGACGTGAATGGGAAACGTTCCCCTAGGTCATTGGTCAAAATGGTCAAAATGCACAATATTGGGACCGTTTTTGTTCCTAATCTACATTAATGACCTACCTTATCTTGTAAAGGATCAGCATGGAATAGTACTGTTTGCAGATGATACATCTTTGACTTTTAAAATAAACAGACGACAAATAATTGTTAACGAAGTAAACAGTGCTCTTTCTAAAGTTGTAAATTAGTTTAATGTTAATAATTTATTGCTCAATAAAGGAAAAACCAAATGTATTAAATTTACAGTATCAACCGTTAAAGGTGTTACAACCAATGTGCAACTCAACAATGAAAAATTGGATTTAGTTGACCCTACCGTCTTTTTAGGCATTACCTTGGATTCGAAACTTCAATGGGGCCCACATATTTGTGGTTTATCGAATAGGCTGAGCTCTGCTGCATATGCAGTTAAACGTATTCGACAGCTAACAGACATCGATACAGCTAGACTGGTCTACTTTAGTTATTTCCACAGCATTATGTCATATGGTATATTGTTGTGGGGTAATGCTGCTGACATTAACACCGTATTTGTCCTTCAGAAGCGGGCGGTTCGTGCGATCTATAATATGGGGGCTAAAGAATCGCTTAGAAATAAATTTAAAGAAATAAAAATAATGACCATACACAGTCAATACATTTATGAAAATTTACTGCATGTGCACAAAAATATTGATAAATTTAATAGAAATAGTAATTTCCATAATTACAATACCAGAAATAAGAATAAACTTGCCACACTCAGCACTAGGCTGCATAAAACAAGTAATTCTTTCTTGGGCAATTGTATATGTTTTTATGCCAAACTACCAATGAATGTTGTAGATTTTTCATTAAATAAATTTAAAATATTTGTTAAAAATAAATTGATAGAAAAATCTTATTATAGTATAAATGATAAGAAAGCTTGGGAATGAACTGCTCTAGCTACTGTAATAAGTGACGTTTGTGAAACAGTGATCACAATTGAGTCAACCCTGGCTGAGTTTGTTCGGGGCTTCTTCTCATACTAGGGCGCGTTTGGAACCCTAGTAACCTTAGTTTCAAGCGAAGAGAAATCATATGGGGGCGTATTTCGATAACATTTATCGAAATGGGATCTTGACACTCCTCTCGTTGACGTACACAGGTGATCACTAATATGATTCGAAGTGGGAAAAAAAAACAGCGGAGCAGTATTAGTATACGTACGTTTAATTTTGATACGTAAGGCTATAGACATAGATAATAAAATAGAGTGATCTCTTTTTGTCAATAATTTCAACGGCTCGTGATTCCGGGAAGCAGGCGTCACTTTTTGAATTCAAAGTCAAATAATTTTAGGCATTTTAGTTTGTTTTAGTTCGTCATTGTACTTGTGTATAATTTTGAGCGCTTTCTTCTAAAAATTAACGTTTATATGTTATAATGGCGTTTTATGTCAATATAATGTAACGTTTCTTTGTTATTATGTAAATATAATTAGCGTGGATTGTGTAAGTCTAAATAAAGTGTAAATAAAAAAACTTGTAAAAATGTCTCGATTGAATTCTAGTGCATTGTGGGAATATTTTTCAAAAACTAGATAATGAAAAAAGCGAAATGCAACAGTTGTGATGAAGTTTATAGCTTCAAAGCTTTAACAGCGAATTTGAAAAAACATTTGAAGCGAAACCACCTCCATGAGTATACAAGCATTTGAACCGCGCAATCAACGGTAAGGACCCCAGAACGAAGTCGTGGGCAGGAACCACCAGGCGATGTCCAACATCAGCCCTCGTCGTCCAGCTCCGATGCTGCGTCAGCTTCTACGTCCACTGCTGCAAGTACCATACACATATACCCCACTGCGCAACAGCGCATAGGTAGATACGGAATTGGCAAAAAAGTAACACTAACTAAAAAAAATACAAATTGATAATGACCTTGCCGAATTATTTATTGATAGTTATTACCCTTTCTCATTTGTAGAAGAACGTGCTTTTAAAAAATTTGCCCGACACATACCTGGGTACGAGTTACCATCGCGAAAAACTATCTCTAACATTCTGATTCCCACATTATACGACCAAAACAGTTCTACGAAAAAAAGAAGAAATAAACGATATTGAATTTCTATCTCTAACAGACTTATCAATGATGCTTACATTGCTGTTACTGGGCACTATATAACAAAAGATCTTGTTCTTAAAACATTATTACTAAAATGTGCGGAGTTTAGAGATACGCACAACATTGCGAATATTCAAGCTGCAATGCTCGAAACGACCAACGAGTGGAATGTAACAAATAAAATAAATTTTATTGTTAGTAATAACGCAGCCAACGTCAAAAAAGCCATAGCTGATATAGGGTGGAAGCAGTACGGATGCTATGGAGATACTTTGAACTTAATAGTGTAAGATGCCCTGAATATAGTCCAAGCTTCTTTGGATAAAGTTAAAACTATCGTCCGTTATTTTAAGACAAGTACGGTAGCGCTAGAAAAATTATTAAAAGCGCAATCACAGAAAAAGCCGGACGTGACACCAAAACACTCGATACAGGAAGTATCAACTAGGTGGAACTCTACGTTTGCTATGATACAGCGATTCATTGAACTAGAAAATCAAATATGTGTCACTGTTGCAATTCTTAAAAAAGATTTGCCAATCATAACTGTCGAGTAATGGACAATATTTCATGAACTGTGCAAGGTTTTAAAACCTTTCGAAGAAGTTACCAAAGCTATGAGTGGTGATAATTATATGACAGCCAGTACTATCATAATCATGACACGCTGTCTAAGAGAATCTTGTGAGTAACTGCTCCTGGAAGGCTTTAGTGTTATAACAAATAATGTAATTACAGCACTTCGGACAGGCTTACATAAAAGACTAGAAGGTGTTGAGAGAAGTGGCACGTTCTCGATATGTACAATTTTAGAACCAAGGTACAAAATGAATGTATTCTCTGACACAAATGAGGCAGCAAAAGCAAATAAAATGCTGGAAGAGATACTTGCAACTGATATTGGACGGCGACGACATGAAGAAAAAAACAAACTGCTACAATCCACTTCAACCTCAGCTTCCATACCGGTTCGAGATAAATTTTCACCTTGGTCCATTTTAAGCAATATTGTCGGTACGCAGTAGCAGCAAGTAGGCACACCTTTGTCGTGTGCCTTCAAGGAAGTAGACTCTTATTTAAAAGACAACATTCTACCTGTTTAACGACACTGGGAAATTTAACTGTCTATTGTAATGGTGACAACTTAACCGCCACATTTATCCCAACCATATGAAATATTGATTTCTATGAATTGTGTTATATTATATTCTTCAATCCGATGAAAAGTAGAATATATTGAAAAAAAAATTATGCGAATATCTCAATTTTTTTATCACCAACAATAGGTGGAGCCGCGATTCTAAACAATTACCAATCATAGTTTCACAGTAAACATTAATCAACCATAAATACATTTAATGCAGTCAGCCCTAAGCCTGAATAAAGTATGAAGGGAAGTTAATTTACTGATTTAACTGTATAGCTACAAGCATTTAGATAGTATTTAATTTATTTTCGTTTCGTGTATAACTGTAGAGTTGGTAGGTATTGGAGGTATTTATGCAAACATTCACAGTAGCTGAATAAAAAGAGCTAGTTACAAAAATCAACAGTTTTGAAACAGGTGACACCGACCAAGTCACTCGTTTCGTTACGTTTCTTGAAAATGACGTAACGACCCACGTCGACAACCTATCAAATATTCCAGAGTGAGTATTTAAACATTTGCCTATGTTCAAATTGTTTTAATGGTAGTTTTAAGCGTATCACGTAAATAATGGCATGTTCTAATTTTATTATAGGTGTGAGGGCGACGTTTTTTCAGGAAAGGACTTTCGCCGTACCGCAGAAATGTTCATCGAGAAAACTGGGAATAAGATAGTTGTGTCTTTACAAAAAAAACCTCGTTTGCTTAACAGTGCTGTGCCTTCAGTGTTTCCAAACTGTCCTAGTTATTTAAGTGCAGAGGGACATTCAAGAGAAAGTGTAGAACAGAAATGTTCGCGCATTGAAAATAAAACATTAGAATAAGTTCTTAGTGAAAGTATTCAGTCACAAAACGAATATGAAAAAAAATATATGTTTAATTGTTTTGGTGAATTTCTAGCATGTTTAACTTCGAAGTGAGTGAGGATTGAATTGTTGTCTTTGGCGAAAGCCCCAGAAATATCAGTTTCACCAACCTTTGATAATAATTTAGAACTAAAATTGTTTAAAAATCATAATGAATTAAAGAAATTTTGCAGTGAAATATTTCCAAAAAAGATTTGACATATTAAAGACATTTTCTCAGTACTGGATATCTTTAAAAATCAAAATACTAGCGAACAATCTTTCGATGATACTTGTTTTAATATTGTTGACATGTTAAAGTGCGCTTACATAAATTTAGATGATGACATCAAATGTAAAAAAGTAGATTTTTTGTGTGAACAGACTTTATTAACCACAAAAAAGAAAGACTTAGATACTCTACAAATTTTTTAATTTATTTCAGTCTATTATATTCTATTTCACCTCACGCTTATCGTCACTTGCGCAGTATTATTTTTTACATACGCCCTAACTCTTCAAAACATTTGTTCGAAATATAACTGCGATCCAAAAGATGAACAGTCAGACTACAATTTTCTTAGATATATTAAGCAAAATTTTAGCCTTGTAAACCAATCAGACCATATTGTCACTTTAAAAATGGATGAAATTTATCTAAAGCCATTATTTGATTATAAAGCAGGTAATATAGCAGGCATGTCTTATACTAACCAACAGGCTGCAACTACAGAACACGTTTTTATTATAAAAAGTCTATTGAGCTTATTTAAAGAAATTGTCTATATTTTACCTGTAAACAAAATTAATGGCGCAAATTTATACCAATATATTAATAAAGACATAACAGGCTTACATGCTATAGATTTTAATGTTATACGAGTATGTGTAGTTAGTGACAATAATTCTGTGAATAAGAAAGCTATGTCATATTTCAATTCACCACCTAAATTTGATATAGTATGTCACATCGACATAGACGTTTGTTTATCCAAATTTTGATGATTTACTTGATACATCTAATAACATTGCCCCGTTTGCTAACATCAAATCTTTATATGATTTAGAAAATTGCAATTTAGTTAAGTATGCTCACACTTTAAATCTCAGTTTTTTGAATCCTAGTAACTTCGAGCCTCAGTATGTAAAATTAGTATTAAATGTAATTAATTAGCATGTTCACAATGGTTTATTAGTAATCGGTAGGCAACATAAATTACAAAATTGTGGAATATCGTTAATGTAAAAACATTGTTTAAGGAAAAGAAAAAATAAATTACAAAATTATAAAACTACTGCAAAATTTGTCAATATTGTCTTAAAATGGTGGAATCAGGGAGTGGTCAAGCAGGTCCTCAATTTGGTGACAGTATCGCCCCGTGAAATTGGCGGCAAATTCTAAATTTGTACAGCGACCTCTAGCGTCAGGCTATGTGTCACCAGGCAAGAGACGCTATGAACACTAGAAAACTCAGACAGAAACCACTCAACACTGAGTCTGTTTGAAACGACTGACAATTTTTTACTGCGCAAAAACATATTTCACATATTTAATATTATAAGTTTTGTATAATAATTAGGTAAAAAGGGTGTTGTAGCTATTGTTTTGTTATTTGTTAAGGTCTTTGTAATTTTGTTTCATTATATATTAAGATCTTTGTTTTATTTTGTAATGGCGTTATTGTATGGTGGTGTAATTCTTACATAGAACAAAGGAAAAATTTGTCATTTTTTTTCCTGCCTCGTAACGAAAGCCGGTAAGTGTTATCCATTATTGCTTATCAGATAACATCCCAAAAATTAATAAATAATTTTAATGGTGACTTGCGACGTTGAGATGTTTATTGTTAAAATTTAATTCGAAGAATTGCAAAGTATTTTGATAGGTAAATATTAACTCTCGTAATGTTGTGATGAGCGGATTTTATTTTCAAATAACACGATTATAAAAATAATATCCCATGTAACGAGTGCATTCAGGTCAAATCGAATTTTTACTGTTTTGTTTAAAACAAAACTTGCACTAAAAGATGTTTTAGTTAGTTAATTAATACACATTTTTTTTCTTTTATGATCCCCCTCATTTATTAAAATCTCTTAGAAATAATTTAAGTATGTATGATTTAATGTATAAAGGTAATATTGTGAAATGGTCCTCTATTGAAGAAGTAGCTCTAGATATTGAACATCCCCTTAAGTTAAAATTGCTTCCAAAAATTAACCATAATCAAATATATCTCTCTAATTTTAAGCCTATGAAGGTAAAGTATGCAGCCCAAATATTAAGTGATTCGGTTTGTGCAGCAATGAGTGTTTTCATAACCCTCCAAAAAATCGAGTCGCAAGCTGTACATACGGCAAATTTCATAAGTGATGTAAATAAATTATCTGATACTTTTAATAGCAATAAATATGGTAGGGAAAATCATTGCTTGTGATATGTTCCTTCACATAATAGTTATCATTTTTCTTTTTTGGAAGATATGGTTAAAAATTTAGCGTAATTAATAGACATAACCAATATGTTATTGATAGACATAACCAACGAACGTAAGATTTTTCCGCAATGATCAAATATCGGACTACGATCACTTTGTGAAAAACTTTAAAGCGAAAATGGAGAATAATAATTGATCATTTAAAATTAAAGGTATCAACTGTTTTTTTTTATATTATAGATTATAATGTAGATAATGGAGCGAGTGTTTTAAATAGTATTGTGATATGTACGACTTTTTAGTACATAATGATTTAAAATTTACATAATGATTTAAAATGGATTTTTCCACAAACAAAAAAAATTACTTTATTGTTCTCAATTTCAAAATATTTTATCTATATATTCATTTGATCAAGAACTACAATTCCATTCTACAGAAAATTGTTTATTCAAGGCACGTCATTTTATCATTATATTCTGTTAGTACCGCTCATACTTTAGTTAAAAATAAAAATTTAGTTAAAAATAATATAAAAATATGCCACATGGCATCAATAGTCTTTGCATATGCAATATATTCACAGTCGCCCAACACATATCATTTATTGAGAGATTTTTTTAGTATTTCCCCATGATAGGTGGATACAAAATATCACTGCGTTATTAAATATGTCACTGGACGATATTCCTAATACTTGCCATTATCCACTATATAGAATACGTTTTTTTGTCTAAGAAAGATAAACCTTTATATATAATAGATGAAATATATTTAAATAATCTATTTTTTATAAGTGCTTTATAGTTTATATATTATGATTGATTATAAGTGCCAGCATTTGTCAGGTTTTAAATATATTGGGGTACATTTCTGGTTATAAAAACAGTTGTGTGTTTCATGATTTCATCAAATTTTGGGTATATTGAAGAGGTTGTCCGGTTAGTACCTGTTAAGCTATACGAGTATCTCGACTACAGTTGAAGGGGCTGACCTTTGCCGCTGTCAATTTCATTAAAAAACGGGGTTTAAATATTATTAATATTACAACTGACAATAAAATTTTGATTAATTATCAAAATATATCTATTTTTCTCCCGTCGTCCAATAGTTTTGACACACAAAATACTTTTTTTTTCTTATGTGATACAGTACGTATATTGAAGAACATCACAAATAATTGTATTATTAAAAACCCACAAAAAAACTTTTGTTTATCCTGATTTTGAAACAAGGGAAAAGAAAATAGCAAAAAATAAAGATTTGTGTAATTGCTATAAATATAAAGAAAAAAGCTTGGTCAAACAAGCTTATAAATCTCTATATTATAATAAATTACAACGACCGGGTATGGCATTTTGACAATATTTTTCACGACACAACTATTGCTGTTTTAAGGACACAAATATATGAAACATACAGTTGATTTTTTTTTAATAATTAGAAATTAGTGGGATATTGTGAATGTGCCACAGAAAATACACAGGACCATAATTTCCAAGCCATATAAATTCAAACTTTATTGGTAACACTAGCAAAGAAATAAAAATTAAAAATTTTAAAATATTCGTTTTGTGACTAGAAGCCTGGTATCATTTCGAAGAAACGACATTTAAATAGGAGGTCCGTTCAAAAAGAAAAGTGACTTCAAATTTCGAGGGCTACGTAGATGGGGTATTCGATTTTTTTTTGTTACGAAGTATGGTGAAAGTTCTCGGCCTGATACAGAGATGGCGTTCTAATCAGCGAAAATTTATGTTTCCTACCTGGGTGCACGTGTCATTAGTTCGTACGATAAGTATCTCAAATAGTTTATTTACACGAATTTTCGCAGTAGACGTTGATAAAAGTTGTGATAATTCAGAATTATAATATTTATTTATTTATTCTATAAGTTTTGAGTATTTATTAATTCTTCTTAAAAAAAAATTATTTATTTTTACCACCATCTGTAATCGATGACATTGCAAGACTTGAAGCTTTGTCTAATGATTACATAATTTAATATGATTTGGTTAATTGTAGTAATCAGAGGCCGTTCATTTTTTAATTCTGTCTTGATGTTTTTTGCATGGCTTGCAAAGTTTTATTAGCAATATTATTGAAATGAATTTTAAATGAAATACATAAGAATTTGTTGTAAGGCATAGAACTTTCTCGAAATAACATATTTATTCCATTTCATTTTATTTTGAATATTATAAATTGTCTTTCGCACGTTTATTCGTAAGTGTATTTCTCTAGTCAAGTTTTTTCGTTAGTCTTTTTGAAGCTCTACAAGAACACATCACATATGTATGTTTTTAGATTGTTTTACAAATATTACATTTTGTACATAAATTTATTCAGTGTTCAGTCCTGATTAATATCATGAAGTGGCAGGAATATTAATTGTACATCCTTACCGTAAAGTTCTCATCAGACGACTCTCGTAGCAGCAGCAATATCAAGTTCACATCTGTCTCAAAACTCAACTTCGAACTTTTCTCGCAAAAAAATTAGTAAATAATTGAAAGCCAGAATATCAATTACATTCTTGCTCGAAGATTTCTCTGTGTTCAGTCGAAAAGTGTTAACAAAGGTTACAGATCATCGCGGCAGCAATTCTGATTCTTGCGATAAATAGTAATGGAACATTTCAAGAAGGTTCGACAACCGTAAGTTCTTAATTCTAAAGCAATATGTAAGTATTGTATGTATTGCAAATTCTAAAGCAATTTGTATATATTCTAAAGAAAACATGTCCCGTCGTACCATTTACAAAATCATAATACATCGAACTTGTGGATCCACATGAAAAGACACCATGGGAGTGAATTGGATACGGCTTCAGTGCCGAAGACAACGAGGAGTGATGACATTGGCCCACTACCTAAGAGACAAGCAACTCTAACAGAGATGACCGACAAAAAATCATTTCATAGAGATTTTGGTGCGTCGATATAGAGCTATTTGACTTAGTCAACAACGTAGGCTATCAACAATTGTTAAAGAAGCTATGCCTGAATTACAAAATGGTATCACGTTTCCACATTACGGGAAAAGTTATACTAAAATATATGAGCGAGTGAGAACTAAAGTACTAGAACTGTTAAAAGAGTTGTTGCATATTATGATAACCAGATATATGGACAAGTGACTAATCTTCGCAATCGAATGATTTTATTAGCGTAACAGCTCATAGGATAGTTTAATACAAGCTTTACTGCCTCGAAGTAATGCCATTCGAGGGTTTTCAGCACTCAGGATCCAATATAGCATGTAATATAAAGAAGGCTTTTCGGTATTGGGATATACAGGACAGAGTTCGAGCCATAGTTACAACAAACATAGATTCAACAAACATATAATTTAGTATCCATCAAATCTTTGGCTCATTCACTGCAATTGGTAATTGAAGCTAGCCTTTTTAAACAGGATCAGATGAATATCATGATTACTAATGAACGGTCTATCATTGGTCATTTTGATCATTCTACGTGGAGCAGTAAGATTTAAAGGAAATGCAAGACGCTCAAAACGTTCCGAATCTTGTACTTATTTATACAAGACGTATCTACGCGATGGAACTCGACATTGCAAGCGTTAAGGCGATTGCTGGAGTTAGTCTAAAGTGCAACGTAGAACGCACAACGGAAGAATGGATAATGATGGATGAGGTAGTGAACATTTTATGTTATTTTAAAGAGGTTACAAAATCAAGCAGCAAAGCCACAGCTGTATTATCCGACTCTATTCAGTTAATTAACAGTCTCCGAAGAGCTTTCCACAACATCAAACACACAGACGGTCAGTCTTTTGCAAGAGTGAATGTATCCAAACTTATGGCGGCTGATATAATATTGGCTCTTAATTAAAGATTTTATTTAGAAAAATAAGATTTAGAAAATGAAGAATCGTATTACTTAGTCTCCGTAATAGGTCCGCGTTATAAACTTCGAATATTTCATAAACAATCTACCATTAGCATCGCAAAAAGGCGGCTCGGATTGTTACTGAACTCTTGAAACTATCAAGTACAAGTTCTGAGCCATCTACGAGATGTGGAATATAGAGCATTTATGAAAATATTATTAAATGCGCTGAAAAATATGAGCCCTCTCCCTTTTGAGTACTGATTCTCTCAAAGAACTAGAGAGATATTGGAGATCCCCTGAGATATCAAGAGAAGCAGATCCTCTCCTTTTCTGGCGCAGTGACGTTTTACATACAAATTTGAAAAAAATGGCACAAAAATATTTTAGTTTAGAAATGAGTTCTGTCGCATCTGAAAGGCTATTTTCAACGGCAGGTCTCATCCAAACAGACTTACGAAATCGGCTTTCACCTAATAATTTAGGGATGTTGAGTTTCCTAAATAAAAATCTTATTAATGTGAATTTTGATGATTCATTTCGAATCTGAACTTTATGATTAAATTGATATTTTCTTTAATTACTATTTTCCAAAATAACTAATATTTTGTTAAATTACAATTTCCAAATTTCGTAAGTTAACATTCTAAATCCATATTATATATGTAAGTAATGTCATTTGTTTCTGTATTTCAAGCAAGCCAAGCTTCTGTATTTCAAGCAACACCTTTTGAAGTCTGCAGTGTCCGCATCCGCATGAGTATCGTTGATGATTTTCAATAAATATCGTTCTCGGTATCGTATTAGCAGAAGCGCGTATCGATGCATCATTACTTGCTATGTGGCGGCTTCTATGTATCAACGGATGCTGTTGCATATTTATTGTTTCACATGGTCAATATACAGTGTACACTCCATTTAACGCCACTCGATTTAACGACAAACTCACTAAGAGTCGAACTTACTTGACTCTGGTTGGTTTACCTTGTTGTCCATACAATGATACACTCGATGTAGCATCACACCCAATCTAAATAACGATCCAATACGTCATTATTAAGCAATAAACAGTAGTTTTTAAGTTGCCGAAATTAGTAAAAACTGTAGCTGTCTAGGTTCTTTTGTTTATTGTTTTGTTGCTTTATTATCTAGCTCGTATTTACCATGACTGTCGGCATCATACGTACCGAAGATTCTAAAAATTGATTCTTTTGTTTAGATCTTGTGATTACCTTCCACGCGGTTTTTGACTCGACGGCTGCTAGACTGTCATTAGGTTTGTTAAGGATTATCTACACGTTATCATATTCATTCTTAGTTGCTCACAAACTTTCGAACTGTGAACATAACGAGTAAGAAATTCTTTATGTGTAATGACGAAAAACTTTTATTAATACTCGCAATAAGAGGCGGGAGAAAAGATAAGTGATTCCAACATCGCTTTGAATTCAGTCGCTCTACCGTGTCTACAATATGGAAAAAAACAAAGAAAAAATTCTAGAAGCAGAGGAGGATGGAAAATCTTCTAATTAAAGAAACCTAAATACGGAGATATGAATCAATCTAAGCTATCATATTCTTACAGACAACGCCAGAATAATATGCCTTTCTCGGGGCAGATCGTGAGAGCTATGTTTTCTGAAGAACTTGGCTTATCGGTTTTCAAAGCATCAGAAAGACGGCTCGGAAAATTCAAGCAACGTCACCATATCAACTATGATATAATTGATGGAGAAGCATGAAGTGTTGATACGAATGTTACTCTGACAACTGGATAAATAGAGTGTGGCCAAAATTGAAAGAAAAGTACGCTTGAAGTGACATTTAATGCCGATGAAGCCGAAATTTTCTATAAGTTGACCCCCGATAAAACTTTGAAATTTAAAGGAAAGTGTGCAGGAGGAAAACTCCAAAGAGCGTATTACAGTGCTTGTAGCTGCTAATGTAAATAGCACAGAAAAAAGGAAGCTGGTGGTAATAGGCACATTAAAAAATCCGCGGTATTTTAAGAATATTAAACAATTGCCAGTCATCTATAAAGCTAATAAATCAGCCATGAGATGCATCAGTCATGAGATCAACGATGAGATGCAGAATTAAAGGAACGAAAAATCTTGCTTCTTGTCGACAACTGCCCTGCTCATCCCCTTATATCTAAGCTTCAAAATAAAGAGTTGGCATTTTTTCCACCAAACACGACTAGTGTCATACAATCAATGGATCAAATCATGACTAAGTCTCAAGGATTACTACAGAAGGAAACTATTCATGGAACTAGTCGAATCTGAAGGTTAAACTTCTATTAATACGCTGCATGCAGTAAATTTTTTATACAAAGGCTGGGAAGAATTGACAGCCACAAATATACAACGCTCTATTCGTCGTGCTTGACTTTGTACCAGTTCTACGAGTGATGAAGTAGAAACGGGACCAGGTTTGAAAGTGAACATGACGTTCTATTAACTGAGTGGGTCCAACATGCCACAAAATTTCACTGAAATCTACAAACCTACAAAGAAATAGACGACAGCCTGGCCACTACAGCTTCACTTACAGATGAAGAAATTCTGGATTCGATTGGACATATTGGTAAACAAAGTAATGAAAAAGATGATCTGAGCCTCCACCAAGCATTAAACAAGCACTCGTTGCAGCGAAATTATTAGAAAAATACTTTTTGTATCACCAAGTTGATTCCACAGTATCCCAAGATATTAATAAAATACATAAAAAAATACATTTAAATTACTGGTGCAGCAAATAACGTCAGGCGAAGATAATAGACTATACGCAATGAGCGTTGTTATTTGCATTAATATTAATGTTTGTTATTTGTAAATATACTTTATTAGTACATAATATTATAATAATGAAATATGTAATATTGATTTTTCATCTCTCTGTTTAACGACAACTTTCAATAAGGCCATAAAATGCGCAGACCCTTTAGTGTCCTATATAGAGTTTGCACTGTATTTGAATATTTAATGAAAAATAATGGGTAAAAGCATATTTTTTAAAAATATGTATAAATAAAAATCAATTACCGCATATATGAAAGCTGTCACGAAAAGAAGCGACATGGCTGTATTTGGTATTGCAGCCCCTGATGAAAACGATGAATTTCTCAATATCAGATGGAAAGATATGTCAGCAGCAATGTCTCCAACTTTTAGTTCTCCATACACGAACGTCATTTAACTGTGCACCTGGAGAATGGACAACGAGTTTATTTCAAGGCAGCAAACACTGGGCACAGAGCTGAACGACCACTAGCGACAACGCTGATAAAGTTCTTCGCGACATTCGCAAGTGATCCATTTATTTTGCTCGTAGATAACGAGATATTTCACATGGAACCCATCATCCCAGAAATTCAAACGTCGGAAACACAGAAAGCCTGTTCCTGGATACGTGAATGTATATTCAACCGATGAATTGGGGCCCATTTACACAGTTCATCCGAGCAATGACGAATGATTGACCTGCGTTTGTTATTGGTAAATGTTCGCGGACCGACTTCATTTGAATTTCTACGAACTGTCAGTGGTTGCGCGCAACGTATCGAGAAGCCTGTCAGTGTTTACATTTGCTCGAGCATGACATTCATTGGGATCACACACTCGCTGATGCTGTTATTTCATTTAAATCATCATTTTAACGTGTTTTCCACAGAATCCACTTCATTTGTGGAACAAATAGAACAGCAATATGGCTGAAGACATCATTTTGAAGAGACATTTTGCATCGAATGCGTACAATAACAAAGTCCGAACTTGAATTTAACGACCCACAATGAGGCGTCGGTTTTTCTAAAGGATTTGTGCGTGATGATGTCCGGTAAGATGTTGCATGAATTAGGAATGCGTCGAATCACCCCATGCACGATGCATTCGTCAGTAGAGAATTTGAACGAAAACGACAATACGATCGAGATGCTTTGAGTTAATCAGTACGAACAAAGGTCCCACTTTTGAATCAACAGCAAAAAACCACACAGAAAAACACATTGATGATAGCAGTCAAGAACTTCTACGGAGGAATCTTCTTCTTCGATGCACCTGACGGAACTGGCAAAATTTTCCTAATTTCATTGATTTTAGCTTCGATACGCGCACAAAGTCAAATAGCGCTCTGATCGTGGCATCATCTCGGTCGCTGCAACATTGTTAGAAGGAGGATGAACACCACATTCCGCGCTCAAACTGCAACTGAATTTGCAAAAAATAGTTGAACCAAAGTGCAACATTGTCAAAAAATTATCAATTTCGAAACTACTACAGAGCTTGGGATGAATGTACGATTGCGGACAAACGAACATTTGAGGCATTCGATGGAACGTTAAAAGATTTACGCAATAATCAGGACCTCTTTGGAGATACGATTGTTGTGCTGGCCGGCGATTTTCGCCAAACGCTGCCAGTCATACTAAGATCAACAGCTGCTGATGAAATAAATGTCAAGCAAGCATTCATCAAATTTGTGTAGATACGTGAAACTATCAAGTTAATAACGAATATGCAAGTCGCGTTACAAAATGACGAATCGACGAAAGTATTTCTCAAGCGATTATTGACCAGATTTCCTTTCCACCTAATTTTTGTCAATCCGCAACGTCCAAAAAAAATTGATCAAGAAAGTAAATCAAATATTGGTGCAAATTACAAAAACCATGCTTCGTTGAGCTAACAAGTAATTTTGGTATCGCAAAATAAGGACGTAGACGATATGAACATAAAAATTCAAAGTCAAATCGCTGGCCAATTGCATCCATTTAAGTCGATCGATTCCATTACCAATCCAGATAAAGTTATCAATTATCCAATAAAATTCCTGAATTCATTGGATTTGCTAGGAATACCAGGCCATAATTTGCGCCTCGATGTCGGCTCGGTGATAATCTTGTTACGCGATCTAAACAAACCGAAACTATACAACAGAATAAGACTCGCTGTTAAGAGACTGATTCGTTTACCCTCCGGATGGAAAGATAAAAAATATCGTTCATCACCAAGCGTTGCGATAAATGCATTAAAAACACCAAAAATTATTTTCAAAACAATGAATTCCTATTTATTTCATCATTTCAATAAACTTATGATTATATTGACAATGTTTTATTTTAATTCACACAAATTCAAGGAAAGATTCGGATGGATTCGGATGGATTCGGATGGATGAATCCCTTCTCGTCTAACAGACTGACCGACACAGACGACGCATAGCCTAAACCACTGGAGATAGAGACATGTTATAAAATAAACATACTTAATATTTTTTGCGAAACGCACTTCTCATTTTCATTAGTAAATTGAAGCCGGGGCGGTTCGCTAATAATAAATATAATTTTTAATGTTTTTGTGTATTTTAATATGTTCGCCCTCAGCCTTCAGCTCAGCAAATCCTTCATCAGGCAATGTGCAGTAATTTTGTCAATTTATCTGGCAATCCTACTATGGACAAAAGATGATGAAATTTTGTATCGTTCATTTGATTGGTTATGTTTTGTAAAATTTCTAAAATTTTGGATTTATTGTTGATTTTATGAAAAAATATTTTAAATATAAATCATTTTGGAAATAATTCTGAAAGTGCTGTTTTAATATAATAATTTATTAAATTGCAAAATATGCGACGTCACACCCAGTGCTCGATTATAAAAATTATAAGCCACCCGCTAAGCAATGCACCACCTAGTAACTATTCTCAATTGAGCGGTGGCCATATTGTAATTGTATAGGCACATTATAAAGCCCAATACACACTGAGCCCGCCGGGCCGCCGACACAGCCTGGTGGCGACACAACCCGGCGGCCTGTATGAAATGAATCATGTCGGCAACATGCGGCTGCGCGTGTTACCCGCCGACATGTTGGCGGCTTGGGTACGCTTGCGTTCAGTTACCCGGCAACACTCGAACTGTAGTGGCGTGCTTGTATTTTTTACGACATGGAGTGGGACGACGAAAAATGTTTTACGTTAATTAATTTTTATCATGAGAAGAAGGTATTCTGGAATTCAAAACACCCAGATCATAAAAATCGACCAAAGCGTTTCGACTCATTGAATGAAATAGCAAACCATTTTAATACAAATGTATCAGAAATAGAAAGAAAAATTAAAAACTTGATAAGTCAGTATTGTAGAGAAAAAAAAAGTGACTGACTCAAAAAAGTGGGGTATCGGTACAGATTGTGTTTATCAGAGCAAGTGGTTTGCATATAAATCATTTAGTTTTTTGCAAAACAAGAATACTCCTACTGCCACGATCGATTCTGTAAGTAAAAATGCACTTATTATTTTTATCCAAAATTTTTTATTGTACAGAACAAGTTCAAAAGTGCTGACCCACCATAGTGTTAAATGTAACACAATACAACAGATAAAAAATATTTTAATTTCAGGAGACATCAAACGAGAGCAGTATTGTACAATCCCAGCAAAATGATTCATCTCATTCATTTGCCGATGACACGATTAAACGTCCCAGAAAAAATATAAACATTGAGATGTTTTCACAAGCTCTGAATATTATGAAATCTGTCTCCGATCGAAAAAATCAAACACAAGAAAAAGATGAAGACATTCTTTTTGGAGAATATATTGCAGCAAAACTCAGAAAAATGGATAAATCAACAAATGCAATACTAAAACATCGAATTAATAACATTATTTTTGAAACCGAAATTGGATATCAGACATATAGGTATGCAGATTACGCAAGACCTTCTAGCTCCCGTAGTCATCCAGGGTACTGTACAGGTTCTCCAAATGATCAGCTAAATGCATATTCTTTTAACCCCTCGTCATCTGTATATTCTACTGTTACGAGCCCGGATCATCAGCATTTTACCACCACAAATCCTGATAATCAGCCAAATACAAACCCTTCATCTCTATATCCCAAAAACATAAGCCCTCATCTGCAACTTCCTGGAGTTGAATCTTCGGTACCAGTAGCGCTTGATGAAAGTTCTAATAGTGAACGTATAAGCAGCCAAGATTTAGAGAACGTGTTTAAATCTCTAAATGAAAAATAATTTTTTTTCTTTAAGATCTTTATTATATTGTTATAATTTGAAATAAATGTAGCTTAGCATGAGAAAATTAATCACGAAATAAATCTGTCTTTTGAAATGTTATGATTAATTAAGAGTCATTAATTGTAAACACAAATTAAAATATAACTCATTATTATGTTTTTTATTAAATCTTTAAAATTTGATTAAATTGATCATTGATCATACTGCCATTCTAAGTTTCCGACATCGGAGAGAAAATATTCAACCAACTCGTTCTTTGTATCTTCAGGACACAGATTTGTATTGACCTCTCTTGGCAAGACATCAAAACAATTATTTTCAGGAGTTACTGTGCGCCATTCACCTGGTATGATTTCACCGTTATCATTTTCAGAATCATATTCGTTTCGCTGTATATTTTTTTTTATATAATTGAACAAATGTACACATGCCAATGTCACAATAGCAGTTTTTTGTGAACATAGCTGGATAGGTCTCTTGAATATTTGAAATTTTAAATATTCAAGAGACAAAAATGTGTTTGGGCAGTTAACCAGTAACTGCCCAAACACATTTTCAACTACTCTTCGTCCTCGACATATACGATAATTGAAAACTATTTTGGGAGATCTTTTTGTGTGATTACCATCGTAAGGTTTTATAATGTGGGTTAGTAATGCAAAAGCATCATCATCCAAAAAAAATATGGCACTGGTACATTTCTCTCAGGTAGAGGTTTGTTGTCCGGCAAATTTAAAGAATTGTTATTTACCATTCTGCATAACGCAGAGTTATTAAAAACACCGCTATCTGAAATGCGACCCTGACATCCCACATTAGCGTATAAAAACTTGTAATCTGCATCCACTAATGCAAATAGTACAATACTGAAATAAGTTTTATAGTTAAAATATTCACTTCCACTTCTTGGTGGACATTGAATTTTTACGTGTTTTCCGTCCATTGATCCAAGGCAATTAGGAACATTCCATCTATCCAGATATCTATCTGCAACTTTTTTCCATTCGTTTGAAGTTCTCGGAATCTAAAATAAGAACATTAACTAAATTATACTTCGAACTAAATCAAACAGCACAAAAAATATACATCTATTTAAAATTTATATATATTAACATTTAGATTTATTTAAAAAAAATAAACATTTAATTTTACCTTTACATACTTCGAAAGGCCATCGATTATAGCTTGGCATACTTCTGGGATAATGTATGAAATAATTTGAGGAGATACTTTGAACACGTCACAAAGGCTAATGAATGATTCGCCCGTACTCAGGTATTTTAATGTTATTGCTAATCTGTCTTGTGGCGAAATTGCAATTCTGCAATTTGTATCTTTTTTAACTATTCATGGCCCAACAACATTCAATATATATTCAAAGTCGGTATTGGTTAATTTCATTAATGTTTTAAAATGTATGGGATTTTGTACAATCAAGTCATCTGCTTTCAAATCTATTAATCTGTCATGATTGCTATAACAATTGCGACTCAGTAAACTAGGTTTAACCCAACAGCTTCGTTCCCTTTGGAGCAATCCAGCAATAAACATTCCACAAGCTGCTATCAACAGATCACTGCCATCGTCCATTTTTAAGATTATTTCTATTTACTGAATTATCGAAGATACACCACCAAAATTATACGACACAACCACACAACCTTTATCGACACGCGGCAATCACTGACTGCCAAATAAATTTTTCATCTCAAGCCGACATGCCGCCGACCAAATTTTCCGACTTGTAATAAGTGAAGCCGCCAACTAGACCGCCGACAAAAAGTTGCCGACATATGTCGGCGGCCCGGCGGGCTCAGTGTGTATTGCGCTTAATGCTGCAAGTTGGCAACATAACATCGCAATACTTATAGGACGGGGGAATCCCTTAATATTGTTTTCCGATTCGAGCTGTTTTTATAACCCGACCATGTCGAATAGTTTTCGAATTGTATGCAATAAGAAAATAGTAAAATGGATATTTAATTTGCTAAGCTTACACCAACAGCCAGTCAACTCAGTCGTTCGTTCCTACCACAATTAGGGTACCGACTCCAGAAGTCCAACCCCAGTCAAGTCAACCAGTGTTCAGACTTTTTACCACTTTAAATGTGTAGGAATAAAGCTATAATTTAAGAATAAATTTATAATTTATTTTAACCAATCAAATTATGCTTTATCGGTTCTGCGACTCGTCATTGGTCAGTATAAAATGTATGAGTTAATGTGACTATTAAAGGCAAAGAGGAATTTCAGTCCATTTTGGCATTGTCAGCTGACAAACTAACGTAACTGCCGCCATTTTTTTTTAACTGTTTGTAATTTCAATATTTTAGTAATCTATTGTACATAATTTGTTATGTATGTGACTGATATAGATACATCCTATCATTTTTTAATTAAATCATATCATTATGTAACGAATTTACGTAAATGTTGGGATGGCCGGGTTTTTACTTTTGAGCATTTTCCGGAAGTAAGCCGCCTCCAACTGACAATTGGTTTTAGCAACATTTTTAGTTACGAGTGTCAGTGGTATAAATGAATAGCTCTTTAATAACTATTTATTTTGAAGTAAACATGTCATATTATTTTACCAAAACTCCAGTTATCAGCCACCTAACAATCGCGAATTACGTGTGGCTGAGCACTGGAGGTGATAGATCCAGTGTCAGAGTACTTACTAGGTAATTTGTAATTAAAAAGGACAGTTGCTTTTTTTATAATTAGCTTTATTTATTTTCAGATTCTAGTCGTGTCTTTTTCGAGGTCAATACTGCAATATCCAATGGATGAACTGATACAAACTTTAGATGGTGTAAGAAACGGCATGAAAATTAGAGAAGCCCACTATGGGTTTATGGTGTTCCTCGAGGTACGTTGGAACACAGGCTTCACTTTCGAGTATCTGACGGTCAAGTGGCTCATGAATATTACAGCTTGCTAATTTTCACTAAAACCTGACAATCTTTTGAATACTGTTCAGAATATTATGATTGAAAATAGCAGGCCTAACCCTTTCGTAGACTGAAGACCGGGTAAAAAAATGGGTGCAATTTTTTTAAAGGAAATCTAATGCTTTCTTTGAGGACACCTGAAGCCATCTCAAAAGTGGTTTGATAATCTTTTAGAATATCTAACTTCAGTTAAAGCACTAGATGTGATAGAAAACCCTCAAAAAATATTCACCAGAGATGCAAACGAATTTTATAATATGCTCTAAAACTGGAAAAGTAATAGCACCACGTGAATATAAGAATGTATACCAAATTATCAAGGGAAAAGAAAAGGAGGTAATCACTTTTCCAGCATTTTTTCACAATTATTATACGATATTTTACCTCCGCGTGTTTTTTTTTTCATTACATCAAACCAACCAAAGATGTGAACAGCATGCCTGATAGTTGGTTTCTTGGTAAATCTGACACTGGTAGGATGAAAGTGGATATATTTTTGGATTATATATCAAAATGTCTCAATAAACATTCATTAGTAATAACGCAGCCAACGTCAAAAAAGCCATAGCTGATATAGGGTGGAAGCAGTACGGATGCTATAGAGATACGTTGAACTTAATAGTGCTAAAACTATCGTCCGTTATTTTAAGACAAGTACGGTAGCGCTAGAAAAATTATTAAAAGCGCAATCACAGAAAAAGCCGGACGTGACACCAAAACGCTCGATACAGGAAGTATCGACCAGGTGGAACTCTACGTTTGCTATGATACAGCGATTCGTTGAACTAGAAAATCAAATATGTGCCACTGTTGCAATTCTTAAAAAAGATTTGCCAATCATAACTGTCGAGTAAGGGACAATATTTCATGAACTGTGCAAGGTTTTAAAACCTTTCGAAGAAGTTACCAAAGCTATGAGTGGTGAAAATTATATGACAGCCAGTACTATCATAATCATGACACGCTGTCTAAGAGAATCTTGTGAGTAACTGCTCCTGGAAGGCTTTAGTGTTATAACAAATAATGTAATTACAGCACTTCGGACAGGCTTACATAAAAGACTAGAAGGTGTTGAGAGAAGTGGCACGTTCTCGGTATGTACAATTTTACAACCAAGGTACAAAATGAATGTATTCTCTGACACAAATGAGGCAGCAAAAGCAAATAAAATGCTGGAAGAGATACTTGCAACTGATATTGGACGGCGACGACATGGAGAAAAAAACAAACTGCTACAATCCACTTCAACCTCAGCTTCCATACCGGTACGAGATAAATTTTCACCTTGGTCCATTTTAAGCAATATTGTCGGGACGCAGTAGCAGCAAGTAGGCACACCTTTGTCGTGTGCCTTCAAGGAAGTAGACTCTTATTTAAAAGACAACATTCTGCCTATGTTTAACGACACTGGGAAATTTAACTGTCTATTGCAATGGTGGCAACTTAACAGCCACATTTAACCCAACCATATGAAATATTGATTTCTATGAATTGTGTTATATATAGTCTTCAATCCGATGAAAAAAAAGTTTATGCGAATATCTCACTTTTTCAATTTTTTTATGGCCAACAATAGGTGGAGCCGCGATTCTAAACAATTACCAATCATAGTTTCACAGTAAACACTAATCAACCATAAATACATTTAATGCAGTCAGTCCTAAGCCTGAATAAAGTATGAAGGGAAGTTAATTTATTGATTTAACTGTATAGCTACAAACATTTAGATAGTGTTTAATTTATTTTCGTTTCATGTATAACTGTATAGTTGGTGGAGGTATTTATGCAAACAATCACAGTAGCTGAATAAAAAGAGCTAGTTACAAAAATCACCAGTTTTGAAACAGGTGACACTGGTTTCGTCACTGGTTTCGTTACTTTTCTTGAAAATGACGTAACGACCCACGTCGACAACCTATCAAATATTCCAGAGTGAGTATTTAAACATTTGCCTATGTTCTAATTGTTTTAATGGTAGTTTTAAGCGTAACACGTAAATAATGGCATGTTCTAATTTTATTATAGGTGTGAGGGCGACGTTTTTTCAGGAAAGGACATCCGCCGTACCGCAGAAATGTTCGTCGAGAAAACTGGGAATAAGATAGTTGTGTCTTTACAAAAAAAGCTCGTTTGTTTAACAGTGCTGTGCCTTCAGTGTTTCCAAACTGTCCTAGTTATTTAAGTGCAGCGGGACATTCAAGAGAAAGTGTAGAACAGAAACGTTCGCGCATTGAAAATAAAACATTAGAATAAGTTCTTAGTGAAAGTATTCAGTCACAAAACGAATATGAAAAAAAATATATGTTTAATTGTTTTAGTGAATTTCTAGCATGTTTAACTTCGAGGTGAGCGAGGATTTGATTGTTGTCAAGAAAGTTGATGTAGTAATATTTGTTACAATTTCTTTGTCGAAAGCCCCAGAAATATCAGTTTCACCAACCTTTGATAATAATTTAGAACTAAAATTGTTTAAAAATCATAATGAATTAAAGAAATTTTGCAGTGAAATATTTCCAAAAAAGATTTGAAATATTAAAGACATTTTCTTAGTACTGGATATCTTTAAAAATCAAAATACTAGCGACCAATCTTTCTATAATACTTGTTTTAATATTGTTGATATGTTAAAGTGCGCTTACATAAATTTAGATGATGACATCAAATGTACAAAAGTAGATTTTTTATGCGAACAGACTTTATTAACCACAAAAAAGAAAGACTTAGATACTCTACAAACTTTTTAATTTATTTCAGTCTATTATATTCTATTTCACCTCACGTTTATCGTCACTTGCGCAGTATTATTTTTTACATACGCCCTAACTCTTCAAAACATTTGTTCGAAATATAACTGCGATCCAAAAGATGAACAGAGTCAGACTACAATTTTCTTAGATATATTAAGCAAAATTTTAGCCTTGTAAACCAATCAGACCATATTGTCACTTTAAAAATGGATGAAATTTATCTAAAGCCATTATTTGATTATAAAGCAGGTAATATAGCAGGCATGTCTTATACTAACCGACATGCTGCAACTACAGCGCACGTTTTTATGATAAAAAGTCTATTGAGCTTATTTAAAGAAATTGTCTATATTTTACCTGTAAACAAAATTAATGGTGCAGATTTATACCAATATATTAATAAAGTCATAACAGGCTTACATGCTATAGATTTTAATGTTATACGAGTATGTGTAGTTAGTGACAATAATTATGTGAATAAGAAAGCTATGTCATATTTCAATTCACCACCTAAATTTGATATAGTATATCACATCGACATAGACGTTTGTTTATCCAAATTTTGATGATTTACTTGATACATCTAATAACATTGCCCCGTTTGCTAACATCAAATCTTTACATGATTTAGAAAATTGCAATTTAGTTAAGTATGCTCACACTTTAAATCTCAGGTTTTTGAATCCTAGTAACTTCGAGCCTCAGAATGTAAAATTAGTATTAAATGTAAATAATTAGCATGTTCACAATGGTTTATTAGTAATCGGTAGGCAACATAAATTACAAAATTGTGGAATATCGTTAATGTAAAAACATTGTTTAAGGATAAAAGAAAAAATAAATTACAAAATTATAAAACTACTGCAAAATTTGTCAATATTGCCTTAAAATGGTGGAATCAGGGAGTGGTCAAGCAGGTCCTCAATTTGGTGACAGCATCGCCCCGTGAAATTGGCGGCAAATTTTAAATATGTACAGCGACCTCTAGCGTCAGGCTATGTGTCACCAGGCAAGAGACGCTACGAACACTCTAGAAAACTCAGACGGAAACCACTCAACACTGAGTCTGTTTGAAACGACTGACAATTTTTTACTGCGCAAAAACATATTTCACATATTTAATATTATAAGTTTTGTATAATAATTAGGTAAAAAGGGTGTTGTAGCTATTGTTTTGTTATATGTTAAGGTCTTTGTAATTTTGTTTCATTATATATTAAGATCTTTGTTTTATTTTGTAATGGCGTTATTGTATGGTGGTGTAATTCTTACATAGAACAAAGGAAAAATTTGTCATTTTTTTTCCTGCCTCGTAACGAAAGCCGGTAAGTGTTATCCATTATTGCTTATTAGATAACATCCCAAAAATTAATAAATAATTTTAATGGTGACTTGCGACGTTGAGATGTTTATTGTTAAAATTTAATTCGAAGAATTGCAAAGTATTTTGATAGGTGAATATTAACTCTCGTAATGTTGTGATGAGCGGATTTTATTTTCAAATAACACGATTATAAAAATAATATCCCATGTAACGAGTGCATTCAGGTCAAATCGAATTTTTACTGTTTTGTTTAAAACAAAACTTGCACTAAAAGATGTTTTAGATAGTTAATTAATACACATTTTTTTTCTTTTATGATCCCCCTCTTAGAAATAATTTAAGTATGTATGATTTAATGTATAAAGGTAATATTGTGAAATGGTCCTCTATTGAAGAAGTAGCTCTAGATATTGAACATCCCCGTAAGTTAAAATTGCTTCCAAAAATTAACCATAATCAAATATATCTCTCTAATTTTAAGTCTATGAAGGTAAAGTATGCAGCCCAAATATTAAGTGATTCTGTTTGTGCAGCAATGAGTGTTTTCATAACCCTCCAAAAAATCGAGTCGCAAGCTGTACATACGGCAAATTTCATAAGTGATGTAAATAAATTATCTGATACTTTTAATAGCAATAAATATGGTAGGGAAAATAATTGCTTGTGATATGTTCCTTCACATAATAAGTTATCATTTTTCTTTTTTGGAAGATATGGTTAAAAATTTAGCGTAATTAATAGACATAACCAATATGTTATTAATAGACATAACCAACGAACGTAATATTTTTCCGCAACGATCAAATATCGGACTACGATCACTTTGTGAAAAACTTTAAAGCGAAAATGGAGAATAATAAGTGGTCATTTAAAATTGAAGGTATCAACTGTTTTTATATTATAGATTATAATGTAGATAATGGAGCGAGTGTTTTAAATAGTATTGTGATATGTACGACTTTTTAGTACGTATATTTATTGGTAAAGACGGAATTTTACATAATGATTTAAAATGGATTTTTCCACAAACAAAAAAAATTACTTTATTGTTCCCAATTTCAAAATATTTTATCTATATATTCATTTGATCAAGAACTACAATTCCATTCTACAGAAAATTGTTTATTCAAGGCACGTCATTTTATCATTATATTCTGTTAGTACCGCTCATACTTTAGTTAAAAATAAAAATTTAGTTAAAAATAATATAAAAATATGCCACATGGCATCAATAGTCTTTGCATATGCAATATATTCACAGTCGCCCAACGCATATCATTTATTGAGAGATTTTTTAGTATTTCCCCGTGATAGGTGGATACAAAATATCACTGCGTTATTAAATATGTCACTGGACGATATTCCTAATACTTGCCATTATCCACTATATAGAATACGTTTTTTTGTCTAAGAAAGATAAACCTTTATATATAATAGATGAAATATATTTAAATAATCTATTTTTTATAAGTGCTTTATAGTTTATATATTATGATTGATTATAAGTGCCAGCATTTGTCAGGTTTTAAATATATTGGGGTACATTTCTGGTTATAAAAACAGTTGTGTGTTTCATGATTTCATCAAATTTTGGGTATATTGAAGAGGTTGTCCGGTTAGTACCTGTTAAGCTATACGAGTATCTCGACTACAGTTGAAGGGGCTGACCTTTGCCGCTGTCAATTTCATTAAAAAACGGGGTTTAAATATTATTAATATTACAACTGACAATAAAATTTTGATTAATTATCAAAATATATCTATTTTTCTCCCGTCGTCCAATAGTTTTGACACACAAAATACTTTTTTTTTCTTATGTGATACAGTACGTATATTGAAGAACATCACAAATAATTGTATTATTAAAAACCCACAAAAAAAACTTTTGTTTATCCTGATTTTGAAACAGGGGAAAAGAAAATAGCAAAAAATAAAGATTTGTGTAATTGCTATAAATATAAAGAAAAAAGCTTGGTCAAACAAGCTTATAAATCTCTATATTATAATAAATTACAACGACCGGGTATGGCATTTTGACAATATTTTTCACGACACAACTATTGCTGTTTTAAGGACACAAATATATGAAACATACAGTTGATTTTTTTTTAATAATTAGAAATTAGTGGGATATTGTGAATGTGCCACAGAAAATACACGGGACCATAATTTCCAAGCCATATAAATTCAAACTTTATTGGTAACACTAGCAAAGAAATAAAAATTAAAAATTTTAAAATATTCGTTTTGTGACTAGAAGCCTGGTATCATTTCGAAGAAACGACATTTAAATAGGAGGTACGTTCAAAAAGAAAAGTGACTTCAAATTTCGAGGGCTACGTAGATGGGGTATTCGATTTTTTTTTGTTACGAAGTATGGTGAAAGTTCTCGGCCTGATACAGAGATGGCGTTCTAATCAGCGAAAATTTATGTTTCCTACCTGGGTGCACGTGTCATTAGTTCGTACGATAAGTATCTCAAATAGTTTATTTACACGAATTTTCGCAGTAGACGTTGATAAAAGTTGTGATAATTCAGAATTATAATATTTATTTATTTATTCTATAAGTTTTGAGTATTTATTAATTCTTCTTAAAAAAAAATTATTTATTTTTACCACCATCTGTAATCGATGACATTGCAAGACTTGAAGCTTTGTCTAATGATTACATAATTTAATATGATTTGGTTAATTGTAGTAATCAGAGGCCGTTCATTTTTTAATTCTGTCTTGATGTTTTTTGCATGGCTTGCAAAGTTTTATTAGCAATATTATTGAATTGAATTTTAAATGAAATACATAAGAATTTGTTGTAAGGCATAGAACTTTCTCGAAATAACATATTTATTCCATTTCATTTTATTTTGAATATTATAAATTGTCTTTCGCACGTTTATTCGTAAGTGTATTTCTCTAGTCAAGTTTTTTCGTTAGTCTTTTTGAAGCTCTACAAGAACACATCACATATGTATGTTTTTAGATTGTTTTACAAATATTACATTTTGTACATAAATTTATTCAGTGTTCAGTCCTGATTAATATCATGAAGTGGCAGGAATATTAATTGTACATCCTTACCGTAAAGTTCTCATCAGACGACTCTCGTAGCAGCAGCAATATCAAGTTCACATCTGTCTCAAAACTCAACTTCGAACTTTTCTCGCAAAAAAATTAGTAAATAATTGAAAGCCAGAATATCAATTACATTCTTGCTCGAAGATTTCTCTGTGTTCAGTCGAAAAGTGTTAACAAAGGTTACAGATCATCGCGGCAGCAATTCTGATTCTTGCGATAAATAGTAATGGAACATTTCAAGAAGGTTCGACAACCGTAAGTTCTTAATTCTAAAGCAATATGTAAGTATTGTATGTATTGCAAATTCTAAAGCAATTTGTATATATTCTAAAGAAAACATGTCCCGTCGTACCATTTACAAAATCATAATACATCGAACTTGTGGATCCACATGAAAAGACACCATGGGAGTGAATTGGATACGGCTTCAGTGCCGAAGACAACGAGGAGTGATGACAGTGGCCCACTACCTAAGAGACAAGCAACTCTAACAGAGATGACCGACAAAAAATCATTTCATAGAGATTTTGGTGCGTCGATATAGAGCTATTTGACTTAGTCAACAACGTAGGCTATCAACAATTGTTAAAGAAGCTATGCCTGAATTACAAAATGGTATCACGTTTCCACATTACGGGAAAAGTTATACTAAAATATATGAGCGAGTGAGAACTAAAGTACTAGAACTGTTAAAAGAGTTGTTGCATATTATGATAACCAGATATATGGACAAGTGACTAATCTTCGCAATCGAATGATTTTATTAGCGTAACAGCTCATAGGATAGTTTAATACAAGCTTTACTGCCTCGAAGTAATGCCATTCGAGGGTTTTCAGCACTCAGGATCCAATATAGCATGTAATATAAAGAAGGCTTTTCGGTATTGGGATATACAGGACAGAGTTCGAGCCATAGTTACAACAAACATAGATTCAACAAACATATAATTTAGTATCCATCAAATCTTTGGCTCATTCACTACAATTGGTAATTGAAGCTAGCCTTTTCAAACAGGATCAGATGAATATCATGATTACTAATGAACGGTCTATCATTGGTCATTTTAATCATTCTACGTGGAGCAGTAAGATTTAAAGGAAATGCAAGAAGCTCAAAACGTTCCGAATATTGTACTTATTTATACAAGACGTATGTACGCGATGGAACTCGACATTGCAAGCGTTAAGGCGATTGCTGGAGTTAGTCTAAAATGCAACGAAGAACGCAGAACGGAAGAATGGATAATGATGGATGAGGTAGTGAACATTTTATGTTATTTTAAAGAGGTTACAAAATCAAGCAGCAAAGCCACAGCTGTATTATCCGACGCTATTCCGTTAATTAACAGTCTCCGAAGAGCTTTCCACAACATCAAACACACAGACGGTCAGTCTTTTGCAAGAGTGAATGTATCCAAACTTATGGCGGCTGATATAATATTGGCTCTTAATTAAATATTTTATTAAGAAAAATAAGATTTAGAAAATGAAGAATCGTATTACTTAGTCTCCGTAATAGGTCCGCGTTATAAACTTCGAATATTTCATAAACAATCTACCATTAAAATGGCAAAAAGGCGACTCGGATTGTTACTGAACTCTTGAAACAAGAGTACAAAGTACAAGTTCTGAGCCATCTACGAGATGTGGAATATAGAGCATTTGTGAAAATATTATTAAATGCGCTGAAAAATATGAGCCCTCTCCCTTTTGAGTACTGATTCTCTCAAAGAACTAGAGAGATATTGGAGATCCCCTGAGATATCAAGAGAAGCAGATCGTCTCCTTTTCTGGCGCAGTGATGTTTTACATACAAATTTGAAAAAAAATGGCACAAAAATATTTTAGTTTAGAAATGAGTTCTGTCGCATCTGAAAGGCTATTTTCAACGGCAGGTCTCATCCAAACAGACTTACGAAATCGGTTTTCACCTAATAATTTAGGGATGTTGAGTTTCCTAAATAAAAATCTTATTAATGTGAATTTTGATGATTCATTTCTAATCTGAACTTTATGATTAAATTGATATTTTCTTTAATTTCTATTTTCCAAAATAACTAATATTTTGTTAAATTACAAATTCCAAATTTCGTAAGTTAACATTCTAAATCCATATTATATATGTAAGTAATGTCATTTGTTTCTGTATTTCAAGCAAGCCAAGCTTTTTATTTTTTACACCTTTTGAAGTCTACAGTGTCCGCATCGGTATGAGTATCGTTGATAATTTTCAATAAATATCGTTCTCGGTATCGTATTAGCAGAAGCGCGTATCGATGCATCCCTACTTGCTATGTGGCGGCTTGTATGTTGCAACGGATGCTGTTGCATATTTATTGTTTCACATGGTCAATATACAGTGTACACTCCATTTAACGCCACTCGATTTAACGACAAACTTACTAAAGAGTCGAACTTACTTGACTCTGGTTGGTTTACCTTGTTGTCCATACAATGATACACTCTATGTAGCATCACACTAAATCTAAATAACGATCCAATACGTCATTATTAAGCAATAAACAGTAGTTTTTAAGTTGCCGAAATTAGTAAAAACTGTAGCTGTCTAGGTTCTTTTGTTTATTGTTTTGTTGCTTTATTATCTAGCTCGTATTTACCATGACTGTCGGCATCATACGTACCGAAGATTCTAAAAATTGATTCTTTTGTTTAGATCTTGTGATTACCTTCCACGCGGTGTTTGACTCGACGGTTGCTAGACTGTCATTAGGTTTGTTAAGGATTATCTACACGTTATCATATTCATTCTTAGTTGCTCACAAACTTTCGAACTGTGAACATAGCGAGTAAGAAATTATTTTTGTGTAATGACGAAAAACTTTTATTAATACTCGCAATAAGAGGCGGGAGAAAAGATAAGTGATTCCAACATCGCTTTGAATTCAGTCGCTCTACCGTGTCTACAATATGGAAAAAAACAAAGAAAAAATTCTAGAAGCAGAGGAGGATGGAAAATCTTCTAATTAAAGAAACCTAAATACGGAGATATGAATCAATCTAAGCTATCATATTTTTACAGACAACGCCAGAATAATATGCCTTTCTCGGGGCCGATCGTGAAAGCTAAGTTTTCTGAAGAACTTGGCTTAACGGTTTTCAAAGCATCAGAAAGACGGCTCGGAAAATTCAAGCAACTTCACCATATCAACTATGATATAATTGATGGAGAAGCATGAAGTGTTGATACGAATGTTACTCTGACAACTGGATAAATAGAGTGTGGCCAAAATTGAAAGAAAAGTACGCTTGAAGTGACATTTAATGCCGATGAAGCTGAAATTTTCTATAAGTTGACCCCCGATAAAACTTTGAAATTTAAAGGAAAATGTGCAGGAGGAAAACTCCAAAGAGCGTATTACAGTGCTTGTAGCTGCTAATGTAAATAGCACAGAAAAAAGGAAGCTGGTGGTAAAAGGTACATTAAAAATTCCGCGGTATTTTAATAATATTAAACAATTGCCAGTCATCTATAAAGCTAATAAATCAGCCATGAGATGCATCAGCCATGAGATCAACGATGAGATGCAGAATTAAAGGAACGAAAAATCTTGCTTCTTGTCCACAACTGCCCTGCTCATCCCCTTATATCTAAGCTTCAAAATAAAGAGTTGGCATTTTTTCCACCAAACACGACTAGTGTCATACAATCAATGGATCAAATCGTGATTAAAAGTCTCAAGGATTACTACAGAAGGAAACTATTAATGGAACTAGTCGAATCTGAAGGTTAAACTTCTATTAATACGCTGCATGCAGTAAATTTTTTATACAAAGGCTGGGAAGAATTGACAGTCACAAATATACAACGCTCTATTCGTCGTGCTGGACTTTGTACCAGTTCTACGAGTGATGAAGTAGAAACGGGACCAGGTTTGAAAGTGAACATGACGTTCTATTAACTGAGTGGGTCCAACATGCCACAAAATTTCACTGAAATCTACAAACCTACAAAGAAATAGACGACAACCTGGCCACTACAGCTTCACTTACAGATGAAGAAATTTTGGATTCGATTGGAAATGTTGGTAAAAAAAGTAATGAAAAAGATGATCTGAGCCTCCACCAAGCATTAAACAAGCACTCGTTGCAGCGAAATTATTAGAAAAATACTTTTTGTATCACCAAGTTGATTCCACAGTATCCCAAGATATTAATAAAATACATAAAAAAATACATTTAAATTACTGGTGCAGCAAATAACGTCAGGCGAAGATAATAGACTATACGCAATGAGCGTTGTTATTTGTATCAATATTAATGTTTGCTATTTGTAAATATACTTTATTTATTTGTAAATATACTTTATTATAATAATGAAATATGTAATATTGATTTTTCTTCTCTCTGTCTAACGACAACTTTCAATAAGACCATAAAATGCGCAGACCCTTTAGTGTCCTATATGGAGTTTGCACTGTATTTGAATATTTAATGAAAAATAATGGGTAAAAGCATATTTTTTAAAAATATGTATAAATAAAAATCAATTACCGCATATATGAAAGCTGATCACTTGAAAACGGCTCGGCCGATTTGGCTAATTTTTTTTGTGCGTTATTAATTGTCGGGACAAGGTTTGTATGAATGGTAGAGAAAATACGTCCGGATGAAATTGATGCAATCATTTGCGCAGAAATTCCTTATCCTGAAACAGATCAAAGGTTGTATGAAGTGGTGACGACGAATATGATTCATGGACAATGTGGCGATCACAACCGGGAATCACGGCGCATCATCGGAAACAAATACCCCTAACGTTATCCGCGTACTTTGTTGGCTGACACAATCACACGAAATGACGGTTATCCCCTGTATTATCGTCACTCTGCAAAGGATAACGGCAGAACGATAATGTTGAAAGCCAAAACGATTAGTCGATACGATGTTAGAAATGTTGTAGTAGACAACAGCTTGATTGTTCCATATTCACCGCTGTTTTTCGAAACATTCAAAGCGCATTGCAATGTTGTGTATGCAAGTCCATCAAATACGTTTGCAAATATGTCACGAAAGGAAGCGACATGGCTGTATTTGGTATTGCAGCCCCTGATGAAAACGATGAATTTCTCAGTATCAGATGGAAAGATATGTCAGCAGCAATGTCTCCAACTTTTAGTTCTCCATACACGAACGTCATTTAACTGTGCACCTGGAGAATGGACAACGAGTTTATTTCAAGGCAGCAAACACTGGGAAGAGAGCTGAACGACCACTAGCGACAACGCTGATAAAGTTCTTCGCGACATTCGCAAGTGATCCATTTCTTTTGCTCGTAGATAACGAGATATTTCACATGGAACCCATCATCCCAGAAATTCGAACGTCGGAAACACAGAAAGCCTGTTCCTGGATACGTGAATGTATATTCAACCGATGAATTGGGGCCCATTTACACAGTTCATCCGAGCAATGACGAATGATTGACCTGCGTTTGTTATTGGTAAATGTTCGCGGACCGACTTCATTTGAATTTCTACGAACTGTCAGTGGTTGCGCGCAACGTATCGAGAAGCCTGTCAGTGTTTACATTTGCTCGAGCATGACATTCATTGGGATCACACACTCGCTAATGCTGTTATTTCATTTAAATCATCATTTTAACGTGTTTTCCACAGAATCCACTTCATTGGTGGAAGAAATAGAACGGCAATATGGCTGAAGACATCATTTTGAAGAGACATTTTGCATCGAATGCGTACAATAACAATGTCCGAACTTGAATTTAACGAGGAGACCCACAATGAGGCGTCGGTTTCTCTAAAGGATTTGTGCGTGATGATGTCCGGTAAGATGTTGCATGAATTAGGAATGCGTCGAATCACCCCATGTACGATGCATTCGTCAGTAGAGAATTTGAACGAAAACGACAATACGATCGAGATGCTTTGAGTTAATCAGTACGAACAAAGGTCCCACTTTTGAATCAACAGCAAAAAACACACAGAAAAACACATTGATGATAGCAGTCAAGAACTTCCACGGAGGAATCTTCTTCTTCGATGCACCTGACGGAACTGGCAAAATTTTCCCAATTTCTTTGATTTTAGCTTCGATTCGCGCACAAAGTCAAATAGCGCTCTGATCGTGGCATCATCTCGGTCGCTGCAACATTGTTAGAAGGAGGATGAACACCACATTCCGCGCTCAAACTGCAACTGAATTTGCAAAAAATAGTTGAACCAAAGTGCAACATTGTCAAAAAATTATCAATTTCGAAACTACTACAGAGCTTGGGATGAATGTACGATAGCGGACAAACGAACATTTGAGGCATTCGATGGAACGTTAAAAGATTTACGCAATAATCAGGACCTCTTTGGAGGTACGATTGTTGTGCTGGCCGGCGATTTTCGCCAAACGCTGCCAGTCATACTAAGATCAACAGCTGCTGATGAAATAAATGTCAAGCAAGCATTCATCAAATTTGTGGAGATACGTGAAACTATCAAGTTAATAACGAATATGCAAGTCGCGTTACAAAATGACGAATCGACGAAAGTATTTCTCAAGCGATTATTGGCCAGATTTCCTTTCCACCTAATTTTTGTCAATCCGCAATGTCAAAAAAAGAATTGATCAAGAAAGTAAATCAAATATTGGTGCAAATTACAAAAACCATGCTTTGTTGAGCTAACAAGTAATTTTGGTATCGCAAAATAAGGACGTAGACGATATGAACATAAAAATTCAAAGTCAAATCGCTGGCCAATTGCATCCATTTAAGTCGATCGATTCCATTACCAATCCAGATAAAGTTATCAATTATCCAATAAAATTCCTGAATTCATTGGATTTGCTAGGAATACCAGGCCATAATTTGCGCCTCGATGTCGGCTCGGTGATAATCTTGTTACGCAATCTAAACAAACCGAAACTATACAACAGAATAAGACTCGCTGTTAAGAGACTGATTCGTTTACCCTCCGGATGGAAAGATAAAAAATATCGTTCATCACCAAGCGTTGCGATAAATGCATTAAAAACACCAAAAATGATTTTCAAAACAATGAATTCCTATTTATTTCATCATTTCAATAAACTTATGATTATATTGACAATGTTTTATTTTAATTCACACAGATTCGGATGGATGAATCCCTTCTCGTCTAACAGACTGACCGACACAGACGACGCATAGCCTAAACCACTGGAGATAAGAGACATGTTATAAAATAAACATACCTAATATTTTTTGCGAAACGCACTTCTCATTTTCATTAGTAAATCGAAGCCGGGGCGGTTCGCTAATAATAAATATAATTTTTAATGTTTTTGTGTGTTTTAATGTGTTCGCCCTCGGCCTTCAGCTCAGCAAATCCTTCATCAGGCAATATGCAGTAATTTTGTCAATTTATCTGGCAATCCTACTATGGACAAAATATGATGAAATTTTGTATCGTTCATTTGATTGGTTATGTTTTGTAAAATTTCTAAAATTTTGGATTTATTGTTGATTTTATGAAAAAATATTTTAAATATAAATCATTTTGGAAATAATTTTTGAAGTGCTGTTTCAATATAATAATTTATTAAATTGCAAAATATGCGACGTCACACCCAGTGCTCGATTATTTCGATTATAAAAACTATAAGCCACCCGCTAAGCAATGCACCACCTAGTAACTATTCTCAATTGACCGGTGGCCATATTGTAATTGTATAGGCACATTATAAAGCCCAATACACACTGAGCCCGCCGGGCCGCCGACACAGCCTGGCGACACAACCCGGCGGCCTGTATGAAATGAATCATGTCGGCAACATGCGGCTGCGCGTGTTACCTGCCGACATGTTGGCGGCTTGGGTACGCCTGCGTTCAGTTACCCGGCAACACTCGAACTGTAGTGACGTGCTTGTATTTTTTACGACATGGAGTGGGACGACGAAAAATGTTTTACGTTAATTAATTTTTATCATGAGAAGGAGGAATTGTGGAATCCAAAACACCCAGATCATAAAAATCGACCAAAGCGTTTCGACTCATTGAATTAAATAACAAACCATTTTAATACAAATGTATCAGAAATAGAAAGAAAAATTAAAAACTTGATAAGTCAGTATTGTAGAGAGAAAAAAAGTGACTGACTCAAAAAAGTGGGGTATCGGTACAGATTGTGTTTATCAGAGCAAGTGGTTTGCATATAAATCATTGTTTTTTGCAAAACAAGAATACTCCTACTGCCACGATCGATTCTGTAAATAAAAATGCATTTATTATTTTTATCCAAAATTTTTTATTATACAGAACAGAACAAGTTCAAAAGTGCTGACCCACCATAGTGTTAAATGTAAAACAATACAACAGATAAAAAATATTTTAATTTCAGGAGACATCAAACGAGAGCAGTATTGTACAATCCCAGCAAAATGATTCATCTCATTCATTTGCCGATGACACGATTAAACGTCCCAGAAAAAAATCTAAACATTGAGATGTTTTCACAAGTTCTGAATATTATGAAATCTGTCTCCGATCGATAAAATCAAACACAAGAAAAAGATGAAGACATTCTTTTTGGAGAATATATTGCAGCAAAACTGAGAAAAATGGATAAATCAACAAATGCAATACTAAGACATCGAATTAATAACATTATTTTTGAAACCGAAATTGGATATCAGACAGATAGGTATGCAGATTACGCAAGACCTTCCAGCTCCCGTAGTCATCCCGGGTACTGTACAGGTTCTCCAAATGATCAGCTAAATGCATATTCTTTTAACCGCTCATCATCTGTATATTCTACTGTTACGAGCACGGATCATCAGTATTTTACCACCACAAATCCTGATAATCAGCCAAATACAAACCCTTCATCTCTATATCCCAATAACATAAGCCCTCATCTGCAACTTCCTGGAGTTGAATCTTCGGTACCAGTAGCGCTTGATGAAAGTTCTAATAGTGAACGTATAAGCAGCCAAGATATAGAGAACGTGTTTAAATCTCTAAATGAAAAATAATTTTCTTTCTTTAAGATCTTTATTATATTGTTATAATTTGAAATAAATGTAGCTTAGCATGAGAAAATTAATCACGAAATAAATCTGTCTTTTGAAATGTTATGATTAAGTAAGAGTCATTAATTGTAAACACAAATTGATAGTTATATTTTAACTATCATTATTATGTTTTTTATTAAATCTTTAAATTTTGATTAAATTGATCATTGATCATACTGCCATTCTAAGTTTCCGACATCGGACAGAAAATATTCAACCAACTCGTTCCTTGTATCTTCAGGACACAGATTTGTATTGAACTCTCTTGGCAAGACATCAAAACAATTATTTACAGGAGTTACTGTGCGCCATTTACCTGGTATGATTTCTCCGTTATCATTTTCAGAATCATATTCGTTTCGCTGTATATTTTTTTTATATAATTGAACAAATGTACACATGCCAATGTCACAATAGCAGTTTTTTGTGGACATAGCTGGATAGGTCTCTTGAATATTTGAAATTTGCTGGTTATCTGCCCAAACCCATTTTCAACTACTCTTCGTCCTCGACATATACGATAATTGAAAACTCTTTTGGGAGATCTTTTTGTGTGATTACCATCGTAAGGTTTTATAATGTGGGTTTGTAATGCAAAAGCATCATCACCCAAAAAAGGCACTGGTACATTTCTCTCAGGTAGAGATTTGTTGTCCGGCAAATTTAAAGAATTATTATTTACCATTCTGCATAACGCAGAGTTATTAAAAACACCGCTATCTGAAATGCGACCCTGACATCCCACATTAGCGTATAAAAACTTGTAATCTGCATCCACTAATGCAAATAGTACAATACTGAAATAAGTTTTATAGTTAAAATATTCACTTCCACTTCTTGGTGGACATTGAATTTTTACGTGTTTTCCGTCCATTGATCCAAGGCAATTAGGAACATTCCACCTATCCAGATATCTATCTGCAACTTTTTTCCATTCGTTTGAAGTTCTCGGGATCTAAAATAAGAACATTAACTAAATTATACTTCGAACTAAATCAAACAGCACAAAAAATATACATCTATTTAAAATTTATATATATTAACATTTAGATTTATTTAAAGAAAATAAACATTTAATTTTACCTTTACATACTTCGAAAGGCCATCGATTATAGCTTGGCATACTTCTGGGATGATGTATGAAATAATTTGAGGAGATACTTTGAACACGTCACAAAGGCTAATGAATGATTCGCCCGTACTCAGGTATTTTAATGTTATTGCTAATCTGTCTTGTGGCGAAATTGCAATTCTGCAATTTGTATCTTTTTTAACTATTCTTGGCCCAACAACATTCAATAAATATTTAAAGTCGGTATTGGTTAATTTCATGAATGTTTTAAAATGTATGGGATTTTGTACAATCAAGTCATCTGCTTTCAAATCTATTAATCTGTCATGATTGCTATACCAATTGCGACTCAGTAAACTAGGTTTAACCCAACAGCTTCGTTCCCTTTGGAGCAATCCAGCAATAAACATTCCACAAGCTGCTATCAACAGATCACTGCCATCGTCCATTTTTAAGATTATTTCTATGTACTGAATTATCGAAGATACACCACCAAAATTATATGACACAACCACACAACCTTTATCGACACGCGGATATCACTGACTGCTAAATAAATTTTTCATCTCAAGCCGACATGCCGCCGACCAAATTTTCCGACTTGTAATAAGTGAAGCCGCCAACTAGACCGCCGACAAAAAGTTGCCCACATATGTCAGCGGCCCGGAGGGCTCAGTGTGTATTGCGCTTAATGCTGCAAGTTGGCAACATAACATCGCAATACTTATAGGGCGGGGGAATCCCTTAATATTGTTTTCCGATTCGAGCTGTTTGTATAACCCGACCATGTCGAATAGTTTTCGAATTGTATGCAATAAGAAAATAGTAAAATGGATATTTAATTTGCTAAGCTTACACCAACAGCCAGTCCACTCAGTCGTTCGTTCCTCCCACAATTAGGGTACCGACTCCAGAAATCCAACCCCAGTCAAGTCAACCAGTGTTCAGCCTTTTTACCACTTTAAATGTGTAGGAATAAAGCTATAATTTAAGAATAAATTTATAATTTATTTTAACCAATCAAATTATGCTTTATCGATTCTGTGACTCATCATTGGTCAGTATAAAATGTATGAGTTAATGTGACTATTAAAGGCAAAGAAGAATTTCAGTCCATTTTGGCATTGTCAGCTGACAAACTAACGTAACTGCCGCCATTTTTTTTAACTGTTTGTAGTTGCGTAACAGGTAATAATTTCAATATTTTAGTAATCTATTGTATATAATTTGTTATGTATGTGACTGATATAGATACATCCTGTCATTTTTTAATTAAATCTTATCATTATGTAACGAATTTACGTAAATGTTGGGATGGCCGGGTTTTTACTTTTGAGCATTTTCCGGAAGTAAGCCGCCTCCAACTGACAATTGGTTTTAGCAATATTTTTAGTTACGAGTGTCAGTGGTATAAATGAATAGCTCTTTAATAACTATTTATTTTGAAGTAAACATGTCATATTATTTTAACAAAACTCCAGTTATCAGCCACCTAACAATCGCGAATTACGTGTGGCTGAGCACTGGAGGTGATAGATCCAGTGTCAGAGTACTTACTAGGTAATTTGTAATTAAAAAGGACAGTTGTTTTTTTTATAATTAGCTTTATTTATTTTCAGATTCTAGTCGTGTCTCTTTCGAGGTCAATACTGCAATATCCAATGGATGAACTGATACAAACTTTAGATGGTGTAAGAAACGGCATGAAAATTAGAGAAGCCAACTATGGGTTTATGGTGTTCCTCGAGGTACGTTGGAACACAGGCTTCACTTTCGAGTATCTGACGGTCAAGTGGCTCATGAATATTACAGCTTGCTAATTTTCACTAAAACCTGACAATCTTTTGAATACTGTTCAGAATATTATGATTGAAAATAGCAGGCCTAACCCTTTCGTAGACTGAAGACCGGGTAAAAAATGAGTGCAATTTTTTTAAAGGAAATCTAATGCTTTCTTTGAGGACACCTGAAGCCATCTCAAAAGTGGTTTCATAATCTTTTAGATTATCTAACTTCCATTAAAGCACTAGATGTGATAGAAAACCCTCAAAAAATATTCACCAGAGATCAAACGAATTTTATAATATGCCCTAAAACTGGAAAAGTAATAGCACCACGTGAATATAAGAATGTATACCAAATTGTCAAGGGAAAAGAAAAGGAGGTAATCACTTTTCCAGCATTTTTTCACAATTATTATACGATATTTTACCTCTGCGTGTTTTTTTTCATTACATCAAACCAACCAAAGATGTGAACAGCGTGCCTGATAGTTGGTTTCTTGGTAAATCTGACACTGGTAGGATGAAAGTGGATATATTTTTGGATTATATATCAAAATGTCTCAATAAACATTCATTCAGGACAGTGACGTGAAAAACCGGAACTTGTCTTTGTTGATGGTCATAAAAGTCATATGACAATGAGCTTAGTCAATATTGTTAAGATAACATTATGCGCTTCCTCCCAACACAACAGATTTAATGCCACTAGCAGAGGTCAGTGTGTTAAACCCACTAGAATCTGAATAGAAGTGAACAATTCATTAATGGTGTTCTCAGACCTTTTGCCCAGTGCTTCATAAAGTTCTAAGTAAGTCAACGCTAAAAGGGTCCATTAAAAATGGCTTCCGCAAATGCGGTCTCCATCCAGATGATCCATATGCAGTAGATTACCTAAAATATGTCCAAAATACCTTACAAAAGCGAAGGTCAAGGTGCATATTTCAAAAATATCTTCGATTAAATCACTAAAGAAAAAAAGTTTCATACCGATGCTAAAATAATAAAGTATTTAAACAAAGATTTTATCGAATTTATTGAAAATGCAAAATTTTACCAAGGAGATGATTCAATTAAAAGTGATACCTACCGGAAACGAAAATGCACAAAACAATGTATATTTTGATGAGGAAAGCACAATTAACGAATGTTTTAATAATAGAATTAATGAATGTGTTAATTAAGAAGGAAAAGGTAATAATGAGTAGACGCGGGCGTTATTTCACGTCACTAGATACAATGATGTGACATGTACAACTATGCGACATGTAACCGAATCACTAGTTTCCAGTCAAATTACAAGCAGTGACTTTTGTGTTATTACTGTTAACTGTGATTGTTGGGTGTGAGTAGCTGAGCGAGCGTTACATTTCTTTCGCATCGCGCCTACCGGCCAGCCGTGCGAGCAAGGTGGCAGATCGACCCGAGTAAGCGTCTAAGCGAGAGCGGGTGAGCACGAATAAATCCGAAGTAATCTGAACTCGCACGTGCCGTGGTATACAACAAAAAACAAAACAGCGGAACAGTATTAGTATACGTACGTTTAATTTTGATACGTAAGGCTATAGACATAGATAATAAAATAGAGTGATCTTTTTGTCAATAATTTCAACGGCTCGTGATTCCGGGAAGCAGGCGTCACTTTTTGAATTCAAAGTCAAATAATTTTAGGCATTTTAGTTTGTTTTAGTTCGTCATTGTACTTGTGTATAATTTTGAGTGCTTTCTTCTAAAAATTAACGTTTATATGTTATAATGGCGTTTTATGTCAATATAATGTAACGTTTCTTTGTTATTATGTAAATATAATTAGCGTGGATTGTGTAAGTCTAAATAAAAAACTTGTAAAAATGTCTCGATTGAATTCTAGTGCATTGTGGGAATATTTTTCAAAAACTAGATAATGAAAAAAGAGAAATGCAACAGTTGTGATGAACTTTATAGCTTCAAAGCTTTAACAGCGAATTTGAAAACACATTTGAAGCGAAAACACCTTCATGCGTATACAAGCATTTGAACCGCGCAGTCAACGGTAAGGACCCCAGAACGAAGTCGTGGGCAGGAACCACCAGGCGATGTCCAACATCAGCCCTCGTCGTGCAGCTCCGATGCTGCGTCAGCTTCTACGTCCACTGCTGCAAGTACCATACACATATACCGCACTGCGCAACAGCGCATAGGTAGATACGGAATTGGCAAAAAAGTAACACTAACTAAAAAAAATACAAATTGATAATGACCTTGCCGAATTATTTATTGATAGTTATTACCCTTTCTCATTTGTAGAAGAACGTGCTTTTAAAAAATTTGCCCGACACATACATGGGTACGAGTTACCATCGCGAAAAACTATCTATAACATTCTGATTCCCACATTATACGACCAAAACAGTTCTACGAAAAAAAGAAGAAATAAACGATATTGAATTTCTATCTCTAACAGACTTATCAATGATGCTTACATTGCTGTTACTGGGCACTATATAACAAAAGATCTTGTTCTTAAAACATTATTACTAAAATGTGCAGAGTTTAGAGATACGCACAACAGTGCGAATATTCAAGCTGCAATGCTCGAAACGACCAACGAGTGGAATGTAACAAATAAAATAAATTTTATTGTTAGTAATAACGCAGCCAACGTCAAAAAAGCCATAGCTGATATAGGGTGGAAGCAGTACGGATGCTATGGAGATACCTTGAACTTAATAGTGTAAGATGCCCTGAATATAGTCCAAGCTTCTTTGGATAAAGTTAAAACTATCGTCCGTTATTTTAAGACAAGTACGGTAGCGCTAGAAAAATTATTAAAAGCGCAATCACAGAAAAAGCCGGACGTGACACCAAAACGCTCGATACAGGAAGTATCAACCAGGTGGAACTCTACGTTTGCTATGATACAGCGATTCGTTGAACTAGAAAATCAAATATGTGCCACTGTTGCAATTCTTAAAAAAGATTTGCCAATCATAATTGTCGAGTATATAATATTTCATGAACTGTGCAAGGTTTTAAAACCTTTCGAAGAAGTTACCAAAGCTATGAGTGGTGAAAATTATATGACAGCCAGTACTATCATAATCATGACACGCTGTCTAAGAGAATCTTGTGAGTAACTGCTCCTGGAAGGCTTTAGTGTTATAACAAATAATGTAATTACAGCACTTCGGACAGGCTTACATAAAAGACTAGAAGGTGTTGAGAGAAGTGGCACGTTCTCGATATGTACAATTTTAGAACCAAGGTACAAAATGAATGTATTCTCTGACACAAATGAGGCAGCAAAAGCAAATAAAATGCTGGAAGAGATACTTGCAACTGATATTGGACGGCGACGACATGGAGAAAAAAACAAACTGCTACAATCCACTTCAACCTCAGCTTCCATACCGGTACGAGATAAATTTTCACCTTGGTCCATTTTAAACAATATTGTCGGGACGCAGTAGCAGCAAGACCTTTGTCGTGTGCCTTCAAGGAAGTAGACTCTTATTTAAAAGACAACATTCTACCTATGTTTAACGACACTGGGAAATTTAACTGTCTATTGTAATGGTGGCAACTTAACGACCACATTTATCCCAACCATATGAAATATTGATTTCTATGAATTGTGTTATATTATATTCTTCAATCCGATGAAAAGTAGAATATATTGAAAAAAAAAAATTTATGCGAATATCTCAATTTTTCAATTTTTTTATGGTCAACAATAGGTGGAGCCGCGATTCTAAACAATTACCAATCATAGTTTCACAGTAAACACTAATCAACCATAAATACATTTAATGCAGTCAGTCCTAAGCCTGAATAAAGTATGAAGGGAAGTTAATTTACTGATTTAACTGTATAGCCACAAGCATTTAGATAGTGTTTAATTTACTTTCGTTTCGTATATAACTGTATAGTTGGTAGGTATTGGAGGTATTTATGCAAACATTCACAGTAGCTGAATAAAAAGAGCTAGTTACAAAAATCACCAGTTTTGAAACAGGTGACACCGACCAAGTCACTGGTTTCGTTACGTTTCTTGAAAATGACGTAACGACCCACGTCGACAACCTATCAAATATTCCAGAGTGAGTATTTAAACATTTGCCTATGCTCAAATTGTTTTAATGGTCGTTTTAAGCGTATCACGTAAATAATGGCATGTTCTAATTTTATTATAGGTGTGAGGGCGACGTTTTTTCAGGAAAGGACATCCGCCGTACCGCAGAAATGTTCATCGAGAAAACTGGGAATAAGATAGTTGTGTCTTTACAAAAAAACCTCGTTTGTTTAACAGTGCTGTGCCTTCAGTGTTTCCAAACTGTCCTAGTTATTTAAGTGCAGCGGGACATTCAAGAGAAAGTGTAGAACAGAAAAGTTCGCGCATTGAAAATAAAACATTAGAATAAGTTCTTAGTGAAAGTATTCAGTCACAAAACGAATATGAAAAAAAATATATGTTTAATTGTTTTAGTGAATTTCTAGCATGTTTAACTTCGAGGTGAGTGAGGATTGGATTGTTGTAAAGAAAGTTGATATAGTAATATTTGTTACAATTTCTTTGTCGAAAGCCCCAGAAATATCAGTTTCACCAACCTTTGACAATAATTTAGAACTAAAACTGTTTAAAAATCATAATGAATTAAAGAAATTTTGCAGTGAAATATTTCCAAAAAAGATTTGACATATTAAAGACATTTTCTCAGTACTGGATATCTTTAAAAATCAAAATACTATCGAACAATCTTTCGATGATACTTCTTTTAATATTGTTGATATGTTAAAGTGCGCTTACATAAATTTAGATGATGACATCAAATGTACAAAAGTAGATTTTTTATGCGAACAGACTTTATTAACCACAAAAAAGAAAGACTTAGATACTCTACAAACTTTTTAATTTATTTCAGTCTATTATATTCTATTTCACCTCACGCTTATCGTCACTTGCGCAATATTATTTTTTACATATGCCCTAACTCTTCAAAACATTTGTTCGAAATATAACTGCGATCCAAAAGATGAACAGAGTCAGACTACAATTTTCTTAAGATATATTAAGCAAAATTTTAGCCTTGTAAACCAATCAGACAATATTGTCACTTTAAAAATGGATGAAATTTATCTAAAGCCATTATTTGATTATAAAGCAGGTAATATAGCAGGCATGTCTTATACTAACCAACATGCTGCAACTACAGCGCACGTTTTAATGATAAAAAGTCTATCGAGCTTATTTAAAGAAATTGTCTATATTTTACCTGTAAACAAAATTAATGGTGCAGATTTATACCAATATATCAATAAAGTCATAACAGGCTTACATGCTATAGATTTTATTGTTATACGAGTATGTGTAGTTAGTGACAATAATTCTGTGAATAAGAAAGCTATGTCATATTTCAATTTACCACCTAAATTTGACATAGTATATCACATCGACATAGACGTTTGTTTATCCAAATTTTGATGATTTACTTGATACATCTAATAACATTGCCCCGTTTGCTAACATCAAATCTTTATATGATTTAGAAAATTGCAATTTAGTTAAGTATGCTCACACTTTAAATCTCAGGTTTTTGAATCCTAGTAACTTCGAGCCTCAGTATGTAAAATTAGTATTAAATGTAATTAATTAGCATGTTCACAATGGTTTATTAGTAATCGGTAGGCAACATAAATTACAAAATTGTGGAATATCGTTAATGTAAAAACATGGTTTAAGGATAAAAGAAAAAATAAATTACAAAATTATAAAACTACTGCAAAATTTGTCAATATTGTCTTAAAATGGTGGAATCAGGGAGTGGTCAAGCAGGTCCTCAATTTGGTGACAGCATCGCCCCGTGAAATTGGCGGCAAATTTTAAATATGTACAGCGACCTCTAGCGTCAGCTATGTGTCACCAGGCAAGAGACGCTACGAACACTCTAGAAAACTCAGGCAGAAACCACTCAACACTGAGTCTGTTTGAAACGACTGACAAATTTTTACTGCGCAACAACATATTTCACATATTTAATATTAAAAGTTTTGTATAATAATTAAGTAAAAAGGGTGTTGTAGCTATTGTTTTGTTATATGTTAAGGTCTTTGTTATTTTGTTTCATTATATATTAAGATCTTTGTTTTATTTTGTAATGGCGTTATTGTATGGTGGTGTAATTCTTACATAGAACAAAGGACAAATTTGTCATTTTTTTTCCTGCCTCGTAACGAAAGCCGGTAAGTGTTATCCATTATTGCTTATTAGATAACATCCCAAAAATTAATAAATAATTTTATACACTAACGGCGCAAAGCAATTAGTGACTTGCGACGTTGAGATGTTTATTGTTAATATTTAATTCGAAGAATTGCAAAGTATTTTGATAGGTGAATATTAACTCTCGTAATGTTGTGATGAGCGGATTTTATTTTCAAATAACACGATTATAAAAATAATATCCCATGTAACGAGTGCATTCAGGTCAAAACGAATTTTTAGTTTTGTTTAAAACAAAACTTGCACTAAAAGATGTTTTAGTTAGTTAGTTAATAGGCGCCGATTACGCCATAATTTAAAAAAAAATGGATTTTAAAAATATTATCACACAAATTACAGTTTCGTGAAGAAGTTTTTTCTTGTGAGAAAACTCCGTGAAATTACTTCAGACATTGTTGTGTGTATTCGCCGGTAGTAAATTGGTTTTCCAAATTAAATTGTTTACTAAATAATGTTGTGAGCAGCATTTATATTTAATCAATCGTCGTTCAAACTACCAGCAAGACCTTAGCGGCTTCTGTAGGAATATTTCTAAGGTTATTTGAGTGATAATACTATAATATCGTTATGCACTCATTTTTTGCTTGCACAAATGAGTATGTCATATAAACGTCAGTTACAAATGTATCATTTTTCAAATAACACATGTATTCATTACTTTTCTTATAATTAAAGGAAGACATACACTCAGAGGCAGCTTGTTTGGGGTGTAAATTGTTGAAGAGCGACAAAGGCGGAAAGCTGAAGAGGTCCAAACTTGTAAGGAAGATTCGTCCACAAAACAAGATGGAAGTTAAGAAGATTGCGGAAACCCATGCGGCGTAGTAATTCGGAAAGTATACAAATTAATAAAATCAAACAAGTGTTAAAACTCGTCTTATCAAAAGAATAATATACTTTATTTGTACATGAATTGCAAAATTATTTTCGAAAACATACAACAGCCTCCCCTCTATATGATTCTAAAATGAAAAAAAAATGTATGAACCTGTATTATAATTCACCAAAATGTTATAACAATTTAGGTACGGTACGTATACGTCGTTGGGATACCAAGTTTCCTATTAGAACAGGTATAGATGCATTAAGCAAACAATGTTATAACAAAAACGATGATGATAAGTTAGTAAGTCTACTTTTTGATAAAATAAGTATTAAAGAAAACTTGCAATGTCATGTAAGTTATGATAAGATTTTAGGATTTGTAAATAATGGCCATACAAGAAGAAATATCCCTTTCCCGTCTATATAAGTTTGTATGACAACAGGTTTAAAATTAAAATTTTAGCAGCATGTGTAATGTAGTCAAGGAAAGTATTGAGAAAATTTTACATGCAGGATTAATTGTTATCGCAGTAATTTGTGACCAAGGTCAAAAAAATCAAATATAGGCAAAAATATTATGTATTGATGTAAATAGGCCGTATTTTGTATATAACATTGTACATTTTTTTTCTTTTATGATCCACCTCATTTATTAAAATCTCTTAGAAATCATTTAAGTATGTATGATTTAATGTATAAAGGTAATATTGTGAAATGGTCCTCTATTGAATTATTTTATTGATTTAAGTTAAAATTGCTTCCAAAAATTAACCATAATCAAATATATCTCTCTAATTTTAAGTCTATGAAGGTAAAGTATGCAGCCCAAATATTAAGTGATTCGGTTTGTGCAGCAATGAGTGTTTTCATAACCCTCCAAAAAATCGAGTCGCAAGCTGTACATACGGCAAATTTCATAAGTGATGTAAATAAATTATCTGATACTTTTAATAGCAATAAATATGGTAGGGAAAATCATTGCTTCTGATATGTTCCTTCACATAATAGTTACCATTTTCCTTTTTTGGAAGATATGGTTAAAAATTTAGCGTAATTAATAGACATAACCAATATGTTATTAATAGACATAACCAACGAACGTAAGATTTTTCGGCAATGATCAAATATCGGACTACGATCACTTTGTGAAAAACTTTAAAGCGAAAATGGAGAATAATAAGTGGTCATTTAAAATTGAAGGTATCAATTGTTTTTTTTTATATTATAGATTATAATGTAGATAATGGAGCGAGTGTTTTAAATATTATTGTGGTATGTACGACTTTTTAGTACGTATATTTATTGGTAAAGATGAAATTTTACATAATGATTTAAAATGGATTTTTCCACAAACAAAAAAAATTACTTTATGGTTCCCAATTTCAAAATATTTTATCTATATACTCATTTGATCAAGAACTACAATTCCATTCTACTTAAAATTGAAAAAAAAATTCAAGGCACGTCATTTTATCATTATATTCTGTTAATACCGATCATACTTTAGTTAAAAATAAAAATTTAGTTAAAAATAATATAAAAATATGCCACATGGCATCAATAGTCTTTGCATATGCAATATATTCACATTCCCCAACGCATATCATTTATTGAGAAATTTTTTAGTATTTCCCCATGAGAGGTGGATACAAAATATCACTGCGTTATCAAATATGTCACCGGACGATATTCCTAATACTTGCCATTATCCACTTCATAGAATACGTTTTTTTGTCTAAGAAAGATAAACCTTTATATATAATAGATGAAATATATTTAAATAATCTATTTTTTGTAAGTGCTTCATAGTTTATATATTATGATTGATTATAAGTGGCAGCATTTGTCAGGTTTTACATATATTGGGGTACATTTCTGGTTATAAAAACAGTGTGTGTTTCATGATTTCATCAAATTTTGGGAATATTAAAGAGGTTGTCCTGTTAGTACCTGTTAAGCTATACGAGTATCTCGACTACAGTTGAAGGGGCTGACCTTTGCCGCTGTCAATTTCATTAAAAAACGGGGTTTAAATATTATTAGTATTACAACTGACAATAAAATTTTGATTAATTATCAGAATATATCTATTTTTCTCCCGTCGTCCAATAGTTTTGACAAACAAAATACTTTTTTTTTCTTATGTGACACAGTACATATATTGAAGAACATCACAAATAATTGTATTATTAAAAACCCACACAAAAACTTATGTTTATCCTGATTTTATAACAGTGGAAAAGAAAATAGCAAAAAATAAAGATTTGTGTAATTGCTATAAATATAAAGAAAAAAGTTTGGTCAAACAAGCTTATAAATCTCTATATTATAATAAATTACAACGACCGGGTATGGCACTTGTAGACAATATTTTTCACGACACAACTATTACTGTTTTAAGGGCACAAATATATGAAACATACATTTGATTTTTTTTTTAATAATTAGAAATTAGTAGGATATTGTGAATGTACCACAGAAAATACACAGGACCATAATTTCCAAGCCATATAAATTCAAACTTTATTGGTAACATTAGCAAAGAAATAAAAATTAAAAATTTTAAAATATTCGTTTTGTGACTAGAAGCCTGGTATCATTACGAAGAAAAGACATTTAAATAGGAGGTCCGTTCAGAAAGAAGTGACTTCAAATTTCGAGGGCTACGTAGATGGGATATTCGAATTTTTTTTGTTACGAGGTATGGTGAAAGTTCTCGGCCTGATACAGAGATGGCGTTCTAATCAGCGATTAGAACGCCATCTCTGTATCAGGCCGTGATATTTCCTACCTGGGTGCACGTGTCATTAGTTCGTATGATAAGTATCTCAAGTAGTTTATTTACACGAATTTTCGCAGTAGACGTAGATAAAAATTGTGATAATTCAAAATTATAATATTTATTTATTTATTATATGAGAATTATTATTTATTTTCGAATATTAATAAATCTTCTCAAAAAAAATTATTTATTTTTGCCACCATCTGTAATCGATGACATTGCAAGACTTGAAGCTTTGTCTAATGATTACATAATTTAATATGATTTGGTTAATTGTAGTAATCAGATGACGTTTATTTTTTAATTCTGTCTTGATGTTTTTTGCATGGTTTGCGAAGTTTTATTAGCAATATTATTGAATTGAATTTTAAATGAAATACATAAGAATTTGTTGTAAGGTATAGAACTTTCTCGAAATAACATATTTATTCCATTTCATTTTATTTTGAAAATTATAAATTGTCTTTCGTACGTTTATTCGTAAGTGTATTTCTATAGTCAAGTTTTTTCGTTAGTCTTTTTGAAGCTCTTTACAAGAACACATCACATATGTACGTTTATAGATTGTTTTACAAATATTACATTTTGTACATAAATTTATTCAGTGTTCAGTCCTGATTAATATCATGAAGTGGCAGGAATATTAATTGTACATCCTTACCGTAAAGTTCTCATCAGACGACTCTCGTAGCAGCAGCAATATCAAGTTCACATCTGTATCAAAACTCAACTTCGAACTTTTCTCGCAAAAAAATTGGTAAATAATTGAAAGCCAGAACATCAATTACATTCTTGCTCGAAGATTTCTCTGTGTTCAGTCGAAAAGTGTCAACAAAGGTTACAGATCATGGCGGCAGCAATTCTGATTCTTGCGATAAATAGTAATGGAACATTTCAATCGATGACATTGCAAGACTTGAAGCTTTGTCTAATGATTACATAATTTAATATAATTTGGTTAATTGTAGTAATCAGATGACGTTTATTTTTTAATTCTGTCTTGATGTTTTTTGCATGGCTTGCAAAGTTTTATTAGCAATATTATTGAATTGAATTTTAAATGAAATACATAAGAATTTGTTGTAAGGTATAGTACTTTCTCGAAATAACATATTTATTCCATTTCATTTTATTTTGAAAATTATAAATTGTCTTTCGTACGTTTATTCGTAAGTGTATTTCTATAGTCAAGTTTTTTCGTTAGTCTTTTTGAAGCTCTTTACAAGAACACATCACATATGTACGTTTATAGATTGTTTTACAAATATTACATTTTGTACATAAATTTATTCAGTGTTCAGTCCTGATTAATATCATGAAGTGGCAGGAATATTAATTGTACATCCTTACCGTAAAGTTCTCATCACACGACTTTCGTAGCAGCAGCAATATCAAGTTCACATCTGTCTCAAAACTCAACTTCGAACTTTTCTCGCAAAAAAATTGGTAAATAATTGAAAGCCAGAATATCAATTACATTCTTGCTCGAAGATTTCTCTGTGTTCAGTCGAAAAGTGTTAACAAAGGTTACAGATCATGGCGGCAGCAATTCTGATTCTTGCGATAAATAGTAATGGAACATGTTCGACAACCGTAAGTTCTTAATTCTAAAGCAATATGTACGTATTGTATGAATTGCAAATTCTAAGGCAATATGTATATATTGTAAATAAAACGTGTCCCGTGGTACCATTTACAAAATTATAACACATCGAACTTGTGGATCCACGTGAAAAGACACCATCGGAGTGAATTAGATACGGCTTCAGTGCCGAATACAACAAGGAGTGATGACAGTGGCCCACTACCTAAAAGACAAGCAACTCTAACAGAGATGATCGATAAAAAATCATTTCATAGAGATTTTGATGCGTCTATATAGAGCTATTTGACTTAGTCAACAAGGTAGGCTATCAACAATTGTTAAAGAAGCTATGCCTGAATTACAAAATGATATCACGTTTCCACATTACGGGAAAAGTTATACTAAAATATATGAGCGAGTGAGAACTCAAGTACTAGAACTGTTAAAAGAGTTGTTGCATATTATGATAACCAGATATATGGACAAGTGACTAATCTTCGCAATTGAATTATTTTATTAGCGGAACAGCTCATAGGATAGTTTAATACAAGCTTTACTCCCTCGAAGTAATGCCATTCGAGGGTCTTAAGCACTCAGGATCCAATATAGCATGTAATATAAAGAAGGCTTTTCGGTATTGGGATATACAGGACAGAGTTCGAGCCATAGTTACAACAAACATAGATTCAACAAACATATAATTTAGTATCCATCAAATCTTTGGCTCATTCACTACAATTGGTAATTGAAGCTAGCCTTTTCAAACAGGATCAGATGAATATCATGATTACTAATGAACGGTCTATCATTGGTCATTTTAATCATTCTACGTGGAGCAGTAAGATTTAAAGGAAATGCAAGAAGCTCAAAACGTTCCGAATATTGTACTTATTTATACAAGACGTATGTACGCGATGGAACTCGACATTGCAAGCGTTAAGGCGATTGCTGGAGTTAGTCTAAAATGCAACGTAGAACGCAGAACGGAAGAATGGATAATGATGGATGAGGTAGTGAACATTTTATGTTATTTTAAAGAGGTTACAAAATCAAGCAGCAAAGCCACAGCTGTATTATCCGACGCTATTACATTAATTAACAGTCTCCGAAGAGCTTTCCACAACTCGAACGTCGAACTTACTTGACTCTGATTGGTTTACCTTGTTGTCCATACAATGATACACTCTATGTAGCATCACACTAAATCTAAATAACGATCCAATACGTCATTATTAAGCAATAAACAGTAGTTTTTAAGTTGCCGAAATTAGTAAAAACTGTAGCTGTCTAGGTTCTTTTGTTTATTGTTTTGTTGCTTTATTATCTAGCTCGTATTTACCATGACTGTCGGCATCATACGTACCGAAGATTCTAAAAATTGATTCTTTTGTTTAGATCTTATGATTACCTTCCACGCGGTGTTTGACTCGACGGCTGCTAGACTGTCATTAGGTTTGTTAAGGATTATCTACAAGTTATCATATTCATTCTTAGTTGCTCACAAACTTTCGAACTGTGAACATAGCGAGTAAGAAATTATTTTTGTGTAATGACGAAAAACTTTTATTAATACTCGCAATAAGAGGCGGGAGAAAAGATAAGTGATTCCAACATCAAAATGAATTCAGTCGCTCTACCGTGTCTACAATATGGAAAAAAACAAAGAAAAAATTCTAGAAGCAGAGGAGGATGGAAAATCTTCTAATTAAAGAAACCTAAATACGGAGATATGAATCAATCTAAGCTATCATATTTTTACAGACAACGCCAGAATAATATGTCTTTCTCGGGGCCGATCGTGAAAGCTAAGTTTTCTGAAGAACTTGGCTTAACGGTTTTCAAAGCATCAGAAAGACGGCTCGGAAAATTCAAGCAACTTCACCATATCAACTATGATATAATTGATGGAGAAGCATGAAGTGTTGATACGAATGTTACTCTGACAACTGGATAAATAGAGTGTGGCCAAAATTGAAAGAAAAGTACGCTTGAAGTGACATTTAATGCCGATGAAGCTGAAATTTTCTATAAGTTGACCCCCGATAAAACTTTGAAATTTAAAGGAAAATGTGCAGGAGGAAAACTCCAAAGAGCGTATTACAGTGCTTGTAGCTGCTAATGTAAATAGCACAGAAAAAAGGAAGCTGGTGGTAAAAGGTACATTAAAAATTCCGCGGTATTTTAATAATATTAAACAATTGCCAGTCATCTATAAAGCTAATAAATCAGCCATGAGATGCATCAGCCATGAGATCAACGATGAGATGCAGAATTAAAGGAACGAAAAATCTTGCTTCTTGTCCACAACTGCCCTGCTCATCCCCTTATATCTAAGCTTCAAAATAAAGAGTTGGCATTTTTTCCACCAAACACGACTAGTGTCATACAATCAATGGATCAAATCGTGATTAAAAGTCTCAAGGATTACTACAGAAGGAAACTATTCATGGAACTAGTCGAATCTGAAGGTTAAACTTCTATTAATACGCTGCATGCAGTAAATTTTTTATACAAAGGCTGGGAAGAATTGACAGTCACAAATATACAACGCTCTATTCGTCGTGCTGGACTTTGTACCAGTTCTACGAGTGATGAAGTAGAAACGGGACCAGGTTTGAAAGTGAACATGACGAATAGAGCGAACTATTAACTGAGTGGGTCCAACATGCCACAAAATTTCACTGAAATCTACAAACCTACAAAGAAATAGACGACAGCCTGGCCACTACAGCTTCACTTACAGATGAAGAAATTCTGGATTCGATTGGAAATGTTGGTAAAAAAAGTAATGAAAAAGATGATCTGAGCCTCCACCAAGCATTAAACAAGCACTCGTTGCAGCGAAATTATTAGAAAAATACTTTTTGTATCACCAAGTTGATTCCACAGTATCCCAAGATATTAATAAAATACATAAAAAAATACATTTAAATTACTGGTGCAGCAAATAACGTCAGGCGAAGATAATATACTATACGCAATGAGCTTTGTTATTTGTATCAATATTAATGTTTGTTATTTGTAAATATACTTTATTAGTATATAATATTATAATAATGAAATATGTAATATTGATTTTTCTTCTCTCTGTCTAACGACAACTTTCAATAAGACCATAAAATGCGCAGACCCTTTAGTGTCCTATATGGAGTTTGCACTGTATTTGAATATTTAATGAAAAATAATGGGTAAAAGCATATTTTTTAAAAATATGTATAAATAAAAATCAATTACCGCATATATGAAAGCTGATCACTTGAAAACGGCTCGGCCGATTTGGCTAATTTTTTTTGTGCGTTATTAATTGTCGGGACAAGGTTTGTATGAATGGTAGAGAAAATACGTCCGGATGAAATTGATGCAATCATTTGCGCAGAAATTCCTTATCCTGAAACAGATCAAAGGTTGTATGAAGTGGTGACGACGAATATGATTCATGGACAATGTGGCGATCACAACCGGGAATCACGGCGCATCATCGGAAACAAATACCCCTAACGTTATCCGCGTGCTTTGTTGGCTGACACAATCACACGAAATGACGGTTATCCCCTGTATTATCGTCACTCTGCAAAGGATAACGGCAGAACGATAATGTTGAAAGCCAAAACGATTAGTCGATACGATGTTAGAAATGTTGTAGTAGACAACAGCTTGATTGTTCCATATTCACCGCTGTTTTTCGAAACATTCAAAGCGCATTGCAATGTTGTGTATGCAAATCCATCAAATACGTTTGCAAATATGTCGCGAAAGGAAGCGACATGGCTGTATTTGGTATTGCAGCCCCTGATGAAAACGATGAATTTCTCAATATCAGATGGAAAGATATGTCAGCAGCAATGTCTCCAACTTTTAGTTCTCCATACACGAACGTCATTTAACTGTGCACCTGGAGAATGGACAACGAGTTTATTTCAAGGCAGCAAACACTGGGAAGAGAGCTGAACGACCACTAGCGACAACGCTGATAAAGTTCTTCGCGACATTCGCAAGTGATCCATTTCTTTTGCTCGTAGATAACGAGATATTTCACATGGAACCCATCATCCCAGAAATTCGAACGTCGGAAACACAGAAAGCCTGTTCCTGGATACGTGAATGTATATTCAACCGATGAATTGGGGCCCATTTACACAGTTCATCCGAGCAATGACGAATGATTGACCTGCGTTTGTTATTGGTAAATGTTCGCGGACCGACTTCATCTGAATTTCTACGAACTGTCAGTGGTTGCGCGCAACGTATCGAGAAGCCTGTCAGTGTTTACATTTGCTCGAGCATGACATTCATTGGGATCACACACTCGCTAATGCTGTTATTTCATTTAAATCATCATTTTAACGTGTTTTCCACAGAATCCACTTCATTGGTGGAAGAAATAGAACGGCAATATGGCTGAAGACATCATTTTGAAGAGACATTTTGCATCGAATGCGTACAATAACAATGTCCGAACTTGAATTTAACGAGGAGACCCACAATGAGGCGTCGGTTTCTCTAAAGGATTTGTGCGTGATGATGTCCGGTAAGATGTTGCATGAATTAGGAATGCGTCGAATCACCCCATGCACGATGCATTCGTCAGTAGAGAATTTGAACGAAAACGACAATACGATCGAGATGCTTTGAGTTAATCAGTACGAACAAAGGTCCCACTTTTGAATCAACAGCAAAAAACCACACAGAAAAACACATTGATGATAGCAGTCAAGAACTTCCACGGAGGAATCTTCTTCTTCGATGCACCTGACGGAACTGGCAAAATTTTCCTAATTTCATTGATTTTAGCTTCGATTCGCGCACAAAGTCAAATAGCGCTCTCATCGTGGCATCATCTCGGTCGCTGCAACATTGTTAGAAGGAGGATGAACACCACATTCCGCGCTCAAACTGCAACTGAATTTGCAAAAAATAGTTGAACCAAAGTGCAACATTGTCAAAATATTATCAATTTCGAAACTACTACAGAGCTTGGGATGAATGTACGATTGCGGACAAACGAACATTTGAGGCATTCGATGGAACGTTAAAAGATTTACGCAATAATCAGGACCTCTTTGGAGGTACGATTGTTGTGCTGGCCGGCGATTTTCGCCAAACGCTGCCAGTCATACTAAGATCAACAGCTGCTGATGGACAAAAGATGATGAAATTTTGTATCGTTCATTTGATTGGTTATGTTTTGTAAAATTTCTAAAATTTTGGATTTATTGTTGATTTTATGAAAAAATATTTTAAATATAAATCATTTTGGAAATAATTTTGAAAGTGCTGTTTTAATATAATAATTTATTAAATTGCAAAATATGCGACGTCACACCCAGTGCTCGATTATCTCCATTATAAAAACTATAAGCCACCCGCTAAGCAATGCACCACCTAGTAACTATTCTCAATTGAGCGGTGGCCATATTGTAATTGTATAGGCACATTATAAAGCCCAATACACACTGAGCCCGCCGGGCCGCCGACACAGCCTGGCGACACAACCCGGCGGCCTGTATGAAATGAATCATGTCGGCAACATGCGGCTGCGCGTGTTACCTGCCGACATGTTGGCGGCTTGGGTACGCCTGCGTTCAGTTACCCGGCAACACTCGAACTGTAGTGACGTGCTTGTATTTTTACGACATGGAGTGGGACGACGAAAAATGTTTTACGTTAATTAATTTTTATCATGAGAAGGAGGAATTGTGGAATCCAAAACACCCAGATCATAAAAATCGACCAAAGCGTTTCGATTCATTGAATTAAATAGCAAACCATTTTACTACAAATGTATCAGAAATAGAAAGAAAAATTAAAAACTTGATAAGTCAGTATTGTAGAGAGAAAAAAAGTGACTGACTCAAAAAAGTGGGGTATCGGTACAGATTGTGTTTATCAGAGCAAGTGGTTTGCATATAAATCATTTAGTTTTTTGCAAAACAAGAATACTCCTACTGCCACGATCGATTCTGTAAGTAAAAATGCATTTATTATTTTTATCCAAAATTTTTTATTATACAGAACAGAACAAGTTCAAAAGTGCTGACCCACCATAGTGTTAAATGTAACACAATACAACAGATAAAAAATATTTTAATTTCAGGATACATCAAACGAGAGCAGTATTGTACAACCCCAGCAAAATGATTCATATCATTCATTTGCCGATGACACGATTAAACGTCCCAGAAAAAATCTAAACATTGAGATGTTTTCACAAGTTCTGAATATTATGAAATCTGTCTCCGATCGACAAAATCAAACACAAGAAAAAGATGAAGACATTCTTTTTGGAGAATATATTGCAGCAAAACTGAGAAAAATGGATAAATCAACAAATGCAATACTAAGACATCGAATTAATAACATTATTTTTGAAACCGAAATTGGATATCAGACAGATAGGTATGCAGATTACGCAAGACCTTCCAGCTCCCGTAGTCATCCCGGGTACTGTACAGGTTCTCCAAATGATCAGCTAAATGCATATTCTTTTAACCGCTCATCATCTGTATATTCTACTGTTACGAGCCCGGATCATCAGCATTTTACCACCACAAATCCTGATAATCAGCCAAATACAAACCCTTCATCTCTATATCCCAATAACATAAGCCCTCATCTGCAACTTCCTGGAGTTGAATCTTCGGTACCAGTAGCGCTTGATGAAAGTTCTAATAGTGAACGTATAAGCAGCCAAGATATAGAGAACGTGTTTAAATCTCTAAATGAAAAATAATTTTCTTTCTTTAAGATCTTTATTATATTGTTATAATTTGAAATAAATGTAGCTTAGCATGAGAAAATTAATCACGAAATAAATCTGTCTTTTGAAATGTTATTATTAAGTAAGAGTCATTAATTGTAAACACAAATTAAAATATAACTATCATTATTATGTTTTTTATTAAATCTTTAAATTTAGATTTTGATTAAATTGATCATTGATCATACTGCCATTCTAAGTTTCCGACATCGGAGAGAAAATATTCAACCAACTCGTTCCTTGTATCTTCAGGACACAGATTTGTATTGACCTCTCTTGGCAATTATTTTCAGGAGTTACTGTGCGCCATTCACCTGGTATGATTTCTCCGTTATCATTTTCAGAATCATATTCGTTTCGCTGTATATTTTTTTTTATATAATTGAACAAATGTACACATGCCAATGTCACAATAGCAGTTTTTTGTGGACATAGCTGGATAGGTCTCTTGAATATTTGAAATTTGCTGGTTAACTGCCCAAACACATTTTCAACTACTTTTCGTCCTCGACATATACGATAATTGAAAACTATTTTGGGAGATCTTTTTGTGTGATTACCATCGTAAGGTTTTATAATGTGGGTTTGTAATGCAAAAGCATCATCACCCAAAAAAAATATGGCACTGGTACATTTCTCTCAGATAGAGGTTTGTTGTCCGGCAAATTTAAAGAATTGTTATTTACCATTCTGCATAACGCAGAGTTATTAAAAACACCGCTATCTGAAATGCGACCCTGACATCCCACATTAGCGTATAAAAACTTGTAATCTGCATCCACTAATGCAAATAGTACAATACTGAAATAAGTTTTATAGTTAAAATATTCACTTCCACTTCTTGGTGGACATTGAATTTTTACGTGTTTTCCGTCCATTGATCCAAGGCAATTAGGAACATTCCATCTATCCAGATATCTATCTGCACCTTTTTTCCATTCGTTTGAAGTTCTCGGAATCTAAAATAAGAACATTAACTAAATTATACTTCGAACTAAATCAAACAGCACAAAAAATATACATCTATTTAAAATTTATATATATTAACATTTAGATTTATTTAAAAAAAATAAACATTTAATTTTACCTTTACATACTTCGAAAGGCCATCGATTATAGCTTGGCATACTTCTGGGATAATGCATGAAATAATTTGAGGAGATACTTTGAACACGTCACAAAGGCTAATGAATGATTCGCCCGTACTCAGGTATTTTAATGTTATTGCTAATCTGTCTTGTGGCGAAATTGCAATTCTGCAATTTGTATCTTTTTTAACTATTCATGGCCCAACAACATTCAATATATATTCAAAGTCGGTATTGGTTAATTTCATGAATGTTTTAAAATGTATGGGATTTTGTACAATCAACTCATCTGCTTTCAAATCTCTTAATCTGTCATGATTGCTATAACAATTGCGACTCAGTAAACTAGGTTTAACCCAACAGCTTCGCTCCCTTTGGAGCAATCCAGCAATAAACATTCCACAAGCTGCTATCAACAAATCACTGCCATCGTCCATTTTTAAGATTATTTCTATTGACTGAATTATCGAAGATACACCACCAAAATTATACGACACAACCACACAACCTTTATCGACACGCGGCAATCACTGACTGCCAAATAAATTTTTCATCTCAAGTCGACATGCCGCCGACCAAATTTTCCGACTTGTAATAAGTGAAGCCGCCAACTAGACCGCCGACAAAAAGTTACCGACATATGTCGGCGGCCCGGCGCGCTCAGTGTGTATTGCGCTTAATGCTGCAAGTTGGCAACATAACATCGCAATACTTATAGGGCGGGGGAATCCCTTAATATTGTTTTCCGATTCGAGCTGTTTGTATAACCCGACCATGTCGAATAGTTTTCGAATTGTATGCAATAAGAAAATAGTAAAATGGATATTTAATTTGCTAAGCTTACACCAACAGCCAGTCAACTCAGTCGTTCGTTCCTACCACAATTAGGGTACCGACTCCAGAAGTCCAACCCCAGTCAAGTCAACCAGTGTTCAGCCTTTTTACCACTTTAAATGTGTAGGAATAAAGCTATACTTTAAGAATAAATTTATAATTTATTTTAACCCATCAAATTATGCTTTATCGGTTCTGTGACTCGTCATTGGTCAGTATAAAATGTATGAGTTAATGTGACTATTAAAGGCAAAGAGGAATTTCAGTCCATTTTGGCATTGTCAGCTGACAAACTAACGTAACTGCCGCCATTTTTTTTTAACTGTTTGTAGTTGCGTAACAGGTAATAATTTCAATATTTTAGTAATCTATTGTACATAATTTGTTATGTATGTGACTGATATAGATACATCCTGTCATTTTTTAATTAAATCTTATCATTATGTAACGAATTTACGTAAATGTTGGGATGGCTGGGTTTTTACTTTTGAGCATTTTCCGGAAGTAAGCCGCCTCCAACTGACAATTGGTTTTAGCAATATTTTTAGTTACGAGTGTCAGTGGTATAAATGAATAGCTCTTTAATAACTATTTATTTTGAAGTAAACATGTCATATTATTTTAACAAAACTCCAGTTATCAGCCACCTAACAATTACGTGTGGCTGAGCACTGGAGGTGATAGATCCAGTGTCAGAGCACTTACTAGGTAATTTGTAATTAAAAATGACGGTTGTTTTTTTTATAATTAGCTTTATTTATTTTCAGATTCTAGTCGTGTCTCTTTCGAGGTCAATACTGCAATATCCAGTGGATGAACTGATACAAACTTTAGATGGTGTAAGAAACGGCATGAAAATTAGAGAAGCCAACTATGGGTTTATGGTGTTCCTCGAGGTACGTTGGAACACAGGCTTCACTTTCGAGTATCTGACGGTCAAGTGGCTCATGACTATTACAACTTGCTAATTTTCACTAAAACCTGACAATCTTTTGAATACTGTTCAGAATATTGTGATAGAAAATAGCAGGCCTAACCCTTTCGTAGACTGAAGACTGGGTAAAAAATGGGTGAAATTTTTTTAAAGGAAATCTAATGCTTTCTTCGAGGACACCTGAAGCCATCTCAAAAGTGGTTTGATAATCTTTTAGAATATCTAACTTCCATTAAAGCACTAGATGTGATAGAAAACCCTCAAAAAATATTCACCAGAGATGCAAACGAATTTTATAATATGCCCTAAAACTGGAAAAGTAATAGCACCACGTGAATATAAGAATGTATACCAAATTATCAAGGGAAAAGAAAAGGAGGTAATCACTTTTCCAGCATTTTTTCACAATCATTATACGATATTTTACCTCCGCGTGTTTTTTTTTTCATTACATCAAACCAACCAAAGATGTGAACAGCATGCCTGATAGTTGGTTTCTTGGTAAATCTGACACTGGTAGGATGAAAGTGGATATATTTTTGGATTATATATCAAAATGTCTCAATAAACATTCATTCAGGACAGTGCCGTGAAAAACCGGAACTTGTCATTGTTGATGGTCATAAGTCATATGACAATGGGCTTAGTCAATATTGTTAAGATAACATTATGCGCTTCCTCCCAACACAACAGATTTAATGCCACTAGCGCAGAGGTCAGTGTGTTAAACCCACTAGAATCTGAATAGAAGTGAACAATTCATTAATGGTGTTCTCATAAAGTCCTAACTAAGTCAACGCTAAAAGGGTCCATTAAAAATGGCTTCCGCAAATGCGGTCTCCATCCAGATGATCCATATGCAGTAGATTACCTAAAATATGTCCAAATACCTTACAAAAAGCGAAGGTCAATGTGCATATTTCAAAAATATCTCCGATTAAATCACTAAAGAAAAAAGTTTCATACCGATGCTAAAATAATAAAGTATTTAAACAAAGATTTTATCGAATTTATTGAAAATGCAAAATTTTGCCAAGAAGATGATTCAATTAAAAGTGATACCTACCGGAAACGAAAATGCACAAAACAATGTATATTTTGATGAGGAAAGCACAACTAACGAATGTTTTAATAATAGATTTAATGAATGTGTTAATTAAGAAGGAAAAGGTAATAATGAGTAGACGCGGGCGTTATTTCACGTCACTAGATACAATAATGTGACATGTACAACTATGCGACATGTAACCGAATCACTAGTTTCGAGTCAAATTACAAGCAGTGACTTTTGTGTTATTACTGTTAACTGTGATTGTTGGGTGTGAGTAGTCGAGCGAGCATTACATTTCTTTCGCATCGCGCCTACCGGCCAGCCGTGCGAGCAAGGTGGCAGATCGACCGGAGTAAGCGTCTAAGCGAGAGCGGGTGAGCACGAATAAATCCGAAGTAATCTGAACTCGCACGTGCCGGTATACAACAAAAAACAAAACAGCGGAACAGTATTAGTATACGTACGTTTAATTTTGATACGTAAGGCTATAGACATAGATAATAAAATAGAGTGATCTCTTTTTGTCAATAATTTCAACGGCTCGTGATTCCGGGAAGCAGGCGTCACTTTTTGAATTCAAAGTCAAATAATTTTAGGCATTTTAGTTTGTTTTAGTTCGTCATTGTACTTGTGTATAATTTTGAGTGCTTTCTTCTAAAAATAAACGTTTATATGTTATAATGGCGTTTTATGTCAATATAATGTAACGTTTCTTTGTTATTATGTAAATATAATTAGCGTGGATTGTGAAGTCTAAATAAAGTGTAAATAAAAAACTTGTAAAAATGTCTCGTTTGAATTCTAGTGCATTGTGGGAGTATTTTTCAAAAACTAGATAATGAAAAAAGCGAAATGCAACAGTTGTGATGAAGTTTATAGCTTCAAAGCTTTAACAGCGAATTTGAAAACACATTTGAAGCGAAAACACCTCCGTGCGTATACAAGCATTTGAACCGCGCAATCAACGGTAAGGACCCCAGAACGAAGTCGTCGGCAGGAACCACCAGGCGATGTCCAACATCAGCCCTCGTCGTCCAGCTCCGATGCTGCGTCAGCTTCTACGTCCACTGCTGCAAGTACCATACATATATACCGCACTGCGCAACAGCGCATAGGTAGATACGGAATTGGCAAAAAAGTAACACTAACTAAAAAAAATACAAATTGATAATGACCTTGCCGAATTATTTATTGATAGTTATTACCCTTTCTCATTTGTAGAAGAACGTGCTTTTAAAAAATTTGCCCGACACATACCTGGGTACGAGTTACCATCGCGAAAAACTATAACATTCTGATTCCCACATTATACGACCAAAACAGTTCTACGAAAAAAAGAAGAAATAAACGATATTGAATTTCTATCTCTAACAGACTTATCAATGATGCTTGCATTGCTGTTACTGGGCACTATATAACAAAAGATCTTGTTCTTAAAACATTATTACTAAAATGTGCAGAGTTTAGAGATACGCACAACAGTGCGAATATTCAAGCTGCAATGCTCGAAACGACCAACGAGTGGAACGTAACAAATAAAATAAATTTTATTGTTAGTAATAACGCAGCCAACGTCAAAAAAGCCATAGCTGATATAGGGTGGAAGCAGAACCAGACTTATATAAGTCTGAAGGCACAAGCTCAGATGATCCCTCGATCTATGCTTGCTTTCCATGCTTTGTTTGGATCCTATGTTTTCTGTCGACCGGTTGCGTCTAAGCAGGATTTTAGGAGATGGATAACCAAAAGGTACTCTTCCTTCATGGCCTCAATTGGACTGACAGCCGAAACCAATATTAATCTCACATTAAGTAATGGTGGGAATCTTGTCAATGGATGGAGATACGTTGAACTTAATAGTGTAAGATGCCCTGAATATAGTCCAAGCTTCTTTGGATAAAGTTAAAACTATCGTCCGTTATTTTAAGACAAGTACGGTAGCGCTAGAAAAATTATTAAAAGCGCAATCACAGAAAAAGCGGGAGGTGACACCAAAACGCTCGATACAGGAAGTATCAACCAGGTGGAACTCTACGTTTGCTATGATACAGTGATTCGTTGAACTAGAAAATCAAATATGTGCCACTGTTGTAATTCTTAAAAAATATTTGCCAATCATAACTGTCGAGTAATGGATAATATTTCATGAACTGTGCAAGGTTTTAAAACCTTTCGAAGAAGTTACCAAAGCTATGAGTGGTGAAAATTATATGACAGCCAGTACTATCATAATCATGACACGCTGTCTAAGAGAATCTTGTGAGTAACTGCTCCTGGAAGGCTTTAGTGTTATAACAAATAATGTAATTACAGCACTTCGGACAGGCTTACATAAAAGACTAGAAGGTGTTGAGAGAAGTGGCACGTTCTCGATATGTACAATTTTAGAACCAAGGTACAAAATGAATGTATTCTCTGACACAAATGAGGCAGCAAAAGCAAATAAAATGCTGGAAGAGATACTTGCAACTGATATTGGACGGCGACGACATGGAGAAAAAAACAAACTGCTACAATCCACTTCAACCTCAGCTTCCATACCGGTACGAGATAAATTTTCACCTTGGTCCATTTTAAACAATATTGTCGGGACGCAGTAGCAGCAAGACCTTTGTCGTGTGCCTTCAAGGAAGTAGACTCTTATTTAAAAGACAACATTCTACCTATGTTTAACGACACTGGGAAATTTAACTGTCTATTGTAATGGTGGCAACTTAACCGCCACATTTATCCCAACGATATGAAATATTGATTTCTATGAATTGTGTTATATTATATTCTTCAATCCGATGAAAAGTAGAATACATTGAAAAAAAAATTTATGCGAATATCTCAATTTTTCAAATTTTTTATGGCCAACAATAGGTGGAGCCGCGATTCTAAACAATTACCAATCATAGTTTCACAGTAAACACTAATCAACCATAAATACATTTAATGCAGTCAGTCCTAAGCCTGAATAAAGTATGAAGGGAAGTTAATTTATTGATTTAACTGTATAGCTACAAGCATTTAGATAGTGTTTAATTAATATTTTCGTTTCGTATATAACTGTATAGTTGGTAGGTATTGGAGGTATTTATGCAAACATTCACAGTAGCTGAATAAAAAGGGCTAGTTACAAAAATCATCAGTTTTGAAACAGGTGACACCGACCAAGTCACTGGTTTCGTTACGTTTCTTGAAAATGACGTAACGACCCACGTCGACAACCTATCAAATATTCCAGAGTGAGTATTTAAACATTTGCCTATGCTCAAATTGTTTTAATGGTCGTTTTAAGCGTATCACGTAAATAATGGCATGTTCTAATTTTATTATAGGTGTGAGGGCGACGTTTTTTCAGGAAAGGACATCCGCCGTACCGCAGAAATGTTCATCGAGAAAACTGGGAATAAGATAGTTGTGTCTTTACAAAAAAACCTCGTTTGTTTAACAGTGCTGTGCCTTCAGTGTTTCCAAACTGTCCTAGTTATTTAAGTGCAGCGGGACATTCAAGAGAAAGTGTAGAACAGAAAAGTTCGCGCATTGAAAATAAAACATTAGAATAAGTTCTTAGTGAAAGTATTCAGTCACAAAACGAATATGAAAAAAAATATGTTTAATTGTTTTAGTGAATTTCTAGCATGTTTAACTTCGAGGTGAGTGAGGATTGGATTGTTGTAAAGAAAGTTGATGTAATAATATTTGTTACAATTTCTTTGGCGAAAGCTCCAGAAATATCAGTTTCACCAACCTTTGATAATAATTTAGAACTAAAATTGTTTAAAAATCATAATGAATTAAAGAAATTTTGCAGTGAAATATTTCCAAAAAAGATTTGACATATTAAAGACATTTTCTCAGTACTGGATATCTTTAAAAATCAAAATACTAGCGAACAATCTTTCGATAATACTTGTTTTAATATTGTTGACATGTTTAAGTGCGCTTACATAAATTTAGATGATGACATCAAATGTAAAAAAGTAGATTTTTTGTGTGAACAGACTTTATTAACCACAAAAAAGAAAGACTTAGATACTCTACAAATTTTTTAATTTATTTCAGTCTATTATATTCTATTTCACCTCACGCTTATCGTCACTTGCGCAATATTATTTTTTACATATGCCCTAACTCTTCAAAACATTTGTTCGAAATATAACTGCGATCCAAAAGATGAACAGAGTCAGACTACAATTTTCTTAAGATATATTAAGCAAAATTTTAGCCTTGTAAACCAATCAGACAATATTGTCACTTTAAAAATGGATGAAATTTATCTAAAGCCATTATTTGATTATAAAGCAGGTAATATAGCAGGCATGTCTTATACTAACCAACATGCTGCAACTACAGCGCACGTTTTAATGATAAAAAGTCTATCGAGCTTATTTAAAGAAATTGTCTATATTTTACCTGTAAACAAAATTAATGGTGCAGATTTATACCAATATATCAATAAAGTCATAACAGGCTTACATGCTATAGATTTTATTGTTATACGAGTATGTGTAGTTAGTGACAATAATTCTGTGAATAAGAAAGCTATGTCATATTTCAATTTACCACCTAAATTTGACATAGTATATCACATCGACATAGACGTTTGTTTATCCAAATTTTGATGATTTACTTGATACATCTAATAACATTGCCCCGTTTGCTAACATCAAATCTTTATATGATTTAGAAAATTGCAATTTAGTTAAGTATGCTCACACTTTAAATCTCAGGTTTTTGAATCCAAGTAACTTCGAGCCTCGGAATGTACAATTAGTATTAAATGTAATTAATTAGCATGTTCACAATGGTTTATTAGTAATCGGTAGGCAACATAAATTACAAAATTGTGGAATATCGTTAATGTAAAAACATTGTTTAAGGATAAAAGAAAAAATAAATTACAAAATTATAAAACTACTGCAAAATTTGTCAATATTGTCTTCAAATGGTGGAATCAGGGAGTGGTCAAGCAGGTCCTCAATTTGGTGACAGCATCGCCCCGTGAAATTGGCGGCAAATTTTAAATATGTACAGCGACCTCTAGCGTCAGGCTATGTGTCACCAGGCAAGAGACGCTACGAACACTCTAGAAAACTCAGACGGAAACCACTCAACACTGAGTCTGTTTGAAACGACTGACAATTTTTTACTGCGCAAAAATATATTTCACATATTTAATATTATAAGTTTTGTATAATAATTAGGTAAAAAGGGTGTTGTAGCTATTGTTTTGTTATATGTTAAGGTCTTTGTAATTTTGTTTCATTATATATTAAGATCTTTGTTTTATTTTGTAATTGCGTTATTGTATGGTGGTGTAATTCTTACATAGAACAAAGGAAAAATTTGTCATTTTTTTTCCTGCCTCGTAACGAAAGCCGGTAAGTGTTATCCATTATTGCTTATTAGATAACATCCCAAAAATTAATAAAAAATTTTAATGGTGACTTGCGACGTTGAGATGTTTATTGTTAAAATTTAATTCGAAGAATTGCAAAGTATTTTGATAGGTGAATATTAACTCTCGTAATGTTGTGATGAGCGGATTTTATTTTCAAATAACACGATTATAAAAATAATATCCCATGTAACGAGTGCATTCAGGTCAAATCGAATTTTTACTGTTTTGTTTAAAACAAAACTTGCACTAAAAGATGTTTTAGTTAGTTAATTAATACACATTTTTTTTCTTTTATGATCCCCCTCATTTATTAAAATCTCTTAGAAATAATTTAAGTATGTATGATTTAATGTATAAAGGTAATATTGTGAAATGGTCCTCTATTGAAGAAGTAGCTCTAGATATTGAACATCCCCTTAAGTTAAAATTGCTTCCAAAAATTAACCATAATCAAATATATCTCTCTAATTTTAAGTCTATGAAGGTAAAGTATGCAGCCCAAATATTAAGTGATTCGGTTTGTGCAGCAATGAGTGTTTTCATAACCCTCCAAAAAATCGAGTCGCAAGCTGTACATACGGCAAATTTCATAAGTGATGTAAATAAATTATCTGATACTTTTAATAGCAATAAATATGGTAGGGAAAATCATTGCTTGTGATATGTTCCTTCACATAATAGTTATCATTTTTCTTTTTTGGAAGATATGGTTAAAAATTTAGCGTAATTAATAGACATAACCAATATGTTATTAATAGACATAACCAACGAACGTAAGATTTTTCCGCAATGATCAAATATCGGACTACGATCACTTTGTGAAAAACTTTAAAGCGAAAATGGAGAATAATAATTGGTAATTTAAAATTGAAGGTATCAACTGTTTTTTTTTATATTATAGATTATAATGTAGATAATGGAGCGAGTGTTTTAAATAGTATTGTGATATGTACGACTTTTTAGTACGTATATTTATTGGTAAAGACGGAATTTTACATAATGATTTAAAATGGATTTTTCCACAAACAAAAAAAATTACTTTATTGTTCCCAATTTCAAAATATTTTATCTATATATTCAATTGATCAAGAACTACAATTCCATTCTACAGAGAATTGTTTATTCAAGGCACGTCATTTTATCATTATATTCTGTTAGTACCGCTCATACTTTAGTTAAAAATAAAAATTTAGTTAAAAATAATATAAAAATATGCCACATGGCATCAATAGTCTTTGCATATGCAATATATTCACAGTCGCCCAACGCATATCATTTATTGAGAGATTTTTTAGTATTTCCCCATGATAGGTGGATACAAAATATCACTGCGTTATTAAATATGTCACCGGACGATATTCCTAATACTTGCCATTATCCACTATATAGAATACGTTTTTTTGTCTAAGAAAGATAAACCTTTATATATAATAGATGAAATATATTTAAATAATCTATTTTTTATAAGTGCTTTATAGTTTATATATTATGATTGATTATAAGTGCCAGCATTTGTCAGGTTTTACATATATTGGGGTACATTTCTGGTTATAAAAATAGCTGTGTGTTTCATGATTTCATCAAATTTTGGGTATATTGAAGAGGTTGTCCGGTTAGTACCTGTTAAGCTATACGAGTATCTCGACTACAGTTGAAGGGGCTGACCTTTGCCGCTGTCAATTTCATTAAAAAACGGGGTTTAAATATTATTAATATTACAACTGACAATAAAATTTTGATTAATTATCAAAATATATCTATTTTTCTCCCGTCGTCCAATAGTTTTGACACAGAAAATACTTTTTTTTTCTTATATGACACAGTACGTATATTGAAGAACATCACAAATAATTGTATTATTAAAAACCCACAAAAAAACTTTTGTTTATCCTGATTTTAAAACAGGGGAAAAGAAAATAGCAAAAAATAAAGTTTTGTGTAATTGCTATAAATATAAAGAAAAAAGCTTGGTCAAAAAGCTTATAAATCTCTATATTATAATAAATTACAACGACCGGGTATGGCATTTTGACAATATTTTTCACGACTCAACTATTGCTGTTTTAAGGACACAAATATATGAAACATACAGTTGATTTTTTTTTTAATAATTAGAAATTAGTGGGATATTGTGAATGTGCCACAGAAAATACACAGGACCATAATTTCCAAGCCATATAAATTCAAACTTTATTGGTAACACTAGCAAAGAAATAAAAATTAAAAATTTTAAAATATTCGTTTTGTGACTAGAAGCCTGGTATCATTTCGAAGAAACGACATTTAAATAGGAGGTACGTTCAAAAAGAAAAGTGACTTCAAATTTCGAGGGCTACGTAGATGGGATATTCGATTTTTTTTTGTTACGAGGTATGGTGAAAGTTCTCGGCCTGATACAGAGATGGCGTTCTAATCAGCGAAAATTTATGTTTCCTACCTGGGTGCACGTGTCATTAGTTCGTATGATAAGTATCTCAAATAGTTTATTTACACGAATTTTCGCAGTAGACGTAGATAAAAGTTGTGATAATTCAGAATTATAATATTTATTTATTTATTATATAAGTTTTGAGTATTTATTAATTCTTCTTAAAAAAAAATTATTTATTTTTACCACCATCTGTAATCGATGACATTGCAAGACTTGAAGCTTTGTCTAATGATTACATAATTTGATATGATTTGGTTAATTGTAGTAATCAGAGGCCGTTCATTTTTTAATTCTGTCTTGATGTTTTTTGCATGGCTTGCAAAGTTTTATTAGCAATATTATTGAATTGAATTTTAAATGAAATACATAAGAATTTGTTGTAAGGCATAGAACTTTCTCGAAATAACATATTTATTCCATTTCATTTTATTTTGAATATTATACATTGTCTTTCGCACGTTTATTCGTAAGTGTATTTCTATAGTCAAGTTTTTTCGTTAGTCTTTTTGAAGCTCTTTACAAGAACACATCACATATGTATGTTTTTAGATTGTTTTACAAATATTACATTTTGTACATAAATTTATTCAGTGTTCAGTCCTGATTAATATCATGAAGTGGCAGGAATATTAATTGTACATCCTTACCGTAAAGTTCTCATCAGACGACTCTCGTAGCAGCAGCAATTTCAAGTTCACATCTGTCTCAAAACTCAACTTCGAACTTTTCTCGCAAAAAAATTGGTAAATAATTGAAAGCCAGAATATCAATTACATTCTTGCTCGAAGATTTCTCTGTGTTCAGTCGAAAAGTGTTAACAAAGGTTACAGATCATCGCGGCAGCAATTCTGATTCTTGCGATAAATAGTAATGGAACATTTCAAGAAAATTCGACAACCGTAAGTTCTTAATTCTAAAGCAATATGTACGTATTGTATGTATTGCAAATTCTAAAGCAATTTGTATATATTCTAAAGAAAACATGTCCCGTCGTACTATTTACAAAATCATAATACATCGAACTTGTGGATCCACATGAAAAGACACCATGGGAGTGAATTGGATACGGCTTCAGTGCCGAAGACAACGAGGAGTGATGACAGTGGCCCACTACCTAAGAGACAAGCAACTCTAACAGAGATGACCGACAAAAAATCATTTCATAGAGATTTTGGTACGTCGATATAGAGCTATTTGACTTAGTCAACAAGGTAGGCTATCAACAATTGTTAAAGAAGCTATGCCTGAATTACAAAATGGTATCACGTTTCCACATTACGGGAAAAGTTATACTAAAATATATGAGCGAGTGAGAACTAAAGTACTAGAACTGTTAAAAGAGTTGTTGCATATTATGATAACCAGATATATGGACAAGTGACTAATCTTCGCAATCGAATGATTTTATTAGCGTAACAGCTCATAGGATAGTTTAATACAAGCTTTACTGCCTCGAAGTAATGCCATTCGAGGGTTTTCAGCACTCAGGATCCAATATAGCATGTAATATAAAGAAGGCTTTTCGGTATTGGGATATACAGGACAGAGTTCGAGCCATAGTTACAACAAACATAGATTCAACAAACATATAATTTAGTATCCATCAAATATTTGGATCATTCACTGCAATTGGTAATTGAAGCTAGCCTTTTTAAACAGGATCAGATGAATATCATGATTGCTAATGAACGGTCTATCATTGGTCATTTTAATCATTCTACGTGGAGCAGTAAGATTTAAAGGAAATGCAAGACGCTCAAAACGTTCCGAATCTTGTACTTATTTATACAAGACGTATCTACGCGATGGAACTCGGCATTGCAAGCGTTAAGGCGATTGCTGGAGTTAGTCTAAAGTGCAACGTAGAACGCACAACGGAAGAATGGATAATGATGGATGAGGTAGTGAACATTTTATGTTATTTTAAAGAGGTTACAAAATCAAGCAGCAAAGCCACAGCTGTATTATCCGACGCTATTCCGTTAATTAACAGTCTCCGAAGAGCTTTCCAGAACATCAAACACACAGACGGTCAGTCTTTTGCAAGAGTGAATGTATCCAAACTTATGGCGGCTGATATAATATTGGCTCTTAATTAAAATTTTATTTAGAAAAATAAGATTTAGAAAATGAAGAATCGTATTACTTAGTCTCCGTAATAGGTAAGCGTTATAAACTTCGAATATTTCATAAATAATCTACCATTAGCATCGCAAAAAGGCGGCTCGGATTGGTACTGAACTCTTGAAACTATCAAGTAGTACAAGTTCTGAGCCATCTACGAGATGTGGAATATAGAACATTTGTGAAAATATTATTAAATGCGCTGAAAAATATGAGCCCTCTCCCTTTTGAGTACTGATTCTCTCAAAGAACTAGAGAGATATTGGAGATCACCTGAGATATCAAGAGAAGCAGATCGTCTCCTTTTCTGGCGCAGTGATGTTTTACATACAAATTTGAAAAAAATGGCACAAAAATATTTTAGTTTAGAAATGAGTTCTGTCGCATCTGAAAGGCTATTTTCAACGGCAGGTCTCATCCAAACAGACTTACGAAATCGGCTTTCACCTAATAACTTAGGGATGTTGAGTTTCCTAAATAAAAATCTTATTAATGTGAATTTTGATGATTCATTTCGAATCTGAACTTTATGATTAAATTGATATTTTCTTTAATTACTATTTTCCAAAATAACTAATATTTTGTTAAATTACAATTTCCAAATTTCGTAAGTTAACATTCTAAATCCATATTATATATGTAAGTAATGTCATTTGTTTCTGACGTAAAACTTTTATTAATACTCGCAATAAGAGGCGGGAGAAAAGATAAGTGATTCCAACATCGCTTTGAATTCAGTCGCTCTACCGTGTCTACAATATGGAAAAAACCAAAGAAAAAATTCTAGAAGCAGAGGAGGATGGAAAATCTTCTAATTAAAGAAACCTAAAAACGGAGATATGAATCAATCTAAGCTATCATATTCTTACAGACAACGCCTGAATAATATGCCTTTCTCGGGGCAGATCGTGAGAGCTAAGTTTTCTGAAAAACTTGGCTTAACGGTTTTCAAAGCATCAGAAAGACGGCTCGGAAAATTCAAGCAACGTCACCATATCAACTATGATATAATTGATGGAGAAGCATGAAGTGTTGATACGAATGTTACTCTGACAACTGGATAAATAGAGTGTGGCCAAAATTGAAAGAAAAGTACGCTTGAAGTGACATTTAATGCCGATGAAGCCGAAATTTTCTATAAGTTGACCCCCGATAAAACTTTGAAATTTAAAGGAAAGTGTGCAGGAGGAAAACTCCAAAGAGCGTATTACAGTGCTTGTAGCTGCTAATGTAAATAGCACAGAAAAAAGGAAGCTGGTGGTAATAGGCACATTAAAAAATCCGCGGTATTTTAAGAATATTAAACAATTGCCAGTCATCTATAAAGCTAATAAATCAGCCATGAGATGCATTAGCCATGAGATCAACGATGAGATGCAGAATTAAAGGAACGAAAAATCTTGCTTCTTGTCGACAACTGCCCTGCTCATCCCCTTATATCTAAGCTTCAAAATAAAGAGTTGGCATTTTTTCCACCAAACACGACTAGTGTCATACAATCAATGGATCAAATCGTGATTAAGTCTCAAGGATTACTACAGAAGGAAACTATTCATGGAACTAGTCGAATCTGAAGGTTAAACTTCTATTAATACGCTGCATGCAGTAAATTTTTTATACAAAGGCTGGGAAGAATTGACAGCCACAAATATACAACGCTCTATTCGTCGTGGTTGACTTTGTACCAGTTCTACGAGTGATGAAGTAGAAACGGGACCAGGTTTGAAAGTGAACATGACGTTCTATTAACTGAGTGGGTCCAACATGCCACAAAATTTCACTGAAATCTACAAACCTACAAAGAAATAGACGACAGCCTGGCCACTACAGCTTCACTTACAGATGAAGAAATTCTGGATTCGATTGGACATATTGGTAAAGAAAGTAATGAAAAAGATGATCTGAGCCTCCACCAAGCATTAAACAAGCACTCGTTGCAGCGAAATTATTAGAAAAATACTTTTTGTATCACCAAGTTGATTCCACAGTATCCCAAGATATTAATAAAATACATAAAAAAATACATTTAAATTACTGGTGCAGCAAATAACGTCAGGCGAAGATAATAGACTATACGCAATGAGCGTTGTTATTTGTATCAATATTAATGTTTGTTATTTGTAAATATACTTTATTAGTATATAATATTATAATAATGAAATATGTAATATTGATTTTTCTTCTCTCTGTTTAACGACAATTTTCAATAAGGCCATAAAATGCGCAGACCCTTTAGTGTCCTATATAGAGTTTGCACTGTATTTGAATATTTAATGAAAAATAATGGGTAAAAGCATATTTTTTAAAAATATGTATAAATAAAAATCAATTACCGCATATATGAAAGCTGATCACTTGAAAACGGCTCGGCCGATTTGGCCAATTATTTTTGTGCGTTATTAATTGTCGGGACAAGGTTTGTATGAATGGTAGAGAAAATACGTCCGGATGAAATTGATGCAATCATTTGCTCAGAAATTCCTGATCCTGAAACAGATCAAAGGTTGTATGAAGTGGTGACGACGAATATGATTCATGAACAATGTGGCGATCACAACCGGGAATCACGGCGCATCATCGGAAACAAATACTCCTAACGTTATCCGCGTGCTTTGTTGGCTGACACAATCACACGAAATGACGGTTATCCCCTGTATTATCGTCACTCTGCAAAGGATAACGGCAGAACGATAATGTTGAAAGCCAAAACGATTAGTCGATACGATGTTAGAAATGTTGTAGTAGACAACAGCTTTATTGTTCCATATTCACCGCTGTTTTTCGAAACATTCAAAGCGCATTGCAATGTTGTGTATGCAAGTCCATCAAATACGTTTGCAAATATGTCACGAAAGGAAGCGACATGGCTGTATTTGGTATTGCAGCCCCTGAGGAAAACGATGAATTTCTCAATATCAGATGGAAAGATATGTCAGTAGCAATGTCTCCAACTTTTAGTTCTCCATACACGAACGTCATTTAACTGTGCACCTGGAGAATGGACAACGAGTTTATTTCAAGGCAGCAAACACTGGGCTGAGAGCTGAACGACCACTAGCGACAACGCTGATAAAGTTCTTCGCGACATTCGCAAGTGATCCATTTCTTTTGCTCGTAGATAACGAGATATTTCACATGGAATCCATCATCCCAGAAATTCAAACGTCGGAAACACAGAAAGCTTGTTCCTGGATACGTGAATGTATATTCAACCGATGAATTGGGGCCCATTTACACAGTTCATCCGAGCAATGACGAATGATTGACCTGCGTTTGTTATTGGTAAATGTTCGCGGACCGGCTTCATTTGAATTTCTACGAACTGTCAGTGGTTGCGCGCAACGTATCGAGAAGCCTGTCAGTGTTTACATTTGCTCGAGCATGACATTCATTGGGATCACACACTCGCTGATGCTGTTATTTCATTTAAATCATCATTTTAAAGTGTTTTCCACAGAATCCACTTCATTTGTGGAACAAATAGAACGGCAATATGGCTGAAGACATCATTTTGAAGAGACATTTTGCATCGAATGCGTACAATAACAAAGTCCGAACTTGAATTTAACGAGGAGACCCGCAATGAAGCGTCGGTTTCTCTAAAGGATTTGTGCGTGATGATGTCCGGTAAGATGTTGCATGAATTAGGAATGCGTCGAATCACCCCATGCACGATGCATTCGTCAGTAGAGAATTTGAACGAAAACGACAATACGATCGAGATGCTTTGAGTTAATCAGTACGAACAAAGGTCCCACTTTTGAATCAACAGCAAAAAACCACACAGAAAAACACATTGATGATAGCAGTCAAGAACTGCTACTGAGGAATCTTCTTCTTCGATGCACCTGACGGAACTGGCAAAATTTTCCTAATTTCATTGATTTTAGCTTCGATTCGCGCACAAAGTCAAATAGCGCTCTGATCGTGGCATCATCTCGGTCGCTGCAACATTGTTAGAAGGAGGATGAACACCACATTCCGCGCTCAAACTGCAACTGAATTTGCAAAAAATAGTTGAACCAAAGTGCAACATTGTCAAAAAATTATCAATTTCGAAACTACTACAGAGCTTGGGATGAATGTACGATAATCAGGACCTCTTTAGAGGTACGATTGTTGTGCTGGCCGGCGATTTTCGCCAAACGCTGCCAGTCATACTAAGATCAACAGCTGCTGATGAAATAAACGTCAAGCAAGCATTCATCAAATTTGTGGAGATACGTGAAACTATCAAGTTAATAACGAATATGCAAGTCGCGTTACAAAATGACGAATCGACGAAAGTATTTCTCAAGCGATTATTGACCAGATTTCCTTTCCACCTAATTTTTGTCAATCCGCAACGTCAAAAAAAGAATTGATCAAGAAAGTAAATCAAATATTGGTGCAAATTACAAAAACCATGCTTCGTTAAGCTAACAAGTAATTTTGGTATCGCAAAATAAGGACGTAGACGACATGAAAATAAAAATTCAAACTCAAATCGCTGGCCAATTGCATCCATTTAAGTCGACCGATTCCATTACCAATCCAGATAAAGTTATCAATTATCCAATAAAATTCCTGAATTCATTGGATTTGCTAGGAATACCAAGCCATAATTTGCGCCTCGATGTCGGCTCGGTGATAATCTTGTAACGCAATCTAAACAAACCGAAACTATACAAAAGAATAAGACTCGCTGTTAAGAGATTGATTCGTTTACCCTCCGGATGGAAAGATAAAAAATATCGTTCATCACCAAGCGTTGCGATAAATGCATTAAAAACACCAAAAATGATTTTCAAAACAATGAATTCCTATTTATTTCATCATTTCAATAAACTTATGATTATATTGACAATGTTTTATTTTAATTCACACAGATCCGGATGGATGAATCCCTTCTCGTCTAACAGACTGACCGACACAGACGACGCATAGCCTAAACCACTGGAGATAACAGACATGTTATAAAATAAACATACTTAATATTTTTTGCGAAACGCACTTCTCATTTTCATTAGTAAATTGAAGCCGGGGCGGTTCGCTAATAATAAATATAATTTTTAATGTTTTTGTGTGTTTTAATATGTTCGCCCTCGGCCTTCAGCTCAGCAAATCCTTCATCAGGCAATGTGCAGTAATTTTGTCAATTTATCTGGCAATCCTACTATGGACAAAATATGATGAAATTTTGTATCGTTCATTTGATTGGTTATGTTTTGTAAAATTTCTAAAATTTTGGATTTATTGTTGATTTTATGAAAAAATATTTTAAATATAAATCATTTTGGAAATAATTTTGGAAGTGCTGTTTTAATATAATAATTTATTAAATTGCAAAATATGCGACGTCACACCCAGTGCTCGATTATTTCGATTATAAAAACTATAAGCCACCCGCTAAGCAATGCACCACCTAGTAACTATTCTCAATTGACCGGTGGCCATATTGTAATTGTATAGGCACATTATAAAGCCCAATACACACTGAGCCCGCCGGGCCGCCGACACAGCCTGGCGACACAACCCGGCGGCCTGTATGAAATGAATCATGTCGGCAACATGCGGCTGCGCGTGTTACCTGCCGACATGTTGGCGGCTTGGGTACGCCTGCGTTCAGTTACCCGGCAACACTCGAACTGTAGTGACGTGCTTGTATTTTTTACGACATGGAGTGGGACGACGAAAAATGTTTTACGTTAATTAATTTTTATCATGAGAAGGAGGAATTGTGGAATCCAAAACACCCAGATCATAAAAATCGACCAAAGCGTTTCGACTCATTGAATGAAATAGCAAACCATTTTAATACAAAAGTATCAGAAATAGAAAGAAAAATTAAAAACTTGATAAGTCAGTATCGTAGAGAGAGAAAAAAAGTGACTGACTCAAAAAAGTGGGGTATCGGTACAGATTGTGTTTATCAGAGCAAGTGGTTTGCATATAAATCATTTAGTTTTTTGCAAAACAAGAATACTCCTACTGCCACGATCGATTCTGTAAGTAAAAATGCATTTATTATTTTTATCCAAAATTTTTTATTATACAGAACAGAACAAGTTCAAAAGTGCTGACCCACCATAGTGTTAAATGTAACACAATACAACAGATAAAAAATATTTTAATTTCAGGAGACATCAAACGAGAGCAGTATTGTACAACCCCAGCAAAATGATTCATCTCATTCATTTGCCGATGACACGATTAAACGTCCCAGAAAAAATCTAAACATTGAGATGTTTTCACAAGTTCTGAATATTATGAAATCTGTCTCCGATGGACAAAATCAAACACAAGAAAAAGATGAAGACATTCTTTTTGGAGAATATATTGCAGCAAAACTGAGAAAAATGGATAAATCAACAAATGCAATACTAAGACATCGAATTAATAACATTATTTTTGAAACCGAAATTGGATATCAGACAGATAGGTATGCAGATTACGCAAGACCTTCTAGCTCCCGTAGTCATCCCGGGTACTGTACAGGTTCTCCAAATGATCAGCTAAATGCATATTCTTTTAACCGCTCATCATCTGTATATTCTACTGTTACGAGCACGGATCATCAGTATTTTACCACCACAAATCCTGATAATCAGCCAAATACAAACCCTTCATCTCTATATCCCAATAACATAAGCCCTCATCTGCAACTTCCTGGAGTTGAATCTTCGGTACCAGTAGCGCATGATGAAAGTTCTAATAGTGAACGTATAAGCAGCCAAGATATAGAGAACGTGTTTAAATCTCTAAATGAAAAATAATTTTCTTTCTTTAAGATCTTTATTATATTATTATATTGTTATAATTTGAAATAAATGTAGCTTAGCATGAGAAAATTAATCACGAAATAAATCTGTCTTTTGAAATGTTATGATTAAGAGTCATTAATTGTAAACACAAATTAAAATATAACTATCATTATTATGTTTTTTATTAAATTTTTAAATTTTGATTAAATTGATCATTGATCATACTGCCATTCTAAGTTTCCGACATCGGAGAGAAAATATTCAACCAACTCGTTCCTTGTCTCTTCAGGACACAGATTTGTATTGACCTCTCTTGGCAAGACATCAAAACAATTATTTTCAGGAGTTACTGTGCGCCATTTACCTGGTATGATTTCTCCGTTATCATTTTCAGAATCATATTCGTTTCGCTGTATATTTTTTTTATATAATTGAACAAATGTACACATGCCAATGTCACAATAGCAGTTTTTTGTGGACATAGCTAGATAGGTCTCTTGAATATTTGAAATTTGCTGGTTATCTGCCCAAACCCATTTTCAACTACTCTTCGTCCTCGACATATACGATAATTGAAAACGCTTTTGGGAGATCTTTTTGTGTGATTACCATCGTAAGGTTTTATAATGTGGGTTTGTAATGCAAAAGCATCATCACCCAAAAAAGGCACTGGTACATTTCTCTCAGGTAGAGGTTTGTTGTCCGGCAAATTGAGGAGATACTTTGAACACGTCACAAAGGCTAATGAATGATTCGCCCGTACTCAGGTATTTTAATGTTATTGCTAATCTGTCTTGTGGCGAAATTGCAATTCTGCAATTTGTATCTTTTTTAACTATTCTTGGCCCAACAACATTCAATAAATATTCAAAGTCGGTATTGGTTAATTTCATGAATGTTTTAAAATGTATGGGATTTTGTACAATCAAGTCATCTGCTTTCAAATCTCTTAATCTGTCATGATTGCTATAACAATTGCGACTCAGTAAACTAGGTTTAACCCAACAGCTTCGTTCCCTTTGGAGCAATCCAGCAATAAACATTCCACAAGCTGCTATCAACAGATCACTGCCATCGTCCATTTTTAAGATTATTTCTATTTACTGAATTATCGAAGATACACCACCAAAATTATATGACACAACCACACAATCTTTATCGACACGCGGCAATCACTGACTGCCAAATAAATTTTTCATCTCAAGCCGACATGCCGCCGACCAAATTTTCCGACTTGTAATAAGTGAAGCCGCCAACTAGACCGCCGACAAAAAGTTGCCGACATATGTCGGCGGCCCGGAGGGCTCAGTGTGTATTGCGCTTAATGCTGCAAGTTGGCAACATAACATCGCAATACTTATAGGGCGGGGGAATCCCTTAATATTGTTTTCCGATTCGAGCTGTTTGTATAACCCGACCATGTCGAATAGTTTTCGAATTGTATGCAATAAGAAAATAGTAAAATGGATATTTAATTTGCTAAGCTTACACCAACAGCCAGTCAACTCAGTCGTTCGTTCCTACCACAATTAGGGTACCGACTCCAGAAGTCCAACCCCAGTTCAAGTCAACCAGTGTTCAGCCTTTTTACCACTTTAAATGTGTAGGAATAAAGCTATAATTTAAGAATAAATTTATAATTTATTTTAACCCATCAAATTATGCTTTATCGGTTCTGTGACTCGTCATTGGTCAGTATAAAATGTATGAGTTAATGTGACTATTAAAGGCAAAGAGGAATTTCAGTCCATTTTGGCATTGTCAGCTGACAAACTAACGTAACTGCCGCCATTTTTTTTTAACTGTTTGTAGTTGCGTACCAGGTAATAATTTCAATATTTTAGTAATCTATTGTACATAATTTGTTATGTATGTGACTGATATAGATACATCCTGTCATTTTTTAATTAAATCTTATCATTATGTAACGAATTTACGTAAATGTTGAGATGGCTGGGTTTTTACTTTTGAGCATTTTCCGGAAGTAAGCCGCCTCCAACTGACAATTGGTTTTAGCAATATTTTTAGTTAAGAGTGTCAGTGGTATAAATGAATAGCTCTTTAACAACTATTTATTTTGAAGTAAACATGTCATATTATTTTAACAAAACTCCAGTTATCAGCCACCTAACAATTACGTGTGGCTGAGCACTGGAGGTGATAGATCCAGTGTCAGAGCACTTACTAGGTAATTTGTAATTAAAAAGGACGGTTGTTTTTTTTATAATTAGCTTTATTTATTTTCAGATTCTAGTCGTGTCTCTTTCGAGGTCAATACTGCAATATCCAGTGGATGAACTGATACAAACTTTAGATGGTGTAAGAAACGGCATGAAAATTAGAGAAGCCCACTATGGGTTTATGGTGTTCCTCGAGGTACGTTGGAACACAGGCTTCACTTTCGAGTATCTGACGGTCAAGTGGCTCATGACTATTACAGCTTGCTAATTTTCACTAAAACCTGACAATCTTTTGCATACTGTTCAGAATATTATGATTGAAAATAGCAGGCCTAACCCTTTCGTAGACTGAAGACCGGGTAAAAAATGGGTGCAATTTTTTTAAAGGAAATCTAATGCTTTCTTTGAGGACACCTGAAGCCATCTCAAAAGTGGTTTGATAATCTTTTAGAATATCTAACTTCCATTAAAGAACTAGATGTGATAGAAAACCCTCAAAAACTATTCACCAGAGATGCAAACGAATTTTATAATATGCCCTAAAACTGGAAAAGTAATAGCACCACGTGAATATAAGAATGTATACCAAATTATCAAGGGAAAAGAAAAGGAGGTAATCACTTTTCCAGCATTTTTTCACAATCATTATACGATATTTTACCTCCGCGTGTTTTTTTTCATTACATCAAACCAACCAAAGATGTGAACAGCATGCCTGATAGTTGGTTTCTTGGTAAATCTGACACTGGTAGGATGAAAGTGGATATATTTTTGGATTATATATCAAAATGTCTCAATAAACATTCATTCAGGACAGTGACGTGAAAAACCGGAACTTGTCATTGTTGATGGTCATAAGTCATATGACAATGGGCTTAGTCAATATTGTTAAAATAACATTATGCGCTTCCTCCCAACACAACAGATTTAATGCCACTAGCAGAGGTCAGTTTGTTAAACCCACTAGAATCTGAATAGAAGTGAACAATTCATTAATGGTGTTCTCAGACCTTTTGCCCAGTGCTTCATAAAGTTCTAAGTAAGTCAACGCTAAAAGGGTCCATTAAAAATGGCTTCCGCAAATGCGGTCTCCATCCAGATGATCCATATGCAGTAGATTACCTAAAATATGTCCAAAATACCTTACAAAAAGCGAAGGTCAGTGTGCATATTTCAAAAATATCTCCGATTAAATCACTAAAGAAAAAAAGTTTCATACCGATGCTAAAATAATAAAGTATTTAAACAAAGATTTTATCGAATTTATTGAAAATGCAAAATTTTGCCAAGGAGATGATTCAATTAAAAGTGATACCTACTGGAAACGAAAATGCACAAAACAATCTAGATTTTGGAGGAAAGCACAATTAACGAATGTTTTAATAATAGAATTAATGAATGTGTTAATTAAGAAGGAAAAGGTAATAATGAGTAGACGCGGGCGTTATTTCACGTCACTAGATGCAATAATCTGACATGTACAACTATGCGACATGTAACCGAATCACTAGTTTCGAGTCAAATTACAAGCAGTGACTTTTGTGTTATTACTGTTAACTGTGATTGTAGGGTGTGAGTAGTCGAGCGAGCGTTACATTTCTTTCGCATCGCGCCTACCGGCCAGCCGTGCGAGCAAGGTGGCAGATCGACCCGAGTAAGCGTCTAAGCGAGAGCGGGTGAGCACGAATAAATCCGAAGTAATCTGAACTCGCACGTGCCGTAGTATACAACAAAAAACAAAACAGCGGAACAGTATTAGTATACGTACGTTTAATTTTGATACGTAAGGCTATAGACATAGATAATAAAATAGAGTGATCTTTTTTTGTCAATAATTTCAACGGCTCGTGATTCCGGGAAGCAGACGTCACTTTTTGAATTCAAAGTCAAATAATTTTAGGCATTTTAGTTTGTTTTAGTTCGTCATTGTACTTGCGTATAATTTTGAGTGCTTTCTTCTAAAAATAAACGTTTATATGTTATAATGGCGTTTTATGTCAATATAATGTAACGTTTCTTTGTTATTATGTAAATATAATTAGCGTGGATTGTGAAGTCTAAATAAAGCGTAAATAAAAAACTTGTAAAAATGTCTCGATTTAATTCTAGTGCATTTTGGGAATATTTTTCAAAAACTAGATAATGAAAAAAGCGAAATGCAACAGTTGTGATGAAGTTTATAGCTTCAAAGCTTTAACAGCGAATTTGAAAACAAATTTGAAGCGAAAACACATCCGTGCGTATACAAGCATTTGAACCGCGCAATCAACGGTAAGGACCCCAGAACAAAGTCGTCGGCAGGAACCACCAGGCGATGTCCAACATCAGCCCTCGTCGTCCAGCTCCGAAGCTGCGTCAGCTTCTACGTCCACTGCTGCAAGTACCATACACATATACCGCACTGCGCAACAGCGCATAGGTAGATACGGAATTGGCAAAAAAGTAACACTAACTAAAAAAAATACAAATTGATAATGACCTTGCCGAATTATTTATTGATAGTTATTACCCTTTCTCATTTGTAGAAGAACGTGCTTTTAAAAAATTTGCCCGACACATACCTGGTTACGAGTTACCATCGCGAAAAACTATCTATAACATTCTGATTCCCACATTATACGACCAAAACAGTTCTACGAAAAAAAGACGAAATAAACGATATTGAATTTTTATCTCTAACAGACTTATCAATGATGCTTACATTGCTGTTACTGGGCACTATATAACAAAAGATCTTGTTCTTAAAACATTATTACTAAAATGTGCAGAATTTAGAGATACGCACAATAGTGCGAATATTCAAGCTGCAATGCTCGAAACGACCAACGAGTGGAATGTAACAAATAAAATAAATTTTATTGTTAGTAATAACGCAGCCAACGTCAAAAAAGCCATAGATGATATAGGGTGGAAGCAGTACGGATGCTATGGTGATACGTTGAACTTAATAGTGCAAGATGCCCTGAATATAGTCCAAGCTTCTTTGGATAAAGTTAAAACTATCGTCCGTTATTTTAAGACAAGTACGGTACCGCTAGAAAAAATATTAAAAGCGCAATCACAGAAAAAGCCGGATGTGACACCAAAACGCTCGATACAGGAAGTATCAACCAGGTGGAACTCTACGTTTGCTATGATACAGCGATTCGTTGAACTAGAAAATCAAACTGCTACAATCCACTTCAACCTCAGCTTCCATACCGGTACGAGATAAATTTTCACCTTGGTCCATTTTAAGCAATATTGTCGGGACGCAGTAGCAGCAAGTAGGCACACCTTTGTCGTGGGCCTTCAAGGAAGTAGACTCTTATTTAAAAGACAACATTCTACCTATGTTTAACGACACTGGGAAATTTAACTGTCTATTGTAATGGTGGCAACTTAACCGCCACATTTATCCCAACCATATGAAATATTGATTTCTATGAATTGTGTTATATTATATTCTTCAATCCGATGAAAAGTATATATTGAAAAAAAAATTTATGCTAATATCTCAATTTTTCAATTTTTTTATGGCCAACAATAGGTGGAACCGCGATTCTAAACAATTAGCAATCATAGTTTCACAGTAAACACTAATCAACCATAAATACATTTAATGCAGTCAGTCCTAAGCCTGAATAAAGTATGAAGGGAAGTTAATTTACTGATTTAACTGTATAGCCACAAGCATTTAGATAGTGTTTAATTTATTTTCGTTTCGTATATAACTGTATAGTTGGTAGGTATTGGAGGTATTTATGCAAACATTCACAGTAGCTGAATAAAAAGAGCTAGTTACAAAAATCACCAGTTTTGAAACAGGTGACACCGACCAAGTCACTGGTTTCGTTACGTTTCTTGAAAATGACGTAACGACCCACGTCGACAACCTATCAAATATTCCAGAGTGAGTATTTAAACATTTGCCTATGCTCAAATTGTTTTAATGGCAGTTTTAAGCGTATCACGTAAATAATGGCATGTTCTAATTTTATTATAGGTGTGAGGGCGACGTTTTTTCAGGAAAGGATATCCGCCGTACCGCAGAAATGTTCGTCGAGAAAACTGGGAATAAGATAGTTGTGTCTTTACAAAAAAAACCTCGTTTGTTTAACAGTGCTGTGCCTTCAGTGTTTCCAAACTGTCCTAGTTATTTAAGTGCAGCGGGACATTCAAGAGAAAGTGTAGAACAGAAACGTTCGCGCATTGAAAATAAAACATTAGAATAAGTTCTTAGTGAAACTATTCAGTCACAAAACGAAAATGAAAAAAAATATATGTTTAATTGTTTTAGTGAATTTCTAGCATGTTTAACTTCGAGGTGAGTGAGGATTGGATTGTTGTAAAGAAAGTTGATGTAATAATATTTGTTACAATTTCTTTGGCGAAAGCTCCAGAAATATCAGTTTCACCAACCTTTGATAATAATTTAGAACTAAAATTGTTTAAAAATCATAATGAATTAAAGAAATTTTGCAGTGAAATATTTCCAAAAAAGATTTGACATATTAAGGACATTTTCTCAGTACTGGATATCTTTAAAAATCAAAATACTATCGAACAATCTTTCGATGATACTTGTTTTAATATTGTTGATATGTTAAAGTGCGCTTACATACATTTAGATGATGACATCAAATGTAAAAAAGTAGATTTTTTGTGTGAACAGACTTTATTAACCACAAAAAAGAAAGACTTAGATACTCTACAAACTTTTTAATTTATTTCAGTCTATTATATTCTATTTCACCTCACGCTTATCGTCACTTGCGCAGTATTATTTTTTACATATGCCGTAACTCTTCAAAATATTTGTTCGAAATATAACTGCGATCCAAAAGATGAACAGAGTCAGACTACAATTTTCTTAGATATATTAAGCAAAATTTTAGCCTTGTAAACCAATCAGACCATATTGTCACTTTAAAAATGGATGAAATTTATTTAAAGGCATTATTTGATTATAAAGCAGGTAATATAGCAGGCATGTCTTATACTAACCAACAGGCTGCAACTACAGAACACGTTTTTATTATAAAAAGTATATTGAGCTTATTTAAAGAAATTGTCTATATTTTACCTGTAAACAAAATTAATGGTGCAGATTTATACCAATATATTAATAAAGACATAACAGGCTTACATGCTATAGATTTTAATGTTATACGAGTATGTGTAGTTAGTGACAATAATTCTGTGAATAAGAAAGCTACGTCATATTTCAATTCACCACCTAAATTTGATATAGTATATCACATCGACATAGACGTTTGTTTATCCAAATTTTGATGATTTACTTGATACATCTAATAACATTGCCCCGCTTGCTAACATCAAATCTTTACATGATTTAGAAAATTGCAATTTAGTTAAGTATGCTCACACTTTAAATCTCAGGTTTTTGAATCCTAGTAACTTCGAGCCTCAGTATGTAAAATTAGTATTAAATGTAATTAATTAGCATGTTCACAATGGTTTATTAGTAATCGGTAGGCAACATAAATTACAAAATTGTGGAATATCGTTAATGTAAAAACATTGTTTAAGGATAAAATAAAAAAATAAATTACAAAATTATAAAACTACTGCAAAATTTGTCAATATTGTCTTAAAATGGTGGAATCAGGGCATGGTCAAGCAGGTCCTCAATTTGTTGACGGCATCGCCCCGTGAAATTGGCGGCAAATTTTAAATATGTACAGCGACCTCTAGCGTCAGCTATGTGTCACCAGACAAGAGACGCTACGAACACTCTAGAAAACTCAGACAGAAACCACTCAACACTGAGTCTGTTTGAAAGGACTGACAAATTTTTACTGCGCAAAAACATGTTTCACATATTTAATATTAAAAGTTTTGTATAATAATTAAGTAAAAAGGGTGTTGTAGCTATTGTTTTGTTATATGTTAAGGTCTTTGTAATTTTGTTTCATTATATAAATTTGTCATTTTTTTCCTGCCTCGTAACGAAAGCCGGTAAGTGTTATCCATTATTGCTTATTAGATAACATTCCAAAAATTAATAAATAATTTTATACACTAACGGCGCAAAGCAATTGGTGACTTGCGACTTTGAGATGTTTATTGTTAAAATTTAATTCGAAGAATTGCAAAGTATTTTGATAGGTGAATATTAACTCTCGTAATGTTGTGATGAACGGATTTTATTTTCAAATAACACGATTATAAAAATAATATCCCATGTAACGAGTGCATTCAGGTCAAAACGAATTTTTAGTTTTGTTTAAAACAAAACTTGCACTAAAAGATGTTTTAGTTAGTTAGTTAATAGGCGCCGATTACGACATAATTTAAAAAAAAATGGATTTTAAAAATATTATCACACAAATTACAGTTTCCTGAAGAAGTTTTTTCTTGTGAGAAAACTCCGTGAAATTACTTCAGACATTGTTGGGTGTATTCGCCGGTAGTAAATTGGTTTTCCAAATTAAATTTTTTACTAAATAATGTTGTGAGCGGCATTTATATTTAATCAATCGTCGTTGAAACTACCAGCAAGACCTTAGCGGCTTCTGTAGGAATATTTCTAAGGTTATTTGAGTGATAATACTATAATATCGTTATGCACTCATTTTTTGCATGCACAAATGAGTATGTCATATAAACGTCAGTTACAAATGTATCATTTTTCAAATAACACATGTATTCATTACTTTTCTTATAATTAAAGGAAGACATACACTCAGAGGCAGCTTGTTTGGGGTGTAAATTGTTGAAGAGCGACAAAGGCGGAAAGCTGAAGAGGTCCAAACTTGTAAGGAAGATTCGTCCACAGAACAAGATGGAAGTTAAGAAGATTGCGGAAACCCATGCGGCGTAGTAATTCGGAAAGTATACAAATTAATAAAATCAAACAAGTGTTAAAACTCGTCTTATCAAAAGAATAATATACTTTATTTGTACAAGAATTGCAAAATTATTTTCGAAAACATACAACAGCCTCCCCTCTATGTGATTCTAAAATGAAAAAAAATTGTATGAACCTGTATTATAATTCACCAAAATGTTATAACAATTTAGGTACCATTTTAAAACTGCCTGGCTGGCTGAAGTATACGTCGTTGGGATACCAAGTTTCCTATTAGAACAGGTATAGATGCATTAAGCAAACAATGTTATAACAAAAACGATGATGATAAGTTAGTAAGTCTACTTTTTGATAAAATAAGTATTAAAGAAAACTTGCAATGTCATGTAAGTTATGATAAGATTTTAGGATTTGTAAATAATGGCCATACAAGAAGAAATATCCCTTTCCCGTCTATATTAGTTTGTACGATAACAGGTTTAAAATTAAAATTTTAGCAGCATGTATAATGTAGACAAGGAAAGTATTGAGAAAATTTTACATGCAGGATTAATTGTTAAAGCAGTAATTTGTGACCAACATTGTACATTTTTTTTCTTTTATGATCCCCCTCATTTATTAAAATCTCTTAGAAATCATTTAAGTATGTATGATTTAATGTATAAAGGTAATATTGTGAAATGGTCCTCTATTGAAGAAGTAGCTCTAGATATTGAACATCCCCTTAAGTTAAAATTGCTTCCAAAAATTAACCATAAACAAATATATCTCTCTAATTTTAAGTCTATGAAGGTAAAGTATGCAGCCCAAATATTAAGTGATTCGGTTTGTGCAGCAATGAGTGTTTTCATAACCCTCCAAAAAATCGAGTCGCAAGCCGTACATACGGCAAATTTCATAAGTGATGTAAATAAATTATCTGATACTTTTAATAGCAATAAATATGGTAGGGAAAATCATTGCTTGTGATATGTTCCTTCACATAATAGTTATCATTTTTCTTTTTTGGAAGATATGGTTAAAAATTTAGCGTAATTAATAGACATAACCAATATGTTATTAATAGACATAACCAACGAACGTAAGATTTTTCCGCAATGATCAAATATCGGACTACGATCACTTTGTGAAAAACTTTAAAGCGAAAATGGAGAATAATAAGTGGTCATTTAAAATTGAAGGTATCAATTGTTTTTTTTTATATTATAGATTATAATGTAGATAATGGAGCGAGTGTTTTAAATATTATTGTGGTATGTACGACTTTTTAGTACGTATATTTATTGGTAAAGACGGAATTTTACATAATGATTTAAAATGGATTTTTCCACAAACAAAAAAAATTACTTTATGGTTCCCAATTTCAAAATATTTTATCTATATACTCATTTGATCAAGAACTACAATTGCATTCTACTGAAAATTGTTTATTCAAGGCACGTCATTTTATCATTATATTCTGTTAATACCGATCATACTTTAGTTAAAAATAAAAATTTAGTTAAAAATAATATAAAAGTATGCCACATGGCATCAATAGTCTTTGCATATGCAATATATTCACAGTCGCCCAACGCATATCATTTATTGAGAAATTTTTTAGTATTTCCCCATGAGAGGTGGATACAAAATATCACTGCGTTATCAAATATGTCACCGGACGATATTCCTACTACTTGCCATTATCCACTTCATAGAATACGTTTTTTTGTCTAAGAAAGATAAACCTTTATATATAATAGATGAAATATATTTAAATAATCTATTTTTTGTAAGTGCTTTATAGTTTATATATTATGATTGATTATAAGTGCCAGCATTTGTCAGGTTTTACATATATTGGGGTACATTTCTGGTTATAAAAACAGTTGTGTGTTTCACGATTTCATCAAATTTTGGGAATATTAAAGAGGTTGTCCTGTTAGTACCTGTTAAGCTATACGAGTATCTCGACTACAGTTGAAGGGGCTGACCTTTGCCGCTGTCAATTTCATTAAAAAACTGGGTTTAAATATTATTAGTATTACAACTGACAATAAAATTTTGATTAATTATCAAAATATATTTATTTTTCTCCCGTCGTCCAATAGTTTTGACAAACAAAATACTTTTTTTTCTTATGTGACACAGTACGTATATTGAAGAACATCACAAATAATTGTATTATTAAAAACCCACACAAAAATTTATGTTTATCCTGATTTTATAACAGGGGAAAAGAAAATAGCAAAAAATAAAGATTTGTGTAATTGCTATAAATATAAAGAAAAAAGCTTGGTCAAACAAGCTTATAAATCTCTATATTATAATAAATTACAACGACCGGGTATGGCACTTGTAGACAATATTTTTCACGACACAACTATTGCTGTTTTAAGGACACAAATATATGAAACATACAGTTGATTTTTTATTTAACAATTAGAAATTAGTGGGATATTGTGAATGTGCCACAGAAAATACACAGGACCATAATTTCCAAGCCATATAAATTCAAACTTTATTGGTAACACTAGCAAAGAAATAAAAATTAAAAATTTTAAAATATTCGTTTTGTGACTAGAAGCCTGGTATCATTTCGAAGAAAAGACATTTAAATAGGAGGTCCGTTCAAAAAGAAGTGACTTCAAATTTCGAGGGCTACGTAGATGGGATATTCGATTTTTTTTTGTTACGAGGTATGGTGAAAGTTCTCGGCCTGATACAGAGATGGCGTTCTAATCAGCGAAAATTTATGTTTCCTACCTGGGTGCACGTTTCATTAGTTCGTATGATAAGTATCTCAAGTAGTTTATTTACACGAATTTTCGCAGTAGACGTAGATAAAAATTGTGATAATTCAGAATTATAATATTTATTTATTTATTATATTTGTTTTGAGTATTTATTAAATCTTTTCAAAAAAAATTATTTATTTTTACCACCATCTGTAATCGATGATATTGCGAGCCTTGACGCTATGTCTAATGATCACATAATTTGATATGATTTGGTTAATTGTAGTAATCAGAGGACGTTTATTTTTTAATTCTGTCTTGATATTTTTTGCATGGCTTGCAAAGTTTTATTAGCAATATTATTGAATTGAATTTTAAATGAAATACATAAGAATTTGTTGTAAGGTATAGAACTTTCTCGAAATAACATATTTATTCCATTTCATTTTATTTTGAAAATTATAAATTGTCTTTCGTACGTTTATTCGTAAGTGTATTTCTCTAGTCAAGTTTTTTCGTTAGTCTTTTTGAAGCTCTTTACAAGAACACATCACATATGTACGTTTATAGATTGTTTTACAAATATTACATTTTGTACATATATTTATTCAGTGTTCAGTCCTGATTAATATCATGAAGTGGCAGGAATATTAATTGTACATCCTTACCGTAAAGTTCTCCTAGCAGCAGCAATATCAAGTTCACATCTGTCTCAAAACTCAACTTCGAACTTTTCTCGCAAAAAAATTGGTAAATAATTGAAAGCCAGAATATCAATTACATTCTTGCTCGAAGATTTCTCTGTGTTCAGTCGAAAAGTGTTAACAAAGGTTACAGATCACCGCGGCAGCAATTCTGATTCTTGCGATAAATAGTAATGGAACATTTCAAGAAAGTTCGACAACCGTAAGTTCTTAATTCTAAAGCAATATGTACGTATTGTATGTATTGCAAATTCTAAGGCAATATGTATATAAAAATGTAAAGAAAACGTGTCCCGTGGTACCATTTATAAATTATAACACATCGAACTAGTGGATCCACGTGAAAAGACACCATCGGAGTGAATTAGATACGGCTTCAGTGCCGAATACAACAAGGAGTGATGACAGTGGCCCACTACCTAAAAGACAAGCAACTCTAACAGAGATGACCGACAAAAAATCATTTCATAGAGATTTTGGTGCGTCGATATAGAGCTATTTGACTTAGTCAACATGGTAGGCTATCAACAATTGTTAAAGAAGCTATGCCTGCGTTACAAAATGGTATCACGTTTCCACATTACGGGAAAAGTTATACTAAAATATATGAGCGAGTGAGAACTAAAGTACTAGAACTGTTAAAAGAGTTGTTGCATATTATGATAACCAGATATACGGACAAGTGACTAATCTTCGCAATCGAATGATCTTATTAGCGTAACAGCTCATAGGATAGTTTAATACAAGCTTTACTGCCTCGAAGTAATGCCATTCGAGGGTCTTCAGCACTCAGGATCCAATATAGCATGTAATATAAAGAAGGCTTTTCGGTATTGGGATATACAGGACAGAGTTCGAGCCATAGTTACAACAAACATAGATTCAACAAACATATAATTTAGTATCCATCCAATCTTTGGCTCATTCACTACAATTGGTAATTGAAGCTAGCCTTTTCAAACAGGATCAGATGAATATCATGATTACTAATAAACGGTCTATCATTGGTCATTTTAATCATTATACGTGGAGCAGTGAGATTTAAAGGAAATGCAAGACGCTCATAACTTTCAGAATCTTGTACTTATTTATACAAGACGTATCTACGCGATGGAACTCGACATTGCAAGCGTTAAGGCGATTGCTGGAGTTAGTATAAAGTGCAACGTAGAACGCACAACGGAACAATGGATAATGATGGATGAGGTAGTGAACATTTTATGTTATTTTAAAGAGGTTACAAAATCAAGCAGCAAAGCCACAGCTGTATTATCCGACGCTATTCCGTTAATTAACAGTCTCCGAAGAGCTTTCCAGAACATCAAACACACAGACGGTCAGTCTTTTGCAAGAGTGAATGTATCCAAACTTATGGCGGCTGATATAATATTGGCTCTTAATTAAAGATTTTATTTAGAAAACTAAGATTTAGAAAATGAAGAATCGTATTACTTAGTCTCCGTAATAGGTCCGCGTTATAAACTTCGAATATATCATAAACAATCTACCATTAGCATGGCAAAAAGGCGGCTCGGATTGTTAGTGAACTCTTGAAACAACCAAGTACAAGTTCTGAGCCATCTACGAGATGTGGAATATAGAGCATTTGTGAAAATATTATTAAATGCGCTGAAAAATTTGAGCCCTCTCCCTTTTGAGTACTGATTCTCTCAAAGAACTAGAGAGATATTGGAGATCCCCTGAGATATCAAGAGAAGCAGATCGTCTCCTTTTCTGGCGCAGTGATGTTTTACATACAAATTTGAAAAAAATGGCACAAAAATATTTTAGTTTAGAAATGAGTTCTGTCGCATCTGAAAGGCTATTTTCAACGGCAGGTCTCATCCAAACAGACTTACGAAATCGGCTTTCACCTAATAATTTAAGGATGTTGAGTTTCCTAAATAAAAATCTTATTAATGTGAATTTTGATGATTCATTTCTAATCTGAACTTTATGATTAAATTGATATTTTCTTTAATTTCTATTTTCCAAAATAACTAATATTTTGTTAAATTACAATTTCCAAATTTCGTAAGTTAACATTCTAAATCCATATTATATATGTAAGTAATGTCATTTGTTTCTGTATTTCAAGCAAGCCAAGCTTTTTATTTTTTACACCTTTTGAAGTCTGCAGTGTCCGCATCGGTATGAGTATCGTTGATAATTTTCAATAAATATCGTTATCGGTATCGTATTAGCAGAAGCGCGTATCGATGCATCCCTACTTGCTATGTGGCGGCTTGTATGTTGCAACGGATGCTGTTGCGTATTTATTGTTTCACATGGTCAACATACAGTGTACACTCCATTTAACGCCACTCGATTTAACGACAAACTCACTAAGAGTCGAACTTACTTGACTCTGGTTGGTTTACCTTGTTGTCCATACAATGATACACTCTATGTAGCATCACACCCAATCTAAATAACGATCCAATACGTCATTATTAAGCAATAAACAGTAGTTTTTAAGTTGCCGAAATTAGTAAAAACTGTAGCTGTCTAGGTTCTTTTGTTTATTGTTTTGTTGCTTTATTATCTAGCTCGTATTTACCTCGACTGTCGGCATCATACGTACCGAAGATTCTAAAAATTGATTCTTTTGTTTAGATCTTGTGATTACCTTCCACGCGGTGTTTGACTCGACGGTTGCTAGACTGTCATTAGGTTTGTTCAAACTTTCGAACTGTGAACATAGCGAGTAAGAAATTCTTTTTGTGTAATGACGAAAAACTTTTATTAATACTCGCAATAAGAGGCGGGAGAAAAGATAAGTGATTCCAACATCGCTTTGAATTCAGTCGCTCTACCGTGTCTACAATATGGAAAAAAACAAAGAAAAAATTCTAGAAGCAGAAGAGGATGGAAAATCTTCTAATTAAAGAAACCTAAATACGGAGATATGAATCTATCTAAGCTATCATATTTTTACAGACAACGCCAGAATAATATGCCTTTCTCGGGGCCGATCGCGAAAGCTAAGTTTTCTGAAGAACTTGGCTTAACGGTTTTCAAAGCATCAGAAAGACGGCTCGGAAAATTCAAGCAACGTCACCATATCAACTACGATATAATTGATGGAGAAGCATGAAGTGTTGATACGAATGTTACTCTGACAACTGGATAAATAGAGTGTGGCCAAAATTGAAAGAAAAGTACGCTTGAAGTGACATTTAATGCCGATGAAGCCGAAATTTTCTATAAGTTGACCCCCGATAAAACTTTGAAATTTAAAGGAAAGTGTGCAGGAAGAAAACTCCAAAGAGCATATTACAGTGCTTGTAGCTGCTAATGTAAATAGCACAGAAAAAAGGAAGCTGGTGGTAATAGGCACATTAAAAATTCCGCGGTATTTTAAGAATATTAAACAATTGCCAGTCATCTATAAAGCTAATAAATCAGCCATGAGATGCATCAGCCATTAGATCAACGATGAGATGCAGAATTAAAGGAACGAAAAATCTTTCTTCTTGTCGACAACTGCCCTGCTCATCCCCTTATATCTAAGCTTCAAAATAAAGAGTTGGCATTTTTTCCACCAAACACGACTAGTGTCATACAATCAATGGATCAAATCGTGATTAAAAGTCTCAAGGATTACTACAGAAGGAAACTATTCATGGAACTAGTCGAATCTGAAGGTTAAACTTCTATTAATACGCTGCATGCAGTAAATTTTTTATACAAAGGCTGGGAAGAATTGACAGCCACAAATATACAACGCTCTATTCGTCGTGCTGGACTTTGTACCAGTTCTACGAGTGATGAAGTAGAAACGGGACCAGGTTTGAAAGTGAACATGACGTTCTATTAACTGAGTGGGTCCAACATGCCACAAAATTTCACTGAAATCTACAAACCTACAAAGAAATAGACGACAACCTGGCCCCTACAGCTTCACTTACAGATGAAGAAATTCTGGATTCGATTGGACATATTGGTAAAGAAAGTAATGAAAAAGATGATCTGAGCCTCCACCAAGCATTAAACAAGCACTCGTTGCAGCGAAATTATTAGAAAAATACTTTTTGTATCACCAAGTTGATTCCACAGTATCCCAAGATATTAATAAAATACATAAAAAAATACATTTAAATTACTGGTGCAGCAAATAACGTCAGGCGAAGATAATAGACTATACGCAATGAGCGTTGTTATTTGTATCAATATTAATGTTTGTTATTTGTAAATATACTTTATTAGTATATAATATTATAATAATAAAATATGTAATATTGATTTTTCTTCTCTCTGTTTAACGACAACTTTCAATAAGGCCATAAAATGCGCAGACCCTTTAGTGTAAATACAGTGCAAACTATATAGAGTTTGCACTGTATTTGAATATTTAATGAAAAATAATGGGTAAAAGCATATTTTTTAAAAATATGTATAAATAAAAATCAATTACCGCATATATGAAAGCTGATCACTTGAAAACGGCTCGGCCGATTTGACTAATTTTTTTTGTGCGTTATTAATTGTCGGGACAAGGTTTGTATGAATGGTAGAGAAAATACGTCAGGATGAAATTGATGCAATCATTTGCGCAGAAATTCCTGATCCTGAAACAGATCAAAGGTTGTATGAAGTGGTGACGACGAATATGATTCATGAACAATGTGGCGATCACAACCGGGAATCACGGCGCATCATCGGAAACAAATACTCCTAACGTTATCCGCGTGCTTTGTTGGCTGACACAATCACACGAAATGACGGTTATCCCCTGTATTATCGTCACTCTGCAAAGGATAACGGCAGAACGATAATGTTGAAAGCCAAAACGATTAGTCGATACGATGTTAGAAATGTTGTAGTAGACAACAGCTTGATTGTTCCATATTCACCGCTGTTTTTCGAAACACTCAAAGCGCATTGCAATGTTGTGTATGCAAGTCCATCAAATACGTTTGCAAATATGTCACGAAAGGAAGCGACATGGCTGAATTTGGTATTGCAGCCCTGGATGAAAACGATCAATTTCTCAATATCAGATGGAAAGATATGTCAGCAGCAATGTCTCCAACGTTTAGTTCTCCATACACGAACGTCATTTAACTGTGCACCTGGAGAATGGACAACGAGTTTATTTCAAGGCAGCAAACACTGGGCTGAGAGCTGAACGACCACTAGCGACAACGCTGATAAACTTCTTCGCGACATTCGCAAGTGATCCATTTGTTTTGCTCGTAGATACCGAGATATTTCACATGGAACCCATCATCCCAGAAATTCAAACGTCGGAAACACAGAAAGCCTGTTCCTGGATACGTGAATGTAAATTCAACCGATGCATTGGGGCCCATTTACACAGTTCATCCGAGCAATGACGAATGATTGACCTGCGTTTGTTATTGGTAAATGTTCGCGAACCGACTTCATTTGAATTTCTACGAACTGTCAGTGGTTGCGCGCAACGTATCGAGAAGCCTGTCAGTGTTTACATTGGCTCGAGCATGACATTCATTGGGATCACACACTCGCTGATGCTGTTATTTCATTTAAATCATCATTTTAACGTGTTTTCCACAGAATCCACTTCATTTGTGGAACAAATAGAACGGCAATGTGGCTGAAGACATCATTTTGAAGAGACATTTTGCATCGAATGCATACAATAACAAAGTCCGAACTTGAATTTAACAAGGAGACCCACAATGAGGCGTCGGTTTCACTAAAGGATTTGTGCGTGATGATGTCCGGTAAGATGTTGCACGAATTAGGAATGCGTCGAATCACCCCATGCAAGATACATTCGTCAGTAGAGAATTTGAACGAAAACGGCAATACGATCGAGATGCTTTGAGTTAATCGGTACGAACAAAGGTCCCACTTTTGAATCAACAGCAGTATACCACACAGAAAAACACATTGATGATAGCAGTCAAGAACTGCTACGGAGGATTCTTCTTCTTCGATGCACCTGACGGAATTGGCAAAATTTTCCTAATTTCATTGATTTTAGCTTCGATCCGCGCACAAAGTCAAATAGCGCTCTGACCGTGGCATCATCTCGGTCGCTGCAACATTGTTAGAAGGAGGATGAACACCTCATTCCGCGCTCAAACTGCCATTGAATTTGCAAACGATAGTTGAACCAAAGTGCAACATTGTCAAAAAATTATCAATGGCGAAACTACTACAGAACTTGGGATGAATGTACAATAGCGGACAAAGGAGCATTTGAGGCACTCGATCGAATGTTAAAAGATTTACGCAATAAACAGGACCTCTCTGGAGGTACGATTTTTGTGCTGGACGGCGATTTTCGCCAAACGATGCCAGTCATACTAAGATCAACAGCTGCTGATGAAATAAATGTCAAGCAAGCATTCATCAATTTTGTGGAGATACGTGAAACTATCAAGTTAATAACGAATATGCAAGTCGCGTTACAAAATGACGAATCGACGAAAGTATTTCTCAAGCGATTATTGGCCAGATTTCGTTTCCACCTAATTTTTGTCAATCCACAACGTCAAAAAAATAATTAATTAAGAAAGTAAATCAAATATTGGTGCAAATTACAAAAACCATGCTTTGTTGAGCAAACAAGCCATTTTGGCGTCGCAAAATAAGGACGTAGACGATATGAACATAAAAATTCAAAGTCAAATCGCTGGCCAATTGCATCCATTTAAGTCGATCGATTCCATTACCGATCTAGTCAATTATCCAATAGAATTCCTGAATTCATTGGATTTGCTAGGAATACCCCGCCATAATTAGCGCCTCGATGTCGGCCCGGTGATAATCTTGTTACGCAATCTAAAGAAACCGAAACTATACAATAGAATAAGATTCGCTGTTAAGAGACTGATTCGTTTACCCTCCGGATGGAAAGATAAAAAATATCGTTCATCACCAAGCGTTTCGATGAATGCATTAAAAACACCAATTATTCCTATTTATTTCATCATTTCAATAAATTTATGATTATATTGACAATGTTTTATTTCAATTCACACAAATTCAAGGAAAGATTCGGTTGGATGAATTCCTTCTCGTTTAACAGACTGACCGACACAGACGACGCATAGTCTTAACCACTGGAGATAGAGACATGTTATAAAATAAACATAAGGGAGACCGGGTACAAAAGTAACGGCGGGTCGAAAGTAATAAATGCTCTCTAGATTTATCCAATGGGCGAACACCGTTGCGTCGCCGTCAGGCGATAGCCGGAAGCGCCCCCCTTAATTTCATTCAGTCGCCGCGTGCGCCACGCGCTGTTAGGCTGTGTGACAGAACGTTACGTGTTTTCACAAATCAAAAGTAAGTTTTTCGACGTTTTCTTATTTAATATTTACGTACTCTTAAAAGGATGATAGTAATCTGAATGTTTGGATATCTATTCTTCATTAGAGTGATTGTACATGGCTTAAATTAATTTTTGAGTAGCACGTTCCGTTTTAAGGTTATGTTGCACGTTTTGACAAAAATGTGGACGGGTATAAAAGTAACATAGCCCTGTGGGTACAAAATTAACATATTACTTTTGTCCCCGTATAATGTTTAATTATCAATCATTTTTTTATGTGTGTCTTTACTTCAAGAGAATGCCGCGAAAACGCATAAGGACTAGTGAACGAGGAACTACCGACACGGAAGTGTATCGAAAAGCGGCTGAAGAGCATTTCAAAGATGGTGCAAAAATTAGAGGCCTGGCAAAAAATAAAAGCAGGAAATACTAGCGCAGTTGTGGGCTACCGTTGGGTCAACCGAATTTTTACTAATAACGAGGAAAGTAATCTACGCGACTATTCAATCGAGTGCTCTGCAGTTTATTTTGGATTATCTCCATCTGAAGTACGTAAACTGGCATACGAGTTAGCGATTAAAAATGGAAAAACATTTCCTGAAAAGTGGCACGATAGTCGAATGGCGGGTAAGGAATGGTTGACGGGTTTTTTAAAACGACACCCGAGCTTGTCTTTAAGATGTCTTCAAGCAACAAGTCTGTCACGGGCTTCAAGATTTAACGAGCATAAGGTGAGTAAATTTTTTTGATAACCTTGCTGAGGTAATTGATAGGTACCAATTTGAGCCAAATGATATCTGGAATATGGACGAGACAGGGATAACCACTGTCCAAAAACCTAGCAAAATTGTAGCTCAAAAAGGAATTAAAGAAGTAGGTGTGCAGTAACCTCAGCAGAGCGCGGAAGATTAGTAACTGTTGCTGTTGCAATTAATGCTCAAGGAGGACACATCCCGCCTTTTTTCGTATTCCTGCTGAAACCATTCCTAGACCATATGATACGTGAGGGTCCTGTTGGTTGTGCTGGAGCTGGCAATGCAGGGTGCAGAATTTTTACTGTTTCTACAACATTTTAAGACAAGTCAAGCCCACAGTTGATCAAAAATATTTGTTACTGCTCGACAACCATGCATCACATATATCTATTCAACTTCAGCCTTTGGATAGAGCAGTATTCGGGCCATTTAAGAAAATGATAAACACCGCTACAGACAACTGGTTGCGAAATCATCCTGGTCGAACGATGACTATTCATTACATTCCTGGTATTGTTCAAGAAGCATTGCTGGATTCTGTATTTATTGGTGGATTCTTGGATTTTCCTGCACCGGTATAAGTCCATTTAATAGAAATATATTTACTGCTGTTGACTACGCGCCATCATCTGTGACTGACCGGCCGTTACAAGTTAACAGAGAAGTTCCACCAAATGATGTGTTGATTAGTTCTGACGCAACGTCATCCATTCAAGTTGATCCAAGTACTCCAGTTGACGATCTTCCAACATCAGTTGACCAGACTGTTCGCCGTACAGATAGCAATGATTTGTCAAACAAATCAAACAATAATGACCAATCACCGGCTGTTCAAAATATACGGGACTCGATCTCTGCTGGCACTGATCCTCTGTTAGCTAACTCAATTTTTGATCAAAGATCCAAAACACCAGTGCCAGGACCTAGCGGGCTGCAACAAGCAAATTCTACCCAGCCGTTTAATTTCTCACCTAAAGATCTTAGACCTTTACCGCAAGCGGGTCCGAGGACTGAAACAAATAAAGGTCGTAAAAAACGTAAAACTGCAATTCTGACGGACACTCCCGAAAAAACTTAATTGAACAAGAGCACCAAAAACGAAAGAAAATGAAACTGAAAACCAATACTGGAAACCAATACTGGAGAAGGTAAGAGAAAATTGATATCTGCAAAAGGAAAGGGAAAAGGAAAATAGGTCTGACGACGAAGATTGCCTCTGTCTTGTCTGTTTAGAAACTTTTGGCAATAGTCGACCAAAGGAACAATGGATACAATGTATCGAATGTAAAATGTGGCCCCATGTGGAATGCGTGGGTGATGATAAGAATTATGTGTGCCATAATTGCGATTCTGAGTAAGATAATAATGACTGAATTATAAAAGTCTGATTATAAAAGAATGATTAACATTACACTATTGATCTCATTACTTAAATTAAGAATATTTTTGTTTCATTTGTTTTCTTAAAATATATAATTTTTGTAATTTAAAATACAGAAGTTTATTTGTGTTATTAATACAAAATTTTGAAATAAATAATTTGTTGATCTGTCATCTATAATATTGTATTCATTACCAACCCGTATGTCTTGTTACTTTCGACCCACAACGTGTTACTTTCGACCTGCCCATATAGTCAAAAGTAACGACTAGCGATTTTCTTTTTAATTTCTGTTATTCCTGTAAAACACAAAATAATATAATAAATCGATTATTACTAGTCTAAAGCACATAAACTGAATTTATATATGGTTATATTAATTTAATGATAACAGTAACACCCAGCCAGAAATCAAGGTAAAAGTACAAAGTGTTACTTTTGTACCCGGTCTCCCCTACTTAATATTTTTTGCTAAACGCACTTCTCATTTTCATTAGTAAATTGAAGCCGGGGCGGTTCACTAATAATAAATATAACTTTTAATGTTTTGTGTGTTTTAATATGTTCGCCCTCACCCTTCAGCCTAAGCAAATCCTTCGTCAGGCAATGTGCAATAATTTTGTCAATTTATCCTGGCAATCCTACTATGGACAAAAGATGATGAAATTTTGTATCGTTCATTTGATTGGTTATGTTTTGTAAAATTTCTAAAATTTTGGATTTATTGTTGATTTGATGAAAAAATATTTTAAATATAAATAATTTTGAAAATAATTTTGGAAGTGCTGTTTTAATATTCTTAAATCGCAAAATATGTGACGTCACACCCAGTGCTGCATTAGCCATGCAGCAAGAGGCAGAGAATATAGAGAGTGAATCAGAGCTAAGTGATGAAGGGTCGGAGGTTTCCGACCATCTTTCTGAAGTAGAAAGTAATGACGAAATTCAACCGATAGAAGAAACAGACTGCTAGAGTTCGGAAGATGTACCCTTATCACAGATAAATACGTTTTTTACTGGGCGTGATAAAATAGCAGCAAATGCTAAGGGCCTCGCGCCTATACCCAAAAAAACAACAAATCAAAAAAACTATAAGCCACCCGCTAAGCAATACACCACCTAGTAGCTATTCTCAATTGAGCGCTGGCCATACTGTAATCGGTACATTACAATCGACACACATTGTAATCGGACAACATAACATCGCATTACTTACAGGACGGAGGAATCCCTTAATATTGTTTTCGATTCAAGCTGTTTGTATAACTCGACCATGTAAAACAGTTTTCAAATGATAACCAATAAGAAAAAGTAAAATGGATCTTTATTTTGCTAAGCCTACTTCAACAGCCAGTCGACAGTCGAATCAGTAGTTCGTTCCTACCACAATAGGGGTACCGACGCCAGAAGTCAACCAGTGCTCAGCCTTTTTTCACTTTAAAAGTGTAGTAATAACGTTATTATTTATTATAACCAATCAAATTATGCTTTATCTGTTAAAGCAACACTTGTGTCGTACGTACCAAAAAAAATAGATCTGTGGAACTTATATCATCACTTCATTGTGCAGCGGAAATAGATGATAGCACGAATGAAAAACGGAAGCCAAATATTATAACGTTCTACAATAAAACAAAAGGTGGTGTCGATGAAGTTGATTAAAAAGCTAAGATGTACTAGACTCATAGGAAAAATAATAGATGGCCATTGACGTTCTTCCTCCGTCTTTTAGATATTGCTGGAATCAATACCATGGTAATCTTGAGGGGAAATGGAGTGGTAATAAAAAAAAAGACGAATGTACTTACGAGCCTTAGGTATTGAATTAACAAAAGAGTATCTACACAGAAGAGCCACAATGATGAATATTCCAAGAAAACTGAAAAGAACTATATTAGATAGGTTAGCTTGCAGGTTAGTACTGATGACAGGAATGAACCATGCACAAGTTCCATTGCGTGTAGAGGAACCTGTAAAATATGCCCAGCTAAAAAAGGGAGGCAATCAAAGACACATTGCACATCTTGTCTAAGAAATATTTGCAGAGAACACACATTTATTTGTAATCAATGTTATCATGAAGAAGACACTGGTGACGAAACAGACTAGACAACAAATGGGTAGTCATTTATGGTCACTATTTTTTTTTATTTTATAATTTTGATTTCTAATTATTAAAGTTTCGTGTTGTCAAAGTGTTCCAAAATCCAAAGATATATATCTGTCATTGTATTTTATTATTTCATACTGATTATGTAAGTTTACGTTGTTAAATTATAAACCAGTCCAAAGAAAATGAGCCTGTCTAATTATAAAGTTAATTATTTGAATTACTTAAAACGTTTTCCATTTCTATTTTTTTTTCTTTATACTAAGATGATTGTTATGATCATAATAATAAACGATTCTGTAGTTATTTGGAGTTTTAAATCCCTTAAATCTCCAAGTAGTATTTTAGGTTACGCGCGACCGCTCCCGTTATAAATGACCGCGCGCCTGCTTGAAGGTTAATTTAATCTTATCGTTATATAATGAATTAACATAAATGTTGTCATGGCTGGGTTTTTAGCAATATTTTTAGTTACAAGTATTAGTGGTTTCAACGAATAGCTATTTAATAAATATTTATCTTAAAGTAAACATGTCATATTATTTTAACAAAACTCCAGTGGCCAGCCACCTTAACAATCGCGAGTTACCTGTGACTGAGCACTGGAAGTGATGAGATTCAGTGGTCAGCCTCGAGAGATGGCCGAATTTAAATAGTGCTGTATTTGCCTACATATAGGTAATTTCTAATTAAAATGGACCTTTTTTATTAATTAGCTGTATTTATTTTCAGATTCTAGTCATGACTTTTTCAAGGTCAATACTGTAATATCCAGAGGATAAACTGATACTAGCTTTTGATGCCATACGATACGGCATGAAAATTAGAGAAGCCAGCAGAGTTTATGGTGTTTCTCGAGGTACGTTGCAAGACAGAATTCATCTTCGAGTATCTGACGGTCCTAGAAAATTGGATACCCTAATTCTATTCTCTCCAAATCTGAAGAAACAAAAATTGAAAAGTGGCTCATAACTCTTACAACTTGCGGATTTCCACTAAAACCTAACTATCTTTTGAATACTGTCCAGAATATTATGATTGAAAATGCCATTTTCAACCCTTTTGTAAACGGAAGACCGGGTAAGAAATGGGTGCAATCTATTTTTAGAAGAAATCTATTGTTTTCTTTGGGATACCTATAGCAATCTCAAAAGGAAGACCAGTAGTTACAGAGGAAAGTATTAGAAAGGTTGGTTTTATAAGCTTGTCGAATATCTAACTACTATTCAAGCACTAAATGTGCTATAAGACCCTCAAAAATATTCACTGGAGATGAAATGAGTTTTATAATTTGCTAAAACTGGAAAAGTAATAGCACCACGTGGATATAAGAATGTATGCCAGGTTGTGAAGGGAAAAGAAAAAGAGGCAATCACTGTTTTAGCATTTTTCTGCAAATGACGATATTTTACCTCCGTGTGTTTTTTTTTTCATTACATCAGAGCAACCAAAGATGTTGTGAACAGCATGCCTGATAGTTGGTTTCTTGGCAAATCTGACACTGGTTGGATGAAAGCGGATACATTTTTTTATTATATATCAAAATGTCTCAATAAATGGATTCAGAACAATGCGGTAAAAAAACCGGTACTTGTCTTTGTTGATGGTCATAAAAGTCATATGAAAATGGGGCTTAGTCACTATTGTTGTGATAACTATATTATATTTTATGCACTTCCTCCCAACACAACACATTTAATGCAACCAGCAGATGTCAGTGTGTTAAAAAACCACTAAAATCTGAATGGAAATTGACAACTCGTGAATGGTGTTCTCAGAGTGATAATTTAAATTCCATATTAACTAAAAACAACCTTTTTCCCACTGCATCACAAAGTTTCAAGTAAGTTGATTGTGTCCAAAATAACTTAGAAAAAGGGAAGGTCAATGTGCATATTTCAAAAACACCTCCGATTAAATCACTAATGAAAAAAGTTAGATACTGACGCTAAAATAACAAAACATTTAAACAAAGATCTGACTGCATGTGATAGCAATATCGATAGTTGTTTTGCAAGATATTGAAAATGCAAAACTATGCCAAGGAAATTATTAAATTAAAATTATTACTAGCGGAAACGAAAATGCACAAAACAATGTAGGTTTTGATGAGGAAAACACAATTAATAGAAATAATGAATGTGTTAATCAAGAAGGAAAATATAATAGAAGTATTGTTAAAAACAGGGTTACAGATGATAAGATTCATGAGAAAACACAGAAAAACAAGGACGAATATCGGGATCTCCTAATTATTGCAACGCCTCAGTATATCCCGGCTAAGTTCCATGACCTTTGTCATTAGGTGATGTTACATTTATAAACGACCATTTAGCGGACGACGAAATTAATCTGGGCACATTTGAAATAATTGAAAGTCCTAATTTATCACCTGTTGAAGACAAATCCGAGATTCAAAATAACGACCAAAATTTCGAACGATCTGTGAGTATTAAAATTCTATCCGATTTCGATTCAGAAAGAAACTCAAAGGTTATCGTCCATCGTTCGAAAACATCTTATCATACCCCCTTTAATAAAAAAGTTTTCTACGCCTAGAACCATGACTATTTGAAAAAATAAAAGAGGAGGAAAAACAAAAACATCCAACAAACAAAACTGCCAGAGGCAGAAAATTAAGGAAGAAAGAGACAATTTTTCTTGTCATATCAAAGCAGTGAAAATGATGAAAATGATAAGCTCTGAAGTTTTTGGTATGTGGCTAACTTTTTTGTTCATAGACGAACCTACTGTATACAGTTAAAAAAACGGAACGTGTAGGTTTTAAAGCCGAACCTAAATAGGGGTGATGCGACGAAAAATTGCTTAAGGGGCTGCATTGATGAAAATATGATTCTATTAACTCAATTTCCTTTCATTTGCAGATAAAAATCTAATTTTTTTATACAACGATTTAATGAAAGTGCGCAAAACCTGAAAATAGTTTGTTCATAATCAAGAGTAGTATCGATTTCACTACTAAAAAAATATGGGTCATATCTGACCTGATTCCTTAAATTTATTTAAATCTATCGTTATTGCGGCAACATCGTACTCGACAGTCCGACGACATAGCAGCACGCATTTACTCTGTAGATTTACAAATTCGTAAGAAGTGCAAGATAACCAAAAAAATTAAATTTACAAATTTATATAAGTTTTTTATAATAAAAATCATTCGGGGTGTTTGAGATTGTGATTTTTCGCTTAGCTTACCAAAACAGCAGCGATTTTAGAAGTACTTTTTTGAGTAGGATTAGATGAGGTACAGTACAACAAGAGTGATACAGTCGTAATATTTCTGTTTCTTTGTAATATTTTAATTAGCTGTTTTTTAGTAAAAACAATCACTTGATCCGCCATCTTGTTACACTTGTCATTTAGCGCTGCGCGAACGCGTGCATGTGTTCTAAGTTCTAAAATTTCATATTTTAGAGTCCACCACGCTTAACTTAATTTTGTTGGTTGATTTTTTTTCATCGGAAATGTTGTGAAGCAGAGTTAAACGGGACACACGAAACATGTTTCACTGTACCCCTTGGACATGTATTTTGTTTTCAATGGATAGCTATAAGCCATGAATACTTTGCATTGCAGATGTATTTAATCAAGATGGTTCGAAATAGAAAAAGGAAAACTAGAATAGGGTTGCATACTGAAAAAAATATGAAAGAAGTTTAAAGTTGGTAAGCGAAGGTCAGCGAATATAAAAAATGTAACTACGTTTTATAGACCTGGAAAAAAAATCACGTTCTAATGCGGAAGCGGAAAATATGCAACCAACGCCAAATTATTCGGTATGTAAAGTTTTTCACCAGAAGAAGAGGCTTTACTAAAAGAATATTTAATAATTTATTCAAAAATGACATATGTGTTAGATTAGCAATGTATCATAACCTAAAAATTCCTAAAACATGTCAAATCCGCAAATTGGCAGGTATAGAATGGCTAAATGGTTTTATATGCAACACTTTAGATGTTTCTTTTTAATTACAGAGAAATACTAAGGAAAAAATGCCAGAAGACACTAAAGATATCTTTATACAATCCAGTGAATGCCAGTTATAACCAATACCTAAACCAAAGCCTAGCCAGAGCGCTTCTAGGAATAAAATAGTAGTTCTAGAATCTGAGCTCAATAGCTTGTTGTTAGCACGCGATACTGGTACAGCTACAGATGAAGCAATAAAAAGGATAACAACTTTGAGGAAAGAAATTCAGCAGGAAAAAAACATATTGAAGCGAAAGATTAGCGCAGCAGAACGCCAAAAAAAGTCATGACTCGAAAAAAAGCAAAAAAATTTAGAGCTTTGTGAAAGTAATACCGAATTTGCAGCAGTTCTAAGAATTCGAGATTCTGTTGGTCGGCCTAGAGTAGAAGAAAACCAGTCCGGTATACTTCAAGTCATGCAGGAGATTGCAATTTTCGGTGGTGCAGCTGATGATCGACGTCGCACTGAAACTATAAGGTGCTGTAAAACACTAGACGATTTACAAACCGAACTTTGTAAACAAGGATATAGTATCAGTCGATCAGGGTTATACTTGAGACTTCTTCCCAGACGAGTCAACACAGAGGAAGGAAAAAGATAAGTCGTAACTGTTCCTGTTAAACTATGCAAACCAGATTCTACACTACATATGAAACATAAAGATGGAACATTCTGTACTGCCACGATAAGAAACCTTGAATCATTAGCTTCAATTTTGGGTCCGGACCAAGTTTTCTTTTTATCAATGGATGATAAAGCACGCGTGCCATTGGGTATTACAGCAGCAAACGTTCAAGCACCAATATTAATGCACCTTGATTAGCGTGTAAAATTACCATCATGATTTCGTGGCCGCGGAAAAACAAACTAATTCCCTCTGTCTATGCAGGTATTGTAACAAAGAAAGATGGTGAAGGGACACCTGAAGCTGGGACACACTCTGGGCCTACATACGTAGCAATTCTTAGTGGAAAACATTCGTCATCTAATGCAGACTCATGCCACAGACATTCATAGACTTTCTGAAATGCCTGCTTTCGAAAAGTTTATGAGAACTCGAGAAGGCTTTGTAAAACCCGTATTTATTTTTACTTGCGATGGCGGTCCAGCCGAAAATCCACGGTACGAGCGAGTTATAGTTACCGCTATACAACATTTTAAAGATTTTGATTTGGATGATATTTACATTGCCACAAATGCTCAGGGAAGAAATGCTTTCAACAGAGTGGAACAACGAATGGCGCCTCTTAGTCGCGAACTTACTGGTGTATTAAAAATTTCGGTTCACATCTAGATTCCAGTATTACTGGTCGATTAAATCGAACTACTGATTTGGAGTTAGAAAAGCGAAACTTTGAGAGTGCAGGCATTATGCTGGAGCCAATTGATCGTTGATGATTTTCCTGTGGTTGCAGAATACATTGTGCCAACAGATACTAGACTAAATGTTGAACAGGCTAAAGGATTGAAAAGTGATGCGACTTGGTACGCAAGTCATGTGCGTGAATCTCGATATTTATTACAAATACGTGAAATGCGTGAATATATTAATATTGAGAATATTTAGTAAAATGCGAGATTGTCCCATGTTGTGGTGTGCGACGATCCAGTCTTTGGCGACTATTGCGAGAGAGGTTCTTACCACCACCCGTTTTAATTAGTCAGACGTCAAACGGGTACGTAACCACAGAAAAAGATGACTCCGAAGGTAAATTCGCTCCACTATTACTGCAGTTAGCTTTGGATCTCTGAGCGTCATCACATTTGAAGCAAGTTCCGTATGATAGCTATTGCCCTAGTGTTGAAGCATACTTATTTAAGCGATCATGTGGCATCTGTGGTCTATATTTTGCATCATACAAGGCCACTTATCAACACAAGCAAGTTTCGTCCTTAAAGAATTGCTGCTAGACGTGCCAGAGAACTTCTTTGTGTGGATGATGACGATGATACTGTATGGTTAGATGAAAAAGATGTTGACACAACTAATGTTCCTGACATTAACAAACCAAACGAGAACGAAGTGGCTGCTATGCCAGTTATAAATAATTTAAAGGAGTGGATTCAAAGTCCATGGACTCAAGATTATTAAGTTTGTATCTTTAATTTAAATATAATTCTATTAATATTTTTTATTTTCTTAATTTCTTTAATTAATATAGTCAATCGTTTTTTGTTTTGTTAATTTCTTCAATTAATATAATTAATCCTTTTTTATTTTGTTAATTGTTTGATTTGATGTTAGGGTAGGGTGGTACAAGATTGTGCGGGCGATAAAATTGCGCACATGTCCTAACAAGTCAACGGAGTGAACTTCGTAACCAACTTCAGGTGTATTTTGTTTGCTATCTAAGCCGGTATGTGCTCCCGAATTTTTTTTTTTGGATTCAGCGGAAAACATGAGAAATACGTGAGTATAAAGTTTTAATCTGTTTTTATTATTTTTTTAATAAATGAAAGTGTTATTGAACAATTGTATTGTTAATTTTAGCGATGTAGTAACATTTTTGTACGGCAGTATAGTTCAAGTTTCGACTTGGATGGAAGTAGTACGAATATTTTACAAGAGATGGAGTTTAGTATCACGGTGTTTAGAATATTACCTAAATGTGTAACATTGCGCATTTCGAGTGCGTGTAAAGTTGCGCGCGCAATTTTATACACCACTATTTTTTAATTTGATAATATTTTAAAATAGCTTGTTATTTCAAATTCAGTTATATTTATTATATTTTTATTGTATCAATAAATATATTTTCTTTTCAGAATGTCTAGAAGACAAAGGACAACTTCGCGACAGACTTGTTCTGATGATATTATGAAGGAAGCTCGCAGACTAATTGACAGTGGTAAAAGCAAAAGAGCTGTGGCATCCTCTTTAGGGATGGCAGAATCTACTTTAAGATTCCGTTTGCAACAATCACATTGTGCCACAAAGTTAGGCAGATTCGATACAACATTTTCGGTGGAGGTTGAAAAAGATTTTTGCGATCACTTGAAGAGCTTAGACGAAATGTACTTTGGTTTAACAGCTAAAGGGTTGAGGAGTGCAGCTTACGAGTATGCAGAACAAAACAACATCCCTCATCGATTCAACACAGACTCTAAAATTGCAGGAAAGGAGTGGCTCCGTGCATTTTTGAAACGGCATCCTGATATTTCCTTAAGGCAGCCAACTTCCACAAGCATTGCACGTGCAATGGGGTTCAACAGACCACATGGAACGATTTTCTATAAATTTATCACCTATTATGGACAAATACAACTTTCCACCCCAGTATATTTATAATATGGATGAAACAGGTATATCCACTATACCTAACAAACAACCTAAAGTTCTGTCTAGAAAGGGTAAACGAGCAGTCAACAAAATAGCCAGCGCAGAGCGAGGCACAAATGTGACAGTCATCAATGCTATGTCCGCGACTGGTCATTTTATTCCGCCTGCATTTATATTTGGAAGGAAGAGGATAAAGGCAGAACTCTTAGATGCTGCACCACCTGGGTCTGTCGGTATGGTATCAGACACCAGTTTTATAAACTCGGATCTTTTTCTTGATTGGCTTACCCATTTCAAAGATCACACGAAACCGTCAAAAGATCAGCCTATTCTGCTGATTTTAGATAACCACGTCTCACACTGCACACTAAGAGCTTTGGAGTTTTACCGCCAGAACAACATAATGCCTTAACGTTACCTCCTCATAGTAGCCACAAGATGCGACCTCTTCATCGCGGTTTCCATGGAGTTCTGAAAAAGTTTTATTCCAATGAGTGTGAAAAATGGCATCGTAATCACCCTGGGAGAGCTATTACCATCTATCAGATGACGTCCATTTTTACACCTGCTTTTCATCAGGCTGCAACCACTGGCCGAGGAGTAGAACTTTTCAAATGCACCGGTATTGTACCGTGGGACCCTGACATTTTTACTGACGCTGATTTTCTGGCAAACAACGTTACTGAAAGAGAAGATCCAGATATGAATCAAAGTACACAATCTGATTGTCAGGAGCTGTCAGTTTCGGTATCGAATGCATCACGTGAATGTGTGCAATCTTCGATTGTTCCTCCTGCACAAGTTCATTCACAGCCTGGACCTTCCCATTCAGTAGCAAGTGTGTGTAATGAGACTGTTCAAACTGATACACCACAGCCCGGATCTTCCCGTTCCGAAGCAATATTTTTGCAATCTTCAAAAACATCTACTTCTGTACCTGAGAAGCTATCATCAGCAGTTGCAGAAGCAAGGTCTAGTCTCCAAATAAGGTCACCTCCATTGTCGGACGTAATTCCGCTTCCAAAGTGTACTCAAAACCGGAGTTCTAACCGGAAGCATAAAAAATCAGATGTGATTAGTATTTCACCGTATAAAGCTCAATTAGAGAAAGAAAATGAGCAGAAAAATAAACCTAAACAGGAACCAAAGACCAAAAAGATGAAAAAAGCATTTAAAAAACCAAAGATTAGTAAAAAAAAGAAAATGTGTACATGTCTAGGATGTAACGAAGTATACAAGGAGCCAATAGAAGAAGACTGGATCGCGTGCAGCACCTGTGGAGAGTGGTGGCACGAAAATTGTTCAGACTATAGTGGCTCCGGGGCTTATGTTTATGATTTGTGCAAATAACATAGCTGCGCAATCTTATCGATATCAATACGCAATTTTACACACTGGGATGTATAAAATTGCGCATTTCCCGATTTGTAGTTTTAAGTTAATTACTCAGAAGGTTACATATTTTTTGTTATAATTAGTATGTCGATTTGTTGCTTAGATACTAAGGATTTAAAAATAAATAATTGATCTCAGATAACATTTGTATTTTTCATTTTATGAGCCGTTGATTGCAAATTGCGCAAACTTATACCACCCTACCCTAATATTATTAAAAAATAATTTAAATGGAAATAAAACTGAATTCGGAACCGCTCTTTTCGTTCAATAATTTCTAAATGTAAATTTGCAAAATATGTGACGTCACACTAGGGAGGGGGGGACGGGGGAGTCTCACAAATGTGACCAGCTGTGACAAGGACGGGGGGAGGGAAAAAATCATGAAATTCGTGTGACGTAATTTATGGATGACCCCTAAGTAGCTGTGCAAGGGTTTTCAGTTCAACGATGCAGGCGGCCATAGAAATTTATTATAGAAAAGGTAATGTATAAAGTTCAATTTATTATTTTATGTTTATAATATTTAAACTTAATTAAAATTTATGGAAATTACCACTTTGTTACCGCCAATTGATATAGTGCTGGTTTTATAATTGTTATTTATGCATTATAATTTTCATTTACTTTCATGTTAGTAAGTCTTTAATTTCATAGCGAGACTTATTGACAGCAAATATTTAAAATAATTATTTTTTAAATTTTCTCTTTCATTAAAAACATTTTATGTTTTATTGAAAATTCAACTTCATTTCCAGGCGATCCAGTGATTAAAGGGAAGAGTACAACAATGGCAGACACGGGCGAGATCATCGGTTTCTTCGACAAGTTATTTGACAGTGTTAATTGTAGTGCGATATTCTGTATGGGTAAAATTAGACTAAACGTGAGAAATGTGGACATGACAAATTTTTGGTAGATGCAATAAGAACACTAGAAGGTATGCGATTTACTCATAGAGAAGGTACACTTAAATATGTTCCTAGTATAAACAATTGGATAATATCTTTAAAAAGCTTTCGCTCTTTAACACATTTTCTATACAGTAAAGGAATTCAATTATTCACCACGTAATGTCAACCAAGATCCCTTAGAAATTTTTTTGGCAAATTAAGATCTCATAACTACAGAAATAACAACTCATCTAGCACTTTCCAAAATTCCATTGAAGCGTTATTAATTACATACAGTTTAAGTACACATTCCCCAGGAGAAAACTGTGACGAAGACAGCAATACGATGGGGGACCCACATGTAACGGGAATTACGCTGTGGTGGGGAGGGAGAGTGGGGGAACCTATTGTTTGACCATATGTCCGTTAGTGTTACGCCTCCTGCGTCAGTGTTCAAAGTTGTGTCGCTGTGAGTGCATCGGTTCGCCTGTGAGATTTTTTTTAGTAAAACAACTTTTCCCATTTCGGCGAAAACGTAATGGCAGATTGTCGAGAACAACGCACAACTGTGAAATTTTCTTTCCTGTTGGGGAAATCGGCCGCGGAAACTATTGTAATGCTTAAGACTGCTTATGGGGATGCTGCCTTAAGTAAAACCAGAGTTTACGATTGGTTTTCACGTTTTAAAAATGGAGAAATGTCAATTGAAGACCAACTTCGTTTAGGACGCCCCTCAACGTCAAGAACTGATGAAAACGTCGTTAAAATCAATGCCCTCGTTCGTGAAGACCGTCGCCGACCCATTGATCAACTCTGTGAGATGTCGGGAACGTCATGGAGTTCAATTCAGAGGATTTTATCCGAAGATTTGCACATGAGAAGGGTTGCAGTCAAATTTAAAAAAAAATGTTAAACAGGTTTAGAACATGTTTGACTTTGTGTGAAAAATAAGTATCCTCTGCTTTCTAAGCATGCTATTGCAATACTTTTGCCATTTGCAACGACCTATTTGAATGAATTAGGATTTTCGACTCTTACCACAATAAAAACCAAAAAAAGGGAACGCCTCAGGACGATCGACGAAGAAATGAGAGCAGCCCTGTCAGCGATTACTCCAAATTTAGACTGTCTATGCTCAATTAAAAACTAATTATTAATTTGTGGTGTGCCTCCAAAAATTTTAGTTTTCCTAGATGTACCTTGAACACAAAAAGTTTGCGGAACACTGCTCTAACATATGGTAAAAAGTACATGGGCTTAATAAAAAAACTTTAATTACCAGACGTTTTATAGACGTATGATTATCTTCTCCGGTAGTTAATATATGATTATCTTTCTAGGGTTAAGAAAAATATAACGAGAGATTACAACGCTACTATTTGTCTTGCTTTCTTTGAGATATTTTTTTTTATAACAAGAAATCTTTAGGGTATCCATGTTCGACTTCCCTACCTTACTATACTTCAATGTCGAACAGAAAAGGAAGAGTCTTCGAAAGGGTATTTAGGTGGTCATAAAGCTAACACAAGCACCAAAGATCTCGAAATACAAATAATTCAACACTTACAAGAACAGAAGGTACGTTTTTTAAAATGACTACAACCGATTTGAGAAAACTAGCCTACCAAATAGCTGTTGCTAAAAAAAATCACATACTTCGGAAAATGAAATGGCAGATTTGAACTGGTTGAAAGGTTTTAGAAAACAAAACCCATCTATATCACTTCGAATACCCGAAACTACATCGGCACTCAGAGCGCGATGTTTCAACGAAATCAAAGTGCAACAATTTTTCGAGTTATAATTAACGTTATAAAATAATATAATTTTGAACCCCATCAAATTTTGAATGTTGATTGAATCCGAGCTCAGCTATCACAAAACCCTAAGGTTTTTGCGACAAAACGTAGAAAACAAGTGTGGTGTATTAACGAGTGCTGAGAGAGCTCCACACTTAATAACATGGACCATGCTCCAACTGGCGCTGTTGGTTTTGCCCAAGAAGAAGGATAGATGAATGAAGAGGTATTTAAAAATTAAATTGATTAAATATTTTGTGCCATACGTAAAGCCGACAAAAGAAGCTAAGGTTCTATTGCTTCTAGACTCAAGTCACAAAAATTTGGAGGTATTAATATATGCGAAACAAAATGACATCATTCTATTCTGCTTACCCCCTCCCTCACTGCACTCACAAAATGCAGCCACTGGATATCTGTTCGGAAAAGCTTATTTTCTTGCATCCACAATTATCAATGGTCATAACGGAATTGTGGCGAGGGCATTTTCCCCTTAAATGAGAATATTTTCCCTGGGTTTTGTGGATATTTGCGCCTGCAGATGTCACAAACATTGATATTGCAGAATATTTCGTCCCTATCATGCCGGATGATCACAGTGCTCAGATCTCCCATTCAAATGATCAACCTTAGACCGGGGAAAGTACAGATCTTACGAGTCCACAGTCGAATCAGGAAACTAGGGAGGGCCGTTCAGTCTACTGTCTTCAAGTTAAACGACATTTCAGAGTCTGGGCCTTCAGAGCTTGTAAAATCTCCACTAGACTAGACCAATCAAATTGAGCTAAGTCCAACTACAGCAGACACTTCCTCATTGCCAATATCTACACAAATAAAAGGAAGTAGCCGTCAGAAGGATAATGATCAGAATGTTGAATGCACATCTAGAAAGGAAATCTGCTAGAAAAAAAGAGTACTGTTGAGCTTCTAGTGATGAAGAAGAACCAATTACATCGGACGATGAAGACTCGTCTTGCATTTACTGCATGGAGCCTTGGAGTCATTACCGCTATAAGGAATGGTGGCTCCAATGCCAAATATGCCGTCAATAGCGTCACGCAGAATGCATTGGATTACCAAAAACAGCAAAATACGTTATTTGGGATGTTTGTAAGTAATCCTCCTTACTAAATATGATAAACAACACATTTTGCTCGATTTACCATCCATCTAATTTTATTGCTTAATGTATGCCCTGTCACCCATAGAGACTGGGTGAGATGGATTTTTGGGACGTTTTTATTATTTTTTAGAAGAAATTATAATACAGTCGACTCTCGTTATTTCAAACCTGCGATAATTCGAACCTCTGTATAATTCAAAGTTATCACAAGTTTCCTAGAAAATCTCTTTATATTTCGAACTAAATCAATACATTTTTATACACTTGGCAATTCGAACGAAAAAATCATTGCTACGTAACAAAACGACGCGTTAATTCGAACTCCTCGGTGCCAGACACTCGACAATTCAAAGTTGATTCAAAGAGACCGAAAGATTGCCGAACTAGCAGAGGTAAGTACATTTCGAGACAAGTTCAAACGTGTATCATCGTACACGAGCCTTTGTTTTTGTTATGATTAGTTTGACACACACTTCCGCACGAATTGGTTTGTTTACTTAAGTTTCAGTTACTGTTAGGGGAAAGTACCCTAATATCGGATAGGTGCCTAATTCCGGATACCTCAATATTTCATAAACAAAGCAGCATCATCTATCGAGCATTCTCGGTACTGTTAACACACAGCTAGATAGAAGCTCTAGAGCGCGCTCGTTGACCCCCTCGGCAAGATGGCGATTGACCGAGCGAAAAAGTAAATTAACGCCGAACGAAAATTCAAATACTGTGCTTTAAAAGTGTTATTTTAAGAAAGTAAGTAGTTTATTATATTACATTATCATTGAACGTCATTGTGCATGTATTTGCTTTACGAAAAACAAAGTTTTCTTGATAAATTTTAAGAATGTATACAGATATTATTATTTATTTTGCATATGTGTGAATTCTTTATATCGGATACTTGGTGTTGCTCAATATCGGATATCCGATAATAGGGATCTTTTTTGCCGAAGTTTTCATTTGACTTCAAATGAGAAGAGAGTTATTGACTGATTGTGTGTGAATGTATATCTGTGTGTGTGTTAGAGAGAGAGAAAGAGAGTGAGAGAGAGACACTCTGTGTGGTCATATGGGTTGCGGTGAGGGTGGTGTATCTAATTGTGTGAATTATTGAATTTGTACCAGTTTTTAACCTAATATTTCATTTCAGTTGGCAAAATGGATAAAAAAAGAAAATCGTGGTGTCCAGAAGCTATGAAAAAAGCATACATGGCTGTGAAATGTAAAGAGATGGGTTACCTAAAGGCTGCAAAGGTATTTTCTGTCCCAAAATCTACATTAGAAGACTATATTAAAAGCAAAAAAAATATTGATGAGTTACTGCAAACTAGGCTGGGCAGAAGACCTACCTTTGATCAAGAAATCGAAGAAGAATTAGTAAGATACTGCTTAGAAATGGTGAACAGGTATTATGGCTTACGTGCGTCAGATTTGAGAAATATGGCGTTTCAACTGGCCATAAAAAATAACCTTCCAAATCGATTCGCTGATAAAGGCGCAGCCGGCAAAAAATGGTTGTCTTGTTTTTTGAAAAGGCATCCAGAGCTGACATTCCGTACTCCAGAAGCTACCACAGCTCAGCGGGCTAAAGGGTTCTCTAGAGACAAAGTTGCCTTCTTTTTTGATAACATTTTGCAAGCTGAAATGGCAAAAGTTAACTTTGATCCGACTCGAGTGTTCAACGTAGACGAAACCGGCGTAACCGTAGTGCAATCAAAAATGGCCAGAGTCATTTGCAGAAAAGGTCAGAAACAGGTGGGCGGTATAAGTTCTGCTGAAAGGGGCAGTCTAGTGACGCTTGTGTTCTGCACGAGTGCTGCTGGCCTCTACGTACCGCCAATGTTTGTGTTCCCGAGGGTGCACATGAAACGTGAGCTAGAGGACGGGGCGCCACCCGGATCTATATTTGCAGCTCATAAATCGGGTTGGATCCAAATGGATCTGTTTACTAAATGGTTCCAACATTTTTTGAAGTACGTAAAGCCCAGTAAAGAATGTCCCGTTCTCTTATTGCTCGACGGTCATTTCTCACATACGAGAAATTTAGATCTAATTGAATTAGCAAAGGAAAATGGAGTAATTCTCGTATCAATAGCGCCACATTCCTCTCACAAACTCCAACCGCTTGATGTGGGATTTATGTCACCTTTTAAGACATACTATTTACAAGAGATAGAGTCATGGCTCAGGTCTCACCCAGGGAGGATAGTAACTGCCTATCAGATCTCTAATTTGGTAGGGAAAGCCTATTTACGTGCTGCAAGTACAGATATAGCTGTTAAAGCATTTGTAAAAAGGTGGAATTTGTCCCTTTAATAAAAATGTGTTCAGGGACCATGACTTTGCAGTAGATTGTCAAGAACCCGATAGCATGATTGAAGAATCTGGATCTGTTGTATCCGATTCTGGTCCTTCAGTTATAAACAGACCTTTGACTCCTTTACCGTCAACTTCAACGGATGATGTGCCTAGTGAAACTTCAACTAGAAACACATCTTTGACTCCTTTACCATCAACATCTAAGGATGACATGCCCTATGAAGCTTCAACTGTAAACAGACCTTTGACTCCTTTACCCTCAATTTCTAGGAATGATGTGCCCTGTGAAACTTCTACGCCAAAGACAAGTGCGCGGAATAGTTCAAAATTACTAGTATCTCCTGAAATCATTAAACCTATTCCGTCCATTAACAAAAAAACAGGCAAACAAAGTAGTAGACAGACAAAACCCGCGGTTCTTACAGCATCGCCATACAAATATGAGCTTCAACAGGTAACTGCTAGAAAGAGAAACGAAAGTCTTACAAAAAAGAAAACAGCAAAATCAGAAAAATCAGAAAAACAAAAGAAGAGAAATGATTTTAGATAGTGATGGGGACAGTGGAACTAATGACGATGTAGAATGTATCTTTTGTAATGGAGCCTATTCTAATGATAAATCTGGTGAAAAATGGATACGTTGCATAGCGTGTTACAGATGGTGTCATGAACTCTGTGCTGGTGTCGAAGACAGTAATATAATAGATTTTATTTGTGATCTCTGCATAAAAGGTTAAGAATAATTACAATCTGCAGATATGAAGATATGTTTAGATATTTTACTGTAAGAGAAAGTTTATAGATTTTATTTGTGATCTCTGCACATAAGGGTAGCTATGAGTAAACAAAGGCTGAGGCTATTAAGACTGACATAGGTAAAAATAACGGTTGTTTAGATATTTTTTTTAAATTACCCATTATGAAAAAGTTTTACATTGGACACAAGATATATAATTCTAAGTCACTATTATTTATAAAGAAACCCATCATTTGATCAATACATCTGTCAATCCAATAAAAAAAATGCAGAAGAATATAAACATTGTCAGCTATATACTACGCATTGTCTATGAAAAACATAAACTTAAACAACCTTTAAACGATCTTACAGAAATTTTTTCAATTACTATTTAAGACGTAACTTTTACCCTATTTCTTAAAATTAGAAGAAAAAATAAATAAAATTAATTTGGGAACGTTTCTTATAAAGAATTAAAAAAAATTTATTTTATGAAATACACAAATTCCAATTTGTAGAGAAATACCTGCGACCAATAAAAAATTACATTTCAAAAAATGACTAGGAAATCGCCAAATTTTATAAAATCCACATTATTTTCGAATTGAAAAGAAAAGTAAAAAAAAAAGATTGTAAAAGATGTGACGCATCCCAATTCCATATTTCAATTTCGATTTATTATTTCATTTACGTTTGTTCATTTTATTATAAATTAAACATGTTTATTATTATCAAGTTCAACTTTTAAATTTATATTTTTCTATGGTACTGTGCAAAATTCGAAACATTAACGAAACAACACAATAGAAGTTTTACCCACACAAAATAAAGAAAATCACTCTCCTAAAATACATTTTTCAAAAAACCAAAAAAATTATCATGTTTGAAAAACAATAAAAACGGCAAAGGAAATTACTACAATGATACGGAATTATTCCCAGCGAGATAAAATATTTCAAGAACTAAATCCATACAAAAAAACGATAAAAAATGTGTAAAATCGGATATTTATTGGAAAAAATGTATTGTTCGAAATAGATATGACACTAGAAAATGAATCACCACAGCCTATATAAGCGGCTAACAAACAAAGCAATCTCAAATAGAAAACGAAGCTGGGCAACTTCAAGAAAATTCACACAAACAATGCAAAATAAGCCAGTTGCTATTAACATACACACATATAATTTTGTCATATTGTCACATTTGCAACCATCGGTTCTGAAGAATTTCCAAAACTGCTGTTAAAATTTTCAAACTTTAAACTGATTCACAAAGTTTTGGAATACCTGAACAACTAAATATGTTTGTTATTATTTTCATATTCATAAACAATTTTATTTCTTGTTAGAATTACTTATTATTAAAATAATGAATCTGTGTTACGTAATTTAAATTTTATATTTTTAGTAGCATTATAAATTTCAAAATCAAATTTTTTTCTTCGTTTCTAATTTTCTCTTAAAAATTATTTGTTGTTCGCTTATTTTAATACATATGAAGAATTTAGGCAGAAAAAATTTTAAAAATCCGTTGAAATCAGACTAAAGGTAAAACCATAGTTCACCAAAATCAGACTATTTTTTGTCTCTTCTCCTACCTGAAATTTAGAAAACTAAACTGTCCAAATAAGAACGAAATTTCTAATCCAGTAATAAAGTTTGTTTAAGAAATCCCGACCAAAAGCACAAGTGAGCAATCAACAGTTTTAACCTAACAGTGAGGAAGAACGAATGTGCGATGATGAAGAGTTCCCGTAGCGCTTTTGCCACTGAATCTCGTGTTCTATTGCACATCATGCCACCGAAACATTACTAACGTGCAAACATACAAAACGAGCAACTGGACATGAGGGCGTAATCAGAGCAGAATACGCACTGGTCTACTATCGCAACCAATAATTTTAGACAGCCACCACCTTTTCACCCAGCTCCTTGTCCAAAATATTGCCAACATCGAGCTATGGCTACATAAATCATCAATGCATAGACAACGAGTTGTGGCTACATAACCAAGTCATCCATCTGCAACTGACCGTGCACGATAGTACATCACTTTCCTCTCTGCCAAATAAAGTGTGCCAAACCGACAACTCCGGTTATGGACGACTCACCGCCTACCAAACGGTTGACACCATAGTAAGTCGTAACAACAATCAAGGCCCCATGCTCGTCAAGCTTTAATAAAGAGTCATAATGACCATAACCCAGTATTAATAATTATCAAATAGTCATAATAACTATTACCGAGTTTTAAAAAATATTAAATGTCATAATAACAACTTATTTCAATTGAAAAAACCCCCGTCACAACGAATTGACAAAACAAATCTGATCTGTTGTAAACCTGTTAAGAAAGCAGGTCTAACTAAAAAAATGTGTTCAGAATTAGTAAAAATTCTTCATCCAAATTGAAGAGATTTTCTAGATTTATGTAATAATGTCTGTCACATTTTTTAAGATCCAATTTTACTAAGTTTAAGAATCAACGTTTATCCTAACCCTTCAAAATACAGTGGATTTCATTTGTTACGACCTTGGATATAGTGACCATTTTCTAAAGCGACGTTAAATCTAAGACTCTTGAATTTAAAGCATACTTTAATACAGTTCATGTATCTATAGCGAGTGTTTTTAATTTAAGTCATTTGTAACAAATTCCTAGTAATCCCATGCAGATATTACTAACAGACTTGACCGCCAAAGACGCAAAGAGCTTTCTATCTTTTGTTAATATTCACACAGATGGTCAGCAACTGTGGTAACCTTCACCTTTTGTTTATAGATATTAGCTAGGTAGGTAGGTAAGTGTGTACGTTTAGGAGTTAAAATGATTTAGTTACAAAGTGATATTCTGAGTAGCAACTGTGTTTAGTAAACTTTTCAATAAGTATGGCTTCTAGACGCTCATTCACTGTTAAAGAAAAGGCGGAAATAATTTCATAATTGAAAAATGGTGAAAACAATACTGATTGGTGCAAAGAATAGAAAGTTTCCCATTCAATAATATATATCTATGATGTGGAAAAACCGTGATAAAATATTAGAATGCTTTAAATAAATAGAAAATTAAGAAAAACCGTAAACAGACACATTAAGATGTCGAAAATGCCCTTCTAGTGTGGTTTAAAGTCCAAAGAACCCACAATGTACCTTTGAGCGGTCGTCTGCTGCAAGAAAAGACTAATCACTTTGCCACTTTTTGTAAAAATGGATTTTCAGCTTTCTGAGAGCTGGACATACCAATTTCGTCAACGACACGATATTGTAGTAGGCAAAGTTAGTGGAGAAGCCGCTAATGTATCGCCGAGTGACTGTGACAGCTGGCTAAAAACAGTTTTCCAAAAATTTTCTGAAGATTACACTGATAGCCAAATTTGGAACTCTGACCGTATTAATATATACGAAATAAAATGACATCATTCTATTCTGCTTACTTCCTCACTGCACTCAAAAAATGCAGCTACTGCATATCAGCTTCTTTAGTCCACTTAACACATTCTACAATAAAGAGTTGCGTATTTGGTTTAAGGGACCATCCAGGGAGAACTGTCTAAACATTTCCAAATAGCCGAGCTGTTCGGCAAAGCTTACTTTCGTGCAGCCACAATTAACAATGCTCACGGATTTGCTGCGAGGGCATTTTCCCTTTAAATGAGAATATTTTCCATGGGTTTTGTGGATGTTTGTGCCTGCAGATGTCGTAAACATTGATATTGCAGACTTTCGTCCCTATCTTGCCGGATGATCACAGATTCAAATGATCAACCTTAGACCGAACAAAATTCAGATCTTACGAGTCCACAGTCTTATCAGAAAACTGGGGAGGTCCGTTCTGTCAAACGACATTTCAGATGCAGGACTTGTAGAATCTCTACTCCAGTCCATCAATTAAATTGAGCTAAGTCCAACTGTGGCAGACATTTCCCCATTGCCAAAATCTACACAAATAAAATGAAAGAGCGGTCAGAAGAATAAAATCGGAATGTTGAACGCATTTCTAGAAAGGAAATATGCAATAAAAAAAGAGCACTGTTGACAGCTTCTAGGAATTTCCGATTGCATCGGACGATGAATACCCTTCTTGCATTTACTGCATGGTGCCTTGGCGTCAATCCCGCTCTAATGAATAGTAGCTACAATGCCAAATTGCCGTCAATAGTGTCACGCAGAATGCATTGGATTACCAAAAACAGCAAAACACATTATTTGTGATGTTTGTAAGTAATCCTCCTTACTAAATAGTTACTTCCTTTACCATCCATTTAATTTTATTGCTCAATGTATACCATCTCACTCCAATTTTTGTCACATTTTTATTATTTTTTTTTAGAATTATAATATTTGTTAAGTTTAAGACTGTTTATTTGCTTATAATAAATTCATTTTTCATACAGAATGGCTATTTATTTCAATTGAATTGTGCATTTTCTTAAAATTAATCCTTCTAAAAAAAATTAAGCTTCTCAGACCACATTTCCTAATTCATACACGCAACAACACAACAATATCCATGTTAGTATGTTAACGTGAAAACCAACTCAGATAAGTATACCTATTTATCAATGTTACCGATTTATATATATTTTTTTTAATATTAGACAAAATACTATTTTATATACTCGTACTTATTCTTAATTTAGTTGAAACATTATGGATCAAAATTTCCATTTTGAACTCATCTTTGCACAGTATTGATGTTACATTGATGAAAAAAGACTAATTTCAATATTGGACACAAGATATATAATTCTAAGTCACTATTATTTATAAAGAAACCGAGAAAAAGATGGTGACGCATCCCAATTCCATATTTCAATTTCGATTTATTATTTCATTTACGTTTGTTCATTTTATTATAAATTAAACATGTTTATTATTATCAAGTTCAACTTTTAAATTTATATTTTTCTATGGTACTGTGCAAAATTCGAAACATTAACGAAACAACACAATAGAAGTTTTACCCACACAAAATAAAGAAAATCACTCTCCTAAAATACATTTTTCAAAAAACCAAAAAAATTATCATGTTTGAAAAACAATAAAAACGGCAAAGGAAATTACTACAATGATACGGAATTATTCCCAGCGAGATAAAATATTTCAAGAACTAAATCCATACAAAAAAACGATAAAAAATGTGTAAAATCGGATATTTATTGGAAAAAATGTATTGTTCGAAATAGATATGAAACTAGAAAATGAATCACCACAGCCTATATAAGTGGCTAACAAACAAAACAATCTCAAATAGAAAACGAAGCTGGGCAACTTCAAGAAAATTCACACAAACAATGCAAAATAAGCCAGTTGCTATTAAAATAGCACACATATAATTTTGTCATATCGTGACAACATTTGCAACCATCGGTTCTGAAGAATTTCCAAAACTGCTGTTAAAATTTTCAAACTTTAAACTGATTCACAAAGTTTTGGAATACCTGAACAACTAAATATGTTTGTTATTATTTTCATATTCATAAACAATTTTATTTCTTGTTAGATTTACTTATTATTAAAATAATGAATCTGTGTTACGTAATTTAAATTTTATATTTTTAGTAGCATTATAAATTTCAAAATCAAATTTTTTTCTTCGTTTCTAATTTTCTCTTAAAAATTATTTCTTGTTCGCTTATTTTAATACATATGAAGAATTTAGGCAGAAAAAATTTTAAAATTCCGTTGAAATCAGACTAAAGTTAAAAACCACAGTTCACCAAAATCATACTATTTTTTGTCTCTTTTCCTAACTGAAATTCAGAGAACTAAACTGTCCAAATAAGAACGAAATTTCTAATCCAGTAATAAAAAGTTTGTTTAAGAAATCCCGACCAAAAGCACAAGTGAGCAATCGACAGTTTTAACCTGACAGTGAGGAAGAACGATTGTGCGATGATGAAGGGTTCCCGTAGCGCTTTTGCCACTGAATCTCGTGTTATATTGCACATCATGCCACCGAAACATTACTAACGTGCAAACATACAAAACGAGCAACTGAACATGAGGGCGTAATCAGAGCAGAATACGCACTGGTCTACTATCGCAACCAATCATTTTAGACAGCCACCACCTTTTCACCCAGCTCCTTGTCCAAAATATTGCGAACATCGAGCTATGGCTACATAAATCATCAATGCACAGACAACGAGTTGTGGCTACATAACCAAGTCATCCATCTGCAACTGACCGTGCACGATAGTACATCACTTTCCTCTCTGCCAAATAAAGTGTGCCAAACCGACAACTCCGGTTATGGACGACTCACCGCCTACCAAACGGTTGACACCATAGTAAGTCGTAACAACAATCAAGGCCCCATGCTCGTCAAGCTTTAATAAAGAGTCATAATGACCATAACCCAGTATTAATAATTATCAAATAGTCATAATAACTATTACCGAGTTTTAAAAAATATTAAATGTCATAATAACAACTTATTTCAATTGAAAAAACCCCCGTCACAACGAATTGACAAAACAAATCTGATCTGTTGTAAACCTGTTAAGAAAGCAGGTCTAACTAAAAAAATGTGTTCAGAATTAGTAAAAATTCTTCATCCAAATTGAAGAGATTTTCTAGATTTATGTAATAATGTCTGTCACATTTTTTAAGATCCAATTTTACTAAGTTTAAGAATCAACGTTTATCCTAACCCTTCAAAATACAGTGGATTTCATTTGTTACGACCTTGGATATAGTGACCATTTTCTAAAGCGACGTTAAATCTAAGACTCTTGAATTTAAAGCATACTTTAATACAGTTCATGTATCTATAGCGAGTGTTTTTAATTTAAGTCATTTGTAACAAATTCCTAGTAATCCCATGCAGATATTACTAACAGACTTGACCGCCAAAGACGCAAAGAGCTTTCTATCTTTTGTTAATATTCACACAGATGGTCAGCAACTGTGGTAACCTTCACCTTTTGTTTATAGATATTAGCTAGGTAGGTAGGTAAGTGTGTACGTTTAGGAGTTAAAATTATTTAGTTACAAAGTGATATTCTGAGTAGCAACTGTGTTTAGTAAACTTTTGAATAAGTATGGCTTCTAGACGCTCATTCACTGTTAAAGAAAAGGCGGAAATCATTTCATAATTGAAAAATGGTGAAAACAATACTGATTGGTGCAAAGAATAGAAAGTTTCCCATTCAACAATATTTATCTATGATGTGGAAAAACCGTGATAAAATATTAGAATGCTTTGAATAAATTGAATTTTAAGAAAAACCGTAAACAGACACATTAAGATGTCGAAAATGCCCTTCTAGTGTGGTTTAAAGTCCAAAGAACCCACAATGTACCTTTGAGCGGTCGTCTGCTGCAAGAAAAGGCTAATCACTTTGCCAGGCTGTTTGGAAAAATGGATTTTGAGTGTTCTGAGAGCTGGATATACCGATTTCGTCAACGACACGATATTGTAGTAGGCAAAGTTTGTGGAGAAGCCGCTAGTGTATCGCAAAGTGACTATGACAACTGGCTAAAAACAGTTTTCCAAACATTTTCTGAAGCCAAATTTGGAACTCTGACCGTATTAATATATACGAAATAAAATGACATCATTCTATTATGCTTACTTCCTCACTGCACTCACAAAATACAGCTACAGCATATCAGCTTCTTTAGTCCACTTAACACATTCTACAATAAAGAGTTGCGTATTTGGTTTAAGGGACCATCCAGGGAGAACAGTCTAAACATTTCCAAATAGCTGAGCTGTACGGCAAAGCTTACTTTCGTGCAGCCACAATTAACAATTGTCACGGATTTGCTGCAAGGGCATTTTCCCTTTAAATGAGAATATTTTCCATGGGTTTTGTGGATGTTTGCGCCTGCAGATGTCGTAAACATTGATATTGCAGACTCTTTCGTCCCTATCTTGCAGGATGATCACAGTGCTCAGATCTCCCATTCAAATGATCAACCTTAGACCGAAAAAATTCAGGTCTTACGAGTCCACCCACAGTCGAATCAGAAAACTGGGGAGGGCCGTTCGGTCAAACGACATTTCAGAGGCAGGGCTTGTAGAATCTCCACTCCAGTCCACCAATCAAATTGAGCTAAGTCCAACTATGGCAGACATCTCCCCATTGCCAAAATCTACACAAATAAAATGAAGGAGCCGTCAGAAGGATAAAATCGGAATGTTGAATGCATTTCTAGAAAGGAAATATGCTAGAAAAAAAAGCACTGTTGATAGCTTCTAGTGATGAGGAATTTCCGATTACATCGGACTATGAATACCCATCTTGCATTTACTGCATGGAGCCTTGGAGTCAATCCCGCTCTAATGAATAGTAGCTACAATGCCAAATTGCCGTCAATGGTGTCACGCAGAATGCATTGGATTACCAAAAACAGCAAAACACATTATTTGTGATGTTTGTAAGTAATCCTCCTTACTAAATAGTTGCTTGCTTTACCATCCATCTAATTTTATTGCTCAATGTATACCATCTCACTCTGATTTTTGGCACATTTTTATTATTTTTTTAGAATTATAATATTTGTTAAGTTTAAGATTGTTTATTTGCTTATAATGAACTACTTTTTCATACAGTATGGCTATTTATTTCAATTGAATTGTGCATTTTCTTAAAATTAATCATTCCAAAAAAAATTGAACTTCTCAGACCATATTCCCTAATTCTTACACGCAACGACACAACAATATCCATGTTAGTATGTTAACGTGAAATACAACTCAGATAAGTATACCTATCCATCAATGTTACCGATTTATATATATTTTTTTAATATTAGACAAGATACTATTTTATATGCTCGTACTTATTCTTAATTCAGTTGAAACATTTTGTATCAAAATTTCCATTTTGAACTCATCTTTGCACTGTATTGATGTCACATTGATGAAAAAAGACTAATTTAAATATTGGATACAAGATATATAATTCTCAGTGACGATTATTTATAAAGAAACCCATTATTTGATCAATACATCTGTCAATCCAATAAAAAAAATGCAGAAGAATATAAACAATGTCAACTATATACTACGCATTGTCTATGAAAAACATAAACTTAAACAACCTTTAAACGATCTTATAGAAATTTTTTCAATTACTATTTAAGACGTAACTTTTACCCTATTTCTTAAAATTAGAAGAAAAAATAAATAAAATTAATTTGGGAACTTTTCTTAGAAGAATTTAAAATATTTAATTGTATCAAATACACAAATTCCAAATATAGGATATATACCTGCGACCGATAAAAAATTACATTTTAAAAAATCACTATCAAATCACCAAATTTCAAAAAAATTATGTTATTTTTACATTGAAAAGTAAAAAAAAGATTGTTTTTATTTATTATTATCAATTATTATTTCATTTACGTTTGTTTATTTTATTATAAATTTAACATGTTTATTATTATCAAGTTCCACTTTTAAATTTATATTTTTCTATGGTACTGTGCAAAATTCGAAACATTAACGAAACAAAATAAAGAAATCACTCTCCTAAAAAATCAAAAAATCATGTTTGAAAAGCAATAAAAACGGGAAAGGAAATTTTTTTTAAGTATTAAAAATATTTGACATATTCCATATAATTTATGTAACTACAATGTCAAAATTACTTTTAATAGCCGCATAAAGATCAGTACTCTCTCAGAAATTACTACAATGATATTGAAATATTCCCAGCGAGATAAAATATTTCAAGGACTAAATCCATACAAAAAAAAAACAATAAACAATGTGTAAAATCGGATATTTATTGGAAAAAATGTATTGTTCCAAATAGATATGAAACTAGAAAATGAATCACCACAGCCTACATAAGCGGCTAACAAACAAAACAATCTCAAATAGAAAACGAAGCTGGGCAACTTCAAATTCACACAAACAATGCAAAATAAGCCGGTTGCTATTAACATAGCACACATATAATTTTGTCATATCGTGACAACATTTGCAACCATCGGTTCTGAAGAATTTCAAAAACTGCTGTTAAAATTTTCAAACTTTAAACTCATTCACAAAGTTTTGGAATACCTGAACAACTAAATATGTTTGTTATTATTTTCATATTCATAAACAATTTTATTTCTTGTTAGAATTACTTATTATTAAAATAATGAATCTGTGTTACGTAATTTAAATTTTATATTTTTAGTAGCATTATAATTTAGAAACGAATTTTTTTCTTCGTTTCTAATTTTCTCTTAAAAATTATTTGTTGTTCGCTTATTTTAATACATATGAAGAATTTAGGTAGCAATAGTAAAAAAAATCGATAGGCCGTTGCAAACTAATCGTAGACCATAGTTCACCAAAATCAGACTATTTTTTGTCTCTTTTCCTAACTGAAATTCAGAGAACTAAACTGTCCAAATAAGAACGAAATTTCTAATCCAGTAGTAAAAAGTTTGTTTAAGAAATCCCAACCAAAACACAAGTAAGCAATCAACAGTTTTTACCTAACAGTGAGGAAGAACAACTGTGCGATGATGAAGGGTTCCCGTAGCGCTTTTGCCACTGAATCTCGTGTTCTATTGCACATCATGCCACCGAAACATTACTAACGTGCAAACATACAAAACGAGCAACTGGACATGAAGGGCGTAATCAGAGCAGAAAACGCACTGGTCTACTATCGCAACCAATAATTTTAGACAGCCACCACCTTTTCACCCAGCTCCTTACCACCTTTTCACCCAGCTCCTTGTCCAAAATATTGCGAACATCGAGCTATGGCTACACAAATCATCAATGCACAGTCAACGAGTTGTGGCTACATAACCAAGTCATCCATCTGCAACTGACCGTGCACGATAGTAAATCACTTTTCTCTCTGCCAAATAAAGTGTGCCAAACCGACAACTCCGGTTACGGACGACTCACCGCCTACCAAACGGTTGACACCATAGTAAGTTGTAACAACAATCAAGGCCCCATGCTCGTCAAGCTTTAATAAAGAGTCATAATGACTATAACCCAATCTTAATAATTATCAAATAGCCATAACAACTATTACCGAGTTTAAAAAAAATTAAATGTCATAATAACAACTAATTACAATTGAAAAAAACCCCGTCACAACGAATTGACAAAACAAATCTGATCTGTTGTAAACATGTTAAGAAAGCAGGTCTAACTAAAAAAATGTGTTCAGAATTAGAACAAATTCTTCATCCAAATTGAAGAGATATTCTAGATTTATATAATAATGTCTGTCACATTTTTTAAGATCCAATTTTACAAAGTTTAAGAATCAACGTTTATCCTAATCCTTCAAAATACAGTGGATTTCATTTGTTACGACCTTGGATATAGTGACTTCGGGTGTAGTGACTGTTTTTAAAAAGTCATTTTGTAACAAATTCCTAGAAATCCCATGCAGATATTACTAACAGACTTGGCCGCCAAAGACGCAAAGAGCTTTCTTATCTTTTGTTAATATCCACACAGATGGTCAGCAACTGTGGTAACCTTCACCTTTTGTCAAAGACAAAGTTTGTGGAGAAGCCGCTAGTGTATCGCAAAGTGACTGTGACAACTGACTAAAAACAGTTTTCCAAACATTTTCTGAAGCCAAATTTGGAACTCTGACCGTATTAATATATACGAAATAAAATGACATCATTCTATTCTGCTTACTTCCTCACTGCACTCACAAAATGCAGCTACTGCATATCAGCTTCTTTAGTCCACTTAACACATTCTACAATAAAGAGTTGCGTATTTGGTTTAAGGGACCATCCAGAGAAAACTGTCTAAACATTTCCAAATAGCTGAGCTGTACGGCAAAGCTTACTTTCGTGCAGCCACAATTAACAATTGTCACGGATTTGCTGCGGTAGCATCTTCCCTTTAAATGAGAATATTTTCCATGGGTTTTGTGGATGTTTGGGAACTTTTCTTATAAAGAATTAAAAAAAAAATTATTGTATGAAATACACCAATTTGTAGAGAAATACCTGCGACCGATAAAAAATTACATTTTAAAAAATCACTATCAAATCACCAAACTTCATAAAATCCACATTATTTTTAAATTGAATAGTAAAAAGATTGTTTTTATTTATTATTATTTATTATTTCATTTACGTTTGTTTATTTTATTATAAATTAAACATGTTTATTATTATAAAGTTCCACCTTTAAATTTATCTTTTTCTATGGTACCGTGCAAAATTCGAAACATTAACGAAACAACACAATAGAAGTTTTACCCACACAAAATGAAGAAATCACTCTCCTAAAATACATTTTTTAAAAAACCAAAAAATCATGTTTGAAAAACAGTAAAAACGGGAAAGGAAATTTTTTTAAGTATTAAAAATATTTGACATATTCCATATAATTTATGTAACTACGATGTCAAAATTACTTTTAATAGCCGCATAAAGATCAGTACTCTCTCAGAAATTACTACAATGATATTGAAATATTCCCAGCGAGATAAAATATTTCAAGGACTAAATCCATACAAAAAAAACCAATAAACAATGTGTAAAATCGGATATTTATTGGAAAAAACATATTGTTCCAAATAGATATGAAACTAGAAAATGAATCACCACAGCCTATATAAGCGGCTAACAAACAAAACAACCTCAAATAGAAAACGAAGCTGGGCAACTTCAAATTCACACAAACAATGCAAAATAAGCCAGTTGCTATTAACATAGCACACATATAATTTTGTCATATCGTGACAACATTTGCAACCATCGGTTCTGAAGAATTTCCAAAACTGCTGTTAAAATTTTCAAACTTTAAACTGATTCACAAAGTTTTGGAATACCTGAACAACTAAATACATGTTTGTTATTATTTTCATATTCATAAACAATTTTATTTCTTGTTAGAATTACTTATTAGTAAAATAATGAATCTGTGTTACGTAATTTAAATTTTATATTTTTAGTAGCATTATAAATTTCAAAATCAAATTTTTTTCTTCGTTTCTAATTTTCTCTTAAAAATTATTTGTTGTTCGCTTATTTTAATACATATGAAGAATTTAGGCAGAAAAAATTTTAAAAATCCGTTGAAATCAGACTAAAGTTAAAAACCACAGATCACCAAAATCAGACTATTTTTTGTCTCTTTTCCTAACTGAAATTTAGAGAACTAAACTGTCCGAATAAGAACGAAATTTCTAATCCAGTAATAAAGTTTGTTTAAGAAATCCCGACCAAAAGCACAAGTGAGCAATCAACAGTTTTAAACTAACAGTGAGGAAGAACGAATGTGCGATGATGAAGAGTTCCCGTAGCGCTTTTGCCACTGAATCTCGTGTTCTATTGCACATCATGCCACCGAAACATTACTAACGTGCAAACATACAAAATGAGCAACTGAACATGAAGGGCGTAATCAGAGCAGAATACGCACTGGTCTACTATCGCAACCAATAATTTTAGACAGCCACCACCTTTTCACCCAGAAGGAGTACTTCCATAAGGAGTTATCTGCAATATTGCGAACATTTAGCTACACAAATCATCAATGGACAGTCAACGAGTTGTTGCTACGTAAACAGGTCATCCATCTGCAACTGACCGTGCACGATAGTACATCACTTTCCTCTCTGCCAAATAAAGTGTGCCAAACCGACAACTCCGGTTATGGACGACTCACCGCCTACCAAACAGTCGACACTATAGTAAGTCGTAACAACAATCAAGGCCCCATGCTCACCAAGCCTTAATAAAGAGTCATAATGACTATAACCCAGTCTTAATAATTATCAATCATAATAACTATTACCAAGTTTTAAAAAATATTAAATGTCATAATAACAACTAATTACAATTGAAAACCCCCGTCACAACGAATTGACAAAACAAATCTGATCTGTTCTAAAGAAAGCAGGTCTAACTAAAAAAAAATGTGTTCAGAACTAGTAGAAATTCTTCATCCAAATTGAAGAGATATTCTAGATTTATGTAAAAATGTCACATTTTTTAAGACCCAATTTTACTATAAAGGTTAAGAATCATTGTTTATCTTAAACCTTCAAAATACTTTGTTCGCAATGAAGATGTAGATAAGTAAAAAGACAGGAAATCAACGAGAGTGTTGAAATTAATCCTTAAAAAACAAATTTTATTACTTTTATACAGAACATTTTAGAGCTTCACTCGTTGAATAAATAATTGCACCATAATTTTCCATAATTATAAGCACCGAAATACATGAAGCCACCTAGAGTAAAGGCTGCCGTTCTGGGCAGAAACCCCGCAAAGAGACCTTTCACACCGGCCTCACGATATACAGAGATCAACACGGGACTGATACGAAGGTTGTATGCTCCGCTGTTACGCTCTGCCAGCATTATTCTCGTCTTGGCCACATCCAATGGGGTCATGATAGCGCCAGCTATAGCTCCCGCTGCTGATCCACACATAGCACCCTGACAAAAATAAAATTTTTTGTGAAAAATATGATAATTATATTAATAGAAATAAGATTGAATAATATTTATTTATACATTATAAAAATTATCATTTTCCAAAAAAAAAAGACAAAAACAACATTGTTTTCAAAGGATATAAATTAATAAAATGAAAAGAACAAAATATCATACCTTGGTATGATTTTTATTCTAAATATGCATTAGTTTTATTCTAAATATGTATTTTATTATCCTTATACAAGTTTTTATTAAGAAAACACCGAAAAAATTATTAAAATTAACCAAGTCTATACTGGGAATTACTTTAGGTCAACCTTAAAATTCCATGGCAGCCATGTTATCAATTATTGAATAATAAAACTGCAACAAACGTTGTGAACTACCATTGCTCAAATGACCAATCGATTTTTAAAATGACATCAGGACGAAGTTAAAAAAATGCTATAAATATTCACAATTAACACAAAACAAATATATATGATACCTGAAAAGCTGTGATTCGCCCATCGTTATTTTCAGCCACAAGTCTTTTCAAGTACTCCCATATGGGCAACTCGATGAAACTAAACGGTAGATCTCTGAGAACAGTGGACAAGAATCCTCTATATAAACCCCTTCTTACTCCCTCAGTCTTATATGCCTCTATTAGTATCTGCAAGCCAGATTTCCGTAGACCTATTAAAGCTTGCCGGCGCTGCTTAGCTAACTCTGTTGGCACCCTAATAAAGCATGCCATCTGCAAAAGGTTAAATTGGTAAGTTTTATTCAATCAATACAATACCAGTTTATGTCATTAAATTATAGCTATGGAATGGTAGAATCTAGAAATTTGGTACAATGGACGTGACGAATAAAAAAAATGTTTTCTTTCCAAAAAAATTAAATTGCTCAGCACCCAGTAAGAGGTGGGGTATGAAATGAATTGTAATAATCTGAGCTTACAGAAAAAAATCATTTGGCTTAAATATTTATTTATATGTGGCAAAAATTCAAGCAGAAACAAGTTCACAAATAAACAAATAAAGAACACACTTATTAAGTCAATACAATGCCCTTAAACTTATTAAGTCAACTGTGGAATGGTAGAATCTAGAAATTTGGTACAATGGAAACGACGAATAAAAAAAATACTTTATTTTCCGAAAAAATGAAAATTTTTCAGCACCATGGAGTGGTATATGAAATGAAATGTAATAATCTGACTTTTCAGCAAAACAATTTGACTTGTTTATTTATGATACGTGACAATAATTCAAGCAGAAACAAACAAGAAATTTAAGCCACTTATTTGAAATTTAAAAATATATACTTCAAAACAAGGTTCAATATTTATTTGATGCAACTTGAAATCAATAAACAACTCAATCTCAATAAAATTTAACAAAACACAAAGACCAAACAATACTCATACAATAATGAAATTAAAATGATTGAAGATGCAAATTTATTTATACAAAACACCATAAAAAGGTAATAATATAAATTTTGCAATAAATATATGAAAAAAAACCATAAACTGTAAGAACAAAATTAAATTTACCACTTCTCCAATCGACGCTGCCAACATATGGACTATGGGTATATATTGTTTCTGCACCATTGGCTCCATGGTGTCTTTGATCACCTCATATGATATAAAGAATAGTGCTGCCGTGGGCATACTACCTGCAACGACCGCACCCAAGCCTTTGTACATTCCTGTGTCATAAACAAATAAATATTAAATATCTAAAACGTTTTAAAAATTTATGCAGTAAATCTTTATTTATTTATGTTATAAACGTCTACATTTTCTAACAATTTCTTCCCTGTTTGTAACAGTTGACATATTTCTTTTTATATTCTCTTTTGAATGAGAATACATGACAACACATATTTCATAGTTACCCATATGTATAGCTAATAAACTTTTATTATTTCAACATATTGCCATACGTAAAAAAACTATATATTAATACATGGTTTACCAACCATTACTTGGTACATTGGTACATAACTTCTAATCACTATATGATATTTCGTTGAAACGTAAATGTAAATGCCACATATTTTTTTAATAATTTACAATGTCTAATTTTGTACTAAGAAAAAACATTTGTGGGAAAATTTAAGACTAAGAATGACCTTTTCATTACTTATTACTAGTACTTGACGATTTAATACAAAAATGTTATCAAAATATAGGGCATTTACAGTTCATTGAATTACCATAAACATATTTATAGTCTCACTTTAAAGCACTATAGTATCTAGATACCCACATGCTGAAATAATATTACTTATAGCATTTATTAAGAGAATTAAATTAAGGACCTAATATTTTAGATCTGTATATATACATAATCTGTATATATACAGATCTATCAATTAATTGTAGATAATGAATAGAAATAAATGCTAACAAGTGGTTTTTAGTTTAAGTTTAAAGAATGGGAAATTAAAAATAAAACAATAACCAAAACATTAGAAACACAGAGTATACAAAAGACTGAGAAAGACGAGTCATTAAAAAATATTTAAAAATAATATAGAGATGAGAGCTGGTATGATGCAATTAAGGATAACTAACGAAAAAATGTATAATGGCATTTAAACTTCACTATTTAATTTGTAAAATACTTACACAAATATAGTTGAAGAAAAAGAAACCCAAAAGGGGATCCCATAATTGAAATATTGCCCGTGAAGAAATGGCACTCGATTGGCTATCAAACACCAAAGTCTTACCTCCATAACAACTTTTTTTACCATTTTGGTACAAAAATATAGGAATAAGTGAGGTGTTGTATCATAATTCTTTTCAATATGTTACTGAAAAGGATTATGATTAATGTAATTAGCAACTTATTTTTTCCCCTTTACCATCTTCCTAAACGTGCATATATTGAAACCCGTGCTTGAAATATGCTACGCCTTAATACCTACCATATCATCGTCATGTCAATGCATGTCGAAAATAAAGAGCAAGTCAATGTGTATATTTGCACAAAAAAATAAACCAAATTCGTGGATAAAAAATATGCTTTAAAGATAAATATGAACAATAAAACATAACTTAAAATGCAAGTTTTAAAAATTGTATCCGAAACAATTAAAACTTACCTTTAAAACCACCAGATTTGTAAAATCCATGTTGACTCTGAAGCCTCGTTTTGATTGTATCAATAGGAAACAAAGAAACATCGACGGTAAAACCAGCAAAGCTACCGGCCTGCAAAAAGACAATTTATTATATAATCGAAACAGCTACAGTCAAACAAACTTAAATATATTCAATTTATCGAAATACAGTTAATAATGAAAGTTTGAAAATGTAGTTACAATTAAGGGAGTAAGAAATTTAGCCCCAGAAATATTTATAGCCTCTATGCTTTCCGACATGATGGAAACGTTAAGAGAAGTATATCCAGAACTGAAAACATGATTATGCTTGTTCTCATGTTGGGTAGAAGTGTGCAAGTTTTGTCAGTAATGGATGCATATTTATTTCACAAATTTCGAATAAATTTTCGCTTATATGGCGTAATGTTAACAAATTAAATATAGTTCACAAAATCTCACATTACTGCGCCCTATGAAACAGACTGGCTTTATATAACGTATATGACGACTGCCCTGGCGCGTACTTTAGAATATAATGTGGGGCGTGTGCGATATTATCTATGACGTGCGCGCAAAACATCAATAAAAATACTGTTAGATAACATAGTGCCGTATAGAGCTGCCGAAAAACGATTAACAGTTAACGCTCAACGTTAACGTGCGTCAACGATCAACGCTGTTGATGAAAAAATGGATTAAAAGTTGATCAACACTTGATGTTAATAGACGGTCGAAGTCGACGGCTGTTTATATTAACGCACATTAAGGCATTATTTTGTTAGTGCTGTGACGCTGATTAATGTTAAGTACTAACTGCTAACTGCTAAATATTGGCAATCGTCAATTGAATATAGCGACTCGACGATTTATGTATTGCCAGGCTAGCGGCCAGTCTTTCGTCGACGTCGACGTCGGTTATTCAGTAACGAAGGTTAATGAGCGAAGGTTTAGAGATTTGTGCGATAGTTTATTAATTTCGACGTTTTCCATATAATTTTAAGATTAATAAAAAATTAATTGTTGTCTTTACCGCAATTACTTTACACTATATTTCTAATTATTTTTTTGCACATTCAATATTTAGAAGACGTTTTTATTTCAAGTGATATTGTAAATGTTTTTACGAAAGTTTACATTTTAAACTGTAACTTTTTAGTGTTAATAACATTTACGTAGTGAATATTTTAATGGTTAACATTTTACATATCATTTTACATATCATTTCGTAGCGTAATCAAAATTATTTCGAAAACGAAAATTTCTGCAATATTTATTTTTTACGAAATTCGACTAAAATGTAAAAGCTGTTAAACGTGAATGCAGTAAATTTTAATACTTTTGATAATTTATTTGAATGTGCATTTAATTAAATGGACCTATGATTATTTTTTTTATTTTTTGCTGGGGCATTAAGCCGTTCAATGTAATGTTTCTAGATTCCAGATTTAATCAGTTTTCATAAGATAAGAACAAAAATCTTAGCGTCCTGCGTGAGTAAGCCGAAAAGGAGGCAACGATTGATTTCTAATTCACTTAAACTAAAAGGCTATATAGAAATTAATATTTTAAAAGTGTACATCTAATATGTGGCTTTCAGACAATGGCGTTAAAATTATATATTAATTTTATATAATTAATAGAATAGCCAACCACTTTTTTGCAGAAGAACATGTACCACATGTCGTAACAATAGAAGATAAAGTATGGTTTGCAAAAACAGCTTTAGACATAATTTGCAAAAAACAAATGAGAGCAATATATTTTTATAGTAATTTATATATATATACACATGCATAAAAGATTTCCCTAACTGACTGAACTATCAAAACAGAGCCCAAACAACTAGACGTATTGAACTGAAATTTTGAATATTGGTCGCTCTGGTGACGTAGGCAAAGAATAATTATGAGAAAATGGGGGTTCGAAATATATGAGAAAAAAGTCATAGGTCGTGGGAAATAAGTCACTTGTTAAGCTAGTATTCTTATAAATAGTTAGCCCATGCCGGTCGAAAGGCCACTAAAATATTTTTATCTTTACACTGAATGTCCGAACTTGTCTCTATATTGTTTTTTTCTTTTCACCGGAAAAAATTACTTGCTAAAAATCGTTAAAAAATTTGGATGGTCAGGTGATGCCAATTAACAATACACTTCAATTTGTGAATATATTTGATTTCAATACCCAAAATTCAAATGATCAAATTGGCTTGAAAAGTGGCAATAAAACACAGTATCATATCATCATACTGAACATCATATATTAGGAGTATATTTCTCTTTACAGTGTTAATAGATAGTCAAAATTTGCTAAGAAAATAAAATTACAATATTATTGATTATTCGATGATATGGCAACCTTCTATTTCTGATACAAATAGTTATTTCTTATAATTAGAATGTCTTCTATGAATGAATCTTTGAGAGACATTGTTAAATTATGCTACACAAATTTTAAAGCCGAAAACTATATTTCCTGAGTGGGAGGTGTGGACAAAACCAAATTAGATAATAAGTATAGCTGTGAGTCTGTGACTTTTTTTGTGCTCCAAAACTCCAAGATATTGGAACTGGAAGGTAACAATGGCTGATTTAAGAAGGCAATCAAATTATTTTTCAATTGAATTTGACTCTCTGTTTGCTGGACAGCTGGTCGGTTTTGTTTAAAATAAGTTTGGAAGAAGGAGTCTACCTTTCTTGTCGTACTGGGTAATAGTGCAATTGAATTATCTTGGACTGTTGGAGTACTGGTAGCAGTTGTAGTTAATTGCACAAATCTCTTTAATGTCATACCCAAATGGTCACGTGCTAAAAATACGTTTGCAAGAAGGAGTCTACCTCTTTTGTCGTACTGGGTAATAATGCATTTGAATTATCTTGGACTCTTGGAGTAGTGGCAGGAGTTGTAGTTAATTACACAAATCTCTTTAATGTCATACCCAAATGGTTACGTGCTATTATAAGCTGATGTTCCGACAGAATGACGTTTACTCGCGGGTCAAGATACATGGCGCTTAAGAAAGATTCATTCGTGAAAAGTGATTCTTGCCTTTGTTTCATATATATCTCCAAATATAATGAAAAGGGAGTAATATTTTTTCCGTCTCAAAAATGCACTGTATCCAGGAAATAAAAAATCTCCCAACGTTAGTTGTTCTCTCTATAAAATTTTCGATAATGCCCTGCAAGGTGCTAAAGCATTTAAATAATCTTTTATATCTGAACAAGTAGTTTCTGTCAAATGAAATTGGACATCAGATTGGGACTGACAAAAATGTTTCAAACTCAATAACCGTTCTAACATGTCCACCGTTGAATCCCATCTTGTAGGACAATCTATCAAAGCTTGCAGTAAATTACGGTTTCTTAATTGGATTGCAAAGCTTGAAGTACACAACGCTCTTACAATTCGGCGAACTTGGTTAAATAGTTCCTTCCGTCTTCGACAACCATTTCTAACTGCAAGTTGCAAAGGTATGTGCAGCGCATGTAACAACAGTTAATTTTGGAACATATTCATTCACATTGCTGCTTTGTTCAAATTGCAGATCATCCAATAGTTGCTGATAAGGTTGACATTCGTAATCCTCTGGTAAATCCTGATCATTTGAGCTATAATTAGTAGATCCAATATCATCATATGCTTCCCGAAGCGCATCATCTAGTTGCCTTGACATGCTAAGCATATTGGAGCCGTTGTCGGTGGTGATCGAGTAAATTTGTTTGATATCAATACCATACTGGCTTAAAATAAAGATTACAGATTCTTTAAGGAACTCTCCCGTATTGCTCTGACTAAGCTCAAGTATAATTTGATTCGAGGAATCTTCGAGTTTTAACACCAACCACGTCAACTTTTAATACCAGAAGTTTATTTTTAATCTCTTCATGTATGTTTGTCCCAATTTCATAGGCCTTATCTTGAACAAACGTATTTATCTTTTTTCCATTAATAGAATTTCGTTCATTTTCCGTCATATTTGGAATCGTTTTATCATATTTTTAAATGCCTTGTCGTCTATAATTGAGAACGGCCGTCCGTGTATCGTTACTAAACTTAAACAATTGTTGGTGACTACGGCAAAAGTCTCATTCCCCTTCCTGGCTGGTGGGATATTTTCTTTATTTGCCAAATTAAATATTATTATTTTGTCGTATTCGATACGATGTCGGTTATAGAAATGGCGCAATAAATTTGCACCTTGTTTTCCCTGCAAATAATTTTGAATTAGTTATAAGCACTTACAGCGATTATAATTAAACCGACAGACAGATAAAGAAACTAACATTTACAAAATATTGCTGGATTTATAACATTCATAAAAGAAATAAAGCTATGTATAAAAAATATAATACATAGTCGTTCAATTAACAAGTATCCATAACATTTTGGAATTGACTAAACTAGTAAGTGAAATATATCTATTCGTATGTATACGTTAGAAGGAAGATACGTACGCATATTTAAGGCTGCATTTATGTTTAGACAGGCAACAAAGCATTTATAAGTGATATGTTAAAACAGAGGTTCTCCATGCGACTCCTAGTGTTGTTTGTAGACAGATATTTATGTAATGGCTTTGTGTGTGTGTGTGTTTAGTATATTATCTATGGTGTGTGTAATTGAATTGGTGAATATTTTCGTAGCTTAGTATTGATCGGGTGCGGACTACAGAGTGGGAGTCATAAAATCACCCGCTCTAGCAGAAATGGATATTTAAAGGCGCCAGCTGAATATTGTCATAGATAATATAATTTACTTACGTATATTGTCGTGCTTATTTTTGGAACCAGTACAGTTTAGACAAAATTTCACCGTTTTTTAATGAAAGGACATACATAAAAAACAACGTATTTAAAAAGTAGGTCTCGGTCATGATCACTTTATTGAGAAAATTTATTGGATAAAAAAATTACAATAATATCCCCATTTATATATTGCAATTTTTTCACTGTTTTTACTTTCAATTAATAATTAGATAGTAGATATATAATTAACATGTGAATATGAATGGTGTTAATAAGAGAAAAGATTTTAAAAAAACTTGAAAAAATGACGTCTACCTCACACATTAACAAAAAAAAAATCTATTCTATCAACCTTAAACATTTATTGCTAAATCTTTAATTTATCAAAAAAACATTGAATTCAAAGTAAATAAAGATGATCCACGAAATTATAATTTAAAAAAATTATACGTCACGAACTAAATATTTAGACATCGTAATTATTTAACTTTTGAACACAAACTTATATTTTTCTCTTGTTTATTTTTGTTATTAACATTTCTGTTTAGATGCTTATTGAGTGTTTAGTATATAATTATAAATTTAAAGTGAAAATAGTGAAAAAATAAGATATTATTTGTGAGTAAATATTCTTAAAATCAATTTTAAGAATAAAGTTATAACAACCCAGTCCTTCTTTTTTAAATACGTCATTTTTATGTATATTTTTTAATTTTAAAAATCATTAAAATTAGCATTTTTCCTGTATCGAATCCATATCTAACTTTTACGCATTAAAAACTAATTTCCAGAATGTGAATATCTAGTAAAGTCAAATTTGACGGATTTCCACTATCGAAATGGAAATTAGATAGAAAAAAGAATAGAGAGCCACTGTAAAACGCATTCCTTCTGACATTGTTTGTGGTTGGTTAGTTATAATACGGACAATGCATATTATACTCATTTTGTTAAGCTACAAAAAAAATGTTATATTTACCGCGTACGGACTACTAAAATCTTGTTATTAATAATTAATGAAAGTATTTATTTAGATATTATTCTCTACGTTAAATTAAGTAACAAAACAAACAATCTAAGAGAACTTATTTTGATTTTATCGAAAACAATAGTAATATTTTTGCTTAGACAAAAACAAAAAAGGCAAAATTAATAAGTATTTAGGACGACAGTGTAAAAAAAATGCATATTGTAATGTAGTCACAGTTGTCTTTAGTTACTTTTATATTATTCACGTAAACATTTGCCAGAGTCGATAATTTGAAGCGTACAAATAAAATTGATTTGCCTTTCAAATTGCGGATGCTAGACTTGTAAGCCGAAAAGGCGCGACGTTAAGCAGCAGGGGTGGAGGGAGTGGAGCGCGGATCGCCGGAGAACACGTCACTGCAAGTTCAACTCCCGGAATTAACCGGTTAATAACGCTCTTGGAAATGGCGCGCGTATAGCTTTCGTTCAGAACGTAACCTTTATTTTAAACCGGTATTAACCTTTATTAACCGGTATTTTTCAAACCGGTTTCAAGCCCTGCATATCATACAGATACGTTTTATTTTTAACACATATAACGTTTTATTTTTAAATACTATAGACCATTTCTAATTTCTATTATCCGCGTATTTTGGAGCCTAACCATTACTCAAAATAATTTTAAAAAGTGTGCATTAATATCAAACAAAAATATATGTAGGTATTTTGTTTCTTATGCAATTATTCTCTGAAAATGTCATGTGTATAAAACAAATCAATCAAATTACTAAAACTTTATCAAATTACTAAAACTAAATTACTGGTAGAGTGACAAAATTACTAAAACTAAATTCCTGGTAGAGGCTAATGAAACGACCGAAATATGCTTGACTTTACTTAACCTGAATTGATACAAAACTTTAATAATTATCCTACGAATAAAATATGCCGCACCTTACTGTACTGTATTGTACTGTGGTAATTACCTGTGTATATATAGGTAAAAACATTTGAATACAAGGAATTAAATGTTATTGAGTTTCGAGTGGACAGCATAATATAGATTTGTCGTCGAATTGGGCCAATCGAGATCTGTCTGGGGGCAAAACGATTCACCGGCATTTTTTCATTTGCCTTTCTAATACCCGCCATATCCTTGAAAGCTTAACGTTTGACGATTTGTCCGGCCATACTTAAACAAATCGATTATGTAGGGTGACCAAAATACAATAAAATGTAGTTTAGATAATAATTATTTTACTAGCAAATAAAAAGATTTTTTATAAAATTTGTGTTTATTAAAAATGTTCAAAATTATAAGAATAAGGAACACTTTATTGTGCTTGGGCTTAAATGTATGTAATGGTATGTGGTAATAAGTTTTGAAACTCAAAGTGTTCTGCAAACATTTTAAATAAAGCGTTACAATCTTAAGCATTCTTAAAATAATCAGACTTATATTAAACAGAAAGAAAATAATATCATCGCTTCGGCTTCTTAAAATTCTAAAATTTGGTACAACCTTATTAATAAAAATGTTATATTATCTTAATTATTCTCAAAATAATCAAACTTATTTATCAAACAGAAAAAAAATAACATCGTGTAAGCTCAGCTCCTTAAAATTCAATAGAAGGCACATAAATTCACATTTATTTGTTTACTCTATTTAGCACACTTAAATAACAAAGCCTGTAAATAATAAAGCCTCTAAAATCTTAAATATTGCTTGCGTAAGTCTGTAATATGAAAATATGTCTGTATTTGCATTAAAATCTGTAACAATCTCAAAATTTTAAATTTTAACAATTAGTCAGAAACAAAAAAAATCACATTGAATAACCCTTGGGTTCTCTAAAATTCTAAAAAATGGCACATAGATAATTATTTGGTAACCGCATTTAATACAAACTTAAGTATCATAGCTAGGGGCTGGCTGGGGGGCGACTGCCAGAAGCCCAAACCTCAAGGAGTTGCACTCGCATGTCCGAAGCGTACCGGCCGCTGAGACATGGGCACATTAAGAATTTACCCAAAATCAAAACACGAGTATATGCTTACTTGCCCTTCGTTACTATAGCGCCTATAATAATATTTAATCAAAAGAATTTGACAGGTGTCTGCACCAAATTTTCGCGCCGAATAGAAATATTATTAACTGTAATCCTTTGTCACACTCATACTGAAAATACATCAATCATAGGTATTATGTCAAACGACCGATATAACAAAATAAATTGCGGGGAATCCCCGAACACCTTCTATGGTTGTAAACATAGCTCAGTATAGCCCACCATTTCTGAGAAGGCGCAGCAACAGCGCGATTACTGTAGACTACGGTAATTATGTTATAGAATTACATTTAAATTTCAAATAATATAAAATTAAATAAATTTAATTATACTGCTCACAAAATATTTTTGGGCTGAAAAGCTGAGCAGGTGGTTATTCATTACCGTAGCATTAACAACGCTGCGATGGACGAGCTGCCGGAGATCCCCTGTGGGTGATGTGACGTCGCTATTTTCCTTTTTAGCTCAAATTTACGAGTCGGAAAAATACGTCATCACTAGATTAAATGTTATACTGCGATAGAAGTAAATCAAGTAAGATTTAGTTAATACTTACGTTATTTCAAATATCTATGAAATAAATAAAAACAGTGTAAGCATTACAAAACTAATCATTATATTTAAGTTATTTATGTTTGTTTATCTAAAATGGCACCACCGAAAAAACCGTCCGGTGCGAAATTCCCAAAGATCAGACATTCATACAATGAAAACCAAAACAAATTTAGTCCACACAATGAGTAAATAGATATTATCTAGAGCAAGATAGCGCGGCTAGTACATATCAGTTACAAACGGACACCATAGCTTCTTCTATTTAAGACTTTGATACTCCACTAGATAGTCTCCAAAAAAACCTTCAGATGCAAAAGAAAATTAGGGTATGAATTGACTTTATTTATATTTCGTATGGGTTAGGTAGGTATTTGGTTTGGTAGGTATCTTTCTATACAGTAGACTATCGATAGTTGCCCTCTTGAGAGTTGCCGTTTGCCGCTGTGCCTACCACTCGCACTTGACCTCTTTTTTTAGAATTCGGTGCTACCCTATATCCTCCCACACATAATTGCGATGCGATGCGATGTAGGTTTCCTTGGGATACGTTCAGGCGGCCATCTCGCAGATTTTTGCGATGCAATGCCAATTCATAATTATGTATGTGAGCCCTCGGGGCAAACAAAAGCTTCAAAATATCATCTGAAATCGCAATCATAGTTATACTATCGCCTTTTTTCTTCCAGGCGTTGAACTGATATTGGATGCATCGGATTCTGAAGATTTTTATTCATCAAAATCTTCAAAAAAAATTCATCATTGAAAAAAAAAGTACATGTATTAAAATGACCCTAGGGCATAGACCCAGATAAGGCTAGATTTTGTCTCATTGAACATGAGCTGGAGCAAGGAAAAGACTGCCATTTCAGATTTTCAATGACTATGGCAGAACTTTTTCATCTGGTTAATTTCAGCAGACCTTGTCAAATAATGAGAAAATAAATAGAAAATGGCTTATTTACAGTGGAAATTCCAAATCTATTTTTTGTTTTCCTTGTATATTATTCGGTGCGAAAAAAACATTTTATTCAAAAGGTTTTCGTGATTAGAAACATTTAAATCCAATGATTGGCGAACATGAGAATTCTGCAGAACACCGTAAATGTTATGTAACATGGAAATAAATGGAAATGCGACTAATAAAATGTAAAATCGAGTTGCGACATGGAATATCCGCAGAAAAAGGAAATTGGAGATACATCCTAAAGGTAATAATAGACGTGACACTGTTTTGTGCACCGAGAGGTGGTATCGAAAAAATAGGACATCATTATTCTGGTATGTTTTTGTGTACTGTAGAGCTGCTGGCCAAACATAATCCACAAACGAAAGAACACGTGTCCTTTATTACAAAAGGGGCCCCCCTTTCTTACTTCTCACCAACTATACAAACCGAAGTAATTTACACAGTCAAAAATAAAATTATAGCAAAAATCCAGCAAGCAAAATATTACAGCATTTCATTTGATTGTACTCCAGATTCCAGCCACAAAGAACAAATGTCAGAAATTGTGGGCTACGTAGATACAAATGATGGAAAATATACGGTCGAAGAAAGTTATTTAGCTTTTATAAAAACTGACGGAAAAACTGGCAGTGGACTTATGGGCGAAATTGTAAATAATTTGGGCAAAGATTGTTTTATACTATTGGACTGCAGGGGACAGTCACATGATGAAGGCTATAATATGGCGGGTAAATATCAAGGAGTTCAAGCGCGAATTTTGCAACAGAATAAACATGACCGATTTTTGCCATCTAGTGATCACCAGCCAAATTTAGTTGGAATTCACGCATCTTGTATAACATTAGAAATGACTACGTTTTTCGGCACAGCGCAAAATATTTATAATTATTTTTCTGGATCGATTGAACGTTGTAAACTTTGTCCATTTTAAAATTAACTTTGAAGAGTCATTCTGATACAAGATGGTCGTGGACATATCATTCAATTCACTCATTACATATTCAACTATCGCAAAAAAAATTACATACCATTGCAGAAAAAATTGGTGAGGGCAGGAAATATACAGCTGATTCTGTTTCTTCAGTTAAAAGTATTTTAAAAAGGACTAATTTTGAATTTGTTTAGTGGTCATATGGGATCATATTCTTCGAAGCATTGACAACGTTAATCGCATTTTACAGGCAAAAACGGTATCCATTGAGGTTGCATCAAAACATTTGCAGGGCCTTGTAGATTTTTTGAATGATTTCAGGAAAAATCAAGTAAGGCTATGTATTGATTCAGCTAGAAATCTAGCAAACGAGTTATCGATAGAACCGGAATTTTCTGAAAAGCGTAAACGAAAGGTTAGAACAATGTTCGGCGATAGGGCTAAGGATGAAGCGACCACAATGACTCAACTTAAAAATTTCAAATTTCATCTTTACTGTGTACTGGACACACTTATTCAGCAAGTGGGGTGGAGATTTAATAGTTTAGTTGCCGTAGCTTCTGATTTCGGTACCGCATTAAAATACAAAGATGATTTAAATGCCAACGACTTATGTTTATTAGAGATGGAAATAACTGTTATTTCCCCATACCTAGTATAATGAATAACATCATTATTCAATAACATAGAATAAATGTTACTCTCAATAATGTCCAATAACCTGTTAGAAAATAACATGTTATTGGACATTATTGAGAGTAACATTTATTCAATACGTTCTTAAACGATATGTTCCATGAAATTAATTTTCCTTCTGCGTGTGGATACAAAATATGTATAGTACATGCGTACTATAATCGCTATCTATATTAAATACTACTGAAGAAACGCTAGTTCAATTTTAATTTGGTTTTTGATAAAATATAGGTAATTTTTTGTGAACGGTTTAAATCTACATTTAATTAATTTATGTTAAAAGAAAGCCAGGCAATGGCCAATACGGTGAAAAATTACATTTCGAACCACATAGTATTTTCCTAGTTCGATAATTTGAACAAAATGAAACAATAACGCATAGAAATTGCAGTTAGTTAGCGATCAACAGTGAAGACTGAATGAATATAACATAAACAAAATTCAAATAACAAGTATAGATTTGTAGTAATTAATTGTTTATTATCATTCGGTAAAAATTCCATGTCTTTCGGTAATGTTCCGTCAATACGAAACAAAAGAATAAAGCATAAAACAAATAATATATAAAACAATGAATTGCATTAAGAAAATGAGCGCACTATTTCTTGCTCTTTTTATTCAGACGACGAGTGATGGCCGCTGCCTAACAATAAAGCAATATAATATTTTAACATGTTTTTAATAACACAATGCGTTCATTCCAATCGGTAATAGGTATAAATCACATAGCAGGTATGAATTTTAACGTTCTAATAACAAATCATTAATCTTTCGGTAAAGTTCGGTGTCATTCGGTTATGTTCGGTAAATATGAAATGAAGGGCAATGCGAAAACGTGCTGTCTCGCTCTCTTTTCACTCAGCGAGTGACAGCCATTGTACGGGGGCTGCTTGACAATACCACCGTAACATAATATTTTAACATGTTAGCCGAGCATAACGTTCTTTAGTAAGATAGTATCTATAAATCGCAATAACACAATATATTCTTTTCAATCGATATTATGTTATCCATACCTGTTACGTTATAATTCACAAAATTCATATTTTCCCCTGGGCGCAGATGACCTTAGCTACGACACTGACAAACTTATAAATAAAAATATCTTATAAAAGTCTTAAAATCTTGTACATTACTTATCCTCATCAGTCAGCATAAAACAAACAGGTTTATAAAATACTTAGAATTTAAAAAAGTCAAGCAGTAGTATCATTTGTTGATACACGAAAGACTTTGATAACATTTAAAAGTGCAGAGAATATTGTTCTTAAAACAGGCACACGTTTTGGTATGGCATTGGTTCTAGGCCGATTTACAAGAGCACTTTTGGAAACTTTGCCCGTTAAACATGGACTCACAAGTAACTGCATGATGCAATGATATAAATAACTCAGAAACCATTCTATTGCAATCATTAGATTAGATCACCGACACTGAAATGTTTAAATCGCGTCTAAGGAACCAATTTCGTATAGCTCCAGAAGAAGTACAAATTTAAAAACGCCGTTTTAATGTCTACAATTTTTCCTGATATATTTTTGGTATCAAGCGGTCCGTAGTCAAATTTGGGAACGTTAAAAAATACGCTGTCACCTATTTCTAATAACGGAAGTTTTTTGACAGTTTGATCAATCATTTTTCAAATTTAGAACGCAGCACGCTTGGTGTCTTTATTAGTTTGTTGTCTTTCGATTGAAATGTCTTGTTCTTTTTTGTAAGTCTGTTGATCAGATAAAGACGCGGTTATTTCGTTAATATTTTTCAAATTTAATTTATGAGTTTGTTTTTTTCAAATTTGATTTATGAGTTTTATGAGTTTGTTGTCTTTCGATTGAAATGTCTTGTTCTTTTTTGTAAGTCTGTTGATCAGATAAAGATGCGGTTATTTCGTCAATATTTTTCAAATTTAATTTATGAGTTTGTTTTTTTTTTTAAATTTAATTTATGAGTTTTTGAGTTTGTTGTTTTTCAATTGAAATGTCTCGTTCTTTTTTGCAAGTCTGTTGATCAGATAAAGACGCGGTTATTTCGTCAATATTGTTCAAATTTAAATTTACTAGTTGGTTGTAGTTTTCATAGGTATTTTTCGATTAGGTATGTATTTTTAGATATACGAGGTGTGGTCGAAAAATATGGTGATTAATTTTGTAATAAACGAAGTAAATATTTTACAATAAACTTGAGTACTCTCCTTGGCTAGCGATACACTTATCCTAACGGCGGTTCTATGATTTCGGCCCTTCCGAAATATTTAATCTTCCCTTATTTCGGAAGGGCCTTCAGCTGCTCTGTCGTGACATTTCAATGTCAGAAATAGTATCAAAATGTTTTTCTTTCAGCACGGTTTTAATTTTTGTGAACAGCCACACGTAGCATAGTGCTAAATCTGGAGAGTAAGGTGGACGTGGATAGACAGGAATATTTTTTTTGGCCAAAAACTCTGATCAGAAATGAGGTGTGGCACATGCGTTGCTGTGATGAAGGAGAAAACCACTGACCCATTTTTTTGGTCTCTTTCTTCATAAATAGTTTCACAAACATTGGAATTGGCCCTTGTAATACTCGAAGTATACAATTGAAACGAACTCTGACCACACTATAAAAAAAAACTATAAGCATGCCATCCCGAACTTTGGTTGTCTTGAACCGACTCATTTCCACTTTTAAATCTCTCATACCCCTTGTAAGCAGTCTTCAGAGTCACAACATTATCGCTGTATACCACTATTGATATATCATGAGCTTTTTTGGCACTCTTTCCCAACTCGAAACAAAATTTAATATTCACACATTGTTCAAATTCCATGACGCGCGACAAATACGGTAAACACGATCTCATTTTTCCGGCTCTGGAACCCGAAGGACAATTCATAACTTGTTCAAACTGAGCCAGGGGCTATCCCAAAGGAAATCCCAGGGTTCCAGTTATCAGTTCAAATAGATGTGGCATTAACAGTTCTGTATTAAAAATTTACTCACCATATCTTTTTATTACATCTCGTATTTTTAAAAACAATTTTGAAATTTGTTGTTAAAATAAAAAAGAATGGTCAAAGCTCACTCATTATTAAAATATAAAATTCAATTGCCCATCAACATAAGATCACTTTTATTTATTGCCAACAAACCCATTTTAGGATTAATCATTCAGTTCATAAGAAAGAACGACATCAAAATATAGAATTTTATTTTTTTTATGTTTGTATATATTTATTTTATACTTTCTGTATATTATTATGTCGTTTTCTTCTTTTAGTTTAATTGTAGCCATCTTCTTACTTAGTTTTTGTTTTATTGTATAGTTTTTTCTTTTGTTAACAAGGAACAATGACAAATATCCGAAATATGATTTAATCAGTGTTGCATAGCCTTTTTTCCACACTTGACATTGGCAAAGGTTCTCTCTGGAGAGAACGAACGCTATATAATCAAAGAAAGAAAGAATTACATTTTATCGGAGACATTGCTGGGTGAGAAAAAGAACTTTCAAAATGTCCAGTTACAAACTTTTTGTTTTATTTACTGACTAGGACTAGTTTTTACTCGCAACTGCATTCACATGAACTTTTATATAAGAACAAGTTTATAAGACTGATTGCGATTTGAATTTGTGAGTTTGTGTTTTGATTTGTGAAAACAAAAGCTTTTATTTGCAATATTGGTATCGCATGATTTTATTACAGGTACAGTTGCGATAAACAAAGAATTTTTAAAGTTTTTCATGTTCAAATTTTTTCTTTCATTCTATCCCATATTAATATACAATTTTTTTGTAAATAATGATTATTATGAAACCACAATTTCTAACATTGTGCCGAGATGTAATTACCTTAAAATATTTCTATGTTCTCAACCTATCGTGAAAGGAAAATTCCATCAAAATCCATTCAGAAGTTTTCCTTGATTCATCAACTGAACAAAACCATAGTTTTTATTCTACAGCTTATTTATATTCGGCCTATAAATCTCATTTTCACTAAAAAATATTTATATAATTTAATATTTTATTAAATTTTAGATTATGTTTTTATAGTTTATTGAATAAGCCTTGTTGTAGATTAACACGAAAATAAACTTAAAAGAATCAAAATAAAAAATATTATTTTCTTCCCATATAAACATTTATTCATTTGAAATTATATATTAAATAATACATTTTCTTTTATATTTATGTATATGAACTACATATAAACTATAATGTATATATTGACAAAAATGGATTATATTTTCAATTTAGTTTTTAATACAAAATTTACATAAATTACAAGATTTTCATTATTTTATATAATAAAATGATAACTTATTTTTTATAATATATTAATTACTAATATTTACATAAAGTATGTATATGCTGACCTATTGTGTAGTGACTATAGAAATATTTAAGTTACAACACGGTTTTTAATTTTTACAGAAATTTTTCGAAAAAATTTTGAACAGTATCAAACAAAATATTTTGGATTTACACATATATAGAAGTAGCTAGGATGCTTTTAAAAAAAAATACAAAATTAAATTTAAGAAAAAAAACCCCTAGCCTAAAATGGCAAAAAAGAATGATATATTTTTGTTAAAAACAAATAAAAATAATTAACGTAATTAACAAGTTATTTTATTAATTCGACTTTCAGTATACTTTTGTGAGTTGGCCCCAGGTTTACATTTTAAAAAATTAAACAATTTTATTAATTAAGTTTTTCTTGTTTTTATCAAGAAAAATTTCCAACACTAAATAACTGCGATGCACATATTAAAAACATCTTGAATATAATTTAAATTTTGTTTTATCTCTTCTTTTTATAATTTTTTATAATGATTAATTTTACTTATTCTCCCCAATTTATAATTTTTAAAAAATAATGAAAAAATAACCTGACTTGAAGTAAATTTTTAAACATTCAAAATGGACACCTGGTGATCACATAGTGTCAATTATTGATCAATTGTTGGCACTTATGAGAATTACTAATACATGACTTGTTAAAAAAAATTTAACAGTAATAATATGATACATAATTGTATTTAAGGCAATATTCGTAATTTTTTTGGACTATCTACTGATTGGGAAGTGAATAAATAAAAGTTATTGATCGTCTATAATCGGTTAGTTTAATCGTATCAGTCGGGAGACGCATACAAGACTTGCTCAAGTTATCAGACACTTTACTCAAAGCACAATTGAATCAATCAATAGCTGTTATGATTCCATCTTTCGTATTTGGAATAATAACAAATGTCTGACTCTTGAAATTTAGGAAAATTGTCTCAATATTTGTTTCCTATCTCTTTTTATTTAAACATTTAAGGCTTGCTTTCAAACAGTGAAAAGCTGAAAATAAAACCTTGAGAGATTTGATTTCATAAATACAATAAATATACTTTGTAATTAGTTATGGTAGTGACAAAAAGCGTTGTAATGACTAACTGTATCATTTTATGAAAAATCTGACAGTTCTATTTTGACAGATGAATGTAATTATATTTGGCAACAAATATTTTGTGAAGATGTTTTTCTTAGCTGTAGATTGAATGATTAATGATGAAAATATAAGAGAAAACATATGAAAACAGCCTTGAATGTTTTTGTATTAAAGAGTTAAAATTCGAAACAAATAAGAAACATTGTAACACACATCTATTTTTATTTCACTGTAACCTCCGGCAAATGGTACACTGTCAACAGTCATGTACTATACTCGGAGTAAAGAATTTTAACCAAAAAAAGCCCATAATTCTTTTGTAAGCATAAAAATTCTCAAATTTATCGAAAAATCATCATTATCTTATTAATATTTTGGAAAAATAAGTTTATAAAAATGTGGGCGTGAATAATAAACCGAAGACACCTTTAATGTTAAGATGTCTTAGTTTATTGAAATTAAGTCAAATAACTGACATATATCTTAAAATATATAGATATTTAATATATCTATTACGAAACTTATTTCGTACACAATAATTGCATAGAATCTATGTTGTAAATTATTGGAACAAAATAAACGATTTACAATTTAATTACCAAATAAGAGAAAAAAAGCAAAAATTTCAGAATTTCAGTTATTTGTGCATAATTGCGTTGACCTAAATTAAAAAGATTTTGCAGTAAATACGTCAGTTTTGAATGGCCGCAAAACTGCAAATGCAGTGGGTATTGCAAAATATTCCGTTCGGCATAATTTTTTTCCATATTTCCAGTTATTAATTGTAAGCATTTTCGAAATCAAAATCATTTCAATAATCTTTGAAATTTAAACACAAAATTTTTGTATAATCAATTATAAATTAACATTGAATTTGTTTCAAAAGTGTACCTATTCAAAAATAAATGTAGGTATACTTAAATTTATTCCAGTTAAAAATTTCTTTTCATGCATGGACTTCTTAACTCGGGCGACCCATGGATCATGACATTTACGTCGTGTGAGTTTTTGTCTAAAAGAAAGATTTTGAAACAGCTCTTTCAGTCATAGTTCATAAAGCTATCGCTAAATGAGCAAAAGTATTTAAAGGGGCATTCCAGAATCACATGCGATCTTGAGTAGCTATTTGCTATTAGCATCATATTCATTTACATCCATATTCATTTATATTACGGAACATAAAAATTCAGCTAAACATATAATATCTCGGACATGATAATGGAATGACCTGTATTACAACTTAAGTTAAAATAGTTCAGCTTGCACAGAGAAATATATAAGTCAAATTGTATATAGTACCTAATGTGTGTAAGTAAATGATTGTATAATCTTCTGGTGATTTTAAGCAGAGTAATGCACACTAATATGTGCCAGTAAATATTGGGAAACTTCTTGATTCCTCTAAGTTCCAAGTGTCTATATGGTTTATTATTACTGATTACTTTATACCATGTCCTACGGAAGCAGAGCTTCCCAAACAGTGTAAGAAATTGTTTTTTTTTAATATTTAAACATTTTTAACACTTTTCTATAGTGATGACAGAATTATAACATAACAGGTATGGATAACATAATATCGATTGGAAGAAATATATTATGTTATTGAGATTTATAGATACTATTTTATTAAAGAACGTTACGCTCGGCTAACATGTTAAAATATTATGTTACGGTCACAGAATAGATATGGTTACGGTATTGTCAGGTCACTCGCTGAGTAAAGAGAGAGCAAGACAGCACGTTTTCGCATTGCCCTTCGTTTCATATTTACCGAACATCACCAAATGACACCGAACTTTACCGAAAGATTAATAATCTGTTATTGGAACGTTAAAATTCATACCTGCTATGTGATTCATACCTATTACCGATTGGAATGAACGCATTATGTTATTAGGAACATTACGCTTGGTAACATGTTAAAATATTATATTGCTTTATTGTCGAGCAGCGGCTGTTACTCATCCTCTGAATAAATAGAGCAAGAAATAAAGCATAAAACAGATAATATATAATGTTTTACATATTATCTGTTTTATGCTTTATTCTTTTGTTTCATATTAACGGAACATTACCGAATGACATGGAATTTTTACCGAATATCATAAACAATTAATTACTCAAAAGTTAAAATCCATACATGTTATTTGAATTTTGTTTATGTTATATTCATTCAGTCTTCACTGTTGATCGCTAACTAACTGCAATATCTATGCGTTATTATTTCATCTTGTTCAAATTATCGAACTAGGAAAATACTATGTGGTTCGAAATGTAATTTTGTACCTACTTATGTTTCACAATTTATGTTAAAAGAAAGCCAGGTAATGGCCAATAGCCTGACTTTCTTTTAACATAAATTAATTAAATGTAGATTGAAACCATTCACAAAAAAATTACCTTTATTCTATTGAAAACCAACTTAAAATTGAACTAGCAGTTCTCCAGTTACAAACAGACAGATATATGTAATTAATATAGATAGCGCTTATAGTATGCATGTACTATGCATATTTTGTATACACATGCAGAAGGAAAATTAATTTCATGGAACATATCGTTTAAGAACGTTTTGAACAAATTCTCCATAATGTCCAATAACATGTTATTTTATTTATTGTCAATAATGTCCAATAACATGTTATTTTTTAACAGGTATGATACTATGTTATTAAATAATGATGTTATTCATGGTAATAGGTATGGGGAACAGTTATTTCCATCTCTACTTTTCTATTATTTTGACAATCATACTTTTATAAACGTAGATCTCAAGACTTCCTGGTGTTGTAAAACGTGATTCAGTTATATGGATGTTTCACCATTATCGCTCATGATGTGGTACTCTATGAAAAAGTAGCACACAAAGTATTCGATCTTACGTAACGATTGGGTCACATTATTTCTCCATGCAGGCAAAAACTAAACTACTAATACGATTCCTACTTCAACTGCTTCAGTTGGTGCATATGTTTATCTAAATATAACATTAGCGTGTGATCCCCTCTGCGAGCTGCTATCACGGGAAGCGGCATGCCTTCTGAATGGATTCCACGTGTTAGGACCGCGTGAACCTCTTTGTCCAGAACCGCTGGAAGCTGTAGATGCAGCAGAAACTGAGCCCTGGCCCGAGCTGGAAGTTTCTTTGGAGTTGGTAGGCGATGGGTGCTGGAATTGGAATGTAAAATCGTATGTTTAATGCGGAGACAAAATTGCGTGACAAGTTTCCTCATATAATATAATTTTATATTTACCAAGAGTAAATCTACGAACATAATATTCTATATTAACATATAGTTTTTAGTTTGTGCTGTGTACTAATTTATCAATACCCTGGCCTATTAAATTAAAAAGTATTTTGAAACGAAATCGTGAAAGCCACAGTAAACTTCAAAGTTTATTTATATATTTATCACTGACATTATGCTAATCCAAACAATTGATATTGTAATGGATTAATTTCAATTTTAGCACCAACATTGGCGATGGATTCTTTGAGTATTACCTAAAAGTAATGCAATATCTTGTATTTTACCATATGAGGTCATTGTAAAAAGAGCCTAATGTTTGTACGAATAATAGATTGTGCCCAAAATGTGACATGGAAATTTTTGACAGTTGTGAAACCCACAATGCTACACCTAACTTTCTGCGTCAGAAGATATCTTTTTAATTTAAATTTTGAAATGGCCACATCCTAAACTTAATAAAACAAAATGAATTAAAATTTTTAATAAATTAGATTAATTAAATTAGACTGAATAAAACAAAATGAAACTGTATTTTGGAACCTCATGAAAAAATAACTGAAAATTGAAAATAGACATAGTTTCATTGTATTAAACCATTGCATTGTAAAAAGATTACTGTACTGAAAAAAATATTATTATATGGAGTTTTATATACAGTGCAAGAAGAAGTACTTTGAAAGTACTTTGAAAAGAAGTACTTTGCTTTTTATATAAATATTGTCAAATATACATTTTTAGGCCATTGCCCGGCGGCGGTAGAGAGCATATTTTTGTTTACATTCAAGCTTCATATGATTTGTTTAGTTTTTTTTTAAAATTTTTTTCCTATGTGTTGCCAGATTCAAAATGCAGAAATCGAGATTGGCAGCTAAAAAAATTTGTGCAAAGGAATAAAATCAGAACGTAAAAGAAAACTGTCTGCAATCGTTACCATTACTATCGGCTTGGAATAGTAGTTTAATGCTCTTAATGACATCATAAGTTTGACCATACCATTTTATTAAATAACTACGCTAATATGTTTTACTACGCTAATGTGTTTTACTATAAATTGTTTGTAGTTATATGTCTTCCTACAAACAATTTATGTCATTTAAAATTTTTCCTTAAACCTAGTATTTAACAACTCACAAGGCATAATATTTTTTTGTATGGAGAAAAACAAATATGTCCATATAATTTGCAATTCTGAAATTTTCCCAAAAATACCAAATCTGATACATTAAAAATCATGGAAACCACACTATTTTGGGGGTAGATTACAAAAAATACTTAGATTAACTCTACACTATTTTTCATTTAATAGATTAAGGAATAAGTATATTTCTACTTGTATAAAAGGTTAAGAATGAAAATAAATTCATACACATTAAAAAAATAACCAACCAACCAACATTTAAAAAAATGAACTACCATGTCTTAGAGAGTTATTGTAAACATGTTATGTTTGTGTAACTTGAGGAATTATAAACTAAAAGCAAGTGGCATCATCCGTTTTGCAACAAGGCTCAAAAAATTGTGTAACGTCAAAAACCACTTAAACCTTATACATTTTCTGATTTTTATGATATGGATAATGATAATGAAGATGATGATGCTAAAGAAAAAATTGCTTTTGTTGACATGACTTTGCTAGACAAAGACAATGAAAGCGATATTGAATTTGACACTAGAAATTAATACTAAATAATTTTTGTTGTTATATCATCAAATTGAAGTAGGACTTCGGGGGAAACCACTTTAAAAAACGCACTTTAACTCTTTACCGTGTAGTGTGGAATAAACAACAAATTTTTTTTTATAGAAACCACTTGAAAATAATGTCACTTCGAGGTGCAAAATTTTGTGTACAATGTTTTTCATAACTTAAGAAGCGATCTTCAAAAGATTTTGAATTTATATAACTTTGTAAATAATAAGTTAACAGAAAAACAGACATTTGACATAATATAACAGCCATTAGTCATGACACTTTTAAAATCAGGTTGTCTTATAAAAATATGAATATTTAGCAACAATGCTCTTAAGGTAATATGTATTTTATATCAATTACACTGTGATACATTCGTGATACACTGTTTCTTTACATAAAGTGACTAAAATTGAAAAGAAGATCTTAAACAGGAGTTAAAATAGAGTATCATCGAAATATCTGCTTCACTCGGAAAACTATGCAGAAAGAAATTTAAAAGAAGCCTTTCTGGAATATAAGGACAGAAACCTATAATTTCATTGAATAAATCTTATAATTGGTTGTTTATTGTATTCTATATTTTTTCTTAAGAAATTGTGAATATATTTGCAACAATATTTTTTTAAATAGAAAACCCACCACCTTTAAGAACACACTATTTACCTTCGATTCAGTATTATTGTCAGGCAAACCCTGGAAGATGGAAAACAATAAACATTTAAGGAAAGTTATGACACAGAGTGCAATAGGCAATTAAAATATGCAACATTCTTATTTGTATGAGAAACAAGACAAACAAGTTTATAAACAACTCTCTAAAGTTCCATGATATGATTTTGGTATTTATAGAAAATATGGTGACAGAAAATTCCAAATACTGAACATAAACAGAACAGCTTTCAATATTTTTTTCTTATTTTCAAGAATATAATTTCAATTTCAATTTTTTAATGGAAATGGTTTCAAACAATTAATTGAAAACTTGAAAGTTTTCAAGTTTCACTGTAAAAAACTATAGTGTTGTATTTTAATTGTAACATTTTCATATTATGTTTTTTAATTCATGACTTTTTTTTATAAATGTTTCTAATAAGATTTAAAAATAAACCAAAACACGGGGCAAAGTACAGTTTTATACATTTTCATTATTAAAGGTAGATATTTTAATAAGATAATTTTTTTAATAGGAGTGGTTTCAAACAATTAATTTAAAACTGAAAGTATAATGTTGTATTTTAAATGTAAATTTTTTTATATTATATTTTTTGATTCTTAAAATGCCTTTTATAAATGTTTCTAATATAATTTGGAAATAGATCAAATCATGAGATAAAGAACGGTTTTATTTAATTTTATTATTAGAGGCATATATTTTATTAATGTAGCAAATTATGCCCAATTAAATTTCAACCAATTAAATACATTAAAGCTATTTTGTTTAAAACTTTAACACAAATATTATTTGCAACAAGTTGTAGTTAAGTTAGTAAAGATTTGAAAATTGTTATAAAATTGAGTGAAGTATTTTTCGGTTCAGATAGCTTTCCTTATCAAGTGAGACATTTATGAAAGATTGCAGCATAATAAAACATAGTGACTATAATAATTGATTTACAATTGTTATGGGTGTATTTGTAATTACAAAATGAATATGAATTAAATAAACGTACATTCGTAAAGGTAAAACCTGTTAATTTCCAAAGGCTGTTCATATAATAAAAAAAATACTATCAAATCACAACCTTTAATGTTTATAATTACATACTGTGATCATATATAATATGATAAATATAAACTATATGTTTCCCCGCATTTATTCATGTGTTTTTCTATTAAATTATTTTTGTTAACAATCCTTTCTGCGAATGTAGACAATAAAAGGGAACTAACTAACAGATCTCTGCTTTCTTTTACTCTTTCTATTAAAGCTAATTTTCATTTAATAAAATATGATAAGTAGACTGTTTTATTCACATGAAAATGTTCACCATTTCAAAGTATTTATTTTTGAAACGAATAAGTCATTTTGAGTGACAGACATAAAACTTACTTCAAAGAGAAGAAGTAAGTTTTATATCTGTCACTCAAAATTACTTATTCGTTTAAAAAATAAATACTTTGAAATGGTGAATATTTTCATATGAATAAAACAGTCTATTTATCATATTTTATTAAATGAAAATTAATATAATTATTAGTAACAATTTAGATTATTAAATACTTGAAGTTACTGTTATTATACAAAAACATAACTTTTATTCATTAATAGCTTTTCGCCAACATTGAATTATGAAACATATGTAAGAAGACATTAAAAAATGTAACTGGCCTACCTTCAAGTAGTTCCTATCCATAGGTGTAACCAGTTTCATAGACAGTGTGTCTCCGGCAGACTTGATGAGGCGTACCACCTCGTCGTGACTGCTCCACTTAACGTCTCGTTCTCCAATACTGACTATGAAGTCACCTTCGCGCATGCCACCCAACTGGGAAATAAAATTGTTATTTTAATATAACATTAGTCCGTCATTCAGCACATGCTTCGACATATGTATATGCATGAAGGACGTCTCCAGTTAACATGCACAGAAGACAAAAGGTACTAAGTCGTTGATCATATATTCCTTCCTATCTTTCTTTCTAACTAAGTTTGTAAATGTTACTTTATAATATTAAAATAAAACTTTGAAAAATGTTACGGGACAACATTTTATAATTCAAGAATCTTCCATAAAAATCAGAATTCTTGTAATTAATTTCTGTGTTCATCTATTACCTTGTGCATACAACGTACAGCGTTTATCCCACATCTGATATGTTTAAAAGAATTTAAGGTATGATTGGATGACGGTAATATAATGTAGGTAAATCCATGTTTTCAATATAATTTTATGACTATACTTACTTTTTGTTTTGGTCTTCCTAATTTATAACAAAATTCTTTTCGAATGACTAATTGTAAATTTAATTGTAAAACTCCATCCAGTCATTTCACGAGGGACCAAAGTTATAAAAGAATCGTGAAACTTGTGAAATATTTTAGACAGAAATGCTACAGCACATTTATAAATTAAAACCTCGTGTCTCTTATTTGGCGAAAAATACAGAGCTGTAATACATTTCTTTATAGAACTATAACTTATTTCTTCCATCTTCCATCTAAACATTATATAGTTTCTTCTGACAATAAGAAACTATATAATGTTTAAATTGCCCAGTAAAAAAACTGATTGCATTATATTTGAGCTATAGATATAATAAAAGGCAAGTTGAACACAAAAGGTGCATTATGTATATTACATCAGAAATAATTTAAGTGCTATTTAAAAAGATACCAAAAAAAGAAACACTCACATCAGCCAGCGAATTGGGTTCCACGCTTGCCACTATAACAGGTGCGTCGCCTCGAACCGAGAACCCGAAACCATCATCGCCTTCAGCCCTCGACACAGTGCATGAGATATTATAATCGCTGGACACTCTCCTCAATGCCTCCCCACCATTCTTTATTCCATTCCGACCAGGATATTGTTGCCGTCCCATTGACACAGGATATGCAGCTCCATTTTCTTTCTTGTTTTTTGATATCCTGTTATAATCGTTCCGGCCGTTCCTAACGTCTGAACCATTTAGATACTTCAATTTATTATTCGAATAATCAGAATCATAGTTTTTGTTATCTTTTGGATAGCTACCTTCATAGTTGTTACTGCTGTTGTAACCATTTATGTATACGCCATTTTGTTTCGTAACTGATATTCTATGCAAACGTTTCTTTATATCATTGTTATTATTATACAAATCTGGCATATCAGAACTGTATTTCTCATCACTTCGTATCACATCTTTCTGGTTGTAATACATGGTGTTGTCTTCAGAATGGTCTCGTTTATCGGCCCGCAGTGCTTTCATACCGTTCCGTAGAATTTCACCATCTGCCGTCTTGCGATTACTTCGTTGGTGATGTGAGCGACGATTGCCTGTTGGATACTTTTGTAGTTGGACTAGACGAGGAGCACTCCAATGGCGCTTGGCTGAGAATATGGCGACAGGGCCAAGCGGTTTGAAGAGGTCTTCGACTCGATGCTGAGCAAAATCAGGAGATGTGAGCGAGAGTTGAAATTTCGTTGAAGCTGTAATAAAATATGGATATGTTTGTTAATTTAGAATACACAATATGAGTACATATTTGGCAATGAAAATGCTCAAAGAAGTTATCACAAGTGAAGAAATGTCATAATGATAATCTTTTAACAGTTCTGTGCTGATTTCATCATGCAATGATATCGAAATAGCTGTTTCTGCACTTTAGCAGAAATTAATTTTCCGTAGTTTTTCTTTTTTAAATGAACATACAACTTATTTAGCAGTTACAAAGGCCACTCATGATTAATTTAGAAAAAAATAACTTTGAAATATGTTTGACTACTGACGAATAGCTGTCAAACGTCAAGTTCTTTAAGCTCATTTGTTAACAATTTTTCATTGAGAAAAAATTTGAAATTTTGGGTATATTCAGTGGTAGACCGAATAGGGCTGAATAGCTCTAATTTGGGTATACTAGACTCTAAGCTGAATGTGATGAAGAGGATCCGAGTTAACAAGCATATTTTTATTCCGTCACTTTGCCCAGTGAGTCACTGATACAGTGGTAAAGCATTGGATTACATAAAGAATGCACAGACAGACGGAAGTCTGAGTTTGAATATCGACACTTATGTTTTTTCTTCTTTCATTTTATCTTAGGAAGTAACATAAGAAATATTATTGTATTCAAATCAGAAATATTATTGATTTTATCTTAGGAAATAATATTATAAATATTATTGTATTCAAATCAGAAATATTATTGATTTTATCTTAGGAGGTAACAAGAAATATTATTGTATTCAAATCAGAAATAATATTGATTTTATCTTAGGAGGTAACATAAGAAATATTATTGTATTCAAATCAGAAATATTATTGATTTTATCTTAGGAAATAATATTATAAATATTATTGTATTCAAATCAGAAATATTATTGATTTTATCTTAGGAGGTAACAAGAAATATTATTGTATTCAAATCAGAAATAATATTGATTTTATCTTAGGAGGTAACATAAAAAATATTATTGTATTCTAATCAGAAATAATATTGATTTTATCTTAGGAGGTAACATAAGAAATATTATTGTATTCAAATCAGAAATATTATTGATTTTATCTTAGGAGGTAACATAAGAAATATTATTGTATTCAAATCAGAAATATTATTGATTTTATCTTAGGAAATAATATTATGAATATTATTGTATTCAAATCAGAAATATTATTGATTTTATCTTAGGAGGTAACAAGAAATATTATTGTATTCAAATCAGAAATATTATTGATTTTATCTTAGGAGGTAACATAAGAAATATTATTGTATTCAAATCAGAAATATTATTGATTTTATCTTAGGAGGTAACAAGAAATATTATTGTATTCAAATCAGAAATAATATTGATTTTATCTTAGGAGGTAACATAAGAAATATTATTGTATTCAAATCAGAAATATTATTGATTTTATCTTAGGAGGTAACATAAGAAATATTATTATATTCAAATCAGGAATATTATTGATTTTATCTTAGGAGGTAACATAAGAAATATTATTGTATTCAAATCAGAAATATTATTGTATTCAAATCAGAAATAATATTGATTTTATCTTAGGAGGTAACATAAGAAATATTATTGTATTCAAATCAGAAATATTATTGATTTTATCTTAGGAGGTAACATAAGAAATATTATTGTATTCAAATCAGAAATATTATTGATTTTATCTTAGGAGGTAACATAAGAAATATTATTGTATTCAAATCAGGAATATTATTGATTTTATCTTAGGAGGTAACATAAGAAATATTATTGTATTCAAATCAGAAATATTATTGTATTCAAATCAGAAATATTATTGTATTCAAATCAGAAATATTATTGTATTCAAATCAGAAATAATATTGATTTATCTTAGGAGGTAACATAAGAAATATTATTGTATTCAAATCAGAAATATTATTGATTTTATTTTAGGAGGTAACATAAGAAATATTATTGTATTCAAATCAGAAATATTATTGATTTTATCTTAGGAAGTGATATAATAAATATTATTGTATTCAAATCATATATATTATTGTGTATATATGTATATGTATATGTAACTTGTACATTTACATGTACATGAAGGTGAAAATCACTATTAAAATCCTTTTTTTATGGTACATTTGTAATACATACTTAGGGATTTTAAATAACTCTGCTGATCCCACTTGTCTTTTATGGAGCTGTTTTTTAAAACATAAAAGAAAGAAGATAAGTCTTATGTGTCTATTAGTCAGTTAAGTATTAAATTATGTTATTCTTAGTTTGTGGATACATATTCTTTTGATGTATTATTACACTTAAATATTTACTAAGCAAATAATCACACTAAAAATAAAACGTGTTCATACCAAAATAATTAATAACGAATCTTATGGAAATGTTTATCCTTGCGAAAAGTACACTTACGTGTGCAAAAAAGCTAGGAACAAATTTTGTATCCCGTAGCAACAAATGAATGTTCACACTGTTCATGCGAATTTAGTATCAGATAGTTATTTTTTGACTTAGTGAATAAATTACTCACAAGTATAAAAATAAAAAAAATTAGCCTCTACCTGTATAGTTAGGTTACATTCTGGCGGAGTGCATTGTTAAAGATACATATAAAATAAAAAATATAATAATATGCTAAATAATATTATGTAGTATTAAACATATTAAACATGGTATTAATGTCACACATAAAATATTTCTACTAATTGTTTAAAGTATAAATTTCTAAGTTTAAGTATGCGAAACACTTCTTAATTGTAATACCGGACTCATAGTAGTTAATTTTTAGTTGTTGTATGAACATATTTGTTAATTTAGAACAATTTATTAATGTTTACAACAACTTACGTTGTATCTGAGGTGCATCGATAATCTCTGAAAAATCGGGACCCTCTTCCAGAAGGGCTGATTCCCTCGTCGCTCTCTCCCTATGTTCCCTCAGCACTCTGGTCAAAGCATCCTTTGATCTCAGCTCCCTTTAAAGTAAATGTTATTTTGAATAGTTTTACTTACAATGGTTACGCTTTTAAATGGCACCATAATACCATAATTCTTTTAAACATACCATAATGTCTGATACTTTAAAACCTGAGTAAATATATTACACATCCAAACAGAAAACTGTATTCAAATTGGTTTTCTAAATTATTCCATTCAGTTAGACGAACTAGCAGATGTATATTGAAATTAAATATATATATATATATATATGTATGTATATATATATATATATATATATCAAGCATCACTCGGTCACCTGGTACTTAAGCATTTTACAAACATTTTTTATTTGTTGTACTTGATTGATACTTTTAGCTGATAGCTTTTAACTGATAGCAAACAATTTAATGTTTTTGGCGCCTCAAAAAATATGTACATTTCGTCTTAATACGCATAGTGTGAAATCTGAGTATGCGTTTGATAAGAATTTAACATTACAAGCATTACTTAAGAAATTATGTGGACACGAAACTTAAAATTGGTATTTAGCTGGGGCAGCAAGCATATTAAACAAAGACAAAGTCGTTGGTGTGAAATTCATATAGTGCATATAAAAAAAATAATGCTTTTTAAATTTTTTTTTAAATTAATGCTTTCAAAATATTTACTAGATCCAAATTTTTGGGGGATACAGTAAAAAAAAATTTTTTTTTACCTATTTCTTCTATTGGTAAAATTAGGCAATTTTAAACTGGTAATCTCAGGGATGTTATGGATATATTTTTGAAACTATTGATTATTATTAGAATTCCGAAATAGATCTATAGAATCTTGCATATTTGCAGTTAAATAACACAAAATATGTAAAAAATACATGAATTTCAATATCTACATTGCCTTAAAACGGGTAAGATACAGAACCGGCTATGCACAACTCAACTTGCACTCAATCAGCTTTATTTGTTATGTTACAACACAGCATTGGAACATCTTGTAAACTGGGATTTAGATGTTTGGGTATCAAGGCAAGGTTTTACGCCTGATTGATTTCATAAAAAATTGGAAAATACGGAATATTTATCTTTTGAAATTATTCAATTCTTATACCTGCACATCCTCTGTAACCTCATAGCCTCTTCATAATAGCTGATAGCCTCTCGTAGGTGGGCCTTGCCCAACGCCAGTCTGTCCTCGGGTTTATAGATCAATTCCTCCTTCATGTCCTGGCCATCGGTGGTGCGGTCGGTAGCATCAGTTCGTTCGCGGCAGTACAGTGTGGAGAGACGCTCCTTAGCTTTGGCACTAAGAGGTGCATTATCGATAATGTTGAGGAGTCCAGTGGCGCAATGGTGGTGGGCTAGGCCTATGAATTGAATGATGGATGATGATTTTTATTATCTAATTTGTATTAAGAAGAATGTAATGAAATTGTTGTTAAACTGAATAAGTACAGAATTAATAAATAAAAAAGGGAAGGGATGTTGTTGTTGTCGTGTCCACATGAGATGAAGAAGACCTCATATGGAAAAATGGTTGTCAGAGTCTCGAAAGGTTGAACTTCTCCAGTCCTGTTTGATGAGTGGTCGGAAATTGAACCCGGGTCCCCGCAGTGCGCCATGCACTTAACGGCCGTATGTCTTGCGATCAACCCAACACACCACGGTGATGACAAATATTGTTTTTACTTATCACATATAACTGTTATAAAGGAAGAGCACCAAAGAATTAATTTTTAGTAAATTCATATTTTTTTCAACTTTTGTGCAGTACGGTATAAATTTTGAAATGTTAATGCTATATTTCATATCGCTGTGAATATGAATTAACTACAGCTAATAATATTGAATACATTTGACGTTAATTTTAATTGAACGACGTTAATTTTAATTAAATGAAACTACGTGTATGTAGTATTATTTCACTTACTTTAAGTTTCAAAGAGCTTCTTGCTAATAGCCCCCCTGGAGATGTTGTAACACAACGAAACCTAGGTCGTGGTAAAGAACTTAAAGAAAGTAGAAATAATACTACGTCACGTAGTTTCATTTAATTGTGAACAACAACGACATCTCTGAATAAAAGCCATAATCATTCTTCAAATTTAACTTTTTAAATATAATTCTAGCATGTTTCACAAAATTACAAATAATCAACTGTCACACTTGTTTGTCCCCAAGATTTGTCATAGAGATTTTCCGTACTTTCTAGAAACCACTTCTGAGTATAAGTACTGGCAATTACAGTCCATTGCAAAATTGCAAATTTTTGTTGAAATTCTGTCTATTTATAAGTTCTCTAATATAAAATCTCTTGACACTATTTTATAATAAATTTTAAGCGAATGGAAAACTCTTTCTCAAAAATCTTCTATAGCTTCCAATGCGTCCATTAAATCTTGGGTATGAGAAGAGCTAAACACAACACATTCTTAAGTTACTCATTTTTTGTATAATATGATGTATTTTTGCTTGCTTTAAAACAGCAAATCATCTGTTTTTTCAATGTATCTGAAGTGAAACTTTTTTGGAAGAGACATGAATAAAATGTGAAGGTCACAATGTCCTTCATGCAATATTTGTGATGTTAAAATGTAACAAATCTATTGCAAGAAGTATGAGAAATAGGTACCTAGGTAAAAATGAAGAGAGATAGATGAACAAGACATAATAAGACAAGTAGTGTACGCATGTTAAAAAACAAAAATGGTCACTACAGTTTATCTACATTATGTATGTCAAAAGAAAGCTGTCAAAATTGTGTGTAAAAACCACCAACAATGGTGCTCGATTATGGTAACAGGTGTATCATATGTTATTTATGTCAAAAGTAAACTATTAAAATTTTACGTAATAAGAAAAAAAATGGAATTCACATGGTTAATAGGGAGTCTTCATTTATTTTACAGCCTAATTTAATAGACAAATATCTATATAAATTTATCCGAAGATGTTAATTTTATCACGTATATATATATATATATATATATATATATATATATATATGTATGTATGTATGTGTATATATATATATATATATATATATATATTTATATATATATATATATATATATATTTATATACAAAAAATATACTTTCAAACAAAAAAGAGGAAAATATATTCTATAAGACTTGAACAAAAATTTTTGAAACCAGAGATATGTAATATAATAAAATAAAATAATAAATTTTTCTATGACATCATTAAAATAATTGAAGTTATTTATTTAATGAAAATATTGACAAATGAGTTTAATTTTTTGTAATTATATAAATGAAGACTTATCATAGTTAATAGGGATTAACCAAGATAGACCATTAAAAAAAGAATTAAAAAAATCGTGCAACATAAATAAGTCAACAAAATTTTGACAGACATAACGTAAAAAACAGCTGATATCAGTGGTGAGCGCCATTTTTGTTTATTTTCGTGCAAAATTTTGACAGTTTACTTTTGACAGATATAATGTACAAAACAGCTGATAACCTGTAGTGAGCGCCCTTGCTACTTTCGCACGTGCATATTCTTCTTGTCTTATTATATTGTGTTCATCTATCTCCCTCAGTTGTTAGCTAAGTATCTATTTTCCATCCTACTTATGATAGATTTGTTACATTCTGATATCATAAATGTTGTAAAAACATGCATTGTTGAAGTTGCAACCTTCACATTTGTCACTCACTTTGCCCAAAGAAGTTTCACTTAAAAATATAGATAGCACAATTAGAACATAATAATAAGTGTCATTCAAACAAACATAACCATTTCCAAGTTTACTTTGAACATCATTTACCTGAGATACATTATAAAATCACTCTGTAAAATTAACATTAACGCAATTACATGTTTTTTTTAACAATTTACTTGAAGAGTTTAATAATTTCAAATTATTAAAAAGTTAAAATATTTAATTGCAATATGATATGCATTTTTAGTACTAATTGTTTTATTAATTATCGGCAGCATTATCAGTGTACATCTTGTTCTATCTTGCCATTCCAAAAACAAAGTTTGATACTCATTGTAATAATAAGTTAAAGAACTCACGATACAAGCAGACCTAATTTATAATGGAGCAGTGTATTCTTTTTTTAATTGTCTTTTAAAAATTGTTATTAAAAAAAAGAATTAATCAAATTATTGTAAATACCACCCCAAGTAATAACACCATAATTAATTATAAGTTCAAAAAGACAATGATGTATAGATTTCATCAACATAAGATTAAGTAACTTATTTAATTTATGAAACAGAAAGGTAAAATATTGAGTTTTTTACAGTTCCATTAAATGTATATAAAGTTTCATAAAATAATCAAAAATATTTGTAATGTTTAACTTGTTTTAATTCATTATTATTGATAAACACCCTGAAATCTAATGGAATACTGTCTATATAACAACCAAAAGTAATAAAACTGGTTTCGTAAATATTTAATAATGGTTATATCTAAGTTTGACATCTAGTTTTAACCATTTGGTTAACAAAAGCCTAACTTCAAAGTAACTACTATCAGTACATACAACTGCTGTTGAGATCAAAACATTATATGGTAATGAGCCAAAATTTTAACAAGCTTACTTTCACTCATATAATTGTTTATTTTAACATATTGGGTTCTATTAGGTAACTCCCCATTCGTTCATACGGAATACCACCATTGCCATACTTCCATAGTTTAGATAACACGATTTTACGATTGACATTATCGAATGCTTTCGTAACTTCTAAACATACTAATGCTGTTTATATACATCATTCATATATCTAGTTTTCATAAAACCAAATTAGATTTTAGAAATAATATAATTAATTAAAAAGAAATCATATAGCCGTATGTATTTAATTTTTCCAAGCAGCTATATTAGATTTCTAAAACAGGCAACAAACAACTTATAATGAATTATATATATCTATAATTCATTGTAAGTTGTTTGTTGCCAGTTTTAGAAATAGGTATAATTTCAGCTTTTTTCAACAAACTTGGTCAAATGGTGTTGCCATATTTAAAAATATGTTCTAGTAGTATATTATCATTAGCAATATACTTTAATTCTTTATGATTAATACTATCAACTTCATCAGCCCTATATTATATGTATTGTTTACTCGATTTCAAAACAATAAGTAGACTTTAAAAATATATAATTGCTCAACTGAATTAGTATTATTTTCATCATTATTATTAATTAGCATGATATCAATTTTTTGTTAAATTTACTCGAACTTTATTAAAAAAGGATATGTAATTAATGGATATTGATTGACTACCTGATATAATTTCATCATCGCGTATAATATAATCTATATCCTTAGAACCAGAGACATTCTTTCCTAATTCACTTTTTTAATATTGTCATAATTATTTTTTAACACTAAAGTTTTGTTTAACTTTATTGTTGTTAAATATAAGTTTGGCTAATTTAGTTAGTATACTAAGTGTTTTACAGTATGAGTTACATAAATTTTTAGTTTACATTATTTCTGTCCAAATTTCAAACATTCCATAAAACTTTTTTAGTTTTACATGAGATGACAGGGCCTTTCTCACTCATGAAACATTTTAGATGGTTAATGAAAATATTGGAACAATTATCTGGATGATGTTATAAAGGTTTTACACCCGATAATAAGACCTTTATTATCTACACACTTTTACATTACTTTTATAATTTTTTAAATTAAACGTAGAATTACTTATCAAAGATTTTAGATGGTTAATAAAAATATTGAAAAAAATTATCTGGATAATGTATTTCAAAGACGGATAACCAGTCTACCTATTTACTTAAAGTAACAATTATATATATACTTTCAAATATTATTTAAAAATTAATTTCTACTCAGATAATTGTTTCTATCTATGTGAAGTTTAAATACCTTAATAATTTTTATTAATATTTAAATAAGTATAACTTTATAGTTTAAATTTATTCTGTTTAAGATGGACGCATACTTACCCTTATAAAATTCAGTCTTAACATGAACCAGTGACACCCAGGTATATGGCACGTAATGGAACACAGATTCTGACTGCATCTGTAAAGTTAACCATTATTCATTACAGTTCTTAAACATATTTATGAGTTTACATATACTTGCTCTCATATATTAGTTTTAAACTTTTAAATATAACCATTGGGAAAATGATAGAAATATATAACACATTTATTTCATTGTATATAGAACACACGTAAACAGTGATGTAATAGATTTCAAAACCTGAGAAAATAAAATTTTCCAATAGAAATGAATATTGAAGTTTACTATTCTATTCTATAATTAGGTACTTTATTATTTTAATCTAAACTATAAAATAAAGTGGCGTTCTACAGTGTAAAAACCCTTCTGTACAAATAAATTTTTTGGAAGATACAACTTTATATTCTTCTTGACACGACAATATTTTTTAAAGAAGTTGTTCTGATCTAATAAAGTGACAAAAAGTCCGTTTCAGTTAGTGTTTCATTTAATTGTGACAAAAAGTCTTTATGTAATTGATTTTCATGTAATTGCAATGGGGAGAGATTAAACTTTTTGGAAGATACAACTTTATATTCTTTTTGGCACAATGACATTTTTTAAAGCAGTTGTTCTGATATAATAAAGTGACAAAAAGTCGATTTCAGTTAAAGTTTCATTTAATTGTGACAAAAAGTCTTTATGTAATTTATTTTCATGTAATTGCAATGGGGAGAGATTAAACTTTTTGGAAGATACAACTTTATATTCTTTTTGGCACAATAACATTTTTTAAAGCAGTTGTTCTGATCTAATAAAGTGACAAAAAGTCCATTTCAGTAAGAGTGTCATTTAACTGTGACAAAAAGTCTTTATGTAATTGATTTTCATACAATTGCTATGGAGAGAGATTAAACTTTTTGGAAGATACAACTTTATATTCTTTTTGACACAATAACATTTTTTAAAGCAGTTGTTCTGATATAATAAAGTGACCAAAAATCTTTATGTAATTGATTTTCATGTAATTGCTATGGGGAGAGGGAGACAGATTGCAGTCAACTTATCTAATTATGCAAAAATAGTTTATGGTCAACGGCAAGCTCTTAAATTAAACCTTTAAAATGCAGAAGTGGAAAATATTCACCATTGGGCTTGTCCTACCTGATAGATCACGTTTGTACTTTATAGAACACATTTGCACACTCACACATGCAACTTAATTTGTTTTTTTTTGTTTAGTGTACAGTTTCTGTAAGTAATATTAATAATTTATTTGTGATCTATTTTGCTGTCACAGTTGCAAAAACATGTCCTTAATCGGCAAGACACAAAACTAGGTTACCATTTCATTGAATATATTATTTTGAAAATGTCTTCTTAAACCTAGCTCATTAACTTTATATAGTTAAGAAATTGAAACTCTAACAAAATAATGTTTTTGTGATACATAAATGCAATGTGGTACTTTGTATTCACTGACGGGAAGATTATTTCTAGAAGTAAATAGAAAGATAAGACTATTCTAAATAGAATCTTTTGATACTGCGAACATCAAGATATATTGGCTCAAAGATAATTCACAAACATAAGAAACTACCTTCTGATAAAGCGTAGTATAACATTGCGACAGCTGTGCGCTCTCCTGGCACAGATCCAGACAGAGGTCGAGGTCATCGCAGAGTTCGATGTCGCGAGAGGAGCACTGCTCACGCGCCTGCAGTTGTAGCTTTTCAAAAAGGCATTCGCGAGCTTGCGCCTGCAAGGAAGACATTGACGTTTGAATGTTTAGAGAATCGTCTTAATCTTTCATTTATAATCCGACACTAATATTTTAATGTTATGGACAAATAATGAAATGGGGTAACAGAAACAGAAGTTAGAAATTTTTACTCAATTTTATATTTAAAGTATCTAAAAATTTAATATGTGAAAATTTAAATCTTACAGTATCTGGGATAATTTTTATTTTAAAATCAGTCACTGTTATGATTGGTGTGAACACTAATTTGCTAATAACTGACTTGTCACACTGACTTGTGAATACTAATAAACTGACTTGTTACACTGATTTGTGAACACTAATAAACTGACTTGTTTCTCTGATTTGTGAACACTAATAAATTGACTTGTGAACACTAATAAACTGACATGCTACACTGTTTTAAAACTGTGACCAAATTTATAGCAAGACTGATTTAAAATAAACCTGTTAATGTCAAGTGGAATTCGCACTACAAGCTTTTACTACATACTATGATACATTTAAAAGTTTAAATATTTAAGGTTGTGTATTATTTTTGTTAAACTATTTATAAATATTCATTAGTGTCGACTCCATGTGCCCTGAAGGCATTCACAGACCGTGACATTACTGTCGATAGGGCTGAGCGCCCCCAATATTTATTGGCTATGTGTAATTGAATTGAGTAAGTATGTTAAGGATTCAACAATTAAAAGTAGAGGGAACAACAAGTCAACCATTTTTTTATATATTTCACTTTAACGCTTTTGTCTCGAGACAAATTAATAATGCTGTTATTAGTTATAAAATAAACTTAATATGTAAGATAACAAATATTTAATTTAAATGAGCTGGTTGGAATTTAGGAATTAAACGGATGATGAGGATGGCCACGAGACAATGTTTTTGAGTATAATTTTTAATAATAAATAAAAACACTTTATTGAGTTTCACAATTATGATGATCCCATAGGGGAGTATCAAACTTGGATATCACAGATTTTAATCTCTTCTTCGTGTTGTAAGGTATATGGCCCAAACAACCTTACCTTAGTATTTTCTGTATACTAGGTTAATTTTTTAGGGACTGTATAAGTCCCTAAAAAATTAAAAGTAATCCGTATATTGACTGTCATAGTATACATATGAATGTATACATATGAATGTCTTTTCTAATATTTAATGTATTTGGCGTTAATCTTCTCAAAATTCATTAGTAACAATTAATTGAAACTAGGTGACGTAGTATTATTTCTACTTTATTTAAATTCTTTACCACAACCTCAATTTCGTTGTATGACAACATCTTCAGGTCGGCAAATAGCAACCTAAGTCACGGTAAAGAATTTAAATAAAGTAGAAAGAATACTACATGACATAGTTTCATTTAATTGTTAATGTCTTTTCTGTTTTTTACGAGTTTTGCATTACTTTTTTTGATGACACTGTCAAGCCTGCGCGTTTCATAGATCTCTGTTCTGTGATCTCTTTTATAGATATCTATGCACTTTCTTTCATAGTTTTGGCACAAAGAGTGCTGTAGAAATAGTGTTTTTAAACTATTACGAAAAATAACCTGATTTTTAATAAAACATACTAGATTTTTCTTTTGTCTAACTCCAAATTAAGTTTTTGGGGCGTATTTTTTATTTTCTCTAATATAGGTATATGATTCTTATTCTTGTAACACTTGGGCTTAACACTATATAGACTTTTGCTGGTCTCGTTTAGTGGTTGATTATACTTAAAATTAAGATTCTACACTTAAAATGATAAGCTTTATTTCTCTTTCTTGTTTTTTCTTCGACAATATTTTTGTATCCTATTCTACTTGTAAACTATAGATATATGAAACAAGTATGAGACAGCTCGCATTGCTTGGCGAGTGTCGACTAACTATGCGTCTTGTGTTTATGCTATCCATTTTCTCATCCTTTTCTGAGAATGGTTTGTCGGGAACTCATGATCACTTGATATCGCATTACTTGCTCATTAACTACGATTACATTACTGGAGAAGTCGATAAATTCTGAAATTATGTTTGTCTATGCTGTTTTCTCCTCTGGTGTAATCATCGCCAAATATGCATACACGACAGGTCTACCTACGTTTCCAGCCAGTATCTAGTTTCTGCATTTGCCTTTGATGCAGTTGTTCATTATTATCTTTTCTCGCACTTTTTATCTAATCCATTGCTTATAATAGAGATCAAAGGTCTGTAATGTGATGGTTAATTTAACCGTTCTAGTGCCATGGTTTTTTACTCATATATACATAAAAATGCCAAAGAAATCTTTTGTTTTTGATGACATTTACCCTTGTCTCGAAAAAAAAACTGTATCTCTTCTAAAAATTAAACAATTTTAACAATTTTTTCGGTGTTTTCTTAATAATCGCGCTCGTGGAAAATTTAGTTAGTATGCGCACGAGCGCAATGGTACTCGTCGGCGCTCAAACGGTTAAGTAAAATTTTAGTTTTGAGTATATCGATATTATATTCATACACACTTACAACAGTATAACAGAAATATTCATATACACTTACGACAGTATGACAGAAATATTCATACACACTTACAACAGTATGACAGAAATATTCATACACACTTACAACGGTATTATAGAAATATTCAAAGTAACAGTTAATGAACTCTACTTAAACTTTGATTATTTAAGTTTGAATGATAGTTATATGCAAAGCTGAAAATGAGTATAAAATGGATAAACATTTCATTACAAACCATGGATGTAAATGAAGGATTTCTCCCGCTTTGATATGATGCACCATTACCAATTAGCCCTATTCCTTGGCCCCGTGAACCTCCTTCTTTATTAGTCCTACACACACTTTAATCAAACATATTGCCATGAAGAAAACTAATGGTAAGAAGGTCTTTTTAAGAATTATGATTAGATAGATTCAGTTGATTCGAATTGGGTACCATTGAAGACAAAGCATTTCATAAAAGCTGCGAGGTTTCAGAAGTTCAAGAGCTATTAACAGTGAGCAGGAAAATGGAAGACATTTTTCCAACTGTAGTATTATCCATTTGGAAGGAAAGCCAGTGAAGTTTCAGGTACACAAAAATACACAAACACAAGTAAGCTGTTATTAAACTGATGTTCTTCCTTCCTAGCATTACTGTTCAGTTAAATCTGAGATGAAGACAGCATGCGCAGATCTTATGGCATTTTTAAAATTCTGTGGTTCCTCTGCCTTCAACAATTGCTGACACGCAGTCACAAAGGATTCAATTCAAAGTTTTCGAGGCTGATGGAATTGAGAATAGATGGTTTACTTTAGCTCAACAGTTGATTGGTATGTTCAGGAAACAAGTGGCTCCCCCATTATATCTAGAAAAAAATCATTCAAATAATAGGAATTAAGACCTGCAAGTATTTTTCTTTCATGGTTGATGAACCTTGCAATGCATCTACTATATACATATATACTATCGACAATTGTATGAGACTGTACTAGAGCAGAAACACTGTTTAAGTTAGGCAAGGATTATTCTAATGGCCTATAACGGCACTCAAACAAGAGTGAGAGATTGGGAGATCAGGTCAAACCTTAAACTTGGCTTTAACTTAAACTGTTCAAATCTCCTTGGGTTAATTGTTGACAAGTACCTTAAAAGCTTTTACTCTATCCACTGAACACGAGGGACATCATAAACTAAACCAAAGATCTAATAAATACAATCAAGTAGTCTCCTAAACGAGTTCAGCTCTTCAAAACTTTCAACACTAAGACCAAACATTCCTCAATCAGCCTACATCTGTTGTGTCCCACGAGGTGGACAATGAGAGTATCCAGTATGCTCAAATATTAGATATTAACAAATATGAGACAAAAAACAAATATTAAATATAAATATAAAAACAAATATAAAATGTTTTTCAGTTTGTTTAACCAAAGGTTGCAATTTTCATTTTTTCTTATATTTTAATTTGCATTACAATACTTTATTTTTATGTGTCGTTATTTTTAGAGACTGCTTTTTAATTTGTGTTTTTTAAATGGTGAACAATAAATAAGAAAGTTAGTTATAATTTTTAAATAGTTTTTTCTCATTAACCATATCTTCACCTTACACCACATCTTGGCTTACTATCCGGCATAACTGAGGTCAAATGAAAGCACATTTGAGTTTACTTTCCGATTATCTTAAAACTTTATAAGATATTTTGCTATTACCGATAGACAACTAGATGAAAGAAGCTTAACACATAATAAGATATTTGGTTATTACAAAAGCCAACTATCTTATAACTAGATATAAATCTGTAAAGTATGTACCATAAGTATTATATTCAAATCACAAATGTTTGTCATAGATACTACATACCATCATCATAGATACCAGCACATCCAATGTGTCAGCTGACAAGTCTACACTAGGCGCGTTGGTGAAATTTTCATGTATGTAGCGCAGTGTGCCGGCGGCTCTGAGCAAGGCGTCCACTGCACCATCCAGACCTGATGGACTACGTCGTTCCTGCATATGTAAACATTTTAATAGAGTTTAGTCTCCTATAATCTGCAGCCATCCTTTTTACAGTAGTGCACTTTCAGATTTTTGTTGGAAAAATAGAGGGTGGCGAAATATGTAAATGCAAAAAATTAAGAGAATGTGAAAATATTAAGTGATAAGCAATATGCACATCCTGTTCCATGTTGATAGTGGAAAAAAAATTACAATCCTCTTTAAATGTATGAGAAGGTACATTTAAATTTTTTTTTAAATTTCATGCAGTAAAACTGTACAAATGGTGAGGCTTTGACAACGGATGGACGGATGAATATGAAGAAGTTATAAATCTTGTTTCAATATGGAATGCTAAATACCAGGTATAAAGATATTATATTAAACAAGGTTTACACAATTTTTCTGTGACATTTACATCATATATATATATATATATATATATATATATATATATATATATACACACATATATATATATATATATATATATATATATATATATATATATATATATATATATATATACATTTATTTACGTTGTAACAAAGGATGTGTCTTATTCATATATATGATTTGGCACATCAAATTAAGTAAAAAATATTTTGGAACTATATGAAGGTTATCAACTGTTTAAAAATAATTCATTTTCAGTCGTAATTTCTACAAAAAAGTCTACTTTTTTTAACAAAACGTGTTTCAAACATATTTAATATAATGCACGTAACCACCTGTACGAGCAAGTCACATTATTTTTTGCATACTTTATAAAAAGATATGAATGCACGTAATCACCTGTACGAGCAACAGTTACATTCATTTTTGCATACTTTATACAAAGATACAGTGTAACAAAACATTTCTATTATTTATAGATTCTGCACATCAAACTGACTAGAAAATAATAATGAACTATGTGAAAATTCTTAATCATTTCTGAATAAAATATTGTCAGTCGCTATTTTTGGATGAAAAAAATTTACGTTTTTTCATTATAACACCCTTCAGACATATCCAGATTGATACATGGAATCACCTACCTGTATAGTAGTGACATTCTTTGTTATATACTTTATAAAAATGTACACGTATAATAAAAACGCATCTGTCGCATCATCATCGCATATATGTGATTTTGTGCATCAAACTGAATAGAAAATAATAATGAACTATGTGAAAATTCTCAATAATTTCTCAATGAATCATTGTCAGTCACTATTTTTGGATGAAAAAAAATTACATTTTTTTCATTATAGCACCCTTCAGACGTATCCAGTTTGATACATAGAATCACCTGCATCTATAGTAGTTACATTCTTTATTAAACACTTTATATAAATGTACATGTGTAATAAGAATGTGCATGTTATTTATACAGGTGATTTTGTACATCAAAATGAATAGAAAATGTTAAGGAACTATATAAGAAATCTCAACCGTTCTTAAGTTGCAAATCACTGAAAAAAAATTTAATTTTTTACTTAACATGCTCCACATGTACTTAGTTTGATGCATAGAATAATCTATTTGAATAAGAGTAACATTCTTTGTTACATATATTTTTAATGATTCATATTTGTTACAGGTTGTCATATTCTTTTATTATCCATATTTGTATATTTAACAAATAATAAACGCAAAGATTGTGTTCCAATAACTCTTACCTGTTTAGCACCTATCTGTGTGTATATGGCAGCCATGTTGAAAAGCACGCAGGCTTTCTCGAAAGCCACCGTCCTCTGGCACGAAGGAACTCCTGAAATAAAAGCAAAAAAATTTATGTATCCTTCAGTAACCCAAGCTTTACACTTCATTAACTATTCCAATTATGTTATTAACTATTCCCATAACATATAACAAATATGGTACGTATTCGTGGAATTTTAGTGTATAACGGTCAACATCATGGCGAGTTATATTCTTGTATAACGTAGAAAGCTCCTTCAGCATTCAGTCTTGTCCTCCATGGCCAATACTTTGATGTGAATTGTGTACTTGGAATAATTTACTATCAGCAACGTAGTATATAATATTGTTATTTGGAGTATTTACAGGAAATATCAACTTATGTTTTTGAGCAACAGTCATAGAATCATAATGCTATAATAACTAATAATCTAAGGAGACTCCTTTTCGGCTATTTTACATTTTTTATTTCTTTAAACAATTGTTCATACCATTGATCGTCAATAAACGTACGATTTTTAATATTTGTTGCTTCTGTAATGAAGTAAACGCGTCGACCCGCCCGCGACGCACGCAGAGTAAGCAAGCAAATAAGTCGCAGCACGTTTACTGTCCACCCGCATGTCTCCCCCTTCCATGTTCTCGTCTTTTACACACATTACCGGCTACGCAATTGGTATTGTATAGAACGCCTAGGCAGAGTATGAAATAAATAATATTTCATACATTACTTAAATGTTTTAGGTATTCTATACATTGCCTAGGTATTGTGTAGAATACCGGATTATACAGATTGCCGGTAACGTATATACTGAACTGCAGGAAATTTCCAACAAGTACTACCATAGTTAATACTGTTCAATTAATGCTAGGCCATAGACTTAGAAATGTAACTAAAAAAGCTATAAGGGGATTGTTATAATTTTCTTCACATGTTTTTCAGCATATCTTTAGAGATATGCTCATTAAGTTATGAAAGAAAATATTTTTGGGTTCCTTACAACCAACCTTTTCAAACAATACTCCACATGATACCAAAAATTGAAAAATGTATTTTCGGTAATTGGTAGTCAGTCTCTTTAGAAATGTTTGTAATAAAATTTTGAGCTTTAACTAGTAAGAAATCTATGGGCTAATATGCTTTATCATCGTGTGAAATGTCTACGTCAAATGGTTACTGAGAAAAATGGTGGTGACGTGAACACCTGAATGATTTTTATATTTTTTTCTTTTGATGCATGGAATCATAAACAGATCAAAATTTTGATTTGTATATAAACAAACTTTTCTCAAAGCTTCAGAAGTATTTGAAACATTAGTAAGTTTTGAGTCATAATAAGACATATTAGTAAGTTTTGAGTCATTATAACTCAAAACTTACTCATTATCTCAGTAAAATACTGAAAGGAATTTTTTCTAAAATTTGTAGAGCTTGGTTAAAAGTCAAGCTTAGAATTTGTTGTTTACAGTATTCTGTTACATTCATATATAGAGGTCTCTAGGAATCAAATTTCCAGTAAAAAAAAATAAACACTACTAATTATGCACAATGGATAACGATTTACTACTTAAATTAGTAAATCGTTATCCATATGATTATCCTTAACGATTTACTACTTAAATAGTAAATCATTATCCATATGATTATCCATAACGATTTACTACTTAAAGTAGTAAATCTTTATCTATACGTTTATCCATAACGATTATCTACTTAAAGTAGTAAATCATTATCCATAACGATTATCTACTTAAAGTAGTAAATCGTTATACATACGATTATCCATAACGATTTACTACTTAAAGTAGTAAATCGTTATCCATACGATTATCCATAACGATTATCTACTTAAAGTAGTAAATTGTAATCCATTGGTTATCCATACATTATTTAATTGAAATTTGCTTTCAAATATCTATGTATTTAAAGTATTTTAGGTATACAAACATACTAAAAATTTTATTTCCTACTATTCTTTATCAATTCAAGAATTGATATAATTAGGAAAATAGGAGTATGTACAATAATTTCTAAAGGCATTTAAATTATTTTTTCACAACTCAGTTGTACTTGTCACAATTAGAATTTACATATAAACCATAATTGCGGATATAAACCATAATTGTATGTATTTATGTATAAATATTTATGACAATGTTAGTTAGGTATTAGTAAATTGACATAAATATCTGTTTTGCACAGCACCAAAATGTAATTTAGGTTTATGGGAAATTATTTTATAGGTAAATCTTTATTAAACTAATTATTTAATGTTCACACTTTATTGTCTTATTTAAGTGTGTAGAATAAAAGTAGAATATTTTTTTTTAATTTTTAAATATAGTACTTTTACTACAAGCAAGCCATATTTGTTATTATAAGCAAAAAACACATTTGATTTATAATTTCCATGGTGAAATTTATTAATTAGAGTTTCTTACAAAGCCAATTTCAAAAGTGTAAGAACATACTAAATGAATATTTTAATGTCTTTGGGACGGTTGATGTGATGATTGTTAAACTTTTATTTGAACATAAAACAAAGAAATCTATATACCGTATAATGCTAAGAATGAAATATTCCTAACTTCACTAAACTTTAGATGTTGTTCTCAACACTTGCAGACACAAATATTACGCTACTTAAGAAACATATTATTTTTAAAATAAATTGTATTTGTACTGTCCAATAAAATTGTAACGTAATGTTGTAAATACATTAAACAAATGAAACATATTAAAAGTTTCCAAATCAATATATACGTGTGTATAATAAATCTGCAGTTGGACATAAATTATGACACAACATAGAGTTCATTATCCGCCCAGATTGCAATTGCAATTACTGAAATTTAATATAAACGAATACAGTCAACAATTTTCAAGTATTGTGCAAACATAATTCTCGATAAAGAACTTAAACTTCGTAACACGAAAAAAAAATAGTAGGATTTAGGTATTGATTTCATAACTGTTTGAAACCACACTGTTTCTGCATTACATGAAAAAAGATAAATGTTGAAATATGTAATAATAATAGACATTGAGATAATAAGTCTATCTACTACAAAAACAGATTAAACTTATTAAATTAAAAACATATTCAATATAAATTTTTTCTTTTTTTTTCTTAAATATAATTATAGCACCTAATATAAAATTTAAAAACGTTTTTCATCACAAACACAAACAACGAATAATAAACAAAATTATTTCATATTCAATTTTTATACAACGTATTTCAAACGGATTTTTCACTTTTCCTCTTCGTATATATACTTTTAGGTGAGTAGTTGAGTATGTGGAAAATTGGAGAGTAGAAAATTCCTTTCTTAAGTTTAAATAAATTAGAGGTAAAACCTTTAACAAATAAAATTGTAGAAAGTAAATAAGTAAAGCCATGTAAGAAATTAAAATAAAAAAAAAAATATAATTTATTACTATATAGATATATGAATGATTTCTTGCACCAAACTTATTTCTTTGGACAAAAAATCTAATTCAGAACACATTTATTTAAGAGTAAACATACATTGTCATATAACACACTAATTTGATAACTTCTAACATCCCTCAGAGACAGGGACTTTAACGGAAAAGAAGGAAATACCCTTGCAATTTTTGAAAAGAAAATTTGAAAAAGTATATTTGGTGGTGTACATACTCATATTATATATATATATATATATATATATATATATATATATATAAATATACATTTACATTTACATATACATATACATATACATATACATATACATATACATATACATATACATATACATATATATATATATATATATATATATAAGGTGGGCTATTAGCAAAGATATTTTATAAAGAATCTTTGCTAATAGCCCACCTGAAGATGTAATACAACGAAACCTAGGTCATGGTAAAGAACTTAAAGAAAGTAGAATTAATACTACACCACGTAGTTTCATTTAATTGTGAATAATGAATTTCTACAAAATTAATGACAAATATATTCAATATTCAATAAAACTCTAATAATTTACGTCTAGTTCTAACTCTGTTATTTAATGTCTATTTATGTTTAGTTTTAAATGAAAGTTTCAGTATTGCAATAGAGTATTATTACCTGTAAGCGAGTCGAACCACTCAAAATATATTCCAAGACTGCGATCAGGCGGAAAGAATCTCCGTTCGATGAAGTAGAGCTGGTTGTAGTAGCGGAAGAGTAGAGCCACACCGTTTGTCGCTCTCACTGGCGTTCGCATTGCCTAGACATAAAATTGATGAATTGAGTAATTTATTCTTTTTTTTAAATACGGTAGCATTAGTTTTAACCAATATTAATTTAAATATATAAATTATTATTTAAATGTTTATATCTTGGAATTATTTTGTAGCAAACTAGGATAATGAGTGATATTTCTTACACAGAATGGTTGTAACAGACGATTGCTTTCAATACTGATATAAATGGCTGATCTGCAGTGGCGGTCGGTGTGTAAAAATTATGGAACAATTATTAAATTAGATTAGGTTATGGAAAAATTACTGCCTGTATCTACGATCAGAATAGTAATTAATCTATGTAAGTTCATTCCTTGTAAAATCCTGGATGTCGATCTACAGACTCGATTGAAAAAAAGGACATAATAAAATTTACTTATTTAGTTTCTTGAAGTTTGTTTCGCTCGTTCATTTGTGTGCGAAAATGGGCACCAAACATATATTATTAGGATTCAATAATAATCATTGAGCATGAGGGAGAAAACGAGACAGATTGCATTTTTGTCTTTTGCACACCGTGTCGTGCCGCTGTTCGGAAATTGTCATGGTTTAGGGTTGATTCCATTTACTTTAATTAACTTTTACATTTAAGGATATACAGTTTTGCATAAGATAATTGCAACAGAAATATTTAGTAATGTAAACAAATATTGATATTTAATAATAATTTTTACAGTACATAGTTGCAGTTTATTATACTATATACAATTAATTATTAAGATTAATCTTGTATTACTAATAATTAATGAATCATTTAAAATTCAGTCTACTATTTATAAACTACATTGTTATTCCTATCAGACTTATCAGTACATAGTTGCAGTCTCTTATACTATATACAATTAATTATTAAGATTAATCTTGCATTAATAATAATTAATGAATCATTTAAAATTCAATCTACTATTTACGAAACTTCATTGTTATTCCTATCAGACTTATCAGTACATAGTTGCAGTCTTTTATACTATATACAATTAATTATTAAGATTAATCTTGTATTAATAATAATTAATGAATCATTTAAAATTTCAATCTACTATTTACGAAACTTCATTGTTATTCCTATCAGACTTATTAGTACATAGTCAAGATCCATTAAATTAATACTTATTTATTTAATTATGAACTTTAATGTATGTAATTGATACATATAGCAGACTTATTGCTACGAGAGCAATCTTTTACTTAAATTACACAAAAAACTCTTGATTAAAATAAATCTAATTTCACTTTAAACTGAAATCAGATGGGTATAGTAAAATTGGAAGAGCATAAGAATTTAATTTATTCACCTGTCTCATATCCATAAAATCGGAGATGGCATCCTCGTAAGCTGCTGCATCTTCACTGTAGTGCTCAAGGATGAAGTCTTTGAATGGCTCACGGAAATCCACCTCCTTTGTCTCTTTCAGACCGAGAGGGATCATTGGCATAACACACTCCTTGCTGTGGAGAAATATCAGTGAGACTAATTTAGAAATGGGCATATTTGAATTTTTTATGATTTAATTAAGAGTAAGAAATAAAAGGTAATTTCAGTAGTAGATTTTAACTTATAGAAAACTTTATGTGCTGATATTATGTATAATAATATGAAATGTGTGCAATGGTTTTAGGAATACTAAATCCGGAGAGCTCATTGGATAAAATGTTAAAAGCGGATTTGAAATTAAAATTGATATGTACGCTGGTGTTATGTCTCATTAAAAGCAACTGATTTTGTGCTGATAACATCTGATGAAATGAAAAATCTTGCTATCAGACATTCAGAATTGAGAAGAAAAATAGTTTGAATAGGAGAACGGACCGTCACATCAACATTTTAAATCAAATTTGTAAAACAGATAATAAGTTTCTATTTCTGGCTACTTTGTTTACAAGGGGTGAATAAAAAAAATATATATGTATACATATAAAAATATATATGTACATATATATATATATATATATATATATATTTAAAAATCGTATGTATAGTTAAAACTTCGCAATTAATGAGTTATACTACTGATTCGTTTTGGCTATAATTTTCAAACAACAATTTTAACTTTTATATTTTTTCAATATTTCACATTTTGGAAGTTCCATAACCGAAAGATCCTTATTGCTTTCGCTCAGTTGTTCGTCTGTCTGTCGCCAACTTCTGAATTATAAGGGATATCTGTATAAAATTTGCGTTATGTATAAAAATTTGGATACAAAAATATCCATAAAGTACACAAGCATTTGATGTATCCTTTGAACGGGCATTTTAAGCGTAGTTTGGGTATATATATATATTTATATATATATATGTATATATATATATATATATATATATATATATACATATATATATATATATATATATATATATATATACATGATGAATGTGTTTACAACTTTCTCCGAATCTTCTGTATTCTGAATCTTCTATAAGTAAGATAAAATTAAAGGGAATGTAGTTAAAATTAAATATATGAATGGAAACATTTTGAGCGATAGGATAAATGAAGATATAAAATAAAACTATATATTGAGAGAAAACATTAAAAGAAGGAGTGAATCACAAAAGAATATTCTTGCGAGGACAGAAAATTAAGAGTGTATATGACTTCTTAAAGCATGGTTGGTACAAATTGGGAAGTTGTTAAGAAACTAATAACGTTACCAATTAGCCAGAAACCTTCGATTGTGACTCCCTGCTGCGCTAAAGAATAGCTTGATGATTTATTTACTAAATGAATTACATAATTTATAGTTGAATGAGTAGCAAATATGGTAAATTAGATTAGGAGTATCTTAAACCCAATGAGCAAAGAAAAACAATAGTGAAAAAAGCAAATAAGAATATTTTAGATAACTACATTGGACCACTGATTACCCAAACACAATATTATATAAATGAGTATCTGTGTATACATTTTGTATAAATGGGTATAACTGTATATCAAATATGATGGAAAATGTGAACGAATTGCTTCTATTTATATGTGTGACCATGTGTTCTAAAAAAAAGAAAAAGAAATTTAAAGTTCAACAGTTACGATCAGTAGCGACCGATTATTAATATTATTATTATAATTAAATATAAATTATATATATTATTATTATAAATGAATATTATTATTATAATTGTCGCGTTATAATGATAAATTTTTTAAAATTATTGATTTTTGCCATTGTACTTATATTTTAATTTTTTTATCGTTCTTTAAGAGTTTTGAAATTCCCAGCAAATGGACGCTTAATAATTTAAGATAGTTTCCCGCCTTAGTCTATTTATTGTATCAGTCCATTGATTAAACTAATATATAAATAACAGAAAAATGTTTTCTTCAAAACCCTGCGTTTGAAAAATCTCCCCGGACCGTCCTAGGCCTTTCAAAAAGCAATCCTCTTTATAATTGTTAAAAAATTTGAGTGAAAAACGACAAAAGTCATAGAAACATCAGGTGGACGGATGATGACATAAACACTGGCCATTATTACATAAACACTGGTTATTATTTTCCAGACGTTTCCAACGAATTGGAGCTTCGATTACCGGAAACTCACATTTATCGAAAACAAACAAGCGTCGAGTTTCGTAACAAACTATTCCATTCGACTCCATGTTGTCAGATATTTGAAAATATTGCTACGACAGTTGGAAAGACGAGAACCTGACGTTCAGCTCGATTTCCGCTAATAAAATAAACAAACAAGTAATCATATTAAAAAGAATACGTTTGAATATACTTTTGAGCTTTTAAAAGGAAATTCTATCGTCAACTATTCAACCCTATGCATCAACCATTTATAGATTGGCGCCGGTGCCAATCACTTTAATACTTTCAATATACGAAAAGGTTTAAAAACGCTCGAATCAATCTGTGGCTTAGACGCAATGACCTCCATTATACTAGTATGCTAGACTGGCTTTATACAAAGTCGTAATGAAGCAATTTGATTCTCGCCATTTTGGCGCTGGCAGTGAACGTCATCAGTAGTGAGCGTCCATGCAACTAATGTTAGAGATGGACAGTGTGACATTAAAGTTGTGTGTAGTTAATTAAGCTTTCGTCGATTTATATCTACAATTAACCTAATAAGGCCCGACTATCAATGTCGATAATTGAAATTCGTCTATGAACAGAAATAAAATATTTAAAAGACACGAGTAACACTGAATGAGAATTAATTGATTACAATCATTAGTGAGCCCAAATTTTCCGTGTCAAAAAATTCTGTATATTAACACTTGTAATATATAGCTAATACTTATTTCAGATATTACTGTGTTCAGAGGGATATCTATATATTTTGCATTAATTAGTTTTTCTAATATACGAAAGTGACTATTAAAATTATCTAGAACCAACTAAGAGTATATCAAAGAGTATCCAAATATATCCATTTATATACTGATAAATTGATTTCTTATATCATTAATTACTTTATACTACGGGAAAGTTTAATTCCACTGCAGGTTTATCTTCATTATTTTTACAAGCTTGGCGGAATAATGATTCTACCAATAAACTTGCAGAAGGTACAATTAATCCAGACGCATTTTGGGCATCAATAATTAAATGTCAAATTTAGTTTCCGGGACGTTCGCGGCGGCGCTGACATGCATAAAAAACAGCTGTCACTTTATATGGTATAGTCAGTTGGGCATACTAGTATAATAGAGGTCAGTACTCAGACGAGATTAAACATATGTATTTTATAACTACCATTAAAATAAATGGACGTGCCAACGAAAGATGAACCGGATGTTGTTAATGCACTTTGATTTCTCGTATGAAATTTATGGAAAATCTAAAACTGATTAACAGATATTTTTGAACTACAGCTTAGGGAATAATTACTGTAGATATATTATAGCGAAAATCTAATGGTCCATTATTTTTGTACAGGTGCATGCATCGATATGAAAAAAAATGTTAATTAATATTTTTCTTCTTATTCAATAACTCTTCAACCAAGCAACAATTCTTTATCAAACCAACAACCAAACTTCATCAATTTGATATGTAGTTCGTGCATGTAGTAAAAATATCAAAAGTATTGAACCATAACAAACGTTTTGATGTCGACAATTAAATGAAACTACGTGATGTAGTATTATTTCTACTTTCTTTAAGTTCTTTACCACGACCTAGGTTTCATTGTATTACAACATCTTCAGGTGGGCTATTAGCAAAGATACAAGATGTAATACAACGAAACCTAGGTCATAGTAAAGAACTTAAACAAAGTAGAAATAATACTACATCACGTAGTTACATTTCATTGTCAATAATGAATTTCTACAAAATTAACGCCAAATATATTCAAGTTTTGACGTCGTTGCCAAATAAATACAAATATTTTGCATCTGCTTGGCAGTCAGCGCCAGATGACAAGCAGACTATTGCTAATTATGCGGCCAGATTCCTAATGGAAGAAGACACTGTGTTAACGAGAAGAGTGAAATATTCCAACATACATAATCCTCATCCGCTTCTGTGGTAAACGATAATCAGAATATGAAGTGTTTTAAAGGTAATAAACCTGGACATTAAAACTAGACAAACCTGGACATCAAAGTGAGTCTTCTACACTCAAACTGCACACTAAATATAATAAAAATGAAAAAAAATATATTAATAGCAGCGATAACAAACTTTTTACTTAGGCAAAGTAGGACATTATAAAGCACAGTGTAAGTTTAGGAAGAACCAGTGAAAATAAAAAAAGTAATGCCTTTATAACAACAAATTCATCAGAACAATATCAATGTTGTACTAAATGTTTGCTTGTGCATCTAAAATCAAAACATAAAATTGGTACTAAACTAAAAACCACCGGATACTGCTGCAGCTACGATAACTACAACGACTTCCGGTTCCCCGGCGTGGGCTATTTTATCAACCAAAGTAAAAATATCGTAAAACTACTGATCACTTTCGAAGAGAAAACAACACATAGAGGTTTCGCCCATGGGAAATACAACTAGGACGAAAAATATGTTTGCATGTTTGTTATTCAGTTATATCTAAAGAGCTAAACAGATCTTTATGAAACTTGGTATAGACATGGGCCATGCTGTTAGTTAATATATTGTTTGGTAATTAACTCCAGAAATAGCATAATGCCTATTAGATGAAATTCGGTGTTCCCATCCAGTAATAACAATTTTGTACTTTCGGTATTTTTATCCAACAATAAAAATTTTGCACAACGATATGTCAATAGGTGACGAAACGCTTATATTACATTGATTTACTTTGTACTGCAAAATAACTTTTGGCGGATGAAGTGTCAGTATTTTTATCCAACAATAACAATTTTGTACAACAATATGTCAATAGGTGACGAAACGCGTATATTAACTCGATTTACTGATTACATACTGCTTTAGGTGAAAATTGGTGTGGGCAAAGCCGCGGACATAAGCTAATTCTCCATAATTTGCATAAACTTCAATATAAAGTTTCAACTTTTCGTCATTTCTTGTAAATCTGAGGGTCATGAAAGGCCACAAAGGAATGAGCTTAAAAGGGATTCTCCGGTCGTAGACCCAAGAGACCCTAATAAAAAAACAACTCCATGCGTCATTAACAGCGCCCACGTTATAACAACAAAGAGCGTCTTCACACGCGCCGGCAATGACCGTGGGGTTCCCGCGCCAGTACCGTTCCCTGACCCCGAGCTTCCTCCCATTGTCACAGCAAGAGGAAAACAAAACGCCTTGCAGACATCGGCGGAAGTGACCGAATCGACGGAGCTCAGCAAGTCTCGTAGTAGAGCATCGAATGGCTGTGACCGGAAGAGAGCGCTTTGACCGATGTCGAGCAAAACTGGAACGACTCTAACTATAATTGCTTATTAACAATTCACTTAAGCAGAAAAGATTTTATCAATAATTGCGGATTAATGACGTCTTATCAATGACTCACAAATTTCGGGTACTTTGCGATTATTTACTCAGTTATACCTGCTTACGTAGATAATGTAATTGGTGATGATCTAAGAAACTTGCTCAAAGAAATAGTTAATAGCAAGAGTAATTTTTAAAGAAATTCACCTACTTATATAGATAATGTAATTAGAGATGATCTAAGAAACTTGCTCAAAGAAATAGTTAATAGCAAGAGTAATTTTTAAAGAAATTCACCTACTTATATAGATAATGTAATTAGAGATGATCTAAGAAACTTGCTCAAAGAAATAGTTAATAGCAAGAGTAATTTTTAAAGAAATTCACCTACTTATATAGATAATGTAATTAGAGATGATCTAAGAAACTTGCTCAAAGAAATAGTTAATAGCAAGAGTAATTTTTAAAGAAATTCACCTACTTATATAGATAATGTAATTAGAGATGATCTAAGAAACTTGCTCAAAGAAATAGTTAATAGCAAGAGTAATTTTTAAAGAAATTCACCTACTTATATAGATAATGTAATTAGAGATGATCTAAGAAACTTGCTCAAAGAAATAGTTAATAGCAAGAGTAATTTTTAAAGAAATTCACCTACTTATATAGATAATGTAATTAGAGATGATCTAAGAAACTTGCTCAAAGAAATAGTTAATAGCAAGAGTAGTTTTTAAAGAAATTCACCTACTTATATAGATAATGTAATTAGAGATGATCTAAGAAACTTGCTCAAAGAAATAGTTAATAGCAAGAGTAGTTTTTAAAGAAATTCACCTACTTATATAGATAATGTAATTAGAGATGATCTAAGAAACTTGCTCAAAGAAATAGTTAATAGCAAGAGTAATTTTTAAAGAAATTCACCTACTTATATAGATAATGTAATTAGAGATGATCTAAGAAACTTGCTCAAAGGGATAGTTAATAGCAAGAGTAGTTTTTAGAAAAATTCACCTGCTTATATAGATAATGTAATTAGAGATGATCTAAGAAACTTGCTCAAAAGACTGGTTAATGGCAAGAGTAATTTTTAGAGAAATTCTTTTTTATCGTGTTTGTGCGGAAAAAATAAAAATATTTATATATTCTGTAATTTAAGGAAGGATTTTACCACTAACAATAAATTCGGGAATTTAAGGATTTTACCACTAACAATCAAAATACTTTTCAGACAATCGTCACTAAACCAATCAGTGAACAGGCAAAAAAGCGTAACAAACGAAACAAAAACCGAATCAAGATGGTGCCGAACCCGCCGTGTGGGTAGTTGCATATTGTTGTCTGACGTATAATGGTAATTGGAGTGGGCTTATTGTGGCCAGCTCCATTGTGCTGCTCTGTAATGAACCGACGGGAAGGTTAACAACGCTGTTAACACTTGAACGTACGCTCCATGGGGTCGCGAACGCCGAATTTTACGAGGCACAAAGAAATAACGAATTAATAAAAAAAATATTATTTTTTATTGTAAAATTTTCTTTTAACTCTCTTAATATATGTTTGCATTAACGTTTGCTAACAGCATTTTCAGAAACAGCCCAATCGATTTTAAGAATTATTTTACTGATGGATATGTATAGAACACACACTTTGTTCGGTTTTAGGGGTTACTAGAAAAGGGGATGGAATGATAAAGGTCGAAGAAAAACGTAATTCACAAGAATATCAAAATAACTTTTGGATGTACCGTAAGCAACATGAGACTGATGGAAGCTATTTAAATGAAGCAGAGGCAACTTAGACGAAAAGTTAAAACTTGAAATAGTTATTTTAACGTTAGGAGTGGTTTTAAGAGGTTTGGAAGCTATTTAAATGAAGCGGATGCAACTTAAACGAAAAGTTAAAACTTGGAATAATTATTTTATAGTTAAGAATGGTTTTAAGAGGTTTGGAAGCTATTTAAATCAAGCGGATGCAACTTAAACGAAAAGTTAAAACTTGGAATAATTATTTTGTAGTTAAGAATGGTTTTAAGAGGTTTGGAAGCTATTTAAATGAAGCGGATGCAACTTAAACGAAAAGTTAAAACTTGGAATTGTTATTTTAAAGTTAGGAGTGGTTTTAAGAGGCTTGGAAGCTATTTAAATGAAGCAGAGGCAACTTAAACGAAAAGTTAAAACTTGGAATAGTTATTTTAAAGTTAGGAATGGTTTTAAGAGGTTTGGACGCTATTTAAATGAAGCGGAGGCAACTTAAACGAAAAGTTAAAAACTTGGAAGTTATTTTAATGTTAGGAGTGGTTTTAAGAGGCTTGGAAGCTATTTAAATGAAGCGGAGGCAACTTAAATTAAAAGTTAAAAAACTTGGAAGTTATTTTAAAGTTAGGAGTGGTTTTAAGAGGTTTGGAAGCTATTTAAATGAAGCAGAGGCAACTTAAACGAAAAGTTAAAACTTGGAATAGTTATTTTAAAGTTAGGAATGGTTTTAAGAGGTTTGGACGCTATTTAAATGAAGCGGAGGCAACTTAAACGAAAAGTTAAAAACTTGGAAGTTATTTTAAAGTTAGGAGTGGTTTTAAGAGGTTTGGAAGCTATTTAAATGAATTAGAGGCAACTTAAACGAACAGTTAAAACTTGGAATAGTTATTTTAAAGTTGGGAGTGGTTTTAAGAGATTTGGAAGCTATTTAAATGAAGCGGAGCCAACTTAAACGAAAAGTTAAAAAATTTGGAAGTTATTTTAAAGTTCGTAGTGGTTTTAAGAGGTTTGGAAGCTATTTAAATGAAGCGGATGCAAGTTAAACGAAAAGTTAAAGCTTGGAATAATTATTTTAAAGTTAAGAATGGGTTTAAGAGGTTTGGAAGCTATTTAAATGAAGCGGATGAAACTTAAAAGAAAAGTTAAAGCTTGGAATAATTATTTTAAAGTTAAGAATGGGTTTAAGAGGTTTGGAAGCTATTTAAATGAAGCGGAGGCAACTTAAATGAAAAGTTAAAACTTGGAATAGTTATTTTAAAGTTAGGAGTGGTTTTAAGAGGTTTGGTCGATCTTCAACATTAAGGAACCTCAAAAAAAAAATTCTTTGTGGTGTAATTTCATGTTTTGGCATTACATAAAAACATCTCTGTGTGTGAACTAAAATTAACCTTCGGTTATGTGTTTAGACATATTGATATTTATATTAATATACAGCGTTACCTATTTTATACATTCAAAGACAATCGTAATTAAGGAGTAAACTCCAGTCGCGCGTCGGAGCTGACACGCACAATGTTTTTGTTTTTCAGTATATCTCTGAAGACATACGACCTAAAGTTATGAAAAAAATTGTTGGGACCCTTATTGTTAGCCCTTTCAAATAACATCCCACACTATATATAGAATTTTTAAAAAAAATCGAGTAAATACTAACATTTTTTTCATTTTGCCCCCTAAAAAAATTCCAAAGAAATATTTCTAAGTGTTACGATTGAGATGTATGCGACCGAATATGTTTTATTACTATGTCAAATTTTAAGTTTCTACATCAAGCCTTTTCTGAGAAAAACGCCAGTTACAGACAAGCAGACAGACGAGTGAATGATATCATAAGGGTTCCATTTTTCCTTTCGATATATGCGACCCTAAAAAAATATGAAAATAAATCCATTAACCCATTTCAGTTATCCACACGAACCAAGCCGTGGACAAAACCTAGTTAACCTGTCGTCGCCGTGGTGTGTTGGGTGGATCATAAGGCATACGGCCTTTGACGACGCGGCATACCTCGGGGATTCGGGTTCGATTTTCGACCGTTCGTCGAGCGGGTCTGGACTGTTGTTATGGTTGGCCGTAATAGATTGCTCTCGTAGCAATAAGTCCGCCATATGTATCAATTAGATACATAAATAAATAAATTATTCCTACATTAATTACGACTTTTCTGTACAAAAGGCGTCTTTAGTTTATTTTAGTTAATAAATAAGGCATATTTTATATTTAACAATACATTGTACATGATCTTAAATTTTTGACGATCCCTCATAAAAAGCTGCCGGATATAACGTAACATTCCTTAACATCCTATAGATAACATAAAAGCTCATTTTTCTCCAAACCTTATAGAGCGGGGGATTAAGCATTGTGTTTATATACAATTTCAGGCATCAGGCAGGTTATATACAATTGGAGGCCGTGGCTGGCTCAAATGAAGCGCAATATCTTTTAGCCCAGATTAAATTGCATAAGTAGCACTGCGTATCGTACTGCACAACAATAAATGTTAAGTCCGATTTGGAAAATTTGTTCAAAATAATACTTATCTTGTAATTACAGAACTGACTTGATTGGAGTCTGTACCTACTTCTGTGAAAAAAGAGTTTTAAAAATGTTTTGTTTTAAATGTTATCTAACTAAACTTGAGCATATCTTATGCTGCTACTATCTTAGATATCTTGTGCTACAAACAAAAAGTGAAATTACCAACTAAAGTGTAGTGAAACTACCAGGTAAAGTGTAGTGAAATTACCAGCTAAAGTGTAGTGAAACTACCAGATAAAGTGTAGTGAAACTACCAGCTAAAGTGTAGTGAAACTACCAGATAAAGTGTAGTGAAACTACCGGCTAAAGTGTAGTGAAACTACCGGATAAACTGTAGTGAAACTACCAGATAATGTGTGGTGAAACTACCAGCTAAAGTGTATTGAAACTACCAGCTAAAATATAGTGAAACTACGAGATAAAGTGTAGTGAAACTACCAGATAAAGTGTATTGAAACACCAGCTAAAGTATAGTGAAACTACCAGATAAAGTGTAGTGAAACTACCAGATAAAGTGTAGTGAAACTATCGGCTAAAGTGTAGTGAAACTACCAGCTAAAGTGCAGTGAAACTATCAGCTAAAGTGTAGTGAAACTACCAGCTAAAGTGTATTGAAACTACCAGCTAAAGTATAGTGAAACTACAAGATAAAGTGTAGTGAAACTACCAGATAAAGTGTATTGAAACACCAGCTAAAGTATAGTGAAACTACCAGATAAAGTGTAGTGAAACTACCAGATAAAGAGTGTGGTGAAACTACCAGCTAAAGTATAGTGAAACTACCAGCTAAAGTGCAGTGAAACTACCAGCTAAAGTGTAGTGAAACTACCAGATAAAGTATAGTGAAACTACCAGCTAAAATGTAGTGAAACTACCAGCTAAAGTGAAGTGAAACTATCAGCTAAAGTGTTAAATTAAAACTATAAAAAAAAGAAACAATAATGAAATATTGATACGCTTACGAAAGAGTCACGATCATACGATCACAATACTAACAACCTTTTGTCTGCGCGCACGTCCGGACGGCGAACAATGAAACGGGAAGCGCATTAACTTTGCGTCTTACTTACATATGTATTATAAAGAGTATATTTTATAATACTTACACTTAACTTACGTATGGCGGATTATATGTAACAATATGAAGGTACGTACGAACATATGTAGCACGCAAAATGCGCTAGACCTTGGAAATACGTAACAGCTTACTGTGAATTATATTCAAAATTATACGATTATTATATTTCATCGTAATATATATTTAGCGAATTGATTCTTACAAGAGGTACCCTTCTAGTCAATCGAGATATCATTTGTTCAGGTAACTAGGAAAGAGAAACTAAAATTAAAATAAGATAAATTTAAGAAAAGGGCAATATCAAAGTAAAACCACTAAGAAAAGAACAATATCAAAGTAAAACCACTAAGAAAAGAACAATATCAAAGTAAAACCACTGAGAAAAGAACAATATCAAAGTAAAACCACTAAGAAAAGGACAATATCAAAGTAAAACCACTAAGTAATAAATTATAACCCGAATTACGAGTTTCTTTAGACGACCTTTGAATGAGTCTATTGAAGACTTTTTCCAAATATCAGGATTTAATTTATTTTATAATTTAAGAACGACATGGATAGGAAGGTTTTTGAAGTACACTTGAAGACCCTACGCACTTAAGTTTGAGACCTAATCTTGACCCACAATAATTCTGGCTATGATAATAGTTCAACTTATTAAAAATAATGGCGGAAATTGTATAATGCAATATACAGTTTTCTGGTTACATAGAGTTAAGAAGCGACTTACATATATTCAGAAATAAGGATGTATTTTCCGAGGCCGAAACATAATGAATACAGATATTTTAAACACGTTTAAACAATTTTTGAGAAAGATGCAAACAGTCTTAGTTTTAGTCTGTATTAACTGTTAAAGGCAATTGTTAACTAACTGTTAATTCAGCTTTAAAACTGCTGAATTTTTTGCAAGCAAAATCATTAAGGCCTTTGGTAGTAGCACAAAAGGAATGTGCTTTGATAGGATACTATTCAGATGGAAGTCTATTAAGTGGGAAGTTATATTAAGAATTCTATTAAGTGGGAAGTTATATAAGTACATCACTATTTTTTAACACGAACTACGCATGTGTAAAATTAACCCATAATTTTCGACTTTATGAAATTGATACGTGTCCATATAAGAATCCATATCACAGAGACTAATTACCAAATCTGAGTGTACCAACTGTTGTTTTGAAGAGTATATGAGGTATTGAATATATTTGGCGTTAATTTTGTAGAAATTCATTATTCACAATTAAATGAAACTACGTGATGTAGTATTATTTCTACTATCTTTAATTTCTTTACCACGACCTAGGTTTCGTTGTATTACAACATCTTCAGGTGGGATATTAGCAAAGATCAGAAATCTTTGCTAATATCCTACCTGAAGATGTTGTCGATGAAGATGTTGTAGATGTTGTCGATGAACCTAGGTCGTGGTAAAGAAATTAAAGATAGTGGAAATAATACTACATCACGTAGTTTCATTTAATTGTGAGTATATGAGGTATAATCCTGGCTGTAAGTGATCATTCCAAAAACTCAAAAAGGTACAAAGCTGTGAATTTGAAAATGTTTGAAAATTTACCGATTTACTTAAAGTGTCGCGATAGATGAGGGCAAAGTGCAAACGGAAGTATATAAATTGCATAGAGCAGGAAATTTCAAAGGGAATGCATGGAGTACAAAATTCCAAAGACAATGAAGTCAAAAACACCGGACCCGGATTCAAAACCAAAGCGCAGTACTGCCGCGAATATCGTCAATGTAAGTACGTTCAGGCGCCCATGAGTCGGGACCAAGTACTGATGTGGATTTCGTTACTGATGAGATGGAAAGCCTCTACACTATTGACGTTTTCACGAAAATAACTGCGGTAGTTGATGATATTTCAATTCCTTTTTTTTCGTCCTCAAAATACAAATAGTAGAAATGTGAATGTTGATTTCGTTACCATTGAAATGGATGTGAATTTCGTTACTGACGAGATGGAAAGCCTGTACACTATTGACGTTTTCACGAAAATAACTGCTGTAATTGATGACACTGCGATCCCTTTTTATCGTCCCCAAAATACAAATAGTAGAAATGTGAATGTTGATTTCGTTACCATTAAAATGGATGTGAATTTCGGTACTGACGAGGTGGAAAGCCTCTCTACACTATTGACGTTTTCACGAAAATAACTGCGGTAGTTGATGACATTGTAATTCCTTTTTTTCGTCCCCAAAATAGAAATATTAGAAATGTGAATGTTGATTTCGTTACCATTGAAATGGATCTGAATTTCGTTACTGACGAGATGGAAAGCCTCTACACTAATGACGTTTTCACGAAAATAACTGCTGTAATTGATGACACTGCGATCCCTTTTTATCATTCCCTAAATACAAATAGTAGAAAGAAGATATACATTTTTAAAAGTACACTTTAGTAATATGTTATACACCCTCCTTAAATATCTTTATATACAAGTGTAGTTGTTATACGTTATTTAGGTAAGTTTTCGATTTCTTCTAGATTTCTACTTTATTGTTTCACCATACTTTTGAATTATGTTATCGTCTTAGAAGACGTCTAGAAGAAAGTACATTAATTTTAAAAAATATTTGAAATGAGAAATTTATAAGTGTCTCCTTGGATCCAAAGTTTCTTCCGCTTCCGTCATCCAACGAAATCCCATTGTCTAAGACGACATCTTACGTTCCTCGTCACGAGGAAATGCTCGCAAAATGACTGGAATTATTCGTTTGCTTTCCAGCAATAATCAGTAATGGCTGGAATTCATCGCGACAAGCGGCGCGTGTCTGCCGCTCGACACTTTCGTTGGATGGAAAGTCGCGAGACTACAGGCGTGCCTGAGTCTTGGTCTTCGATCAGAATTAGCACTTACAGCCGAGCTAGGTAATCGATTTATTGCAATATTATTTATGCTAATTTCTAATGCTACGCTAATGACGTGAAGAAAGCGTGGTTGCATTTTCAAGACGTAAAGAGGCGTTAAGTGGCAAGAGATAATATGAATAATGCATTAATTAATACGAATATATTTAGAATATGGAAATAGAATGAAAAATAGATTTCAGAATTAGAATGAAAAATAGATTTCAAAATATATATGAATGACCCAGAATAACGAAGCATTGTTACTAAGGACGAGAGTCACTCATGAAAATTGTACAAAAAATGATGAAAACAAGTTTTTCCAATACTCTCCAGCACATGTGAAAATATTGTAAGCTATAGAAGAAGAATACATTATGTATTGAACGTATCCGTTGTAAAAATTAATAAGCCTTTGGAATTGGTGTCATCATTAAAAAGGATAATTGGTGATGTTAGCATTAGGGAAAAATAAAACATAAATGAAAAAGAAATTAAATCTGGATCAACCTTCAGGGAAAACGTTAAACATTGAGCGGGGTTGAATTGGATTGATAAAATGTATGACTGTTTTTCATTTCACGGGAAATTGTTTTTGTCGCCTTTGACAAAGTATTCTAACAAGTTCATGATTGTTTTTTCTTTTTTTCCCGGTAATAAATAACGCCCCTATAAATATTGTGGAGCTACCAAAATCTAAAGTTACAAATCAAATGGATAAATAACAAAATTAGCATTTAAAAATTACCAATGTCAGTCTCCTGTGTGTCACGTTTTTGTTTAATCTCAGTGAATAAATAACAAACATAAATAAATAACTAAATCTGTTTACGAAATTGTACTCTAAAAAATACAATAAATTGGAATAATTCATTTTCTCAAATAAATAAAGTTTCGATAATTCGATAGATTCCATACGTCCATACCAAATTTATGGATATCGTCACTTAACATATAGAGTTGATGTTCCAGCAGTCTAGATAAGTATTTTAATAAATTATTCAATTTTAATTTTATTTTAGATAATAAATAACGCCTTTACAAGTATTGTTAAGATACTACAGAATTATAAATCACATGGATTAATAACAGAATTATCCATTAAAAATTATTAATATCAGTCCCTTGCGTATCACGTTTTTATGTTATCTTAATGAATTAAAAACAAACATAATAATAAACTAAATTGTCTCATGAGATTCTGCATGTCCATACAAAATTCATGGGTATCATTCACTTAACATGCAAAATTGATGTTCACCTATAAATTGCAACAATTCATTATCTCGAAAAAATAAATTATCTCATGAGATTCTACATGTCCATACAAAATTGATAGGTATTATTCACTTAATATGCAAAATTGATGTTCACCTATAAATTGCAACAATTCATTATCTCGAAAAAATAAATTATCTCATGAGATTCTACATGTCCATACAAAATTGATGGGTATTATTCATTTAACATGCAAAATTGATGTTCACCTATAAATTGCAACAATTCATTATCTCGAAAAAATAAATTATCTCATGAGATTCTACATGTCCATACAAAATTGATGGGTATTGTTCACTTAAAATGAAAAATTGATGTTCCAGCAGTCTAGATAAGTATTATAATAAATTGATGAATTTTAATTTTTTTTCGATAATAAATAACGCTTCTAAAAATATTGTTAAGATACCACAGAGTTATAAATCACATGGATTAATAACAGAATTATACATTAAAAATTATTAATAGCAGTCCCCTGTGTGTCATATATTTATGTAATTTTAATGAATAAATAACAAGCATAAATAAATAAAAGTGTTTTCAATTAAGGTGTTTAGGAAGTTACATTCTCCTAATTCATTTTCTTAACTAAATAAATTGTCTATCTATAAAATAATTGTCACATTCACCAGGAAGTGAATGCGTCAAGAATTTGACGAGACAATTTATTTATTTAAGAAAATGAATTGTCTCATCTAAGTGAATTCATTCTAAGTGAATTGTCTCATCTAATGAATTGTCTCATCTAGTGAATGCCTCAACCCTTTATCGTATTATATAAGTCCACATTTATGTTTAATCCATGTAAATAATAATTTTTGGTAGCTTAATCATTCTGTCTTATTAAAAAAACAATTGCCAATTTAATATTTCGTAAATAGAACGTGTTCATGATATAACCCCAGTATTTTTGAAAGACATATTCAATGATACTCTGCACTATGGGTGACGCGAAAAAATTCCCCCCCCCCCACATATATGGAGGCATCCAATAGGAGATATCCTCATATCATATCATTAGAAGACATCCTAAAAAACGTTTCTCAAAGATTTTATTTCATAGATTTTTAGGCGTTATAAATGTGTATGACCATGGAAAATTACAGCTTTTTAGCACTAATAGTCTACCAGTAAAACAGCTGTCACAAACAAACGGAAATGGCGAAACTGTAAGGGTTTTTAGTTTGGCTACGGACCCTAGAAACTGTTGGACTATTATAGACAAAGTTACTTTTCCTCTGATGACATAATATGTCTTCATCCTGTTTTAAATTTGTATTTTAGCAGTTAGAGGGAAGAATATCGTTCGTTAAAAATAAGTGAAGTATTTACAAGGAGGTAATGATTTTTACCTCCATTAGTATTGACACTTTTCATGGTTGAATATTTATCAATTTATACTTGTATACACGTATATGTTTTTTAAATAACCTCGTAAACCGCGTTTTGATACATTTGTGTACATATAGAAAAATAATTACTTTTTGGTGACTATGTTTTTTCCAAAAAAAAAATTTTTAACGGACGGACATAATGATTTCCGTTTGTCGGAACTCCAAAGCACTGGGCATCCATGTGTATTCATTCACATTTATTGTTACTCTGACTATAACCTTAACTACATTACAAAAGTTAAATTGTAGTACAGTTGACCCGTGGTAATCCGACAAATGTTTTGCAAGGCGATGTGGGATGATCGAATTTGTCGGACTAGAGAGTACTGCCACCGACCCCTTGCAATCCGGAACTTTTTTGAAAAGGAGTACCTTGTAATCCGACAAATTGCTTTGGATGTACCGTTATAGGCATATCGGTTTATAGGGGGCACCGGATTAGACAGGGGTCGAATACTGCGGGTCAACTGTATTTTGTCATTAAAATAAAGGCTACCAATAAACAAATGAAAACTATTCAATTATCTCCATAGTTTCCCGCCCAAAAATGAAATAATTATAATCGAAATACACAGAATGTACAGGTGTTTTCACATTTAGGAGCATACATAGCACACGTATCCCTCTGCCCGCCGCGTTACGCCCATCTCAACTTTTCTTGACGTTCCTTAAACAGATTTGTATCCGACGGCGCGTTAAACTTTTTATTGCTTAACGAATGATACGATCGTTACAGCTAAATCATCCTGATTTTAGTTTAGTGTTCGTTTAATTGCGCTAACGTCATTGTTTTTAGACCATTTCTGTAATCAAGGTTGATTGTTCAACAGTTTGTGAAACCAAAACATTAAAATAACATTAATACGTATAACTCAACGTTTCTAATTACAGAATAATTTTTCATCAACTGACATGTAATTTCTCTTTATCAACATTAGTCATCATTTAAGCTACGACGTGAAGTGGGCTTTCCATTTAATAAGAGAATGAAACTCCTAATGTTCAATATCACATACTCTGTGGTAAACGCGCATTAAAAAAAATTAACGTAATGTTAATATGAAGTCGACTACATTTTAGTGATGAAATAAAACAACCATCCATTAATGATTTTGAATTAAACGAAACAATAGTGAAATTTTCATCGAAATAACTATCAAAAATACAGTTCTTTTAGTATACTTTTTGGACAATTTTAATTTTGAAGAGTTTGGGTAAATTTCGGTAACAAAATCCATGACTGTAATTTATAATCAAACCACTATTATAAAGAGGTAAGTTTCGTTTGTTTTTCTTATGTTTTCACGGAAAATTTTCGTTATCGTATTGTTTCTTGTGAGTATAATGATTTACGTAAATGTAATTAAATTATGCAAATCTTATTCTCATGAGTAATAATGATTTACGTAAATGTAATCAAATCATGCAAATCTTATTCTTATGAGTAATAATGATTTAAGTAAATGGAATTAAATCATGCAAATCTTATTCTTATGAGTAATAACGATTTACGTAAATGTAATCAAATCATGCAAATCTTATTCTTATGAGTAATAATGATTTACGTAAACGGAATCATATCATGCAAATCTTATTCTTATGAGTAATAATGATTTAAGTAAATGGAATTAAATCATGCAAATCTTATTCTTATGAGTAATAATGATTTACGTAAATGGAATCAAATCATGCAAATCTTATTCTTATGAGTAATAATTATTTACGTAAATGGAATCAAATCATGCAAATCTTATTCATAGAAATTTGAACTATGAGTCAGAGAAGGTGCCGTTAATTGTTTTGTAACTAAACAAATAACTATCATTTTAATTACGAGACCGTGTGAGTAAAGTTTTCATCATATAATATAAATATAATAACAACGGTTATGTGTTAACAGAATTTGCTTAATTTTGTAAGCAGACAAATTAGTTACCTGTCATTCTGGTATAGTTCCACCGAGGAGTTGAGCTCCGCCAGCTGCTCCTTCAGCAGCTGCAGATTCGAATTGACAAAGCTCAGCTCCAGAGCCACCGTCTCGCGTAACTTTCTGTTCGTTGTCGCCTGCAATAAAATTAACATTTACTCAATACTGAATGTCTCGTCATTTACATTGTCCTGCCAAAAAAGGAGTATGAAAAGAGTATGAGCTTTTAGTGTCACGCGTAAATATACTAGGGCTTAGATCATCAGTACTAAACATTTACTGTCATAACTCATATTTGACTTCAATTATTTAGTTTGTATGGACATATTTACAAAAATATGACACTGAAAAACTACGTAACAATGATATATTTTACCAAAACTTTCTTTCAATATCAACAAAGAAATTAATCCGCGACTATGATTAGCTGAGCACTTGGCTGTGAAAAAAAACAGAGTCGCACATATCGTGAAAAAATAGAGTTGCAGAAAAATCCATTTCTAGATGTTGCATACAACGTTAATTACGCGAGAATGCAAAATTATCGGATGAAAACAGAACAACGACGAGAACCTGTGTTACATTTCTCAGTAACACAGACGAGAACCTGTGTTACATTTCTCAGTAACACAGGTTCTCGTCACAGGATCTTTCCAATTAGTAATTTAAAATAAAAAAAATGTTTACTAAATTAATAGTTTTTCGCAATTTGCAAATACGGAAAATGTAGCTTGTTAGAAAGAAAATCGGTAGGAAAGAAGGAATTATTTTTTCAAAAGGTTGAATCTCTAGATTATAATCTCTAGATTATAATCTCCAGATTATAATCTCCAGATTATACGTCTTCTGAATAAATTATTTCACTTGAAAGTATACTCATACTCCATAGAAGTGTATATCAAGCTAGTAGCTGATCCTTCAATATTTTTTACAAGTCGTAATCGGCACAACAAATTTCAGTATGTTAAAGATTTAATTTCGGCTCGGGTAGATAATATTGCATAAACACTACAGAGACATCGTAAGTTTTCAGGAGTTAATTTAAAATATAAATAATTAAAAAAAAATACACTTTACCTTGAACAGATTTTCAGCTCCTGCCCTGAGCCTCAGCTCCTTGTTGATCTCCTGGTTGAGCTGACATCGTTTGGTCTGTAGGCGACCTCTGCACGTAGCCACTCGGGGGTCCGAACCCTGTCAATAAAATGAGAAGATATGTCTTTATTCAATCTTAATTAAAAAAAAAATTGTTAAGTACCCAGTAGGCGTAAACACATTTAAAGGTACATAATACAACATATATTTAAATAATTATAGAAATGATAAAAATTATATTGTAAATAGAAAAACAAATAATAAAAGAAATTTTATACATTGTTAAATAAATTCTTATTCTTATGTTATAGTTTGAAATTAATATACATAATGGTAAACTTATTTTTTTTTGGTCAATGTGTAAAAATCTAACGAGGCTTTCTCTTAAAAAGAGTTAATTGAAATTTGAATAAGAATACACATTTATTTCAGATTTTCATTAAAAAAGTTGTGTAAAATATATTTTGATTTAAAAATATTTTATTGTAATAACGTTGGGAAGTACAATAATATTTAAAAAAAAAGCTCTGAAAAATTTTGAAAATACCGAACGAAATCTCTACATAAAACTAAAAGTGCATACCCTGTATTGTTTTATTGTTTATAATGTAAATAGTCACAAGAAAAAGTAATCAATAATAAAAAGGAGCAATGTGAGAGTGCAAGAAGATCCGCACAAAATGAAAGCAAAGAAAAGTCGCCGATCACGAAAGAAGGAAGTTTTCATTAAAAATCGTTTATAAAAATGAAACTATTTTATAACTATTACGAAAATCAATGTGCTTCTATTCTGACATTTAATCAATCGACATAAAAAGAGCCACCAAAATCCGCCAAGAACTGAGACATGCAACTTGTCCTCTTGCGTACTTATGCACAGACCAACGAATAAGTACAGATCAACGGATACGTACAGACCAACGAATACGTACAGGTCAATGGATACATACAGACCAACGGATACTTACAGATAAACGGATACGTACAGACCTGTATTGTTTATAATGTAAATAGTCACAAGAAAAAGTAATCAATAATAAAAAGGAGCAATGTGAGAGTGCAAGAAGATCCGCACAAAATGAAAGCAAAGAAAAGTCGCCAATCACGAAAGAAGGAAGTTTTCATTAAAAATCGTTTATAAAAATTAAACTATTTTACAACCATTACGAAAATCAATATGCTTTTATTCTGACATTTAATCAATCGACATAAAAAGAGCCACCAAAATCCGCCAAGAACTGAGACATGTAACGTGTCCTCTTGCGTACTTATGCACAGACCAACGGATACGTACAGATCAACGGATACGTACAGATCAACGAATACGTACAGATCAACAGATACGTACAGACCAACGGATACGTACAGATCAACGGATACGTATAGACCAACGGATACGTGCAGATCAACGGATACGTACATACCAACGGATACGTACAGACCAACGAATAAAGAGGCATGTAATTTTTAAAAGTAAATTTAGAACATAATAAATACTTTCTAAAATTAAAAAAAATTTTACAGGAAGATTTCCTCTTTTTACGAAAATAATTTCCTAAAAAATCCATCAATCACAAGCAGAATTTACACGAGTGTTCCGTACGCATAAAGGAACTTAACAATTTGAGGGTACATAGTGTTTCTAATTAAAATATTAATTTTTCACAACGCAAATATATTGCCTACTAAATTTATTGCAGGCGTAAAAACAAACTAATTATAAAAGTTTATTATTCCACACAAGTGGTGTCTTAAAATTCGCACGAGATTTGAATTGTATCCACTGTAGCCAACAAAAAAAGCCAGCGTGATAGCTACCAGTTCAGGGTTTTCCAAAATGGTTTTCAAAAATGCGTTACACGAAAGACCAACGCGTTTTCATTGCTAAACAATATTTTAAAAATAATGAAAGATTGGTAGCTACAGTACGCAAATTTCGTACAAAATCTTACAAAAACTTCAGCAATGAGGCTCATTCTCATCTTGATGGTTTTGTTAATCGATAATATTGTCGCTTTTGGGGTTCAGAAAATTCACTAGTGATTGTTGAGAAACAAATGCATCTACAACGTGTGACTGTTTGGTGCAGATTTTGGGCTGGAGGCATCATCGGACCATTCTTCGTCGAAAATGCGGCTGGTAAGGCAATATCAGTTATTGGTTCCCGCTATCGTGACATGATAAATTAGTTTTTATACCTAACTTGCAAGATATGGATGTGGACGATATGTGGTTCCAACAAGACGGTTTCACATGCCATGCGGCCCGAGAAAAAATTCGACTACTGCAAAAGTCATATCCTGGTCGTATAATTTCCCGTTTTAGTCATCAGAATTGGCCGCCCAGATCACGCGATTTAACGCCGTTGGACTTTTTCCAATTTTTTTTTTTAATATAAGGTTTATGCCAACAAGCCCATGACTACAAGGACTTAAGGACTTTAAGGGTGAAATTGAGCGTTGCTTCAACAAATTTTTTGCAAAACAGTCTAGAAAATTTCAACGAAAGAATACGTACGTGCCAGCAAAGTCGTGTAGGGTATTTACCCGGTATACTATTCCACATACAACCCTATGTTATATACTCAAGGAAAACTTCAAGGAAACTTATAATATTTAATTGAAAACCTATGTTTTCTATCAAAACTACTTCATGCGTGACTTTTGGGATACTCTTAGAATAAGGTATCATTGATTTTTGGAATTTTCTCTTTTCTTGCTATAAAACTTCCGATTATATTTGATTTCCAAAATTGCAGTTCGACCAGAAGTACCCTATAGGTTTGATGATCAGTGACCAACGAATTGATTTTTGGATTTTACTCTTTACTTGTGTTTATAAGCTGTTCCCTTTTTTTCAAGATTGTACTTCAACCGGAAGTATCCTATAAGTTTTGATGACCATTGACTAACGATTATGGTAAAAACAAAAAAAAACACACCTTAAAGGGCCATACGGTTTGTTGAGTTTTTACAGCAATGTAAGGCTTATAGGCCTCAGCATATGATATTAATTTCAACTTGATATCCCAAGCAGTTGCTGAGAAAGAGGGTTTTGATAGACAGACGGACGGACGGACATCAAAACAAAAAACACACTTCAAAGGGCCATATATTTGTGTTGTTTTTACAGCAATGTAAGGGTTATAGGCCTCAGCATATGATATTAATTTCAACTTGATATCTCAAGCCGTTGCTGAGAGAAAGGGCTTTGATAGACAGATGGAGGGACGGACAACAAAGGATCCTATAATGGTTCCGTTTTTTTTATTTCGAGGAATGGAACCATAAAAAGAAGAGTTCAAAAAGAGCAAGGCAGGAAAGCTCGCATTTTGAATGCCTGAACTCTTTAAAAAAGTCTTAAAATTCTTTAAAAAATAAAGTGTATAGCTACACTCCGCATATTTCTTTTGAAACACTTTCGTCAAAACTCGAGGCTGAGGTGTTCGTCTATAATAAAGCACGAACCGTGACTCGCGGGTTGCTATTAACTTGCATAAATAATTTCAATAGTAAAGGACAAACACGGTATTCTATTTTATGCGTGTCGGGATACGCGCTTGACCGGTTCCCCTATCATTCGATCCTGTCGGTCAATGTTTGAAATATAAATACACATATATGTATTGTATTTAACATATCATTACCATCAAAATTAGTGTTCAACTTTCTTCGCTGTCGCCTTTCAAGTATATTATATCATCGAATCGATTAATATTTGACATTCACATCCATCGTAAACCATTCGGCCTTATGAATATGCACATAGCGAACTCTAAGCCGCTTTGTTTCCCGCTTTCTTGCCGCTACGCGTCTACAGTTGTGCGAGTGCGAGGAATACGTAACGTAGCGCCGGACGACGTAGAATGAAGGAAGGGACGGCGCCGCCGTAAACTGTATGTGCGTGCGTAGACTACGGTGGCGTTATGTGTACGTTGCCATGGCGACGAAGTTGCCATATTTACGTAGAAGTAAATGAAAATATGAAGGAGAGATAAAACAATTGTGCGTGTCAGCTTTGACGCGCGACTGTAGTTTACTCCTCAAGTACGATTGTCTTGGAATGTATAAAATATGTATATAAATATAAAAAAAAGAAATTATATTCGTGCAAACGAATTAATTCTGTGTTATATTTTTATTATAAACTTGTACATTTTACTGTATTCATTCTTTCATTAATAATATCACTAACATTATAGTTCTCGGCAATGACATCCGAAGCGTTTTTTTCATCTTCACGTTTGCTCCCTCGGTGCGTTTATTTTCAATTATATCTTTGTAAGGGCTAATATATGCAACAATAACCTTTTCTCATTTTCCGTGTAGTTTCTTTTTCTTGTATCCAGTTTACTACTTTGTTGTTAAACGCATTTCTTTCTGCCAAAAACAAATGACGCTTACAACTTTAGTATTTGATCTGTGCTTACAACTGTCAATAAATAATTCGATATGTCAAGATGTGCCTGAAATTAACTAACGATTGATGCGCAGTACGTACTGCGCAGGCAAAAGTATTAAATCAAAACATAAATCTCCGATCAGCTAATCTTTTATTTTCCAAACTCGGTTAGTTAATACTAGTTTAATATTTTCATATTAATCTAGATTTACGTAATAGCAATTTAATCGGGTTTTATGTTTAGTCTATTAATACGAGCCTACGTGTCAAACTCCGTCAATGCGATTACGCCATAAGAAAATGCCAAATAAACATATTGGTATCTCACTCTTAAGATGCGTTGAAATGTTGCGCGGACCACCTAACGGTTATACTTTTTTAACCCTCTGAACTTGGTACGCTCTGAACTTCTGATTTGACGCTATAATTGAAAATTGATTCTTAAAGAGTAAACTCCAAAAATTAAAATTTAAAAAGTAAAGAAAAACAACTTCGTCAGGATTAGGAATATCCTAGGAAAATTAGGTCTTTAAAATGTTTTTTTAGCTACACTATATTTTTGTAACCGTTATAACGAAATATTACTTTCATTCTACCTAATAACATTTTACGGAATAAACACTGTGATGTTGAGGATAATTTTCTAAAAAAAATATTTCAAAAAGAGCAGGCTAACAAGATTTACATTTGAAATGTGTATTTCTTCTCAAGCTATTACAATTGCTGAACTCATCAAATCTTACAACCAAAACCCTACACACAAACTCACACACATCTACTTACAAGTAACAAACCCATATCAACAACAACAATGCAACATTTCTACTACATGGTATCTATATTCTTCTCGCTGATAATCTGCCAGTGGGATTCAAAAATTTAATTTTTTGATCAAATCTCTGATTTTTACCAACATAAAGATCATAGTATTTATCTGCTTCCAATTCAATAAGTTTTTCTCAAGTTGTCATGAACCTTTGGCTTATCTCAAACACAGTATGGCTTTCCGAATCCAAATATATATATATATATATATATATATATATATATATATATACATATATATATATATATATATATATATTTATATATATGTATGTACGTAACGCCAACCACTATAAAATAAAACAAACCCAAAAACAATTGGACATTTTTTAAAATTTTAATATTGTGAAAGCGCATAAAGAGCATATATAGACATATGATGTGGTCCGTACTTATCCACTATTACTTTAACTTCACCTAAAACACCCTATTTCTTTTATTTTCATGGAAACTCTCATGTAAGCTCATGCAATATTTTAATAGTTTTATGAGGGTATTAAAAATTTGTATCACTTAATAGAGTCAACCAGATACTTATTTCCATATCTTCGGCGCTTTCGTGACCACAAAATGGAGTTGTAACACTTTTACACTATTACAAGATGGAGTTATTCACTGCACCATTTAGTCACCACAAGATGGAGTTGTAATACTTTTACACTATTACAAGATGGAGCTATTCACTGCACCATTTAGTCACCAAAAGATGGAGTTGTAATACTTTTACACTATTACAAGATGGAGCCGTTTGCTGCACCATTTAGTCACCACAAGATGAAGCTGTATCACGATTACCCACATCGCGATGGTATTGAATCAACCAATTTAAAAATTAAGCGTTCGAGGTATGACATTGTTAAACTAGCAAATGCTTTTACAATCAAACATCACTATTAGTTTGAACTTGCATTCATTTTAAATTAAACATTTCATTTTTGATATTTCAAATACGAACATATTGGCAACACCGTTCGGTCGGTTTCTATTCAAAGGTGATTATCAATAAAGTACTCGCGTCGCCCAATGAAATAACTTAGGCACGAGGTGGCCTTACTCGCATACCCGCCGCCGTATTTGCTTATGATTTATTCCTCAGCGCCGTTACGTTACTACGATCCACATTGCGTCCTGAATTACAACAATCAATTACGTTCAGATTTACGTTATTGGATAACGTTAAATATGCGTTTCAAATCACAATGAAGTTTGTTGGCCAATTAACATGATAAAAAAGTGTACACACAGTCGAATTGCATTCACCATTGATGAAGTGCAAGTCGGGCTTGTAGTACTTAGGAAAATGGAATAAAAGTCAGCTCCTCTACACGGAAAATGCAGTGTAGGCGTCATAGCAAAATAAATAGGTGAACAAACAATCCACAGTTAAATGAAACTACGTGATGTAGTATTATTTCTATTTTCTTTAAGTTCTTTATCACGACCTAGGTTTCGTTGTATTACAATATCTACAGGTGGGCCTATTAGCAACGTGGTATCAGTTGTGAATAATGAATTTCTACAAAATTAACGCCAAATATATTCAATATTTGAACAAATAATATTATTATATGATAATCTTCATTGAAACACACGATTTAATATAGTGATATGAAAAATAAAATACATGTTTAAGCGCTTCTGCGGTTATATTTATAGTATATTTAGTAATAATTACTGTTTAATTATCAAAAATATATAGTTGTGGTAGTTACCACAGATCTTGAGTAATCGAATGGCATAAGGTCTCGAATATATCACTTACATTTATAATTAAAAAAAAACAGTGAAATAGCTATTTCCTTATTTCGAGCTGAAAAGCTTAAACAAAAATTTTCATTTTTATTTCAAAATTTCCATATAACTTTCCACCACCATTTTCACGCCTTTAGGAGTTGAATTTTGAACAAATTTTTCGTAGCGAGCACCAGAAGGCAAGTAAAACGTACATGCCAAATTTCAAGTTTGTTGGATTCATAATTCTAGAGATTTCATAATGCTTCGTTCAGTCAGTGAGTGAGTGGTAATTGACTTTCTTATGCATAGACGACACGATTTATCGATAAATTGGAAACGCGTAACGGTAAAGAAACGAGTAGCCGTTCATCAACAAAAAATACAATAAATTAAACTACATAACAATAATTGAATACAATGACACTTCAATACATTGACACACACAACAAATACATCACATTCAGATAAGAATTATATTACATTTACATAAACAAGATTATCGGTAAATGAACAATACGTAACAGTAAAGTAAGTAATAATTCGTCAACAAAAAATACTATAAATTAAACCACATAACAATAATTGAACACAATGACATTTGAATGTGTCAATACACACACTACAAACATATCATATTCAGATAAGAATTATACTACATTTATATAAACAAAATTACCGGTAAATGAACAATACGTAACACTAAAGTAAGTAATAATTCATCAACAAAACATACTATAAATTAAGCCACATAACAATAATTGAATACAATGACACTTGAATACATTGGCACACACTACAAATACATCATATTCAGATAAAAATTACACTACATTTATATAAACAAGATTATCGGTAAATGAACAATACGTAACAGTAAAGTAAGTAATAATTCATCAACAAAACATACTATAAATTAAACCACATAACAATAATTGAATACAATGACACTTGAATACATTGACACACACTACAAATACATATATTCAGATAAAAATTACACTACATTTATATAAACAAGATTATCGGTAAATGAACAATACGTAACAGTAAAGTAAGTAATAATTCGTCAACAAACAAAGGACAATAAATATAACAGTAGAACAAGAACCTAACAACACTTGAGTATATTTACATTCAGTATAAATGCATACATAACTTAAAGATAAGAACTAAAGATATGAATACCATTCACAAGATTTTTGCTACGGCCAATGGCATCCCAGTATGGATATCAAACAACCATGATTTATCGATTTTGATCATCCATTTAGAAGGCCCTTGAAATAAATTTCACAATTAAATAACGATACTCATTTTCTTACTGTTGTCAGGGAAAACTTTAAGTTTCATACTCATCTCAGATAAACTGCTTAGGCCCCGATAAGTGTATGAGAACCTCTGAATATAAACTATTCGCCGGTTATATAATCAATTTAGAACTTGTCTTTATCGAGGTATTCCACTGTGTCATTAATCACTTAAGAATTTTACAAATTTCTTTACAAAAATACCCAAATGTAATTTAAGTAAATGATAAAGTATTCAAGTTTAGATTTTATGTATTTTTTTTTTTGAATTTTAACTTATACTATACGTAAACCTAACTAAAGTTTTACAAACAGAGCGCGTGCATTATCTTCATATTTATAAAATACAACGTCTGTCTAGATATCTGTTTGTTTACTAACTCTAACTACAAGACCCTTAATGATCAAAAATGTCGTTTTCCATAGATTTAATCTAAGAGAGTTATCTGTAATGTATAGTATTTATGTGAGGATTTTAGTGACGTCCATATAGTCATACACTATAGCTATATTTTTAATAAAAAGGTCCATAAGTTCTCAAAATGTCATTAATGTCACATGAAGCTATGTTACATGAAATAATGTTTCGTATATTGGACGCAGTATTAGTATTAGATAAGGTTAAGGTTAGTATTATTATATAAAGTTGTATTCATTGATGCGTAAATCATTTCAGATATGAAATAACATTAAACCATTAAACAAAGGGATGAACTCTTACGCAGATATATTTCATTTCACTTATTTTCACTGTGTTCATAGATAAATGTTATTTTTAACTAGTTCACTTTTCTTAATAAGAAAGGTGTCGTGACTTATAGGAAAATCCAGACTATAAGTCCTGACTAACAATTTTCTTTTCGTTCCCTCGTATAATAAAAAAACAGAGTAGGCTGCGCCGACTACGAATATTTTGGGCGTGATAACATATTTCATTTCACTTATTTGTCACTGTGTTCATAGATAAATATTATTTTTAACTTAAGATTTATGATAAAAAAAAACAAACGACTAATTTCATTACCCACCATTTCGATTTCATCGCAATCGAATGCAAGTTGCCCAAGTCAATCATTTTGAATAAGTTTATGTTTCTTCGTCGTTATAATAAATATACCATGGTTTAACTTTCATAGATTTTATCTAGTTGCATCGAAAAAATGAATCAATGTATTTTCGGTTTCACTGTTAAAGTCTTTATTCCAAGATCATTTCTAAGTGTCAAGTAGGTTGTCGAGGCTTAAATGAAAAAAACAAAATTACAATTTGTAAAAGTAAAACTTAACAAAGACATTTTACGTTGACAATTCTAAATGTTAAATGCGACTGATGAGCGGACGACAGCGTGGAGCGTTGTGGAAAATGGATTTCCTCAGTCGGCGCGTATTTCAAATATTTTCTTCGCTTCGCATTACGAAGGCCGCGATTAGTAAAAGGGTCTCGGACGATTCACGTTAGAAAAGCAAACAATTAACTATTCTCTACGTACGCATTATTAAATTTCGCTCAATACAATGTTTCGTATATACTATATATAACATTTTTTTATATTAAAAGTTTGTAAAACGTGTACGGGCAGAACATATTATGATATGACTAAAACGGGCTGAACATATTACGATATGACTAAAACAGGTTGAACGTATTATGATGTGACTAAAACTAGTTGAACGTATTATGATGTGACTAAAACGGGCTGAACGTATTATGATGTGACTAAAGCAGGCTGAACGTATTATGATGTGACTAAAACGAGCTGAACGTATTATGATGTGACTAAAACAGGCTGAACGTATTATGATGTGACTAAAACAGGCTGACGTATTATGATGTGACTAAAACGGGATAAACGTATTATGATGTGACTAAAACGGGCTGAACGTATTATGATGTGATTAAAATGGACTGAACGTATTGTGATATGACTAAAATGAACTGAACGTATTATTATGTGACTAAAACGGGCTGAACGTATTCTGATGTAACTAAAACGGGCTGAACGTATTATGATGTGATTAAAACGGACTGAATGTATTATGATGTGACTAAAGATGTATACTAAATTTTCGTAAAAAAATCCTAAATTAAAATTGGTCAAAAGAAAATCGAAACTCAAAGAGTATGAAAGAGTAGCTGATTCTTTAACTAATAAGCCTAAAAAATATTTTTAAAACCAATCAAGAAACTACGGGAGCATTGTCAAAAGATACAAAGTCAAGTCGTGAGTGAACCAGCGCGTGGTACTGATAAACAGGCAATTGATGAGGACAATTGTTTCACACAAAATCTCCAGGACACGTCTAGTAGTGCTCCTTAAATTTTTATTTCCTCTCATTTATTCCAAACATGAAATACGTTAAGCTAATATGACAAAATTGTTTAGTTTTAGAAAACCAGTAAGCACTTTTGAAATATTTAAAAAAATTAAATATAGAATATAAAATTTATAATTATTATTAATTATTTTTAAGGTGGCACATTATTACATATATGCTATGACTATTTGTGGTAATATTTTTTTGAGTGAAAAATATTTCCACACAAATATTATTAAATTGGATCTAGATCGAGTGCAAATAAAGCTTTTTAAACTGTTCATCTTAAACATTTTATTGCACACCATAAGTTTACACTTATATGTATATATATATATATATATATATATATATATATATATATATATATATATATACACAATCTTTTTTAAATAAATTAATAATTATTGCCAATTTTTCGTGTAAGAAAACAGATTTGCAATACAGAATAGTAATCGTTTGTTTTGTTATATTGGAAAAAAATTTACAACTGGATCAGAAACTTCAGAATTTGCGGTTGTTAAAAAAAATTTCCATAAAGTACAGATTAATTAAAAACCAAATACAAAAAAATTACAAAAATTGAAATTGAAAATTAGTTTTTATGAGCTTCCGAATTTAATGGCAAATATAAAGAATGGTAAAGAAATTTAATGGTAAAGATAAAGTAGAACTATCTATCCGTCCCATTCGCTCCTGTAGAATACGACGACCATTATTAATTAAGGCGTCGCAATTCCATATTGCCTTCCTTGTCTAAACGTTGAGTTTAAACTTTTATACCTCGGTGAATTTTTAAGTTTTGTCGATTTGTTTTTTTATTACTCAACTTGTACCGTGAAGTTATCATTTATAAAATAATAAAAAATGTTTAAATACCCAATTACAAAATAAAAAAAGAATGTCAATGACCGAGAATTACGCGTACGTACGCAACAGCGCCATGTTTAATATTAAAGTGTTAATTTAGTATTAAAAACTTATTAATAAAAAAAAATACAATCACACTAAGTCTATTAACAAACAAGACATTTATTGTTTTTCTCCATTACAGACCACCCACGCGCGCCACAACAGCGACCTTGTGGCGGTCAATTTGCACGCTCAATTAGCGACTGTAATGTAATAAATGCAAAGGCACGCTTAGTCGCTTTGTACGTCACCTGTGACACTCGTGTAAATATATAAGCACTAAAAATAAAGGCGGCGCTACACCAAATTTGTCCACAGATTCAAAGTTTTGTTTTTGACAAATATTCGCTTTTGAGCGAAACAGAACCAAAACAGCTTTAACCTTTTTAACAAAAAAAAACGCATTTTATTTGTCGTTGTCCAATATATTAGCAAAGGATACCGGCAAAAATGGGCCCAGACGTTACAGAGATAAAAGATAATTTTTTAAAAAGTTGGTAGTTTTTAGAATGTAAAAAACCAAACAATTCAGTAATTGACAATCAGGAAAGAGGAAAAAATAGAATTACAATGTGTAACCATGATACGAAACAAAAAAGTTATCTAGCGCATATAGTATATTTTTAAAATATAGTCAAAAAGTCCGTTAACTTTTCAAACAAACATGTTAAAGACTTTATTTTTAAGGTATCTCCAAATGAAAAACTCCATTGGGAATAAGTCCGGGCTACGAGGTGGTCATTTAATGTCATCTCTTTTGGATATAGCTTTTTGACCGAAAATTTCGCGAACTGTACTTAAAGAGACGTTGGAATTGTGGCATGTTGCTCCATCTTGCTCAAACCACGATCGTTGATTGAAACCATCAAAATCTTGAAGCGCTGGAGCAAAAAAATTCTGTAGTATGGTAATATACTGCTCAGTATTCACTGTAACAGCGTTTCCTCTTTGATCTTAAAAATATAAAAATATGGCCCAATAATGCCTCTTGCTGATAAAGCTGCCCTTACAGTAACCTTGGGTGAATGCAGGGGTTTTTGATGCTTCAATTTCGGATTAGTGTCACTACAACATCTGCAGTTTTGTCCGTTTACATGTCCATCTAGGTGAAAGTGGGCTTCGTCTGAAAAAGAATGTTGTTGAAGCTGGCGAACCTGTCTAGCATTTCGGTGGCAAACTGCAGCCTGTCAGCATAATCTTGAGGCTTTAACTGCTGAACCGTTTGGATTTTGTACGGATGCAAATATAAATCCTTTTATAGAATTGGGTTTAAATATGTTTTGGATACGTTTAAGACGCTAGACTGCTTTCGAGTAGAGGTTGTTCACGAACAGACGCTCTAAAACATTTTATGTTTTTGGGATCCCGTGATGTTCTAGGTCGGCCAGATCGTGGTTTATCTATTGTTGAAACAGTTTTTTCAAAGTTCTGGACCTATTTTGTAATCGACGGAGCTTTATTTTTATGCCGTATATTGTAATGAACGCAAAATTTTCGTTGCGCGAAAAATCGTTGTTTCGATAGTACTCGCGTACGCAGAACACACGTCGTTTCTCGTCGAATGACGCCATGGCACTGAATTCCCATCGGCCGCTCTAACATTTTATACCTCGCCCGCCCCATCTCTCCGTCGCTGCTCGACGCAGCTGCCGATTCAAATGTTAACAGACTTTTGAACTTCCTGTATAAAGAATTACTAATTGCAAATAAAAATAATTTTAAAAAAATTGAACAGAATGCATAATACATTTTTTTAGAATGGACTACAAAAATAATCAATTCCTTTTGCTTTCTTTAACGTGTAGTCATTGCTTAAACCAATTAAAAATAAATTGTTAACAAACATTGACAATGGTTCTATTGTTGTCAAAAGGAATGGCTTTTTGTTGGAGATTTACGTGACTTTTTTGACGACCCTAAAGTGCCTGTGAGCATTATGGATTAATATGGTACATCTGTGTTCATAAAAAAATATAAGATTTCTCGTTTGTCTAATTGACAATTTTGATAAAACTTATAAGGAGCTTATTTGTTTAATCTGGGCTCAATATTGTACGGACCTTTGCCGGTCTCCTTTATATTAGTAAACATATGCAGAGGTATTAAAACTTACAGTGTAGACACACAAATAATGGGAACTGTATGGGTTGAGGCACATACGTGACTGTAGTAGATGGAACTAGGGGCGTTTTCTCGTCTATATGTTTTTAACGGGAACAAAATCTTAAATAATTTAATTAATTATAACACCTAAAAATCTAATTAATCACATAATTTATTATCAAATAAAATATTCATAATAGTTGTACATAATATTTAAAACAAAAACTCTTCGATTTTAACGGAAACAGCATTCATATTGTCAAGCAATTCAGATAGAAATTAGAAATTAATTATATAAGTACGATTTGATATTGCGTAATTTGGCATATCACAACAGCGATGAACTTTTTAAATCAATGCACATGTGCTTAATTTTATAAACATAATTTCAATAAAATTTTTCCAACTCAGTATTCATTTTCTAAAGAAACTCTTGCTTAACTTTAAGCTTTACGAGAATGTATCGTATGTAATGTATCGTATGCGTTAATACAAATATCACTAAATACACTATAATCAAAATGGTCACAAAAAAATCGGGCGTAGTCGTTTCTTCTGATACGATCGAGATTTGTGCGCGACAACGTCTCCTCCAATCTCTTTATAAACGTTTATACTGTTGTTCATCGTGTAAGTTAATGTGTCATGTGATTACAGCGAGACTATTTTTAATAAAATCTCCGTGAGTGATTTAAACGAAATAAATACCAAACGAGGGCATTGGGTAAATGTTTATATTTATTAGGAGCATCGAAACACGAGCGTGAAAATTCAAATTGAAAGCTTGGAAATTTGTAGCTTTTCTTCTTTTGGTTCGATTTTTGACATTCATTTGTCGGTAGACTGGTCTCGCTACACGTCATCTTTTAATCTGCATCATATTCGCTCAGTAAAAGCAAAGGTACTTGAATTTTTGGAAAACAAATATATTACATTTTATACAAAAAATTTAGTTTAAGAGAAAATCTATGAATAGGCCTGGATGAAACAGACTTTGCATTTCAATACTCAAATGTAAGTTGCTACACGAAATATCGTACATCTTTAATTTTGCTTACTTTGGTTTTGGTCTAAATGTAGCTTTACGAGGCGCTAATTCATTGAAGCGATACGACAAACGCGTTTAATATAATGGTTATCGGATATGGGGAATAACGATGAAAAAGTGTGTTTATTAGTTGATAAACATGCAGAAATATGTAGATATATTATAACGCTACTGTGCTCAGGTATAAATGTATAATGGTACGGTATTTTGAAGTTATACTTCAGGCGCGCTATGAAGAAATGATGAGTGAAATTTTAGGAATGCGACAAACATTTTACATTATGAAGTTGCTCTCTATGCAACAAAAATCTATAGGAAATCGACACCATGAAGTTGCTCATTAATCATTATTTACATAGTTTATTTGACAGATGAGTGGTCCATCATTTTATTTTTCTGCCGGCTTTCTATTGTAAGCCAATTATCGGCCAGACTGTATCCAATTCGGTATCTATACATTTATTTGCAATATAAATTATTACTTTGTTAATTATGAAATCTTTAAAATTAATAAATTTTCAGCATATTCATTTATTTTCTTTTCTTTTTTTGTCATTTATTAATTTTAACGATTTAATAAATTTCATATTCATTTATTTTCATTATTAATGAAACTTTATTTAAATTGTTTCAGTAAATTTAATAATTAATTATATACACGTGTTTATATTAAACTGAACGCAGAGTTCCTCATTAAACATATATTTACATAGTTTATTTGACAGATGAGTGGTGCAACATTTTATTTTTCTGCCGGCTTTCTATTGTAAGCCAATTATCGGCCAGACTGTTTCCAATTCGGTATATATTTATTTGCAATATAAATTATTACTTCATCAAATTTTAAATCTTTAAAATTAATAAATTTTCAGCATATTCATTTATTTTCCTTTCTTTTGTTGTAATTTATTAATTTTAAAGATTTTATAAATTTCATATTCATTTATTTTCATTATTAATTAAACTTTATTTAAATTATTTTAGTAAATTCAACAATTAATTATATACATGTGTTTATTTAAATTGAATGCAGAGTATTCATTTAAATTTTTAAAATAATTCAATTTAATTTAATTAATTTTATAAATAATAATAATGATATTATTAAATTAAACGATGATAGTGATTCTAGATAAAACAATCAAAAATTTATTATTCTATATAAGAGAGTAATAAAGTTGAAGTGCGATAACTTGGAAACAGTCCGGCAGATGATTGACTTGCAATTAAAAGCCAGCAGAAAAATAAAATGGTGGGCCACTCATCTGTCAAATACATTTTAAATTTTAATTTTTAAAATTTAATTATTTGGTTGAATTTAGATTTTACCTACCGTATTTATAATCACCCTCCAGTCCTTTTATTATTTTATTCCCATTAATTATTTGCATGCTAAATAGAGTTATTCTTGTATTGTGCCAAAGAAGTATAATTTCTAAGTACACACACAATTTTTCTAAAATAAAATGGAATATTATTAAGAATAACTAGATGAAGTCCATTGTTTCTTTTATGATGACAATGTTGCCGTTCCGATCCACATCTTACTTCTTAAGAATTTTGTGTCTTCTTTGGAGGTTATTCAGATACATTTAAAAGTTATGTAAACAAAATATCTTGACAGGCCAAATAATTCATACTAAATTCAATAAAATAGCGGTTGTATTTTTTTTGAGTCGCTATCGAAACGATGGTTTGGTAAATGACGAATTGTGTAATATGTAGAAAACATTCTATATTTAAAAACAGTTCTTTAATGTATTTGGTTATTTTTAGCGGTTGATATAAAAACGATCTATCCGTCCGGTTGCCATTAAATTTTCACTACCGTGTAACTTATAGTGACCAGATAGATTACGGTGTCCATAAAGGCATATTCTAAAAAGAACATAAAATTATATGTGCTATATTTTTAGAAAATGTGGATAATAAACAATAACGATTTAAATGAATGGAACCGAAATGTGGATATCAAAACAAGCTTTGAACGAATTGCATATAACAATGAAATCTACAAACAATTTTCAGGATGAATATAGTTTGTTTTAATCGTTTTTTTACGCAATAAGTTTTATGTTACAACTTAAGATATTAACCGTAAACATTATTGGATAAAAACACGTTTAAAATCGGGGCAGTTAGTGTTGTAATAAACATTATAATATTCTTTAAAATATGTAACTTTTTTCTTAAAAACAAAATCAAAAGAATGTTTATTATTAACAGCATTAACTATTTAAAATGGAATACGTGTGATAGAGTATAAATAAATTTAGGCACACTTACGAACGTGTATAAATAATTGGCGGAGGAAGTGAATATCGCACACTATAATACAGTGAAATACAATACATATTCTCTGTTGAAGCACGTACAATTAGAAGACCAGAATATAAACTGATCTGCATGCACGTTTCGCCAGCGCGATAGAAGATAGCACGCTGTAATCGGCGTTACCACACTTTTAGGTACAGATTTATGAATTAATATCCTAAAATAGTATTAATGTTCATATAATCATTGTGATTAACTTTTTGAAGTGAAACTTCTTTGGGCGCGATGAGAGTAGAATTTTCAAAGTTGCAACGTTTTTCATGCAACTTTTTGTGACGTCAGAATGACAGAAATTTATCGTAAAAGGGGGGGGGGAATAGGTACTTAGCTAACAACTGGAGAGATAGATGAACAGGATAGAATATGACAAAAAGTGTACACATGTACGAAAAAATACAAAAATGGCGCTCACTACTGACTATCATCTGTTTTATACGTTATTTGTGTCAAAAATAAAGGAAAGAATTGTACGAAAAGAAACAAAAATGGCGCTTACTACTGCTATCAGCTGTTTTGTACGTTACGCGTGTCAAAAGTAAACTCTCAAAATTAATGATTATCTAGTTATGATTGGTTTATTACTAATTTTGCATATACTTCATCCGTTACAAGACTAACAACCTATGTACTTGATTTATTTATAATCAGTACTGAATCCGTACATATGTTGTCGTAAATATAATTTACAACAGGAGTAAAATATCGCGATTTCATCGCATTTAGCCGTGTTCTGGTACTGGCGTCGAGTCTGTTTTTAATTGATAATCTTTGTGAATTTATATGAAGATGATTAAGTTGATTTGTAATGTCACTTTATTAATTTTTCTGAATGTCTATTATTAAGATCTTATTATACCTATTTAGTACAATCTGTTGAGTTACACTTAGTATATTCCCTCTCTCTCTTTCTCTGCCGTTTTACCCCGTACTATATACTTACAAATCAAGGTTTATATCGCCAAATAAGTTTCACTTCTGTCATGCGTACTGTACCTGATACATCGTAACATTGTATTTAATTACTCACCAACTATTGACATAACAAAGAAGTTATTTTGGAACCTCTATATCATTTTTAAGACCTATCTAACGATACCCCACACGTCTGTGTGCACTGGATTTTTTTCATCCCTCAGTTACATGTACGGAGTTTCACCCCTAATGTTATTTCTTTTATTATACTGCAGTTCATAGAAGATACATAACATCCAAATTTCATCTATGAATTGCCAATAGTTTCCGAGTAAAATGGCTGTGACAGACAGACGAACAGGACGAAATTATAAGAGTTACATTTTTGCCAATTGACCACGGAACCGCTAAAAACTAGTAATATTATGTCTTTCAAAAAAGTGATTAAATTATCCTTTATAGATTAAGAGAACATTAACAGTTAAAGAAAATTACATATGTAATTAGAGTTACTGTACACGGTTGATTAGTCTTGCTATTAATAAACTACCTGTAACAAACTTTTCATATACACGTAATTGAATAACAATTGCAAGGAAAAGCAAATAACTTGTTTGCAGAATCCGTGCACAGGGCCGCCAGGAAATATTTGTCGAAAAAAGGTCGAAAAATTCAATGTGATTAGTCTTGTTATTAACAAACTACCATAAATAAACTTTTCATATACACGTAATTGAACAAAAATTGCAAGGAAAAACAAATAACTTGTTTGCAGAATCCGTGCACAGGGCCGCCAGGAAATATTTGTCTAAAAAAGGTCGAAAAATTCAATGCCGTGCCCAAATAGTGTTTAATAGATCCGTGCTCTTTCAACGATGTCGCAAGCGTAGCCAATGGATTGGCGTTGCCGCAAGGAGCAATTTTTTAAACAACATCCGGTCATTAAAAATGTTTATTATTAACATTGTTTATCGTTTAAGTTTTCTTTACAGTTTATTGCATAATCATTGTTTCCGATTGGGATCTGCTGAGATTAGCAGATATATTTTGTTTTTAAATCAAGTCTGTGTTGATATTTAATTGTAGAATTCAATATTAAATAAATTTGAATAATTGGCTGCGTTATTTTGTTAGTGGTTAATCTGCCTAATAAATGATATATTGCAAAGAAAACGGTAAAAGACATAGCCTTGCCTGCAAGAATGGGGTCGATCTTAGTATTGGTAATTATAGATTAAGCTTTATAATAATACTAAATTTTCTTAATTTCTATTAAATTTTCTAACTAAATTTTCTTTATAAATTTATAATAATTTTTCACTTTAAGATATTGTTTAGATTATAATTTGCTGTCGATTAGGGTCACTAAAATATTAACGTGTGTACTTCTGGACGTAGACGGGATGGCTGCCGCACTTGATATACAAAATGTATGCTCTCTTATTGTTTTTCCGTGAAAAACAAAACGTTTTCAAAATTACACTAATTTATGCACCCGAATCTGGAACTATTCGTTTTAAAAAAATATGAATTCTGTACAGACATAGTAAATAGCTTCAAGTATGAAAATCCCAGTTTAATGACATATCGATAATTTTTTCTCCACAAGATGAAAAACTAAAACACGATACGGAAAAAATAAATGAAAAGCACGAAATACATACAGGCAACGCCTGTGAAGTTCATAACGTTATATACCCTAGGACACTCTCTGGATCAAGGTGAATCTAAGGACACCTCATTTGTTGAAACCACTTTGCAGCTTAGTCTGTACGAGGGAACAAACTAATTCACAGACATACATATAGTATATAGCCTGTGAAATTCATAACGTTATATACCCTAGAATACTCTCTGAGTCAAGACGAATCTAAACACATCTCATTTGTTGATATCACTTTAGTAGTTTACTCAGAATGAGAGAACAAACTTACATATATACATACATAGCCCGTGCAATTCATAACGTTATATATCCAAGACACTCTCTGAATCAAGACGAATCTAAGGACACCTCATTCATCGAAATCACTAATATTGAATATATTTGTCGTTAATTTTGCAGAAATTCACTATTCACAATTAAATGAAACTACGTGATGTAGTATTATTTCTACTTTCTTTAAGTTCTTTACCGCGACCTAGGTTTCGTTGTATTACAACATCTTCAGGTGGGCTATTAGCAAAGATTGGCAAAGATCTTTGCTAATAGCCCACCTGAAGATGTTGTAATACAACGAAACCTAGGTCGCGGTAAAGAACTTAAAAAAAATAAAAATAATCCTACATCACGTAGTTTCATTTAATTGTGGATCACTTTACTAGTTTAGTCTGAGCGAAAGAACAAAGTTACTTACATACATAGCCCGTGAAATTCATAACCTTTCAAATAATAGTTTTATCATACTTATTTCTTCTATGGGTAGATTTTAGTTAAATATACATTTTCTGCGTATTTTAATCCTAAATGTATCACGTAACACTGATGAATAGTTAATCCGATAGCTTTTTTGAACCTGGTGGTTTTCAGATTCCGTAAATACCTCTACAGAGCATTGATCCAACGTAGGAGTCTGCTAGATCTGTGATATTTGACGTTGTCAAAGCGATGTGTATATTACTTTATTTTAATGCAAAAGTAAGCAACAAAAACACTGGAACGTTCGATTGAGGTTTTCCCTAAACAAATTGATTTTTATTAATTAAATTTTCCTCAACTAAATTAAACTACGTGATGTAGTATTATTTCTAGTTTATTTAAATTCTTTTCTACGACCTAGGTTTCGTTGTATTACAAAATCTTCAGGTAGGCAGTTAGCAAAGATCTTTACCAATTGCCCACCTGAAGATGTCTTACAAGGAAACCCAGGTCGTGGTTAATAAATTAAATAAAGTAGATATAATACTACATAACGTACTTTCATTTAGTTGAGAAAAATCAAATTGTAATTAATTTCTACAAAATTAATGCCAAATATATTCAAACTGATTTTTCCTTATTCGCCTTTGATTCAAATAATGGGCAATATATAGGCATATGTACTTTTGTTTTATTTATGTTATTATATATAATCCTTCGTATGTCTGTTATGTATATAATCCTTCGTATCGTGTAACTTCTAAACGACTTGACCGATTGGGATCAGATTCACACTATATATATGTTTTGTCAAGACAATTCATAGCTACGCTAGGATTCGATAGGGGCCGCTGTAGTTACGTTATTAACTTTTTTATTTATAGACCAAAATTACTGTTATCCACAATACACATCGCTTTAGTGCCAAATAAGAAAATCACAAAACTGGATCCGATAGGTGGACCGTAGAGACGTTGTTCTGCCCTGTGAAGGACAATGAAGAACAACATCTGTAGGGCCAGCTGTGCATTACTATCGCTGTTAGGGAAATAGCTTTTTTGTTTTTTATGTTTATGAAAAGGTTATCATAGGGTTTTTATTGAATTGTGATTAGTTGCAGTTTAAAATATATAAAAAAAAAACAAATTTACGTAATATTGGTAATAAAGACGTAAAGTCAAGCGTGAATGTTCTAAGGTTAATTTAATTAATATAATTACAGATCAAGTGTCTTATACTTTGTCTGAAATTACTATGAAAGATTGTTTTCTTTATGTGGGGATAAACTTTTTTCTTTCCAACAATTTATTTTCAAGCTTTAATGTACGCATAAAATTAAATATTCATTTTGCGGACTCATTTCTTCGTGAGTATCCTCTTCCAGTCAACATAATGTTAATCATTATGTACGAAATACGAAAAACGATATACGAAAATTAAGTAATGTGAAAAACTATAAATTGATAATTCTATCACCGGAACTGGAAAAGTCACGATTGTAAATAGGGAAAATGAGTTAGCACAGTTTTCACCGTGTTTGTTTTGTTTCAGTCAGGTTTTCGAAGGAAAAAATTTCTAATTGTACCAACATAAACATGTTCACCCCTAGGCTACAATTTCTACTTGCACCTACATAAATTTAAATGAACACACCCCAAGGCTATAATTTCTTTTCGTACCTACATAAATTTAAATATGTTCATCCCTAGGCTACAATTTCTATTTGCACCTACATAAATTTAAATAAGTACACCCCTAGGCTACAATTTATTTTTGCACCTACATAAATTTAAATAAGTACACCCCTAGGCTACAATTTCTATTTGCACCTACATAAAATTAAATATGTTCACCCCTAGGCTACAATTTCTTTTTGTACCTACATAAAATTAAATATGTTCACCCCTAGGCTACAATTTTGACCACAGTCATATAATTAAACCAGAATATAAAATTATATTTGTTATGTAAGTCATAAAATTATAAGTCCACCTCATGGTAAAAGTTATTAAAAGTCTTATGGTTTGGAGTTGGTATTATTTATAAAATCATATTACAGATCGACAGTGTATTTTTGTGTTGTTAGTAAATAGGGTTTTAATGTATATAAATAATGATTTTAATAATGACGTCATATTTTTAAAGATTACTTATCATATAACTTCATACCTTTTAGTGTTCCGTGGCAAAATTGCTAAAACATAACACTTATGGAATCATAATCGGTGTCCGTCCATCAATCTGTCCCAGGCGATTTTCTCGGAAATTATTCGACGTAATTTTTTTAAAATTTAGCACCAAAATAGATCATGGTTTCCCAATTATAGCCGTGAAGTAAAAAAAAATGCAATTTTGAAAAGTTCAATTTTGATTTTGAGGTTAAATTGAGAAATAAATGAAATTCGATAGGACACCCTACTCAAGGGTGTCAATAAAAACTTATCGAAGCACCAATTCCACAATTCATATGACGTATTTTTTTACAAATTTGGTTAAAAATTTTTGGGAAAATCCCTTAAAAATCCTATCCCACCCTTATCACCAAAAGAATATCTTCAAAATATTTGAAAAAGTCGTGAATATTGACAATCAGGAATAGACTGAACCGAAATTTACAATATTGAAAAATTTTAGGGCAATTAATTGTTATAAACAATTTAATTGTTTATTTCCTTGTAATTCCTGAATCATTGGATTTAGAGAAAAAGTTTTTTGACAAAAAATATTTTTCACGATCTAAGGGACAACTTTTCTTCATAAACGTTTTCCAAACCTTTTTAATTTGGCTCATTCGAAATGCTCCCCACTTTGCTCCACGCACTCGCGTACAGATACAGCGTTGGTGTCATCGGTGGCGGGTTGTGCGGCAGATGGGCGGAGTGCATTACTATTAACAATTAAAGTGTGGGGCGGGGGATATTGATGAATGAGTATTCCACTCATTGTAAAAGTACAGTTTGCACTTCATCGATTTTTTGTAGAAGTACACAAATATTGACTAGCATCTTCAGGCATTAGATGGCACCATCTCTAGACATAGTGGAAATTCGGAAACTGATTTTTTAATTTCTGTGTTGTAATCAAAGATGCGTGTCAGAATTACTAAACACAATAACATAACAGGAACTGGATACTCGGGTATCGCTAAGTTTTCACCATAATTTTTTCTCGCTTGTAGAATTTATTCCTTGGTGATGTTTTTCCAACCTCGTGATCGTTTCGAATAGCATATTAAACGAATTTTCATTTTCATATTCTTGCTCTTAACTTTGGAAATTGTGAATGAAAAGAAAAACTACAATTGTGTGGGAAGTATCTAACCATACCTTCAAATAGCAATATATTCGCTCAATAGCTACTGGATTCGCTTAATAGCTCATTTTAATCTTTCACGCAGTCCCTAATTTTATTTATTCATTTAATTACATATTTATTGTCTTTACAGTATGAATACATACAGCGAACTTATTGCTACAGGAGCAAACTCTTCGAGCCAATCAAAGCAAAAAGAAATTTACACATACACAAATATATAATTTATATTGACAAGAATAAAAGAGGGGAACAAGATTTAGGAGGAAATTCAAGGAACACACAACAGGCAGTTACTAAAAGCACGATCTTTGAATGCGTGATTTGATGGCGAATTCTGGATAACAAAGTCCAAGTTATCCCATAGTTTGGCATTGTGAACAGAGGAAGAATATTCTTAGAAGCTATTATGACTATGTTTGCAAATAAGTAAAATCAGGATATTTTCAGAGTTAAGTCCCAGACGATGCGCATGTAAGACTGAGAAATTAGACCTAAGATATTTCGGACTACGAGAATACTTTAATATATTAAAGGGAAAGCTGAGAATGGGTAGGTTGCTCTCTAATAAAAAAAAACATGGTCCAATTTCCTGAGGTACCGAAAAAGTAGCGAATGATTTTTGAAACCGTTCCAATGAATTTAAGCGGTCTTCGGTAAAATTCAGACAATTATACACATCCATATATTTGCTACTAATCTAAACCTTAATCTTTGAATATATTTTCCTGCTTTGATCATTGTATATGTTTTTCTTTTTCTGTTTTCCCTTGTTTTTGTAGTTTTCCTTTATCTACGTCAAGTTGTAGATGTATATGCTACTAGGATATACTTTAGTTAGCTGTACTGTTACAAAAACTATTACAGGATATACATGACCTCGTTTACGCCGATACTTAAAATGAATATTATACTACATCAAACATCGTTATAAATGAACAAAAAAATACATCTGATAGCGAAGCTAACGTTGTTAGTGGGAAAGTCGAGAAAGGTGCTATACAAAGGTCTGTGGGGCCATAGCTGTAAATAATACACGAACGTACCAGTTAGATCCCCGTAATAAGACGCAGGTCTCGTAACGGTTATTGGATCGTTCCAAATGGTTCTCGTAGTTTTTCCTATTTTATTTTTCAACTTACTGTTTTATATATTTACGCCCTACTTCATTTATCAGTAATCATTACTAACTATAGAAATCATTATAAATCTATCAGTGAACATAATAAATCATTAATCATTATTGAATACAGCCGAAATTTATACAATTTTTACAAGTTTTATTATGTAAATTAACTTAAAAAAAAGTAGTTTCGAGTAAGTGGTGGTTTCCCAAATGAAAAAAAAAAACAAAATCAAACACACACGTGCTACACATAATTCTATATTTTTTTAAAATCCTTTAATCACAAGCTTACAATAAATAACTTTCCATGGAAATAATGTGTATTGAAGAAAAAAATCGTGTTAAAAATTGCCAAAACTAGTTTTTCTGTGTGTTTTGTTATTGTCGTCAACGCAATATATTATATAGCAATAACAAGACGTTACAAGTTTTTTTCCTGTCCGTTTTGTTATTGTCATCAACGCATTATATTATCATCATCATCATCATCATATATATTAATACGCTAAGGTTAAGATGTTACTCTCCCTTTTTAGAAAAAACCTCACAACTAATCCACATAAATTATATATCATTTAATAGATAATTGCTTGCTCTACCGGCATCCACAACTAAAAAAATTATTATTGCTATTGTTTTTGCAAATTAATTAATTATTAAAACTATATACACAAAACAGAAATGCTGCCATCTAACGGCTCAACGTCAATATGATTGACGGTCGGTAAAAATTTTGTTTAATTTCAAATCCACTCACGTATAAATAAAGTGGCGCTTTAGCTCAATGCTTTTGATACTTGCGCCTCTATATGTCAATTTTAGTAAAATATTTGTTTGATCTGTCATCTGAGCTTCATAATGGAATAAATAATGCGAAGACTTCGCACGGGTCACGCTAGTATAGTTATATAGCAATAACAAGACGTTACAAGTTTTTTTCCTGTCCGTTTTGTTATTGTCATCAACGCATTATATTATATAGTTATATAGCAATAACAAGACGGTACAAGTTTTTTCCTGTCCGTTTTGTTATTGTCATCAACGCATTATATTATATAGTTATATAGCAATAACAAGACGTTACAAGTTTTTTTTCTGTACGTTTTGTTATTGTCATCAACGCATTATATTATATAGTTATATAGCAATAACAAGACGTTACAAGTTTTCTTCCTGTCCGTTTTGTTATTGTCATCAACGCATTATATTATATAGTTATATAGCAATAACAAGACGTTACAAGTTTTTTTCCTATCCGTTTTGTTATTGTCATCAACGCATTATATTATACAGTTATATAGCAATAACAAGACTTTACAAGTTTTTTCCTGTCCGTTTTGTTATTGTCATCAACGCATTATATTATATAGTTATATAGCAATAATAAGACGTTACAAGTTTTTTTGTCTGTATGTTTTCTTATTGTCATCAACGCACTATATTATATAGCAATAACAAGAAGTTACAAGTTTTTTTTCTGTGTGTTTTGTTATTGTCATCATCGCACTTATATTATATACCAATAACAAGATATTACAAGGTTTTTTTCTGTGTGTTTTGTTATTGTCATCAACGCACTATATTATTCAGCAATAACAAGACGTTACAAGTTTTTTTTTCTGTGTTTTGTTATTGTCATCAACGCACTATATTATACAGCAATAACAAGACATTACTAGCTTTTTACTGTGTGTTTTGTTATTGTCATCAATGCACTATATTATATAGCAATAACAAGACATTGCTAGTTTTTGTCTGTGTGTTTTGTTATTGTCATCTACGCATTATATTATATGGCAATAACAAAAGTTTTTTTCCTTAATCACCATGTTCACACATCTTTCATCTATTGTAATACTCTTATTTTCTTATTGGAATGTAATACTAGTTCACTTTTAGGGTTCCGTAGCCAAACTACATCAAAGACATCTGAAATGAAAATATGTTTGGTGACTCAGAGTAATATATTGCGTGCGTATAAAGAGTTGATTTCTCTCATGATTCTGAATTTAAAATGTTTTGTCGGACGTAAAGAACACAACCATTTCCGAGATAATCGTCTTTAAAATTCGAAATGAAAAAGAAAAAGTTTCCTATTTTTATAATAATATTACTTTAATACATGTATTACATCAAAGCCTCTTACTCTGTAACCATAAATCAGTTATTGCATATATTTTGGCGTTAATTTTGTAGAAATTCATTATTCACAATTAAATGAGGCTATTGCTTTGGTAACAGCCCACCTGAAGATGTTGTAATACAACGAAACCTAGGTCGTGGTAAAGAAATTAAAGAAAGTAGAAATAATACTACATCACGTAGTTTCATTTAATTGTGAAGAAATCACTTGTTCAATATTAAATATCAATAATAAGATCAGTTGACGTAACCACTTTTTACACAATTTTCATTATAGGTATTCGTCTTATATATATATATGTATATATATATATATATATATATATATATATATATATATATACATACATATATATATATATATATATATATATATATATATATATATATATCTATAGCAATAACAAGATATTCGTAACGTATAAACTTGTAACGTCTTGTTATTGCTATATATATATATATATATATATATATATATATATATATATATATATATATATATAACAGTATACACTAGTAATAGAGCTGGTTCTGAAGGTTTTATTCTAGGAAATACTAAATATGTGAATAAATATAACGGTAAATATACAGTTACTGAACCGTTATATTCGACTGAAAATTAAAGACGACTTGCAATATACCGTTCGTGGAATTATTTTAGCTTAACTCCTACTATCGATTAATTCTATCCACGTATTCCATATATCATTAAAACATTTGTGATCGAACTGCCGAAACTCTGTGTCACGTAGGGCCACCCACTGTCTCACGTACTATAAGCTAGCGCGTTCTACGACATGTCTCACCTTGCTGTGCGACACGTGGAACGCTGTGGGAATTGGCGCACAGTGGTACCGATAACGAAACACTTTGGACAATTTATAGATATTGTACATTTTATTTAAATTTCCTCTAAATAGAATTAATCTCCTATATTAATTTTAGTAAATACCATGTTTACTACATATATTTTGGTACATAAAAAAGTTTCGTTATTTTATTTTAACCTTCTCACGTTTCTGATTAATTTTAATCTTTACCACCTCCAAAAAGAATGTCTGGGAAAATTGTTTATTTTTTATGCACATACGTTACATATTTAATTTGGCACACATTTGCATACGGCGTACGTATTGCCATAAGAGCAATATCTTCCAATCATTCACACTGAAAGAACGCCAGAGTGGGTTGCAAGATTTTAATTGCACAACTTTCGTTGTTAGTGGATAACTTACAATAAAGTTTTAAACTAAAAAAAACAATATTTTTAATAAAAAATATCGCCAAAAATAGCCAAAATTTTAAATAAAGGTAAGAAAAACGGAAACGATATAGGAAATAGGATACACTGGGAAACAGAATAGTGAAAGATGAAGTTAGATGAAGCATATTTTTTTTAGACTTTTGAAGTTTGGACGATGCATTTCTGATGCTTGAACCTTAGTGGCGTAAATAGAGAAGAATATTTAGTAAAGGATGAACAATGTTTAGGAATAAGAAGCGTACGTTTATTCCTTGAATGCAGATTTAGGCCATGGGCAGTAAAGTTCATGAATCTAGCTAGTAAAAAGATTTGTCTGGTTTGTTATATACTTCATCACATAAACTTCATTATGGCTGACGCTTTATTAAGAACATAAGCTTTAATTTTACAACATATAAAGAACATAATCTTTCATTTGTTACGTTTTTTTTATTTTAACGAATAAATTTTAATTAAATTACTGCTGTTTGGTGCATTGGTTCACTTCTGTTTGCAGAGCTAGTAAAGTTATTGCGCTGCTTAAAGAAGGCTGTAGCCAATATTTTGTGTCTCAGCAGTATAATGTGAGCCGCTCCACCGTTCAAAGGACCTGGCAACGATACCAAGAAACGGGCTCCGTCAGTAGAAGGCCCGGTTCTGGAAGAAAATGGTGTACTGAGACACGGGATGATCGCTTCACAGTCAGTCAAGCGCTACGAAATCGTCAAGTTACGTACGTGGATCTCAAACAGAACCTCGAGGACGTCAGAGATACACGAGCAAGTCTATGAACAGTCAGAAGGAGACTTCAGGCCGTCAATATACGTAGCTATCGCCCATCTCGGGGCTCTACATTGCTCCGTGAGCATCGAGTTGCTAGATTGAGATTCGCTCAAAATTAAAAAAAAAATCAACAAGACTGGAATACTGTTTTATTCTCCGATGAAGCTCGTATACCGATTAGTGGCGAGGATCGACGTCAGCAAGTCTTACGAAGACCTGGAGAACGCTTTGCAGAAGTGTGCTTTGAGGAAATCACCCCTTACGGTGGAGGCTCCGTAATGTTTTGGGCTGGTATTAACTCAGATGACCGTACCGAGTTAGATTTTATTGAAAATGGCACACTTAATGCGCAAAGGTACATAACAGAGGTTCTTATTCCTCATGCGGTTTTTAATAAATTGTTATTTATTTCCTTCGATAAATAAATAAAAACAAGAAACGTCTTATTAAATAACGAAAGGCGCTACGCACAAATTTTATGGACGTTGAACATTTATTCCCGCACAGTTGTTCCACTGTGCGTGTCCGGGCCGCGTGTTCCCCGCTGAGACACTGAACAGTAGAACGAAGGAAAAATACCGTTACTCCGAAAGAATGTCTTGTGCTACAGCTTTAATACCAATATTAATATTTCCGATGTCGCATTCTCGCTTTGTGGGAACCGACATTCTGAATTAAGAGTGGAAGTTTCGAAATGCGATGCAGCAAGCTACCATTGCGAGATAGCTATATATGATAATAAGTATCTGTATCGCTATAAGAATAAAACATTGGCTGTAGAATATTATAATATAATCAATTAAACACAATTAAATGAAACTACGTGACGTAGTATTATTTCTACTTTCTTTAAGTTCTTTACCACGACCTAGGTTTCGTTGTATTACAACATCTTCAGATGGGATATTAGCAAAGATACCAATATACAATCCAAAGATACAATCTTTGCTAATATCCCACCTGAAGATGTTGTAATACAACGAAACCTAGGTCGTGGTAAAGAAATTAAAGAAAGTAGAAATAATACTACATCACGTAGTTTCATTTAATTGTGAATAATGAATTTCTACAAAATTAACGCCAAATATATTCAAATCAATTAAATATAACACTATCTCTATTTGTTGATATTAAAGCTTATTAAAATACATGGGAATAATCCAACAACCAACCTGTAAAAAAAGCTGAATTAAGAGTGGAGTTTCGAAACGCGATGCAGAAAGCTACTATTGCGAGATAACTATATATGATAATAAATGAGACAGTATCTGTGTCGCTATGCGATCAAAACATAGGCTTTCTCAAAAGTTATTTATCAAACGTAACTAGATAATGCAGTATATTATATCTTAGCAAATCAATTAAATATAACAATATCTCTATTTGTTGACATTAAAGCTTATTAAAACACCTGGGAATAATCAAACAATCCAACCTGTGAAAAAGGTGAATAATCCAACCTGTGGAAAAAGGTGAATAATCCAACCTGTGAAAAAGGTGAATAATCCAACCTGTGGAAAAAGGTGAATAATCCAACCTGTGAAAAAGGTGAATAATCCAACCTGTGGAAAAAGGTGAATAATCCAACCTGTGGAAAAAGGTGAATAATCCAACTTGTGGAAAAAGGTGAATAATCCAACCTGTGGAAAAAGGGTGAATAATCCAACCCGTGGAAAAAGGGTGAATAATCCAACCAGTGGAAAAAGGTGAATAATCCAACGGTCATTTTTGTGTTAATCTTCATAGCTTTTATCTGAATGATGTTTCTTTCTAAAAAAAGACAAAAACTTTTACTTCATATCACAAAAATTATATTCGATTTTTTTGGATTTTCAAGTTTTCTTTTTTTAAATTTCAACTGAATTCAATCAAAACATAAATTCATCAAAACATAATATTAAATTACATACTTGGTAGGTATAATACTAATTAACGTAAACACTAATTAAATAACTTAAATACTAATTAAAGTACCGCACTTCATGCAATTTATTTTTTAAAGTATCATGAGCCTAGGTGATAAAGATCATCCGCGTGGTAAAGATCATCATGTCTAGATAATAAAGATCATCCGTGTAGTAAAGATCATCATGTCTAGGTGATAAAGATCATCCGTGTAGTAAAGATCATCATGTCTAGGTGATAAAGATCATCCGCGTGATAAAGATCATCATGTCTAGGTGATAAAGATCATCCGCGTGAGTGGTGAAACGTGCTTAAAACAGGACTACGTATTTGCTCATATCAGTTTTATGAAATCAGTTTTGCGCCGTACTCCATTAAATCTCATAATCGATTGATTAATCAATTGAAGATTTTAGTTGACTAAGTTATTCGTGAAATAATTAGTCGTGATTAAAAGTTAGCTAGTTTTAGTAATGATTAAATTTTTCAATTATATTATTAAGTGATGACAAAATTTTTCAATTATATTATTAAGTGATGACAAAATTTTTCAATTATTTAATTTAGTCATGACTTAATTTTTCAATCATTTTATTTGGTCATGATTAAATTTTTCAACCATTTGATTTAATCGTGACTAAATTTTTGAATTTAAACTACATATGGCCTTTAAATTATCAACTATCTTTGGTCCTATTATTCGGTCGAGGATAAGGCAGGCACTCCGCCAGATAGAGGAATCCCATTAAGTGAACTTTGCAAAGTGTTTAAAAAAAGGAAAACCAATTCAGGAAAAATTGAAAAGTAAAGTCATGGTTGTGACTTTTCTTCAATCTATTGTTAATGCTAATGTTACCGTGTTACCTATATTTATATTTTATCAAAAATAAATAAAGATTTGTTTAAAAATATATTTTTATTTCTTCTTTCTAATAAGTCGAATATTTTTATAATTTTTGTAACATTTTTTTATGACGTAAATCATACTCCCAAATTTCCTAAAAATAAATATAATTGTAGTTGTAATTAAGGATTAGTAATAAAACTAAAGTAGTCATTAGTCATAATTAATGAGCGACATTTTTAGTCATTATTTATTAACCATGATTAAATAATTTAGTCATTACTTTTTTAAATATTAGTCATTAATAACAGATGGCCAACACTGCTAGAAATGTAAATAATCTTTCTAGAAAAGTCTCGAAATCGTGACTAAAACCTATTCATCCAAATTAGAACAATATGTACACCACCGGTTCACACTTGGGCACTTCTACATAAATTATTTGATTATGTTATGAAGAAGGCACTTTTCTATTAAATTACTCAGACTTAACGAAATGATCATCATATATATTATTTTTCAAAGGTGTTTTTTGTGGCAACGCTGTATCTCCCTTAATTCTTTATCAAAATTAATGATTCAAATATCATTTTAAAACTTATGTTCCCCGGCATTGACGTATTTTAAGCGTATTTTCATTAACAATGCAATCTGCTGATGGTATTCCTAATAAAAATATATTAAACTAACAGGTAGTTACATTACTACTATTCGATGTTTTATCACGATATTGCGCAGAATATCCGCACCTGACCCGTGTACCGTGTAAATACATTAAAATAACCGATATAGTGTTTGAAAGTTAAATTCAGTTTTGGATTAAAATATAAATAAACTTGACTAATCTTGTGTAAATGTGTTGTAATCTGTCATATTTGCATTATTAATATTATTTTTATATAGACGTTGGCCAAGGCAATTAATTTGATATACGGAAAGCGTATAGCAAGCTGACAGAATGCAGCAAAATTATGCGAGACATTAATTATTCAGAGATTAACATCGAGAATGCAACCACTATTAAAAGTAAAGTTTGCAACCAAAAAATCTTGAACGATACTGTATAAGTATCTCAGTGATACTTTTACTGATAATAATGACCTTCTTTCAAGGTTCTGAATATAAAAAACGAAACCCATACACTGTCCTAATCCTAACTATGTTATAAATTAGTACGTTTGGATGGACGGATGGATATTTCTTACTCCGTAACTCCATAATTTCTGAACAAATCTAAACGAAATTTAGCATATGAATAGATTATAGCCCCGTTCAACATAAAAGCTTATATATATATATATATATATATATATATATATATATAGGTATATAGATAGTTATATATAGGTATATAGATAGTTTCTGATGGATAGTATCCATCTTTCATGATGTTTATTAGTTTCCTATTTGATCACGTAGCATTGGCTGCAAGAAAAGTATGTAAGTATATATTAGCTCACACCGCGTATCCCGAATTCGCAAATCTAAGCATGTTTCCCGTGAAATAGGATACGGAGTTTTCTCCCTTTTATAACTAGATCACAATGTTGCTACAGAACACGAACGGATTTTGAAAAAAAAATCTGCACACAGATAAATAATTGTATATTCCGAATTCCCAAAGCCGAGCACTATTCCCGTGGGATACAAAATGTTGTCCCTTCTATAACTTGTTATTACAGAATGCGAATGGATTTTCAAAATAATCGGGACGGATATAAATTATAATCTAAATTGGTATATTCCGAATTCCCAAACCAGAACATGGTTCCCGTGGGATAAGATACAAAATTTCCTCTCTTCTATAACTCGATCACAATGTTACTACAGAACGCGAATGGGTTTTGAAAACAATCGGGACGGAGATAAATTATAGCCTAAATTGGTATATTCCGAATTCCAAACCTGAACATGGTTCCCGTGGGATAAGATACAAAATTTCCTCTCTTCTATAACTCGATCACAATGTTACTGCAGAACGCGGATGGGTTTTGAAAACAATCGGGACGGAGATAAATTATAGCCTAAATTGGTATATTCCGAATACCCAAATCCGAGCATGGTTCCCGTGGGATAAGATACAAAATTTCCTCTCTTCTATAACTCGATCATAATGTTATTACAGAACGCGGATGGGTTTTGAAAACAATCGGGACGGAGATAAATTATAGCCTAAATTGGTATATTCCGAATTACCAAACCCGAACATGGTTCCCGTGGGATAAGATACAAAATTTCCTCTCTTCTAAAACTCGATCACAATGTTATTACAGAACGCGGATGGGTTTTGAAAACAATTGGGACGGAGATAAATTATAGCCTAATTTGGTATATTCCGAATTCCCAAACCCGAACATGGTTCCCGTGGGATAAGATACAAAATTTCCTCTCTTCTAAAACTCGATCACAATGTTATTACAGAACGCGGATGGGTTTTGAAAACAATTGGGACGGAGATAAATTATAGCCTAAATTGGTATATTCCGAATTCCCAAACCCGAACATGGTTCCCGTGGGATAAGATACAAAATTTCCTCTCTCCTAAAACTCGATCACAATGTTATTACAGAACGCGGATGGGTTTTGAAAACAATTGGGACGGAGATAAATTATAGCCTAAATTGGTATATTCCGAATTCCAAACCTGAACATGGTTCCCGTGGGATAAGATACAAAATTTCCTCTCTTCTATAACTCGATCACAATGTTACTGCAGAACGCGGATGGGTTTTGAAAACAATCGGGACGGAGATAAATTATAGCCTAAATTGGTATATTCCGAATTCCAAACCTGAACATGGTTCCCGTGGGATAAGATACAAAATTTCCTCTCTTCTATAACTCGATCACAATGTTACTGCAGAACGCGGATGGGTTTTGAAAACAATCGGGACGGAGATAAATTATAGCCTAAATTGGTATATTCCGAATTCCCAAATCCGAACATGGTTCCCGTGAGATAAGATACAAAATTTCCTCTCTTCTATAACTCGATCACAATGTTATTACAGAACGCGGATGGGTCTTGAAAACATTCGGGACTGAGATAAATTATAGCCTAAATTGGTATATTCCGAATACCCAAATCCGAGTATGGTTCCCGTGGGATAGGATGCCAAATTGTTTTTCCTTCCATAACTCAACCCCAATGTTACTACAGAATGCGAATGGATTTTGAAAAAAAATCGGGCCGGAGATAAATTATAGCCTGGATTGGTATATTCCGAATTTGCAAAACTGAACGTGGATCCCGTGGGATAGGATACAAAATTTTCTCCCTTCTATAACTCGATCATAATGTTACTACAGAACGCGAATGGATTTTGAAAAATAATTGGAACAGAGATAAATTATAGCCTGCATTAGTATATTCCGAGTTACTAAATTCAAACCTGGTTCCCGTGGGATATAATACAAAATTGTATCCCTTCTATAACTCGATCATAATGTTACTACAGAACGCGAACGGATTTTGAAAAATAATTGGAACAGAGATAAATTATAGCCTGCATTAGTATATTCCGAGTTACTAAATTCAAACCTGGTTCCCGTGGGATATAATACAAAATTGTATCCCTTCTATAACTCGATCATAATGTTACTACAGAACGCGAACGGATTTTGAAAAATAATTGGAACAGAGATAAATTATAGCCTGGATTAGTATATTCCGAGTTACTAAATTCAAACCTGGTTCCCGTGGGATATAATACAAAATGTTATCCCTTCTATAACTCCATCATAATGTTACTACAGAACGCGAACGGATTTTGAAAAATAATTGGAACAGAGATAAATTATAGCCTGGATTGCTATATTCCGAATTACTAAATCCGAGCGTGGTTCACGTGGGACAGAATACAAAATATTCTCCCTTCTATAACTCGATCATAATGTTACTACAAAACGCGAATGGATTTTGAAAAATAATTGGAACAGCGACAAATATTAATAATGCAAAGTATGCCTGGTATTACATATATAGTATGCGTGGTATTACATATTATATTCTTATTCAGTCGCCTTGTGTCGTCGTGTATACATCGGTCTTTTTTGCTCCACTTCCATGGCATCCGAATACATAGCTCTCTTTCTCTTTCTTTCTACGTCCTATATTTCTTCTCTCTCATGTAACGAAATGTGCCTAAACGTGACGCGACCTCAAAATTTTATTCTCAATTCTCTATCGATTATCGAATCGCCACCTAACAAATTTCACTCCAAAATATTTTTGATACCTTTATAACTATCCATATCATTTTCGAGTACTTAATTTGACCCCCCTAAAATTTCAAAGTACATGCGGGTTAATATTCTTTAATACTAAATTTAAACTTTCTTCGTCAAGCGGTGTTTGAGATAACAGCTTTGACAGACAAGGATACTTTTTTTTTCTTTCGAGTTACGGAATCCTGAAAATCAAATGTAAGCTTTCACTTTACCAAGAATTCTAACATATTTTCATAGTACGAGTATTTCTTCATTAACACAATGTAAACACAAAGTCATCCTTTTCAGATATGGACATATATATTGTGTAGATAGAGATGTGAAAGTAGCAAGACATCCGATAGACCATTATGAAATTCAACCGCAAAACGCAGAGAGCATAAATCACAAAATTCAAGTATGCAATCTAGAAATACCACACAATTCCGCCGAAGCGAAATACAAACACTAAAAAAACAACTCATCGACGCGAAATACAGCGATGATTCACACGAACAGACCCATAAATTACTTATAAAGAAAAAAAACAAACATAAAAAAAAATAAACGGAGATAAACGGTAACCAGTGACCGTTACATAAAACCATTTCCTATCACACCATTATGTAACCTTTCGCCGCCCATATTTATATACATCTCTGCGTGTATATACGCGTATATAAAGTGGTCCTTGCCTGTTCGCCTGCAGCGGCGGTCATGGACCTCGCGGTCAGTAAGAGTGGCGCGGAGTTGGCGCGCTAATTGCGGGAATCGGTCGCTTGTTCCGTGGATGCGAAGAAAGCTTAAGAAAGCTTTACGCGGTAAGCTTTGGAAAATATTGCAGTCTAGGAAGATTTTGATACAAGTATTCAAGATATAAGTATTTTTGATACAAGGTTCTCATTGGGTGAAAACATTCAAATCATAATCTTAACTAATATTACAAATGCGGAAGTCAGTTTGATTGGTTATTTGTCTCGCTCCCAGGCCTCGATTAATAAGCCGATCTTTCATAATTAAATGAAACTATGTGCTGTAGTATTATTTCTACTTTTTCAAAATTCTTTACCACGACCTAGGTTTCGTTGTATTACAACATCTTCAGGTGGGCTATTAGCAAAGGTTGAGTTTATGACACATAAAAATCTTTGCTAATAGCCCATCTGAAGATGTTGTAACACAACGAAACCTAGGTCGTGGTGAAGAACTTAAAACAAATAGAAATAATACTACATCACGTAGTTTCATTTAATTGTGAATAATGAATTTCTACAAAATTAACGCCAAATATATTCAATATCAAAGCCGATCTTTGTTGAATTGTACATAAAGACAGGCTTAATGTCTGCGTCATTGAGATAAACGTAGGATAGGACTTTTATACTGGAATAATTTTTTTTAAATTAAAAAAAGCTCCATTTAGAATAAGAGCTTGAACTTAAGTACATAATAACACTTCACAACAATATGTCACCCTAGTGCAACTTACTGGATAGTACAGGATTTATCCTTTTTAAGTTATTTCCTCGATTCTCGATTTCCTCAATTAAATCTGAGACTACTTAATCATTTCCAATACTAAAAGCTATAAAAGCCAGTGATATGACATTAACCTGTCCATTGCAATCACAGGTTGTGTAAGTAGGTATTAATAACTCAGTGTCATTTTGCTTGGTTCCACTTAGTTTATTTGTTATCGTAAAGCTTGCGTGTCATAAACTCTACCTTTCGTAGATTTAAAGGTATGTCACTATTAGTAACTTAATTTTTGTACTGGTTGCTTTCCGGTGTTCATTCATTCGACTATTTAATCAATCTTAACAGCTATTTTAAAGTTTTTGCTTGAAAAATTTTACAGGTTTGAATCAGTTGGCATTTTCTTTAAAGTATGTAGTTTTTCCTGTAATATTAAGAAGCACTATAACTTCCGTTGCATCTTTAATACGCTCAGCATAGCTGTGATAAGAACAAACAACTTATTGTAACTATAGAAGGGTGATTTTACGAGTGTGAAATTTAATAATTCATCATATCGTTTTATTTTAAAATTTCCCTTGAGTGTCATACTAACAGGTTCTATTAACTTTTATTAACATTTTTTCTTTCTTTTCAAAGTGAAACCTTTTTTGGGTGCAACTGGTCATAATCTCTACTTTTCGTAGACTTTAAAGTATGTCATTATTAGTAACTTAATGTTTGTACTACCTAGTTGCTTTCCGGTTTTCATTCATTCGACTATTTAATCAATCTTAACAGTCATTTTAAACTGTTTGCTTGCAAAATTTGCATAGGTTTTAATCAGATGGCATTTTCTTTTAAGTACTTAGTTTTTCCAGTAATATTAAGAAGCATTAGAACTTCCGTAGCGTTTTTAACGTGCCCAGCATAGCTGTGATAAGAAAAAAACAACTTATTTTAACCATAGAAGGGTGCATTTACGAGTTTCAGTGAAATTTAATAATTCATCAAATCGTTTTATTTTCAAATTTCCCTAGAGCGTCATACTAACTGGTTCTATTAACTTTTATTAACATTTTTTCTTTCTTTTCAAAGTGAAACCTTTTTTGGGTGCAACTGGTCATAATCTCTACTTTTCGTAGTCTTTAAAGTATGTCATTATTAGTAACTTAATTTTTGTACTACCTAGTTGCTTTCCGGTTTTCATTCATTCGACTATTTAATCAATCTCAACAGTCATTTTAAACTGTTTGCTTGCAAAATTTGCATAGGTTTTAATCAGATGGCATTTTCTTTTAAGTACCTAGTTTTTCCAGTAATATTAAGAAGTATTAGAACTTCCGTAGCGTTTTTAACATGCCCAGCATAGCTGGGATAAGAAAAAAACAACTTATTTTAACCATAGAAGGGTGCATTTACGAGTTTCAGTGAAATTTAATAATTCATCAAATCGTTTTATTTTCAAATTTCCCTAGGGCGTCATACTAACTGGTTCTATTAACTTTTTATTAACATATTTTCTCTTTTCGAAGTGAAACCTTTTTTGGGTGCAACTGGTCATAAACTGTACTTTTCGTAGACTTTAAAGTATGTCATTATTAGTAACTTAATTTTTGTACTACCTAGTTGCTTTCCGGTTTTCATTCATTCGACTATTTAATCAATCTTAACAGTCATTTTAAACTGTTTGCTTGCAAAATTTGCATAGGTTTTAATCAGATGGCATTTTCTTTTAAGTACTTAGTTTTTCCAGTAATATTAAGAAGCATTAGAACTTCCGTAGCGTTTTTAACATGCCCAGCATAGCTGTTATAAGAAAAAAACAACTTATTTTAACCATAGAAGGGTGCATTTACGAGTGTCAGTGAAATTTAATAATTCATCAAATCGTTTTATTTTCAAATTTCCCTAGAGCGTCATACTAACTGGTGATATTAACTTTTCATTAATATTTTTTCTTTCTTTTCGAAGTGAAAACTTTTTTAGGTGCAACTGTTCAGAAAATGTTGCTGAATCGGGTAATCTCGTCTCCCTTCTGTATCGGCTAAGCGAGTTCTCTATTCGGGTAAACTCGGCTCCCTTCCGGCGTCGGCCGAGCGAGTTCACTGTCTAACACGGAGTACATCATTTCAAGAATTACGTTTTATTTTCAGTAATTGAATATAATACGCGTATGTTATTATATATAATCAGTGTAATATTTCAAGTGTAAACAGTAAGTGTTTTATATTTTATTTGAGAGTAAGAGTTTGTAGAGATTAATATAATACACACATATTATTGTATTTTTTATTTTAGTTTTCTTCTGTCGTGTGATAATAAGTACACACGAGTGTTTTTTTTAATTATTTATAAAATTACAATCAACTAACAAACGAATTATTTTCTATATAAATAAATACAAGATTCGACATATTCCTAATGTCGTCGACCCTAAAGTTATATCTCGTCTTTACTATCTTGGTTCAGAGTTTCAAGGGATATTGTTTCACAAAATTGGAGAAATTAATTAACTGATTAAAACAAACACACACGCCCATGTTCATTGTTATACATTTACACTAATGATGTGAAAACTTCACGTTTGAGTAAAACGTACTTGCTTTAGCGGTTAAATATTCGTAATTAATCATTTGTTTTAATTCGAGTAATTAAAAAATAATTAATTAAGGAACTAGAAAAATAAACAGTATTAATATGCAAAACTTAAAAATCATGCTTACTTCTAATCTTAATTTAATTCACACTAATACCATTGTTTGTTGTAATTTAAATGTACACACAGTCTATTTTCTGCCAAATATATACCGCCAAATCGTTGCTGAAAAATGCTTCGTGCAATATATATATATATATGTATATATATATATATATATATATAAAGATATATATATATATATAAAGAATTCCTCAATTTAAAAAGAAACGACCAAGTGCGAGTCGGAGTCGCACACGAAGGGTTCCGTTGCACTAAACAATATTAAACTTATGTTTGTATTTCTCAAACACAATGTGAAAAACAAAGTAATTTCTGCGGTCGGTACCAAAAATATACCACATCTTAAAAATTACATAAGATATCTTATTCAAATCAATTTTTTGCAGAATTTTACACATGTTAGTTGAAAAGTTAGAGGGGGTGGGGGTACTCTTTTTAAGACTTTAGAAGCGCATATCTCACCAACTATTGACTTACATAAAAAAGTTATTTTGGAACTTTTATATCACTTTTAAAACCTATCTAACGATACCCCACACACCTGTGTGCACGGTATTTTTTCATCCCTCAGTTACATGTATGGAGTACCACCCTTAATATTATTTTCTTTTTATAATTCCACTATTTCATTTTATAGCGATTCATATAAGACACCTACCGTCCAAATTTCATCCATACAGTGCCATTAGTCTCCGAGTAAAATGGTTGTGGCAGACAGGCAGATGGACAGACAGACAGGGAGAAATTATAAGGGTTCCATTTATACCATTTGGCCACGGAACACTAAAAAGGGATACTAATTTTTAGGTCTTATATTGATAAAAAATTTGTAACATATGTTTCTTTGGTTATTATTAAAGTTTGGAAAAACTTCCATTGACAACGATAAAAAACTACTAGGAAAACATTATCTCCAAAGCCAGAACGGATAATTCATTTGAACAGACGTGGTATTATTGTGTGCTCTAAAGCCGGAAAGGATAGTTCATTTGAACAAACGTGGTATTTATAATACCATATTAAACTCCCGCGTGTCCTGAGATAGGCGACGTTACGATCCATGCAATCGCCATTTTCAACGTGAAAGAATAACAAATCGAAAAGCCATCAAATCTGATTGTTAAACTTAATTAATAGTTAATAGTCCGTGATAGATTCCAATAAAACTGTGAACAAATTGTTTTTTCACCAACGCCCTCATACTTAAATGAATGGCTTTGAAAGACCATTTAAAATATATGTAGTTTGTATGAAAATGTTATTATAAATAAAAACAACAATTGAAATTAAAATAATTTATCTGAATTCATATTGACGAACATCAAAGAAATAGTTTTAAAAAAACAGGCAGAAAAAATCTATAGAATTATGACAACGGACAAACACTATTTGGAATGTATTTACTAAACTTGTTTGTTTTCCTTGTCGGTTTTTTTCTGTTGAGGGGTACAAAAACTTCTTTTTAAGGTGCGTAGACTACACAGTTAAGAATAGCCAACACAATTTCTTTACGTGCGTCATAATGTAGATTGTAAATACTGATCAAGTAACTATATTATTTTAATTCTCCACGTTATATCGACAAAATAAAAATACACAAGCATATGCTGTGTAGAAAACTTTACTTAGCGGTAAAACTCGACTACGCAAATAAGAAAAAAATTTGGTAAATTAGAACTCATGCTATACTGATTTCTTTCTTATACTCGTATTTACTTGTAGCAGCTGAATAGCCAGCAGTTTCAGTAACGTAAACAAAAAATATACAGTAGCATACTGTGCACTGATAAAAACGTTAACTGAGCTTTTTGGATCATTAATGTTATTAAATTGAATGAAGTTAGCTGCTAGCGTGCCTTTGGGCATTCATTACATTATTTTGCTCCCGGAGACAAAGCAAATTTAATGAAATATTTGTTTACTATATGTCGCTCGCATATACAGAATAAATTGAAAAATACCACATTTGTTGAATATATTTGGCGTTAATTTTGTATAAATTCATTATTCACAATTAAATGAAACTACGTGATATAGTATTATTTCTACTTTCTTTAATTTCTTTAACCACGACCTAGGTTTCGTTGTATTACAACATCTTCAGGTGGGATATTAGCAAAGATTCTAATCTTTGCAATCTTTGCTAATATCCCACCTGAAGATGTTGTAATACAACGAAACCTAGGTCGTGGTTAAAGAAATTAAAGAAAGTAGAAATAATACTACATCACGTAGTTTCATTTAATTGTGAATATATTACGTAATAATAGATCATTGTATCTCGTAATTTCAGATCATTTTTCGTCTCTCCAGGTATTGTTCTGTCATAACCTTATTCATTTTTAATTACGTTGTTTACCTACATTTAAGCTAACAATTCTTATATAAAGATAATTCTACAACTAATAATTAATGGTAATATCTTACAAATTATCTCTTCTCAGCAACATTAGGCAGAAATCACTTAAAAGTCATTTAGTGAAGTTCTAACAATAATGCCTTACAACCGAAGCAACACTCAATATACCATATCCGGCAACCTTGCATTGTCTCAAATTTCCGCTCAAAAATTACGTTTCGATTTACGTGTTTTATGTTTCCACTTACAGAAGGTTGAATTCAAAGTTATGAGTTTCAATTTACGTTTTACCGTTGTGGTAGTAGATAACGTATAAGACGGCTTGTTAATTATATATACAGTTACGTAATGCATTATTAATTAAGGGCAATGAGCTATTTCTGTTTATGATATAAAGCAAGTAATTTTTTACGAGATAACGGATCATGGCCGCGCGTACGGTTTAATTTTTTTCGCATTTTGAACTGTATGTTAATTGAATAAAGTATTTAAAATATTTTTGCTAAATTAAATTCCATATTAGTGATAAAATGACGAGGTAATATTGTGTTAATAAAAAAAACTAATATTAAAATGGACTTGTTCAATGGAGTAATACTACTAAGTTACGAATAGACACGTTTATCAAATAATGACACTCTTATTGAAGCAGCAAACTTATAACATCATTGATAGTAAAATGGACTATTTAATGAAGTAATACTGACAATAAACACATTTATCAATTAGTGGCACTTTTATTGAAGCAGATGACTTATAACATCACTTATATTAAAATGAACTAGTTTAATGGAGTAATACTGTTAAGTTACAAATAAACACGTTTATAACATAATGACACTTTTATTGAAGCAGAAGACTTATAACATCACTTATATTAAAATGAACTAGTTTAATGGAGTAATACTGTTAAGCTACAAATAAACACGTTTATAAAATAATGACACTTTTATTGAAGTAGAAGACTTATAACATCGTTAATATTAAAATGAACTAGTTTAATGGAGTAATACTGCTAATCTACAAATAAACACGGTTATAAAATAATGACACTTTTATTGAAGCAGATGACTTATAACATCACTCATATTAAAATTAACTAGTTTAATTGAGTAATACTGCTAGGCTACAAATAAACACGGTTATAAAATAATGACACTTTTATTGAAGCAGAATACTTATAACATCACTCATATTAAAATGAGTTAGTTTAATGGACTAATACTGCTAAGCTACAAATAAACACGTTTATAAAATAATGACACTTTTATTGAAGCAGAATACTTATAACATCACTAGTATTAAAATGAATTAGTTTAATGGACTAATACTGTTAAGCTACAAATAAACACGTTTACAAAATAATGACACTTTTGTTGAAGCAACAGGATTAAGGTCTCTCGGAGAGGTATAAAAAATATAATTAAACCTTGTCTATTTGATCTTGATAATTTTCAGACAGTATGATCAAATAAAAAAAAAATTAAGGTTAAACAAATTTATAGACATAGCTTCATTGAAATTAAGATTATAACTGTATATGAATGGGTTACATTTCATATTTAATCACGTAATAATAATTATACGGACTATTTGGAATCACAGTTTATGATACCCTTGTCAAATTAAAAATATTGGTCAAGTGCAAGCTATAATAAAACAATTAGTATATTGTGTCAGCAGCTCCCCCCCCCCATAAATTATTAAAACCTCGATCGACCCATCTCTGCCCACCTGCTGCGATACCCGACGCCGATGGCATCAAGTGCCGTATTAAATCGCAAATGTGCGAAGCTGAGTGGGGAGCGTTTCGACTGAGTCAAATTAAAAGCTTTGAAAAACGCGTAAGGACAAAACGTTGTTTTTTGCATCGTGAGAAACTTTTTTGTCGAAAAACTTTCCCTCGAAAGCTAATGATTCAGCAGTTATAAGGATATAAACAGACAAATTGTTTATAGCTATTAATTGCGCTAGAATTTTCCAATCTTGACAATTTTGGCTCAATCTGTACCTAATTCTTAATATTAATGATTATTTTCATATTTTTCTCAGCTATCCTTTTGGTGATGAAGGTAGAGGAACAGCAAATTGGGTAAGGGACAGCAAATTTTAAGCGTTTTTCCTGGAAAATGTTAAATAAACTAATTTATATAAAATAATATATCATATGTATTGTTGAAATTTGTTACAATAAGTTTTCAATTGACACCCTACAATTTACCTCCTGAAACTAACCCTAAAATTCAAAATCTAACTTTAATACTTCGTGTCTATAATGAGGCCACCATATTCTCTGCCTATGCTAAATTTCAAACTTTTTCGTCTAATAGTTTTCGAGAAAACGCTTATGACAGACGGATGAACGGGCGGATACCGAAATAATTCTAGAAGTATTGAATATCTTTGGCGTTAATTTTATAGAAATTCATTATTCATAATTAAATTATTACTTATTACAATATCATCAGGTGGGCTATTAGCAAAGATACTTTGCTAATAGCCCACCTGAAGATGTAATACAACGAAACCTAGGTCGTGGTAAACTTAAAGAAAGTAGAAACAATACTACATCACGTAGTTTCATTTAATTATGAATTCTAGAAGTGTTACGTTTTGAAAACCCAGGAAATATTCAAAAGACTCAACGTTTTGTAATGGACAATCACTTATAGTCAGGTAGCGTCATAAAACTAAAGCAATAGTAGTAAAGACAGCGCGCTACACTACAGTTCAGCGTTATTAATGCATAAATTAGTTATGACATCTTATCGCATAAATTACAACGCATCCTTTACGACGAATTGCAATAGTGATATTTTGCATGTAGGATTTATTAATTGTAAATAGTATTTTGGAATCTAAAATGGCAACAAATTTAATACAAAAGAATAAGAGATTCAAATTGAATAGAATATTGTGAAAAAAAAATTGATAAAGAAAATTTAACATAATTTATCATTTAATATTACTTTCATGATAAAAGTTTCATTACAAATGTGTGGATTTTCATATACAGCCTTATTTTATTAAAATTTGACGTAATAAAATGATTGCATAGTATGCAATAATTTTGTTCAAGGATAGGATTTGTTCAACATATAATTACTAAACAAAAATTTATGCACATTTCAACTAATTTCAATAGATAATTACAAAATTCAATACATAATACAAATGTTCAATAGATAATTACATAACACAAATTTACATACGTTTCAACTAATTTCAATAGATAATTACAAAATTCAATACATAATACAAATGTTCAATAGATAATTACATAACACAAATTTACATACGTTTCAACTAATTTCAATATATAATTACAAAATTCAATAGATAATACAAATGTTCAATAGATAATCACATAACGGAAATTTATATACGTTTCAACTAATTTCAATAGATAATTACAAAATTCAATACATAATACAAATGTTCAATAGATAATTACATAACACAAATTTACATACGTTTCAACTAATTTCAATAGATAATTACAAAATTCAATACATAATACAAATGTTCAATAGATAATTACATAACACAAATTTACATACGTTTCAACTAATTTCAATATATAATTACAAAATTCAATAGATAATACAAATGTTCAATAGATAATCACATAACGGAAATTTATATACGTTTCAACTAATTTCAATAGATAATTACAAAATTCAATAGATAATACAAATGTTCAATAGATAATCACATAACGGAAATTTATATACGTTTCAACTAATTTCAATAGATAATTACAAACTTCAATAGATAATACAAATGTTCAATAGATAATTACATAACACTAATTTACATACGTTTCAACTAATTTCAATATATAATTACAAAATTCAATAGATAATACAAATGTTCAATAGATAATCACATAACGGAAATGTATATACGTTTCAACTAATTTCAATAGATAATTACAAAATTCAATAGATAATACAAACGTTCAATAGATAATCACATAACGGAAATTTATATACGTTTCAACTAATTTCAATATATAATTACAAAATTCAATAGATAATACAAATGTTCAATAGATAATCACATAACGGAAATTTATATACGTTTCAACTAATTTCAATAGATAATTACAAAATTCAATAGATAATACAAATGTTCAATAGATAATCACATAACGGAAATTTATATACGTTTCAACTAATTTCAATAGATAATTACAAACTTCAATAGATAATACAAATGTTCAATAGATAATTACATAACACTAATTTACATACGTTTCAACTAATTTCAATATATAATTACAAAATTCAATAGATAATACAAATGTTCAATAGATAATCACATAACGGAAATGTATATACGTTTCAACTAATTTCAATAGATAATTACAAAATTCAATAGATAATACAAACGTTCAATAGATAATCACATAACGGAAATTTATATACGTTTCAACTAATTTCAATAGATAATTACAAAATTCAATAGATAATACAAATGTTCAATAGATAATCACATAACGGAAATTTATATACGTTTCAACTAATTTCAATAGATAATTACAAAATTCAATAGATAATACAAATGTTCAATAGATAATTACATAACACAAATTTATATACGTTTCAACTAATTTCAATAGATAATTACAAAATTCAATAGATAATACAAATGTTCAATAGATAATCACATAACGGAAATTTATATACGTTTCAACTAATTGGACAACACTGAATATTATTTTACTTAGTAATCATCGTCTAATGACTTCCTTAATTTTAAAGCAAAATACAACAAATTCTTCCTATGATTTCATCGTTGTTTGGCGCTTGAAATATATTTTTCGAACTAAGAATACAGCTATAAACGTTGCTAGACAAAAACGATACATCACTAGAGAATCGCTAAGTACCAAACTTAGTATCAAGCCATCAGTGTAAGTTAAATATTTGACGACAATAGTTTTAATATTACGTTTTTATCATATTTATATTTAATTTAGCGAAATTTGTTATTTGTATATTCTAAGCTAATTTAGCGATGTTATTCTTCAGTATTTCCACAGTAACAAATTTTAAAATTAAAATTTATTATTAAAATTTATTATTAAATTAATAAGATAGTTATTGCTAATCTTCAGAATGTACTTGGAGTACGAGTATAAAAAAATATCACTATTTTGCACTTTCTTTAACAAAATATTTTTTTTAAATTTAGAGTAAAAGATCGAAATTAATTATTTTTTCTTTATTCCTGTATAACATCTTATTTACATTTTTATTTATCAAAGTCCAATATCTTTAAAAAGTCCTTCAAAAACTATCGAGTGAAAATCATTTTGAAAACGTGATTCGATGGGAAAATGTGAAAATATTTCGAAATATCATAGGGACATAAAATGATCACAGGAAAAATAAGACAAACTTTTTTATTGTCGTTTAGTTTTTCGATTTTAAAATTATTTTTTCATATTTTGAGTGCACGAATCTTATTTTCGAAAAACAATTATTTTTTACTATCTAAAAATTAAGGGTGTATTATATAAAAAAAAATTAAAACCCGATTTTTTTCTGTAAAATTTACGTAAACATTTAGGAAAAAACTTTTTACTAACAAAAAATAAAAATATTATTTTACGTGTAAAATAAAAACATTACTTCACTCACACATTTGCTGGTACCAACTTGATTTTTTTACTTATAATTAAGAGAAACGAAAACACGCATTTAGTCATTTTTTTATTGATCTCAGTGTTCATCATAATTAAAACTATCAAAAATTAGATTTTAAATGCAGTAAATCGTAAACAGAAAGTCTATACGTCTTCCTTGTTTCGTTTATGGACTGTCCATAAAAAGACTGGCCATAAGTGGATGTCAACGTAGACACATAACATCTTATGCAACGATAGTAACTAAACTGTTGTCAACGTGAAGGATACGCTCTGAATACGGCTTTCAACAGTATAATATGCATATGTGTCGGTGTATCGCGAATGTGTCGGTGATCAGCTGTCAAAAGTTTGTTCGATCGCCTCTCAAGGCAAGCTAACGGTCCCCACGTCCGGTCCGGTTACGTCAAATCCGATTTATGCTAATCGAATACGTATATCCGTTACATAAACTTTACACATAAATTAATGAGCATACACAGTAATTTAAAAATCGTATGTATAGTTAAAACTTCGCAATTAATGAGTTATACTAATGAATCGTTTTGGCTATAATTTTCAAACAACAATTTTGACTTTCATATTTTATCAATATTTCACATTTTGGAAGTTCCATAACCGAAAGATCCTTATTGCTTTCGCTCAGTTGTTCGTCTGTCTATCGCCAACTTCTGAATTATAAGGGATATCTGTATAAAATTTACGTTATGTATAAAAATTTGGATACAAAAATATCCATAAAGTACACAAGCATGTGATGTATCCTTTGAAAGGGCATTTTAAGCGTAGTTTGGTTATATATATATATATATAATTTTTTCTATTTTTAATTTGAACTCGCGATAATCGAAAAGTACACGAAAATTGTGTGCCTGTTTTGTCTTTTAAAGCGCTCGAGGTAAAAACTAAATTAATCTACAAATGAACTGTCTTAGATTATAACTACAGATAAAGAAAACTAAGTAAATAAGCAATTATGAAATTTGCAATAGCATATTAAATAAATTCGGAATTGTATTTACTAATAAATGGTACGGAATGAAGAATGAAGAAATAAAAATGGAGATGAAGACATATACATAAAGCACACAGGCACGTGATATATCCTTTCAAAGGGATATCACGTGCCTGATATATGAGTAAATTTATCATTTTTTATATATGAGTAATTTATCTTTTAGATATATGAGTAAATTTATCATTTTTTATATATGAGTAATTTATCTTTTAGATATATGAGTAAATTTATCATTTTTTATACATGAGTAATTTATCTTTTAGATATATGAGTAAATTTATAATTTTTTATATATGAGTAATTTATCTTTTAGATATATGAGTAAATTTATCATTTTTTTAAATGTTTAATTTGAATTCGCGATAACCGAAAAGTAGGTAAACATTTTCTGCCTATTTTGCCTCTTAAAGCGCTCGAGGTAAAAATTAAATTAGTCTACAAATGGACTGTATTAGATTATAACTACAGATAAAGACTAAGTAAATAAGCAATCTGAAATTACATATTAAATAAATTCGGGAATGTATTTAATCACAAATGGTACGAACAATTTCATAAAAACAACTTATCAAGCAAGAGTAGGACAAACGTTATGAGAGTTCTAAGTTGTTTATTCAAACAATAATAATGCTTTATTCGAAACAATAAATTACTTCATTATTTTCAAAAAACATGCCTCTATATTATAATTTTAATGATCTAGTCAAATCTCTATTTATTTGCGATATATATTTATTTATACTTACAAACATTTCTATATATTTACACTTACAAACATTTCTACAAATTAAAAAAAAGTTACAATCGATTAAAAAAAAGCCAACCTTGACACAACTGTCCCTGGTGTCGACATCGACTCGAGACGAGAGCGCGTCGCTCCGTCTCGTTATTGATACATTTTTTTTTCATCTCGCTCGGAGCTATTCGTTCCCGAGCTACGCCCAGGGCTATAATTACCGACATAACGGAGCGGAGGCCGAGCCCGTTAAACCCGCTATAGCATCGGCGGACATACCGATACGCGAGTATGCATTTTTATATTTATACATTTACGAAATAAACCGGCTCAGTGCGGAAGTGTAAGCAGAATTCGGCGCGACGATTGCGAGATAATCATTTTTAGAATTTCTCCGTCGACTTTGATTCATTATGAGAGAACGAGTTGTACATTCTTCTACATACATATTTATAAAATTCTGTGTTTTAAACATAAATATAGCAGTAACTATTCGAATTTTATACATAAATATCTCAGTAACTATTCAGTGTTTTAAACACAAATATATCAGTAACTATTAAACATAAATATATCAGTAATTATTCAGTGTTTTAAACACAAATGTATCAGTAACTATTCAGTGTTTTAAACACAAATATATCAGTAGCTATTAACATAAATATATCAGTAACTATTCAGTGTTTTAAACATAAATATATCAGTAATTATTCAGTGTTTTAAACACAAATGTATCAGTATCTATTCAGTGTTTAAAACACAAATGTATCAGTAACTATTCAGTGTTTTAAACACAAATATATCAGTAGCTATTAAACATAAATATATCAGTAACTATTCAGTGTTTTAAACATAAATATGTCAGTAATTATTCAGTGTTTTAAACACAAATGTATCAGTAACTATTCAGTGTTTTAAACATAAATAGATCAGTAACTATTCGAATTTTAAACATAAATATATCAAATATTGAATATATTTGGCGTTAATTTTGTAGAAATTCATTATTCGCAATTAAATGAAACTACGTGATGTAGTATTATTTCTACTATCTTTAATTTCTTTACCACGACCTAGGTTTCGTTGTATTACAACATTTTCAGATGGGATATTAGCAAAGATTAACTCTTAGGAACAATCTTTGCTAATATCCCACCTGAAGATGTTGTAATACAACGAAACCTAGGTCGTGGTAAAGAAATTAAAGATAGTAGAAATAATACTACATCACGTAGTTTCATTTAATTGCGATAAATATATCAGTTACTATTCGAAATTTAAACATAAATAGATCAGTAACCATTCGAATTTTAAACATAAATATATCAGTTACTATTCGAAATTTATACATAAATATATCAGTAACTATTAAACATAAATATATCAGTTACTATTCGAAATTTAAACATAAATAGATCAGTAACTATTCGAATTTTAAACATAAATATATCAGTTACTATTCGAAATTTAAACATAAATATATCAGTAACTATTAAACATAAATAGATCAGTAACTATTCGAATTTTAAACATAAATATTCGAATACAAAGTGCACAATATTTTCAAAATATATAACGAAGTTACAATACTTAGCGAAATTGTTTAGTACCTTCCTTCGTAAAAGAATCATCCTCTTAAATACTTCGAATGAGATCCTGTATAATTAGAGAGAGTTTATTATAAAATGATGGTGAAAAGTACACCATATTTAGCTCTAGTTGAAGACTGAAAGACGGCGTATATTCTAGTTCTAAAGATCTGTGTATATGTACTCTAGATCTGTAAATTTAATTTAAAGCTGTATTAACACTGACGAGTTCATGGAAGTGTTTTTTTATTATCCATATTTTTTTAGGGTTAACTACCTCAAAAGAAAAATAGCAACTATAGGATCACTTTGTTGTGCATCTGTCGGTCTTTCAAGACCCTTTTTCTCAGGAACCCGTGGAGGTACGAGTATCAAGTTGAAATTAATTTTTAATACTTAGGTTCTTAGGTCCTTTGGAGCTGTAAAAAAATCAAGCTTCATAGTTAACGCGATCACGAAGAATCTTAACAATACGGCCATCTAAGCCGTATATTTTGACCATCAATATATGCGGCGTAAATGGCCGTATAACCCGTATAACCGTACATACAAATCAAAACCTATAGGGCACTTGCCGTTAACCTAGAATCATAAAATTTGGCAAGAAGCTATGCCTCACGGCCCAAATAAACGTCAATAAAAAAATCTGAAAACAGTTAATTTTGTGTAACATGAAAAAATATTATTTTTTAAACATGCGCCAGTAAACAACAGAGAAGGCAATATATTTTCGTTCCAAAAATCAACATTTTGTAAATAGTTTAATAGGAATATTATGTACCATTAAATGTTTATAAATGCCTTAATGTGTCGTGTTCCCACTAGGAGTTCCACTTGTGCTTGACAGGTTTTTTTATGGTACATAAAAAGTTGAAAACCATTCAATTATAACTTTTTATCGAAATGTAAATAAATATTTACAATTAAATATTTTTGTAATCTATCTTTAAACGAACCTCTTATATGTATGTCGGAGATGAATAGTTACGAACGTAGAGTCAAATTCGGATCTTAAAAAAGCAATACAGATTGAAAATTTTTTATTTACTATATTCATTGTAGATATACAACAATAACTTTTAAATTTTTTTTTCAATAATTACAAGTAGTTAAATTCGCCAAATATTTGCGCCGTTAATAACTGAAGTTCGCGGTAGCCCCAATATTTTAAATACATTTTTGGTTAATAATTTTGCATTTAAAAAAAGGTGTGCCGACATCTAAGATTCATACTATTTACGTAGTTAGTAAAGAACAAAAAATGTAGAAATAAATCGAGTGCAAAAAAGATAACTTTATAAAGATACAAAGACAATATGTATTTAAACGTATGAATATCTGCAGAATGTAGTGATGTATATCTAATAAAAACAGGCAAAGACATTCGGTGTTCTCACATTTAAGGTTTAAACTATTTATGAATTTAATAAAGAACAAAAATGTAAAGTACCGAGTGCAGAGAAGTAAACGTTACGCGTATTACTAGACCAGCAATTTTGGTAAAGCGTTATGCAGTACGTTATATAATTTTAATAACATATGACAACACTTTACATGTCTATTGTGACATTTACCACAAATTAAACATTAAGAACCTATCCGCCTTTTATTTTGAACGTCGGTATAGTCTGACAGTCGGTAGACTCAGACTATACTTAGTAGATTAGGCTAGTAGTCAGCAATTTTCTTTTCAACAAAAATAATTAGTGTAACTATATTGAAAATTATAAAATACATTGTTTACGTTACGTTCACGTATGTGAAAATCTAAGTAGAATTCGTAACCATAACAAAGCTCTATCCTGTCCTTAAATACACCTTAATATAAGTGTGGATTTTGATAAGAATTCGGAACTGGAAAATTCGAAATAATTTATAATACGTGCTAATTTAAGGGAACTAATATTTTTATACGCCTCTTGGCTTGTTAAAGCAAAATTTATACAAAATAAGTTGTATACTCATAATATGGATTCTTAAGATATTGTTTTTCCTTCGGTTAATGAAGATATTAAACTAATAAACAAAAAATTTGGCAATTTTTTTTAATTCATAGTACTAAATATAAGGTATAAATTTTTAATAAGTTATTAAAAAAAACGTTTTCATTAAGACGTTATAAACTGTCATCATCCGTAGCTACAAATCCGCCGTTTACATGTTTTGTTTTAAATATGCAGTGAAATTATTGAAAGTAAACTAATAAAAAAACTTGATTTTAACTGCTGAAATTACGTATACGGAAGCAAACAGAAATGAGGTTAACAGAAGAGAAACAAACCCAAAGACACAAAAAGAAGTTGTCGTTTATGACCACGTTTATTTCCAGATATTAAAGATAATTTACTGTTATTCCAATTTTTTTTCAAAAATGTAATGTGATAAAATTTATAACATTAAGTCTTTTAAGGTCATTACTACATTCCGATTGCAATATCATTGATAGATTACAGCGATTAGAAGACATTTACGGCTACAAACAATAAATTATCACTTTAGGCTTATAAGGTAAATGAAAGTGAAAAGAAAGTGACGAGGTTGCTGGTAGATACGGCAAGACTACTTATGGAGAACATCCTACGTAGGTTATGAGAGCTTTTTAAAACAAAAGTCACTTTCTATAAAGATAGATTTTCTCAATTACACAGGATAAATTAAGAGACCAACAGGATAAATTAAGAGACCAACAGGATAAATTAAGTGACCACATTGATTTTTAAAAAATCTGACAATCCAGTCAGTTTATACAGATGTAAATATATGTTTTATATCTAAAGTTTATTGTGAAAAACTTTTTCAAAATAGTATTTATAGTCTAATTTCTTTTCTTTTTCCTTTAAATAAGTAGAAATCATTCAACTCAGTCCGTTCGTATTTCTAGAATTTTAATTCGATCAGCCTCCTACTCCCTAGTATCCATCCGACGTTCAGAAATATCTCAAGGTCTACGAAAAAAATTGATTAAACCTGCACAAAAACTGTTCAGAATGAAATCGGCAAAACAAAGGGATTTTTTGTGAACAGTTGGAAATCCTAGAAAAACACACGACTTAAAACTATATTATCTTTTTTTAGGACCGTTTTATTTCATAATTTATCTTAGGCGACTGCTTATTTTACACAATAACTGTCGAAGCCTACAAAATAATTTATTGCGAATCCACATACAAAAAATAAGGTTTCCAAGAGACTTTTGATGAAAAACTTGTTGTAATAACATTTTTGTAACAGCTCAAAATCACGCAAAGGATGGAATAAAAAGAAATCTTCTCTCGTTTTAAACGTCAACATATTTTAGATGACGTGTACGCCAGTAGTAAGAATGTTGAAAATTGAACATTTGATATCGCCCAGACCAGAAAATTTTTCTATGGTTCCATATAAGATTGAAATTACACTCGTGTATACTTACGAGCAGCTTTAATTACTATCGTAGCAGAACGTAGAGTGCAATTTATATAAATTAAGTCGCAAAAAGGTGGAGATTTTAATTTGTTTTAAGCCTTGTTGCACGAAAGTAAGACCTTAGTAAGATGACGAAGTGTTGTTTTGGTACATAATACTGTCGAAACCAGCTATGAGACTTTTTTCTTGCTCTTTTTATTTATATATTATTTCTGTTTTATCAAATAACATACAAAAAAGATCTAAATATATACACTAAGGGAGCATCAACAAGTTAATAAAAATAATTTAGTTGCCTCACCATCAAAGCTTATATAATGTAATTCAAAGCTTAAATAAGGTGAAGATTAATTAATTCAAAGTTGTTTCTACAACAAATTTGTTCAAAGTTTTCACTAGATCATAGTTGCGAAGAAAAACATATATTCAGATACAAAAAATGCCAATTAATGCAAAATTAGGAGTGTTTCAACAGTATATGGTATTCTGGTAATATTGTTTTTGTCACGTTTGTGGAAACTACGACTTGAAAATATACAGATATTGTTCGTATTTCCTCTTAAAAATTATTAATTTTACGGTAAAACAGGTCATCTCATTCAATGTTAATAATTTCGTTTCAAAAATGTCCAAGGATAGATGTTGAGAAACAATATCGTTATGCAATCGGCACATACGAATTATGGGATTATAAAAAGAGGTATTATAATTATAAACTTGTACGGGATCTGAATCGAGTGTTGATGTTGAGTAGAGAGAGGAAATAGGGACAATCAACATGTAAATGTGTGATTTTATTTACTATTTATATATAATATACATATATACATATATATATATATATATATATATATATATATATATATATATATATATATATCAGCACTTTTTCTCCGTGTAGCTAGTGATTACAAGTTCAATATATATAGTTGGATTTTTATACTCTCGTCTAAGGTGATGTCAGAATTAATTTGTTTGATGAATACAGAACTCATTTGTTTGTACGAATATAATTTCTTTAACTAAACACAACACGTTATGGGAATTTATTCAAGGAAAACGATCAATTTTTAGGCGTTTGATGCAGACGACCATTTTTTAAATGCTTGTCAAAAAGTTCCACTATTTAAGTCTAATATTTTATAGAAATTCCTTATTCACAATTAAATGAAACTACGTGATGTAGTATTATTTCTACTTTCTTTAATTTCTTTACCACGACCTAGGTTTCGTTGTATTACAACATCCTCAGGTGGAATATTAGCAAAGATTCATATTAGCAAAGATTTAAAGGCTTTTTTGTAGTCTAATATTTTAATAAAACTTAGCCTTAAATTTAACTTAATTTTTTTAAGTTTATTGAATTATAGACAACTGACATCCTGTATAAGTAAATATGCAAACATCAAATAACTACAATTGATTCAATCGGTTTTACCGTTGCAAGAACAAGAATATCGTAAAATGTTACGAGCAACTGAATTTCACCTTAGAGGAGAGAAACTGGCATGAGATAAATTATGACTAAATCTAGCTTTTGTATTCAAACAATAGGCGGACCAATATGAATCAACATTAACCGCGTAGTCTAATCTCTAAAATCCTAATCATCGTAGCAAATTACGAAAAAGCATTGAGTTTTCATTCTTAAAGCTTTGATGAGATGAATATATGTAGATATGATACCGTAAACAATAATCGGCGTAGCATCTGTTGATTGTATGTGGATAATAAGAAACAAAAATACCTAAAAATAAGAAACAAAATTGGTGGAGACTAATACAATCATACGAACTATTTCTCCACATTTGTGTTTTCTGATATTGCCTTAAAATAAGTGTTTTTTTCTAAAAAGTTGATGAAATATTTTGTTTTAACTTAATTACATTGAAATATTGCAAAATAGGTTTTCAAATACATGTTTATTTTTCTTTAAAGGCTTTTTGTTGTTCATGTTTAGAATGATATACAAAATGATGGAAATTGATTATCATATTTAATTTTATGTCAAATCTTTCTGACTCGGAGTTAATATCAAGCTACCAATAAACAAACTGAATAATGCATTTATTATGAGAATATCAAGATACGGTAATGATAGTTGAAAAAAAAAATTAAAATGGAAAATGACTAATAACATTTATATTAGAATAGAATAAAAACAAACAATACAATCCGAGCAACGTGTTGAATTATGTTTTTTTAGTAATTATTTTATTTAAAAGTTTATGATTTTTTTTATTTTATGAATTGTTTACTGTTTAGTAAGTACTATACTGTTATTATGCATATATCGATTACAACACTGAATGCAAGAAAATTGTTCATCGATAACATCACATGGCCATATTAAAAAATAAGTATTAATCCACTATTAAGAAATCTTTTCTAATAGTATTGCACACCGAAACTAAACTACAATCAGAATCCTACGCAATACAACCAATATAGACCAATAAATACCGAGCTGTTAAGGTGAAAATGATTAATTTTCGCAATTACCCAAGCGTTGAATTTTTATATTCCTACTTCACAACAGTAGAAATAAAAGCAAGTCACGCACGTGATGAAACAACATTCAACGCACGGTCAATTAGTGTTAATTCAATTAGTTCGGATTTATAATTATCGTGCTAGGAATTGTGTCTTGAGCATGAATGCTGCATTCGTCATTTTCGCACGGTTGTGAAATGTCGAAGGCGGTCTATGTAGACGTGAGCATTGCTCTGGAATGTTTGTTCGCTTTTGACATTTCTGTAAGGTCAGATGGTTGGAGTTAATGAGCATCTTTTTAGTTGCAATTTAATTCAATTATCAGCTTTTTTCTTTTCTAAGACGTGCCTATGTCACTATACGCCATTAATTCTGTAACTACAAAAAAATAAAGAAGAGGTTATTGAACTTGTAGTATTTGATGAGAAAATAACATACAATTAGTAAATGTAAACGAAATTATTAAAATTATCATGTCTGATTGAATTTTAACGAGTACGATATTGAAATATAATAAGACAAAAGTATTTCTTTTACACTATTATAATTTTGAAACTTTCAAGAAAAATTAAGTTAAATATTGTTTTACAATACATTATTGATAGGGTTCGAGTTCAAAACTGACGAGTTAAAATGTTGTATGGGCGGTATATGTGAGAGTTGTGAAATAATATGGAATAGATATTTATTTCACAACTCTTTTGTACGAATAATTACAAACAAAAGAGTTTTGGAACATACTTTTATTCCATAAAAAGTACTCAGAAACCGGCCATTAGTCGGCCATTTCAGTTTTTATATTTCAGTTCAGAATTTAGAACCAAATATTATTCTTTTATATTCTCTATTTACGAACTAGTATATGATAACAGTGATCGTAATTTTTGTCTATTTTCTCCAAATTCTACAATTATCTATAAATATATGACTTTATACATATATGTTCTTTTAAGATGTTAAACTATGAAAATATTTTTGTAGTTTCATAAAGTTTAAGAAGCAAATGACGTACATAACTGCCAATTTTAAATGCAAAACGTTTGAAAGGTACTGTATCTCCTATTTTAATACGTGTTAGACTTATTTAAAGCCCTTTTCAAAGTTTATCCTTTAGCCAAGCCTGGGTTTAATCCGAGCGTATTTTGTTGCTCGTATTTCCCATGTTTTACTTCATGGTTACGTATACCTATTACGTTATTTATGACACGTAGAGACCAGATTATCTGGAGAAACTTTTGATAGTTGTCAAGGTCGAGGGGAAGCGACCACGAAGGTGCGCAGATAACTGCTGGTCAAATCACGTTAAGATAGTCATAGGTCTCTCAGTGACAATAGCTATTAAATAGCCTAAGTTAAGATAGGCAATGTTGGAAATAAACAATTCGTGAGTATCGTATTTATATTTATGGTTACCATACATAATACTGATTTCCTAAATTTCGTTCATTTATCAGGAATGTCACATTATTTTCGCTTTATGTGCGATTTAATTAAGTAATTTTCAATTAAAACGAAGATAACACGTAACGCTGCCCTAATCTATGTAGGTTTTGAAGCTAAATCCAGTCAAATGCGCAATCGTGTTCATTCCGTTCATCGATCAAGCCCAATTGCAACATTTAGCTGAGTCACGCTGCTACATTTAACTACATGGAATGAGTTGTATATTTAAATTATAATTGGTACACAGGTAGGTCGTAGTACGCCAGTGCGGACGATGCCGTACAAAGGCGCGCCGCTCTGATTGGCAGCTGCCGCACCTCTTGCGTGCGGTGAGAGTGGACCCCGCCCTGGATAAAGCGCGTTATGTTCTTGTGTAGAAATTTGTATTAATATTCCGCATGGAAGACTGGAGTACCCTTAGGAGAATATAAATTGTTTATATTATTCAATTGGTAAAGTTTATTTTATGCAGACTTGAATTAGCAAATGGCCTAAATGCCTTAGTGTTATCGAAATCACACGACGATGCTGTGCTTCGTCACTATTCGGAGTCATGCTAGTTATAAAACAAATTCTGTCTATTTTTTTCATATAAAAAGTATAATGGTTGGAAATTAAATATTATTTTAGATAAATAAATAGATATAAATTTCGGTTTTTAAATACACGTATTAAAATATAAGCATTAGTTACACTTAAGAGATATTTTATCCTGATGGGTTAGATCAATTGTTTTTATTCCGATAGTATTACACTAAGGATAAGGGATTTTTAATACTTGTAATAAATAACTACGTAAACATATAAAAAGTATAATGGTTGAAAATTAAATATTATTTTCAATAAATAAATTGATATAAATTTCGGTTTTTAAATACACGTATTAAAAGATAAGCATTAGTTACACTTAAAGAGATATTTTATCCTGATGGGTTAGATAAATAGTTTTTATTCCGATAGTATTACACTAAGGATAAGGGATTTTTAATACTTGTGATAAATACTACGTAAACGTAAAAGTATAATGGTTGGAAATTAAATATTATTTTCAATAAATAAATGAATATAAATTTTGGTTTTTAAATATACGGTTTAAAATATAAGCATTAGTTACACTTAAGAGATATTTTATCCTGATGGGTTAGATCAATTGTATTTATTCCGATAGTTTAACGACGCTAAGGATAAAGGACTTTTAATACTTGTGAGATTGTGTGTTGTATTGTTCTTTGCTTTTCCTCTATGCGACATTCATAAAGCAAGATCACTCTAAGTTCTCTTCGTGGAATGTTCATATTTTGTTTGTTCTTAACTCGATAAAACTCGGTTGAAACTCGATGAAACAAGGTTTTAACTGTAGAGAAGATCGAACGCCGCGTTCTTTACACGCATATACACAGTATTCGGGAATAAGTGTCGGGCAAAGAAAGACCTTATGCATTGACCGAAAAATAGTTGATTGTCGTTAAAATAAAATTGAAAAGATCACTTTTTTTCAGAAAATTGAAAATAATATTCATAATTATTTGCCATCTTTTTCGTACACACGATACTTGCGTACATTATTCAGCGCCGCTCAGGGGAATAACCTGCGAACAGCTGCGAAGACACCTAGCTACCCGGGTACGCACTGCGCTCCAGGCAAGTATTGAGTGTATTAAAAAGAGTTATATGTTATATTTTGCACTCAATTAGAAAAAAGGCATGTTTTATGTTTTATTTCAATGACAATTTATTCCGTTATAACTAACGAATAGCGTCTTTTATTGTCCGACATTTTTTCCCGGACACTTGTATAAACCTAACCAAAGATATTCATGAAGTTTCTGTAACGTACCAAGCATAGCTGAAAAAGTGGGCTATGCTATACTGCATAAAGATTCTCTCACAAATATGAATTTTTTTTATTAGGATCTTCACGTTGTAGTTTTCTACATTTTGACTTCAATAAATAAGAATCCTAAGTGGCCAGGCTATCAGATCGACGTTATATTGTAAAATATCAAGATTTTAAGATACAATATATGCAGATTGCTACGCACGATACGAATGAAAATGTAAAAGAAATAAAGTTCCATTATCGTCTCTGTCTGTAATATTTCTGTAAAACGTCAGGAGAAGCAAGTGCACGTTGAATAAACAGGAAAGATCCTAAAATTACGTTTTTTTCCAATCATTCGTAATATAAAATAAACAATATTATTGTAAATGAATTCATAAGATAATTATTAAAGAACAGTCGTATATTTTCCATTATATAAAATCTAATTGCTAAGGATACTTATGAATTAGATAGATACGACTTATTGATCTTTAAATCACCGTTAATTACAATATTCAAGCCTTCCTCAATAAAGTTTTACGACAAAAACATACTTCAATTTAATCGTTAACTTTATTACAACAGTTCATTGACACGACACAATAAAAACCGAGCCTGACAAATTCAAATCAAAAACACAGCATCGAAAACGAACTCATCTGCTCAATATCTTCAACGCTGTCATCAAACAAATACCAAATCGCGATATAACGAAACCAAAACTGATGCCCTCAATGATAATGCTGTAGCTACCGCCAGTTAATGTTATACTGCCATTGACCGCGGTACTTGCGCTCGACTCTACCTGTACTCTGCACAGGTAGAGCTTGTACTTCTCGTACTTGCCTACGATTATTGCGTTGTATACCTTGCGTTCGATCGGACGTCTAACTGTAAAAGCAATATACATTCCATAAATTTATTATTGCAACGTTGCGTAGTCAAACATTCCATAAATATATTATTGCGTTGCAAAGGATGAATTTATTGTATATTTATGTGAACAAGTGTTTCAGCTAAAAACAGAATATATGCAGGAAAGTACTTGATAACGTATATGTATTAAATCAAAGGGGACTGTGCTAGTAGACTAAAATTTTTTTTTAATTTAAAGTATTTTAGAAATTGGATCTGAAGCTTCAACATTTTATCGTCACATTTTGTATACAGATTCTTTGACAGATTGATAATTTCAGCAGTAACAGTTTATCCTACAAATGTACATACTATGTAATATAAATATTACTTTGAATATGGAGATGAAGAATTTTTTCTTTAAATATGAAGAATTTTTAAGGCGGATTTCGTGATTATAGAATTAGGGCGATTTTATGTCGAGCTTTTATAGACCAAACCATTTCAAAATCTGAGTATTTTTACGAAGTTTCTCGCTATATAGAGTTGTTTAAATAACGACTATCGATAAACTAGTTTAGAATCTTTATTATAAAAACAATGCTTATTTTAGTACCAGTTGCTATGAAGATTGGAGTAGAGTTTTCAATAATATCTCTAGAATCAATTCACATAAAAAATTCTAAAAACTACTTTAGAATCTTCATTATAAAAAATGCTTATTTTAGTAACAGTTGCTATGAAAATTGGGGTAGAGTTTTCAACAATATCTCTAGAATAATTTTACATAAAAAAATCTAAAAACTACTTTAGTCTTCATTATAAAAAATATTTATTTTAATAACAGTTGCTATGAAGATTGGAGTAGAGTTTCAACATTATCTCGAGAATCACTTTACATAAATAATTCTAAAAACTACTTTAGAACCTTCATATCTTCCCATCTCTACTCTCTTTTTTTTATTTTATATCCCACATAAATACGAATTTTAAAATGATTCCTTTATTTTATTTACTTAACTCCTCTACGTTTCTATAAAAATATTTTTAGTGTTATCTATTGAAATATACGCGGATTAATACGATTTATCATTACGTCAAATTTCAAATGTATACATCAAACCGTTTCTCTAAACACGAGTAAACTAATAAAGGTTCCCTTTTTTTCTTTTTAGGTACTGAACCATAAAGAGTCCAAAAATATTTCACATTTGATTTTGATCTACGGACAATGACACCTTTTCTGAATCTATAAAAATATGTTGATATCCAACTTTGCTTTGGATGAGGAGGTATATTTTACGTCACCGATTTTTACTTTCGTAATTAATCGATTATGAAAATATATATACGTGGTTGCATAGGGTTAGTTATCTTTAATATACCCGTTCTTTAATCATTTAATAACGGGTACATCAAAGATAATTCGTAAACAATTATAAGAATTGAAAATTGCACTACAGCTTTTTAAACGTAGAACTGGTAAGGACCAAGTTATTTTTAACATAACACTTAACGTACCAGAATGATCGATGTTTTTACGGATTTAATTTTAGGCGTAGTCGAATACAGTTAACACGAGAGGTTACGTATTTCTTGCCAGTATTTCTTCAATTTGATTATGGTCTACGTAGATAGCGGTGTCAGAATTGGTTGCGTATTCGCTTCCACTTGCGTTAGAGCGAGAGAACGTAAGATATGCTTTTTTCGTCAAGTAATATGTGTTGAGTATCCTAGAAAGATGCATTGACTCTGTTCAATTATTTGTAGAGTGCGGCTTCGAATCATAACTTGTTTTTTCTGTTCATATCGTGAGTAATACGATAGAGGTGCATGAACATTGACCTCGTAACAGTTTTTTTATTTTGTTTCTATATTTTCGGTAAGTTTACGTTGCTTTTTAGATAGTTTCATCTAAATCAAAGAGTTTGATAATAGGCTGAATATAACTCCAATATTACATTTTCGCAACTGCAATAATCAACATTTTATTTTTATTTTGAAAGTGAAACATTGTCTGTATTTTAGTTGAAATGATAAGTCTTTATAATAGGCTGAATATAACTGCAATATTACATTTTTGCAACTGCAATAATCAACATCTTATTTTTATTTTCAAAGTGAAACATTGTCTGTATTTTAGTTGAAACGATGTCTTGATAATAGGCTGAATATAACTGCAATATTACATTTTCGCAACTGTGATAATCAAAATTTTATTTTGTATTTTGAAAGTATAACATTTTCTGTATTTTAGTTAAAATGCTAACGGACAATTCCGTGATGTTTCATTCATATGAAATGCTATCTTGACGCCACCTGCCGATATGTCGATAAAAGCATAATACTGTCTTGATCAAGAGAGTGTCCTAGGGTATGTAAAGTTATGAATTTCATAAGTAATATATATATATATACACACACATATATATATATATATATATATATATATATATGTATATATATATATATATATATATATATATATATGTGTATGTGTGTGTGTGTGTGTGTGTGAATAAGTTTGTTCTTTTGTACGTCTGCTACTAACGTGATTTCAACAATTATAGGAGTCACTATTAGCATAACTGTATCATATACCCAGACTATCATATAACGATCAGAAAGCTTTAAGATTTTGTTGAAATTAATAAATAGAGAAACTTTTATTCTATTTATAAAATGTGGCATTCCAGAAATGCCTTTTTAAAATATTTGTTAAAAATACGAATTCAATTCAATTGAATTCAGATTATATTTATATTGACAAATTCATGCAATTGTTTGTACAATTCTTTTTAAAAACTCAAAAAAGACAAACAAAACACATCGAAAGCTCGGTGACTCTGCATAACGCTGTAATGGTACTCTTAATTATGCAGTAGGAAATGAAACTTGTCTGTCACAGAGCGATTAAGCAAAAGTGAATGTGCCAATGGAAAGGGGCAGCGGGTAATGTACGCGGAAGAACATAATAGAAATAGAAGATGAACACGAGACAAAGCTACAGTGTAATTGGGAATGAAATAGAATTCATTGTAAATTTATTCAAAGCAAATTAAAAAAAACAATTCTAAGTAAGATTGACAGAATGATTGATTTAAAAATGATTTAGGAATGGTTTAAAAAGAAATATCGTATCCATATAAGTATCTTTGTTTCTACATCGTAGTCTGAAATTAAATAATTATTTCAAAGATTTCGAATTTATATTAGAACAAATAACAGGCATTACATAAATGTATCGAATAGAAAGTATATTGGATAAGTAATGTTGAAAAACATTTCGTCTGCTTTATGTTCAATATTTTAATATTTTGGCGATGACTCTTTTTAACATGAAATGTCAATAATCGCAGTTTAAAATGAACTGAAAAACATAAATAATTCAACATGTATTAGTGAATCATGTTGAATTATTATAGAATATTTTTAACATGAAATGTCAATAATCGCAATTTAAAATGAATTGAAAAAAATAAATAATTCAACATGTATTAGTGAATCATGTTGAATTATTATATAATGTTTCAAAATGAAATGTCAATAATCGCAGTTTAAAATGAATTGAAAAAAATAAATAATTCAACATGTATTAGTGAATCATGTTGAATTATTATAGAATATTTTTAACATGACATGTCAATAACCGCAGTTTAAAATGAATTGAAAAAAATAAATAATTCAACATGTATTAGTGAATCATGTTGAATTATTATAGAATATTTTTAACATGAAATGTCAATAATCGCAGTTTAAAATGAATTGAAAAAAATAAATAATTCAACATGTATTAGTGAATCATGTTGAATTATTATAGAATATTTTTAACATGACATGTCAATAATCGCAGTTTAAAATGAATTGAAAAAAATAAATAATTCAACATGTATTAGTGAATCATGTTGAATTATTATAGAATATTTTTAACATGAAATGTCAATAATCGCAGTTTAAAATGAATTGAAAAAAATAAATAATTCAACATGTATTAGTGAATCATATTGAATTATTATAGAATATTTTTAACATGAAATGTCAATAATCGCAGTTTAAATAGAATTGAAAAAAAGAAATAATTCAACATGTATTAGTGAATCATGTTGAATTATTATAGAATATTTTTAACATGAAATGTCAATAATCGCAGTTTAAAATGAATTGAAAAAAATAAATAATTCAACATGTATTAGTGAATCATGTTGAATTATTATAGAATATTTTTAACATGAAATGTCAATAATCGCAGTTTAAAATGAATTGAAAAAAAATAAATAATTTAACATGTATTAGTGAATCAGTATAGTTTATAATAATAATCCGGACAAGGAAGCTGGCGCAGAAAGTTTGGTTTTAAAAAGTAGCATATGAAAAAATTATGAAAAATTTTTGTAAACTTTTATCCTGACCTATATGATATAGTGTAAAATTATGTAGTTGAAGTTTAGTAGCTAAATATATTTCCTTGCCAATAATGCAATTTATTGGCATAAAGTTTCAAAAGTGTTCACAATAAACATAGGATGTTCAGAAATATCACTCTTATCATCACTAAACTATAATTGATAAGTATAAGTGTGAAATTATATAGCTCAAGTTTAGTAGCTACATGTATTTACTTTCCTGCAATGAAATTTATTGACATAGATATTCAAAGGTCTTCATAATAAACATCCAGGCATATGATGTTCAGAAATACCACTCTTATCTCCACTAAATAATAAGTATATTAGTGCGAAATTATATAGCTCAAGTTTAGTAGCTACATGTATTTACTTTCCTGCAATGAAATTTATTGACATAGATATTCAAAGGTCTTCATAATAAACATCCTGGCATATGATGTTCAGAAATACCACTCTTATCTCCACTAAATAATAAGTATATTAGTGCAAAATTATATAGCTCAAGTTTAGTAGCTACATGTATTTACTTTCCTGCAATGAAATTTATTGACATAGATATTCAAAGGTCTTCATAATAAACATCCTGGCATATGATGTTCAGAAATACCACTCTTATCTCCACTAAATAATAAGTATATTAGTGCGAAATTATATAGCTCAAGTTTAGTAGCTACATGTATTTACTTTCCTGCAATGAAATTTATTGACATAGATATTCAAAGGTCTTCATAATAAACATCCTGGCATATGATGTTCAGAAATACCACTCTTATCTCCACTAAATAATAAGTATATTAGTGCGAAATTATATAGCTCAAGTTTAGTAGCTACATATATTTACTTTCCTGCAATGAAATTTATTGACATAGAGATTCAAAGGTCTTTACAATAAACATCCTGGCATATTATGTTCAAAATATCACTCTTATCATCACTAAACTATAAATAATATGTATATTTGTGAAATTATATAGCTCAAGTTTTGTAGCTCCATACATTACTTGCCTGCAATGAAATTTATTGACATAAGTATTCAAAGGTCTTCACAATAGACATAGGATGTTCAGAAATATCACTCTTATCATCGCTAAACTATAAATGATAAGTATATAAGTGTGAAATTATATAGTTCAAGTTTGTAGTTATATACATTTACTTGCCTGCAATGAAATTTATTTACATAGAAATTCAAAAGTCCTAACAATAAACATCCTGACATATGATGTTCAGAAATATCCCATTTATCATCACTAAATTATAAATTATAAGTATACTTGTGAAATGACATAAGAATTCAAAGGTCTTCACAATAAACATAGGATGTTCAGAAATATCACTCTTATCATCGCTAAACTATAAATGATAAGTATATAAGTGTGAATTTATATAGCTCAAGTTTTGTAGTTATATACATTTCCTTGCCTGCAATAAAATTTATTTACACGGAGATTCAAAGGTCTTCACAATAAACATAAAATAAAACAGAAATATGACACTTTCCTGGCATATGATGTTCAGAAATATGACTCTTATCATCACTAAACTATAAATGATATGCATATAAGTGTAAAATTATATAGTTGAAGTTTTGTAATTACGTATATTTACTTGCCAATAATGACATATATTGACAAAAAGAGATTCAAATGTCTACAATAAACATCCTGACATATGATTTTCAGAAATATTACTTTTACAATAAATAAACTATAAGCGATAAATATAAGTTTAGTAGTTAAATATATTTACTTGCCAAATATAAAATTTATTGACATAGGGATTTAAAATTCTCCACAATAAACACCCTGGCATATAATGTTGAGAAATATTACTCTTGCAATCACTAAATTATAAACGATATTAATATAAACGTATAATTATATAGTTGAAGTTTTGTAGCTACGTCTTATTCGACATTTTGTTTATTTAAAAGGTAGTGTAAAAACAAATACATAATTGACTAATTTAAAGAGTTGGAAAAATTCATGTTTACTCTAAATTGTGCCGATCAAGTGTATCCTACGTGGGTGTAGACTCAAAATGACTTATATTATTATGAGCTCAACGTATATCCTTGCGAGCGAAGTCGCGGGGAAAATCTGGTATTTTATATTAATACCAGCATGCGCCTAACTGTTGAACACATTCCATCATCGTACGCTGCAATAATCGTTGCTTTGATCGAGCGATAGATAAGAGCTTGCCTTCTCATCACGTAGACGACCTGCATACTAATTCAAATTTACTTAAGAGGAATTTGTCAACGCAGCGTTGCGAACTCTTAGAGAGTGCATGCAAGTGGCCTTGTGTTTTTTATTCATATACGCTCACAGTTGTTTGTAAAATATGAAATTCGTTAATAAAAATATCAACAAAAATAGTAAATCGGTAAAAACGGTGGAACCCAAATTTTTTTCAAATTTATTTAAAATTAATTTCCCAACGCAGCGTAGTAAACTATTCGAATGTGTATGAAAGTGGCCTTGTGTTCTTTATTCATATACGCTCACAGTTGTTTGTAAAATATGAAATTCGTTTATAAAAATATCAACAAAAATGGTACATCGGCAAAAACGGTGGAACATAAAAAGTTTTTCAAATTTATTTAAAATGAATTTCCCAACGCAGCGTAGCAAACTCTTCGAATGTGTATGAAAGTGGCTTTGTGTTCTTTATTCATATACGCTCACAGTTGTTTGTAAAATATGAAATTCATTTATAAAAATATCAACAAAAATTGTAAATCGGTAAAAACCGTGGAACCCAAAATTTTTTTCAAATTTATTTAAAATTAATTTCCCAACGCAGCGTAGCAAACTCTTCGAAAGTGTATGAAAGTGGCCTTGTGTTCTTTATTCATATACGCTCACAGTTGTTTGTAAAATATGAACTTCGTTTATAAAAGTATCACCAAAAATACTAAATCAACACGATAGAACAGTCTAAAGGTTTTGACAGAGATTCTAGTTTAAAGCAGATATTTAATAAGAAAAAATAAAATATGCATCTATAAATAAAATTTCTACGAATGTATGCAAACGTAGTGTTGTATACTTATTATTATGTACTGTATATAATGTATAAATACATAAAAAGGAAATTGTTTATACAATAGGAAAATAGTTAAAACAATAACAAACAAAGTGGCGAGCTAACAAAATACAACGAAAAGAAATAATTAATAAAAAAATGTATATATATATATATATATATATATATATATATAATATATATTATAAAATTGGCAAGAGTAAAAGAAAAGGACAGGATTTAGGAGGAAAAACCAAGGAGGAGACGAAGGTAGTTACAAAAGAAATATTTTTTAAGACGAATTTTTCATTCGTGAAATGACGATGAATTCCGTATATCAGGGTCAAAATTATTCCACATTTTGATAACATGAACAGTGAAGGAAAATTCATCGAAGGAAGTATAATGTTAGAAATTAAGTAAACTGAGGAGATTTTCAGAGCTAAGTCTAAGATCATGGGCAATTAGGGCTGAGAATAAAGACCTAACATAATCTGAGCTACTAGTGTACTTACATACTACAATTTCCCGGTGGATCCGCCCACTTGGGTTTCCGATTAAGATGATAGGATTCATATGAATATTTCGAGTACTCTTTTTTATTATTTCCAGTTATTATTATTATTATTAAAGCCTTGGTTTTCCTTAATGCCATGAATAAAGTGTTTATTTATTAAGGAACTATCTGCCACTAATTCCCTCCTCCATCCTATCTCGCGACATTCATTATTTAGTCTTTTCTATATAGTCTCGATTAACAAGCAAATGAATATGCGGACATGAACGAAAACATATAGCGAATCAAAAAACAATATTAGAACAAGGGAAAAAATACAAGTTGAAATACCTTTTGACAAGGAAAAAATAAATTTCCTTATTGTAGATGAATAAGAAAATTGATTAGAAAATATAAATTCTGTGAGGATATATAAAAATATAGAATCTTATTCGGAAAGAAAATTAAGAATAAAAACGACCAGTTATTTTTACATTTACCATAATGGTTAAAAAAATTGGATTACTGAAACTGTACTAACTACACAAAGGAAGATTAACCCACCGACACCGGTGAACCATAGATTGATCTATGCCTAGTAGTTTTTGAGAAATTTAAAATATTTTCTAAAGGACATGGGACAGGTATTGTTAGAAAAATTGACGGAGAGCTTAGGAAAGATCGAGGTGAGGTACTTGCAAGGTGGAAAGCCTTCTTTAAAGACCTCCTTGGTGGAATTGATTTACCTGAGGAGGAAATCAATCAAGCTCTTGATCTGATCACTACAGAGCATGACCGAACTCTTGAACATGAAGCACCACCTCTCTATATCAAGTGAGGCAGGCATCAAAAGGCTGAGTAATAATAGAGCCGCGGGACTAGATGGTTTTAAAGCAGAGCTTATAAAATAGAGCTTCCTGAATTGACTGAGGTAATTCATAGTTATCTTTAAAGTTTGGACTACTGAGCAGATGTTCATTGAATGGGAAGAGAGGTCAATATGTCCTATCTCAAAAATGGAGATAGGCTAGAATGTGGCAACTTCAGAGGTCATAAATAATTTTAAAGCAAGTAAACTAAGAGAATAACTACAAAATTACGAGAGTAAAGAAAAAAAGCTTTTCTAAAAAACGAGCTTAGTAATTATAAAGTTACAAAAATAAAAACAAAAGAAATTTACATGTCACCTGATAACCCTCGAAACTCCCAATAATTAAAATTAATTCCAAGAAAATTAGAAAGAAAAACGAGTCTAATATTCCGCATTATATGTTTAACCACCAAAAGTTTGGCTCCCCTAATAATCCTCCCACATATATAAAACAAAATATGTCATAAATAACTATGATGTATGCACGATCCCCAAGTCACCTGATCACCATGGGAGCTAAGACCAAAACGCTCGACAAAAACTGTTGCTTTTATATAATCAGTAATTATTAATTTATATATTGTATATTAAAAACGTACACACAGATTAAAAAAAAAACTCAATGCCCAATTACATACACTCTATGATCCAATTCACACAGTTCTCACATATAATTCATTCAAGATGAATACAACTGCTATATACTCCACGTTCATTTTCAAAACGCGGTCGTTCATCCAATTTGATTACACATATAATGACTCTTGTTAACGCTTTTTTGCTAGTATACGTATTTGCTGACATGTTTAACAACGACTAACTATTTCCAAGAGTTGTAGAACGAGTATTTTACTGCTGTAATGCAGGTCATGAAATAAATTGGCTTACGTACGACATTACATTATGATTGGTTGAACATTTTAGCCATAGAATAAATGGAAAAATAAACTCAATTCATACACTTTAAGAACTTAAACATATTTGAATTCAAGACCCCTATTTCCTTTCAAACTTTATGTATAATTTCATGTTTTCCTTATTACGTTCTATAACGGGTCACTGTATTTCAATAATAATGTCACACTATAAACATAATCCTGTTAGATTGCCTACTCAATTTACACAACACCAAGCAGCATCTGCAAATAAGGATAACGGTAATTCTATACACATTCCGTAATGCACAGAACATAAAACGTTATGCTAGTCGTTCGAAGAGCTATTTTAAGGAATCGCTTATCGACCAACCAATAGCTAGTTTGCTTTTGTTATTACTTCAGAAGCTTTTACGAAGCTTTTATATTACGATGATATCTTTACGAGACTTGCCAATAATCATAGACATATAGGTAGGAAAGCAAAAGGAAAATAAACTGCAAGGGCGCAGAATCGCTATCTACACGCAACCAACATTAAATTTATGTAACGCTATACATTGGTAATGCTGTGGATTAAATTCATTTTTATTAAAAATGCTAAATAAAAAAATAACTGTTTAATAAAACATAAATAATTATCCACGAAATAAAATAATCCTTTACTTCTTAATTAAAAAATATTAATACGTGATGTTCCACGTTTTAACAATTTTTGTTTAATATTATAGACAGTTAAATAAAAGCGGTCAAGTGCGAATCGGAATACGCATAAAGTAGGTTTGCATATCGAATTATTCCGGACGAATGATGGGTGAACAATTTAAGGGTTTAATAATGGGTAAATATACAATTAAATTATTTCGGATAAATGATGGGTGAACAATTTAAGGGTTTAATAATGGGTAAATATACAATGAAATTATTTCGGATAAATGATGGGTGAACAATTTAAGGGTTTTATAATGGGTAAATATACAATGAAATTATTTCGGATAAATGATGGGTGAACAATTTAAGGGTTTAATAATGGGTAAATAAACAATTAAATTATTTCGGATAAATGATGGGTGAACAATTTAAGGGTTTAATAATGGGTAAATAAACAATGAAATTATTTCGGTTAAATGATGGATGAACAATTTAATGGTTTAATAATGGGTAAATAAAAAATGAAATTATTTCGGATAAATGATGGGTGAACAATTTAAGGGTATAATAATGGGTAAATAAACAATTAAATTATTTCGGATAAATGATGGGTGAACAATTTAAGGGTTTAATAACGGGTAAATATACAATGAAATTATTTCGGATATATGATGGGTGAACAATATAAGGAATTAATAATGGGTAAATAAACAATGAAATTATTTCGGACAAATTGTGTCAACAATTTATGGGTTTATCTAAAAACCCTTAAATTGTTGACGAAATTTATCTGAAATTATTTCGTTTAAAATTTCTAGTGACAATCTAACACGCACATGTTTTTCATATTTTTCAATACATTATAAGAAAATTGGAAAATTAGAGGAGTGAACATGTTGCTTCTTAAATTGAAACCTAATATTTGGCGAACGAGACTTATCATGAAAAAATGTAAAGGAAACCTAAATTTTATTTTGAAAAACCTTCCCAGTGAATTCCAATTTAATAAGTGCATCACATCAAATATTTTGGATGTGAAACATCTAATGGTGCGTTTGGATGGCAGTTAAACGTTCTGATGGCACGTTGCGACAAAACGCGAATCTGTTAGGAATCTGTAAATCTATGTTTTATTATTTAATTTAGAGAAATATGTAGGAATTTTTACAGATTTCTAATTTATTGGGGATTGATCGTAGAATTGCATATACCAATAAAAGAATATCATATAAAATGGGGTGAATTTCTTTTCGTATACTCCACCGTACAGAGTTTCGTTGAATAGGTCTTTAAAAAATAATGGAAGTATGTTATAAACGATAATATAACTATAAGACGATATTCCGATACGGGTATCCCCGTTTACGAAATATTAGCTGTAATTTTTCTTAGAGCTGTGTCCCCTTACTAGCTGAACTGCTTTTTTTAAATATCTAAAATGTATTCAAAATAGTAGTATATATAACGAAGTTAAAAGAAAAAGCTAGCAGCTAAGGAGGCTTTACTAGTTTACGAGTAATAGTCGAACAACTTGTGATATGTAGTTTGGTCTGGAAAAGTTGCTTAGAAGTTACTTAAAATCAACTGCAAAAATAACTTTGTATTTTAAAATGTAAGTTTATTGTCTGTGAAAGATATAATAGGCAATATATATATATATATATATATATATATATATATATATATATATATATATATATATATATATATATACTTACACGATGATAAATTATATTATTTAAATATGAACCATGTTTTTACGCCTGCGAAAGATGTAGCTAGCAATATCTTTTCATTCTATTTATATCTATATATCTATCTATTTATCTATATACCTATCTATCTATTCTATCTTGACATCTAGCAATATCATAAAAATACTACATGTTCTTAAATTCTTAAAGTGCTTAAATGTGTATGGAACCTTTGTATTGCGAGTTCTATTCGTACTTGACAAGTTTTTAAAACCTGAAAAATGTATCAACATTAGTTACACAGTGAAGACTACTTACGTCGACAAACTGTCAACTTCAGCACTAAACGTGTTAACAGATTCAAATAAAATAAGGTGCTTACAAAATTTTCACCCAAAGACCACAGAACATTCGCTTAAATGGAAGTATTTACTGCCATTGTCTTGCAACAATAAATATATTTTGATTATAGATTGTAGCTCACTTGGTTTTTTTTTAATATTTCTGATTATAAGTTGAAGGTTAGCCAATTAGAAAAAAATAAATCCGTCTCGAGACTCCTGGCAAATGTGAAAGATCGAAATTTTTGATGTGAATTATTTTTATTTGAACGACTACTTATTTCCTTTCATTCAACAATATATATATATATATATATATACACATTAAAATATCTCATATGTAAAAAAATAAATACATGTATGACGAGAAAAAAAAATTTACTAAATAAACTACCATTTATTTAGTAGTTGTATAAACTACTAAATAAATAATAATAATTATCAAAGTGTACATAGTTTTTAAAATCTAACGTGTAACATAATACTAGAAGTACATCACTTTAAAAAGAGATCGAGCAAAAGATTTAGTTGTAACAAAATTATGAAGCATAATTAATTAGTGGTAATAGATGGCGCTACGTGTATTTTATATCGCGATAAATTTTCTTTGCGCGCCAATATACATGCAGGATCACAATCGACATGTGGCTTGCATCCTAATTTCAACGCAGACGACGAAACTGGTATTACATAAAATATTATATCACACAAAAATATCATTAGAAAGTTATGAAAAACTATGCAAAATGAACTCTGCAAAAAGTTTGACAATCAATAATACAACCTATTAAGTTTTAACATGGACATATTAATATTTGATTTATCCGTTGTACGAAACGAATCGCCGAAATTATTTGAATACTCGTTGAAAGGCAAAAAATACTTGAAAAACTTGTTACGTTTGGACAGCAATTTGTCAGGGTAACTCGATATGACATTATCCATTAAGACGACCATTAGACAAGCGTTCATTGAGCTTTAGGTAATATTTATGTGCTTTTTGAGCTTTCCGCTTATAGGTAATTTGAATTATATTATTATATTTAGCAAATGTCAGTCGGTTATATATTTGCAATGAAATGAATGGAAAGAGAACGGGTTGGAGTGTTGAAGGATATAGGCGTGGCATAATTTAATGAATACACATAATTGAATAATATGTTGTTTGATAAGACATTTATTTTTAAATGACTTTAACTGCGGATATCCGACTAACGAAATGAAACAGTTTGTATCATATTATCGCCTAGCAGTTGGAGTAGTCGATCTCCCACAAAGGTACCACCTTTCTCCTTTTATTCAACTGTATACACACACACACATATTATATATATATATATATATATATATATATATATGTATATATATATATATATATGTACATATATATATATATATATATATATATATATATATATATATATATATATATATATATATATATATAGTACTTCGTATAAATTATAAAATTGATAAATGTTTCCAGGTTTTCCAAAATTAACTTTTTTAGGGTTTGACTCATTGGTTTGATTTATTGGCTATGATAAGATATTATGACAAAATTATTTTTTACCACACATATTTTTTATCACAGTTTACTTTCAAGGAACTGACAGGTAAGGTAATGTTCATCGAGACAAACATTTTTATTTTTAAATCGTGATACAGGTCGAAGTTATTCGAATCGGAGATTTAGTTTCACAGTTAATGTAGTTATTACCTAACACAGTTTACTTTCGATGAATTGACATGTAAAGTAAAGTTCATCGAGACAAACATTTTTATTTTTAAATCACAACACAGTAACTACATTGCCGGTAGGTAATTTTCTATAAACTATGATATAAGACAAAAAAATCGAGGCGTCATGGGATGCCTGGTAGATATGAAACATCTAAATTCTTTTTCACTCTCACTTTTACTATCACTCTAACTAATATTTTTAATTATAAAGGCTATGTTTCACATCAAAATAAGACCAATAAATATACACAATAATATTCATATTTATCTGCAGAAATCTATCACCAAATGTTTAAAATAAACAACAGAAAGACAGTGCATTTTGTGTGAGCTGCACTGTCCACAAAAGTATTTCCTATGAAAAGAAATATCAATTATACTTTAGGTATAAGATATAATAAATTATAATTTAGGTAGAAGAAATATCAATTATACTTTAGGTATAAGATATAATCAATTATATTTAATTAGTTAGAAGAAATATCAATTATACTTTAGGTATAAGATATAATCAATTATACTTTAGGTAGAAGAAATATCAATTATACTTTAGGTACAAGATATAATCAACTATACTTTAGGTAGAAGAAATATCAATTATACTTTAGGTACAAGATATAATCAATTATACTTTAGGTAGAAGAAATATCAATTATACCTTAGGTATAAGATATAATCAATTATACTTTAGGTAGAAGAAATATCAATTATACTTTAGGTATAAGATATAATCAATTATACTTTAGGTACAAGAAATATCAATTATACTTTAGGCGCTGTTTCAAGTTGAAGGAAAGTCTTTCGACAAAATTGTATAATTTAAAAAAGTTTAATATACCGCCAAATTTTATAATTTAAAAATGCGTACATAATACAAGAATCAACTTTTATTACAAAAGTCAAACAAACCATTTTTTTCCCTAGAAAAATGAGAAAAATGGTGACGCTAACGACAACGCGCTACTTATAAACTTGGCCACTTATTTCGGGTATTTAGGTGTAGTGTAACAATACTGGCCTTTAGAAAATTAGAAGTGGTAAGCTAAAAACCCCCAGATACTAAAATTATAAACGTCAAACCCATATTGGATTAAAGCAAAACAGTACAGTTTAAATGATTCATATAGAAATATACTTTATCCCATTCCAAAACAGAATGATTGTAAACAAATCGATTTCAGGTATTGTAAACTTTTTTCTCGCGAATACAAGTTAGTAAAATAATATGGGTTTAACTTCTTATATATAATTAAAAAATATAACAATTTTATTGACACTAGTTTTTTATTTTTTTTATTACAAGTTGTAATAAATCATTCATAATTAGAGAAATAATTTACGAATGTTCAAACGTCCACCTGAGAATCGAACTGGGGGCCATTTAGTAGAGTCAAAGTTTTTTCTGCCTTTTTTTTAAACAAATATGTCAAACATCGATAACATATACTTAAATAAGAGTAAAAGCATAGGAGTTATAAAAATTTCACTTTCATCTAATATGTGTTAAATATATATATTCTTCTCTGAAACCTTAATATACGAAGAGGATCAAAGATAATTCTATTATAGCATATCGTCTATTATAGCAGGCTCATTGTAGCTATCTCACTCCCACATGTTAAAAAATAAATACATATACGACGAGCATATACGGGTCTACACTTTATGTGTCGAAATTTCGAATATTTTTCTGAAATGTTTTATACCTTTGAATTTTGTCGCCAGCAACACTTTGAAATTTCAATATTCGTATTAGTAAAACAATGGTGTAATATAGCGTGGCAGTTTATTAAATGATATACGTTTAACCGATATACGTTTGCGAAAAACGTTGGTAAACGATATACGTTTGATAATTTATGGATGAAATGCAATGAGTTTCGCAAATAATCATCGACTGATTGAATATATATTTGTGCCAACCATATTTTGACTATCAAATCGGTTTCTTTACAAACATTCTCTTTTGGAATGGAATGGAACATAATAAAAATTATTTTGTCATAATCACGTCTTACTAACTTTATTGATTACAAACAGAAACCATTGGGTACGATTATATCCAAAATAATTGTTAAGTTTCATCTATTCAATAAATGATAAAAAAGTAAAATCCAATTCCAATCTATATCCTTAATTTAAACTCTGAAACCTAATTTTAAACAACTTTAAAAATGAAATGAACAGTAAATATAAATTTTCATTGGGCATATATTCTAGTACATTATTGTAATGTTATGACTAGATAATATTTTAAAATTGCTAGTTTTAAATCTCCTATTAGTTTTAAAATTTGTGGCAATTGATTTACAAAATTATATTTTCTCTTAATTTAAGATACAATTTGTGTCCCTTTATTTTATTAATCAGGCATTGGATCAAATTGATACGTTAATATTAGAAAATCTATTTTTTCAAAATCCCAGACAAATTTTGAAAATCCCCCCGAATGGTCCAAAACGGTTTTAAAAAAAGAACTGTGTCCGGGAAAAAGAGAACGGATGGCGACCCTATCTAGGTGGCAAATTCATATTTATTTGTTACCTAAGTAATCAAATATTAATAAGACCTAAGTAATAAAAGGATTCAAGTTCTATTTTGTATTAAAATATAGTAGTAAACTTAAATCTGATATATACTGTTTGTTTCTTTGACTCTTCCACGAATACTGCAACTCTCAGACTTTCACAGATTTTTTCTGTTTTCGCGATATATACAAACCCTAGGTCACATTCGACCATCATTATATTAGGTCACATTCGACCACAGTTCTCTTTATATTTGGTCACATTCGACATATTCGACCACATATTGGTCATATTCGACCTATCATTATATATACGTCACATTCGACCACAGGTCTCATTATATTAGATCACGTTCGATACATTCGACTTATCATTATATTTGGTCACATTCGACCACATACTAGGTCACATTTGACCTACCATTATATTAGGCCACATTCGACCACAGGTCTCATTATATTAGGTTACATTCGACCACATACTAGGTCACATTCGACCTATCATTATATTAGGTCACATTCGACCATAGATCTCATTATATTATGTCATATTCGACACATTCTACCACATGCTAGGTCAGCCACACTATTCGACCTATTCGACCTATTATATTAGCAGAAATATTACTTTCACGCATTGACCAACTGATGTCAATGCTTGAAATTAATATTTCTGCTAATATTTCTTAAGTATCGAATCATTATTCCTTTAGTAGTATTATCGCAAAGCATAAGTTAATAATGATGATAATAGTAGCTGTAGACATGATAATAACTTACCTTTTAATGTTAAAAAGCAATGATTTCCAATTATAAAAAAAAACAAAAGAAAGAAAAAAATTATATATATATATATATATATATATATATATATATATATATATATATATATATATATATATATAATTGTACACCTGCTCTTCTTTTATTTTATCATGCATCAATCCTGAGAACAAATGCATTTGATGCAATCAAATTTGTTCAAAAAAAGTTTGTTCTAGCGTGTAGATGAAAACCTTGCAATAATAATATGACAGTGACCCAACCTTAGGCAAAATCTATAAATATAAGAAAATTGCCATTTGCATACTAAAATCTACGTACAAACAGTATTTTTTTTCACCCATTCATCTAACCAACGCACACATTTGCCTTTTGCCATCATCACCGACGCCGTTTTGTAATGGCAAATCGCACCAATTATCCACAGCTCAAGCAGGCCGTTGGCAATGTCTTGTCTTGTCTCGTTAATTAGTTCCCGCCGTGACATAATGCGGAAATGACATCCGGAGACTAAATTGCCTTTTGCGGACAATTATCCGTAATAGTCGGGCTTAAATTAAATTTGCCCCTCGTACGCAGATGCAAATTAATACGAGTAGTTTTACTTTTAAACTGGATTAAAGAACCTGCGGCGGCTATGTCCGGTGTCGTTTCGAGTTCTAGCTAAAGAACTGACGATTTCTTTTTTTACACAACGTTTGGTGTGTTTTTACAATACGCTTTGGAACACGAGAGGTAAATTATTCACTTTTATTTCTATAAGGTATGAGTTTCAATCTTCGGTCTTTATTTTACGAGAAAAATATTAGTTAAAGCAAAATAAACTAGGTCTTTCTTGCTAATAATTTTAAATATATGTTTCCTGCTAAAAGCTTTAAATATATATTTCTTAGTAAAAATGTTAAATATGTGTTTGTTAGTAAAAATATTAAATATGTGTTTCTCGCTAAAAATGTTAAATAGGTCTTTCTTGCTAAAAATGTTAAATATGTGTTCCCTGCTAAAATGTTAAACATGTGTTTCTTGGTAAAAATGTTAAATATGTTTTTCTTGCTAAATCTTGCAAAAATGTTAAATATGTCTTCTCTGCTAAAAATGTTAAATATGTGTTTCTTGGCAAAAATGTTAAATTTATTTTTCTTGGTAAAAATGTTAAATAGGTCTTTCTTGCTAAAAATGTGTTCCCTGCTAAAAATGTTAAATATGTGTTTCTTGGTAAAAATGTTAATAGTTTTTTTCTTGCCATTAAAGGTTAAATATGTGTTTCTTGCTAAAAAATTAAATATGTTCTTGCTGAAAATGTGTTTTTCTTGCTTAAAATTTTAAAGATGGTTCAGATAAAGATACAAATATTTTTCCTCGACATCTTTTTCATGGTAATAATAGAGTATAAGGAATCTAATAAAATTATTTCTAGACACTGAAGTATAAGTTGATCTGTTAGTTAGGTAAAAATAGGGTAAGCTGCTCGTCCGTCAAGTCTATTTTGGAATTAATCACAAATTGAAAGAGGGTGAGCTGTTAGATTAACACAAAATGGGCAGAAAAAACATTTTTAGTAGTGAAATATCGAAGTTCTTTACCCTGAAATGATTTGCTATCTGCTTGATAACGTCGACATAATTAAGAAACGCCTGATTATGACTTGTCTATATATCGTAATATTTTTGAGTATATTCCGTTATCTTATCTATAATATAGGTAATATTATAGACAACATAATGGAATATAATCAAAAATATTTAATCGAATAAATCTTTTAACCTGTATTAAATTCTATTGTATTATTGTATTCATTGCCTATATCCACGTTCTGACAAACTTCTCACGCTCCTTATCCCCAAACATTCTACTTCTTTTAATGAGCATTCGTTCACTGTTCATGCCAAATTATGGAATAAACTGACGTCTGACATCAGACTTTCACCGTCACTTCTAGTTTCAAAAGCCGTTTGAAAAAATATACCTACGTTAGCTTTAGTTTAAAAATTCTATTTCCTTTCATATCAAACTTCCTTTATTTCTTTTCATTACCCATCCTTCCTTTCAATCCAGATCTAAAACCCCACCAGGCTTGTCAAATTAGATTTTCATTTTGTTTTGTTTTCTTTGGTCTCCTTTTTTTTAGTTTTAATTATTTTATCTTTTAAATATTATTGTAATGTGTGGCTTTCTGCCTATCCTTTTTTTGTCTTTTTTTTGTTTCAATTATTTGAGCTTTTATATATTGTTTTAATGTGTAGCTTTATACCTATTCCATTATGTTTTATTGCTTCTAAAAAGATTACGTTCTCCATAGTAAAGTTATGACCCTGAAAAAAACATCTCCCAATTGTGATATTACTTAAAATGCATAACATAAACAAGAAACAAATCTTAAAAGTAAGAGATAAGGTGCTTTTCTGCGTAGTATACCTATCATAACAACCTTTTACCAGTCCCGAAAACAATTATACCAATATAACTAATGGGTTAAATAAGCAAACACTTAAACTTTTACTCTACGATAATTGGACAAGGTTCACAGTAGTTGGGCAGGGCTTGTAGAGGCTGGACTGAACTGTATTACGTATATTGTGAGGAATCTCGTCTCCGAAAACGTATACCTCTGAACCTCGTCTACAGTCATACACTTCTTTCAAAGTTTTTCTACTGGAAAAACGTACACCGCCGGGACCTCGTCTCCAGTAATAAACGCCTTTTAGTGGTTATCTACTGGGAAAACGTATACTGCCGGGACCTTGTCTACAGTCATACACTTCTTTCAATGGTAATCTACTGGGATCTCATCTTCGAAAACGTATACCGTTGGGACCTCGTCTATAGTCTTCTAAATGTACTTCGTCTTCGATAATGTACACTGCTGGGACCTCGTCTTCGAAAACGTGTACCGCTGGAACCTCGTTTTCGAAAACTTATCCAAGGACTTCGTTTTCGACAACGTATACTGGGACCTCGTCTTCGAAAACAGTGTACCACTGGGACCGCGTTTTCGAAAACTTATTCTGGGACTTCATTTTCGACAACGTATATAGGAACCTCGTCTTCGAAAACGTATACCTCTTTCTGATTTGAGAATTTTCAGGTTCCAATAAAATCTAAATTTACTTGGTCACATTTTGATTATTTGGGTTAATAAATTATAGTAATTACATTAATCACACACCCATGTCGATAAGGACCGACAGGCTGTTACATAAAAAATAACAGTATGTGCTTTGTAAATCATACAGCAGAGAAAAACTTCGATGATAGTTTTATTTTACTCCATTAAACAAGGATTTAATAGGATTTAAAATTACTTGGTCACATTTTGATTACTTGCGTTACTAAATCATGGTAACTACATTAATCACACCCTCATGCCGATAAGGGTCGATAGGCCGATATATAAAAAATAACAATATGTGCTTCGTGAATTATACGGCAGAGAAAAACTTCGAAGATTTATACGGCAGAGAAAAAACTTCGAAGATAGTTTTATTTTACTCCACTAAACAAGGATCTAATAGGATTTATAATTAATTGATCACATTTTGATTATTTGTGTTACTAAATCATAGTAACTACATTAATCACACAGTTCTGGCAATAAGGATCGATAGGCCGTTGCATAAAAAATAACAGGATGTGCTTCGTAAATCATACGGCAGAGAAAAACTTCGATGATCGTTTATTTTACTCCATTAAACAAGGATCCGATAGCATTTAAAATTACTTGGCCACATTTTAATTAGTTGTGTTACTAAATCATAGTAACTATATTAATCACACACTCCTGCTAATAAGGATCGGTAGGCCGTTGCATAAAAAATAACAGGATGTGCTTCGTAAATCATACGGCAGAGAAAAACTTCGATGATCGTTTATTTTACTCCATTAAACCTATTAATTAAAGGGTATGAAATTAAATAAGTCGCACATACAATGACAATGTTTATGTTTTGATAAAACCATTGTTGCAATTTCATCTTTACGACCGAATGTTACAGATTATTAAACCAAATAATTAAACCGTTATAATAATAGACTATAATTTTAATAAATATGGACAGTTAACTAAATATTACTGTTTATTATTGTCTCAATACGTATTATAAAATATGCTGCGTCTGGCTATTCAAATTGACCAATAGATGGCACTACGATAGCGTCATATACAGGTGAAACGAAACATTCTAATCAGTAATGTAAAAGAAGTTTTGCTTCCAAAAAGGTATCGGAAGTTTGTCGAGTCTATTGTTTTTCACTGCATTTGGAAGTTTATCTCAGGTCAGAAGGATCCAATCGAAAGAAAAGTTCACTCATGTAACGTTGCTAATCGTGATTAATTTACAAATTGTTTGCAGCAGACATGCGCGCCTCGAATAAATTCCATAAATCTGCAAGGCCGATGTCATTGGAAAGGAATACTGCCTTATACTTTATTAAATTATTAATATAACATAAAGGGAAATACGTGTATTCATTAACCTGAAATAGAAAGTACACTGTATTATTTTTTCACTAATATATGCTAATTGTAATTAAAACATCGTTTTGTGTAATAAAGTCCATACTTTAAGGAAAATTATAGGCTATAACATCATTACGCTACGACTTATAGCGGAAAAGCAGTGAAAGAGCGGAAAAGCTTTTCATTCGCTTTGTTTGTTCACGTTAATCTCTAGAATCACATGTCCAATTTCAACAATTATTTAGTGTTACAAAGCTAATACTTTTTGAATATTAATTATAGGCGATATCACCAATATATTATTAGCATGAGCAGAAGAATGATGAAAAACCTAAAAGACGTTGGAAAGCACAGCTTAAGCGGTGCAAGGTAAAGAGAGACTGGCTTACTTATTAATTGATCATCTCGAGTGATTCCATTGGAGGCTATGACATAAAAGCTTTTCATTCGCTTTGTTTGTTCATGATAATCTCTAGAATCACATGTCCTATTTCAACAATTATTTAGTGTTACAAAGCTAATACTTTTTGAATATTAATTATAGGCAATATTAACAATCTATCATTAATAGGGGCAGAGCAATGACAAAAAATGTAAAAGAAGTTGGAAAGCACAGCTTAAGCGATATAAGGTAAAGGGAGACTGGCTTATTTATTAATTCCGGCAATTTACACCACCCGACTCCTACGATCGATATCATTTTGCGAACGGGGAAGTTTAGTGACCGTGAGGGGATGAGAGTGAGGGGCTGCATGATTGAGATAATTCTAAAAACAAAAACAAACGGAGCAAAACTAGTTTCACAACAAAATTGGCGACTTACAGAGTTACTACATAGTGGTATTTTAATTTCTTTCATAATATTTAATATACGATATGTTAATAAGATAATTTCTGTTATTAGATTTAGTTTGGTGAACATCAGATGGTCTAATTACAATACCGGTAAAATTACATCAAACATATTTATATTTCCACTTGCTGCAACTAGCCATAAATAAATTCCATTTCAATTATCAAGGTTCTCTGGTACCATAGCTCTATTCTTGCACGTTTACTCGCGTTCGTATTTCATTTCTTGTAGGCCAGCAAGGCTCCGCGGAGCGTATAATTAGGCAGAAACACCAGGTGGCCTTGATGACCACATTTTGTAGTAATTCCAACGATTATCATTCAGCTGTTTGTCAATGGTGGGGCTGTTAGCGAATTTGTAAATGTCTGCATTCTATTTTGACGTAGATCGGGTGTAGATGACATTTGCGTCTGGGCTGTGAGGATGTGCTTATTAAAATTTAATGGAGATTTGGCTAATCGATTAGCGTTGTTTTGTTACATATGTAATAGGCAATTTAGTTTACATTGTCACACCTATATCGTAGGAGTGTTATATGGCCTAGGCATTCTGATTAAAAAAAATCTTTTTTAATTTATTCATCCATGTGGTTGATTTATTTCTAATGCAGAAGACTCGATTGCGAGAGATTGTAAAGTTTTTTGAATACTTGTTGAAATGTTTTGTAATGTAAAATATGTTTTTAAAATTTGCTGTTTTGGATGTTTTGTTTCGTCAATAAATGCACAAAAATATAGAATCAAATGTACTATTTGACAAACAATTATTTATCAAAATTAAAATGGCGTCGTATGGAGATATTGTAAGTATTAATGACGTATAGGTTTAAATAAAGTTAAGTGCTTTTTATTTTTTTCATTAAACGTTAAGATCAATTTTTTAAGCAAAATTGTAGTATTTTAAAAGCTCGTTTAAACGACATATCATTTGTGTAATTTTATTGCAATCTTCATTTTTAGCAAAATCTAGATGCTGTTTAATTTTTAAACAGGCAAGCCAATATGTTCCAGGCACTCGTTTCCATGTGTAATATTGGATGAGATTAATATTACCAATATAACAAGTTCTTGCTGAAATTTAACAGGTGGCGCTATTCGTTTTTAAAACGCGCAAGCAAATGCTGCATACTAAAAATACTTAAGCAACACAATTTTAGGCCACTACTTCCTCTATTCTGTTATCGAATGCGTTTAAATATGATTGATTTATTTGTTCTACTTTGGTGATATTTAATAAGGATTTTACTTGGGAAGTTTGGTGATTTGAAATTTTCCATTGGAACATTTCGGCGCTAAGCTTTATACTGATGAACGAAGCTGCCAGTAAATAAATTATATTTTGAATGATTGATTTCATTAAATTTGATTCTTATCAAATGATATAAAAACTGATATGTAACTTTCGAACGTTTTTTGCCAAATGTAAGTGCGCAATTAATTTTTAAGGACAATTATTTGCATTTCAAAATTGTTCACCGAAAACAAACTGTACAATAAAATAATTAAATATTCAACATAACTAAAACGTGTTGTAACCTCATCTATCGAAAAGAGAAACAAATATTTTCTATTATCCCCTAAGCAACTGCTTTTAAGAACCATGTAATCTTGTCTATAGTATAATTATATTATCTAAGGGGTAGTTTCCAACACAAAATTTCTTCCTTACGACTTCGTTTTCATGAAATTAAAGCGTTTATTTTATGAATTTATATTAGATGCAAATAATTAGTTTAAATTCCGCGCGGGTCGGCTTGCGCTCTCTCCCCTCGTTCCCCTGCCCGCTCCTGCGCACCCCTACAGCCCGCTGCCCGCCATCCGTGTTACAGTTATTTGGTCTTTTAGGTATATTTTCATTATATAAAATTCGCGTGACATCTCCTATTTGAGATGTCACGCGAAGAAAACATAAATCGGACGGTGTATTACTATCTATAAACTTCTTTTTAGGGTTCCGTAGCCAAATGGCTAAAACGGAACCCTTATAATTTCGTCATATCCATTTGTCCAGCTGTCTGTTCGTATATCACAGCAATTTTGCACTATATAGTAAATATGAAATTTGGATGGTAGGTGTCTTCTACAAATCGCTATATAGTGAAATAATGGAATAATGAAAAAAATATTAGGGGTGGCACTCCATAAATGTAACTGAGAAATGAAAAAAAAAATTCAGTGCACATAGGCATGTGGGCTATCGTTAGATAGGTCTTTAAAATGACATAGAGGTTCCAAAACGATAGTTAGTGAGATATGTGCTTCCGAAGTCTTAAAAAGTATGTACCCCCCCCCCTAATTGAAAAGTTAGGGGGGTACATACTTAATATAATCCATAAGATGTGTAAAATTCTGATAGTGAAAAATTAAGGTAGTAGAACTTAAAATAAACTTTCAACGAAAATTGTTTTGAATAAGATACGTTGTATCGTTTTTGAGATATGGGACATTTTAGGTACCGACCACAGCAATGAGAAATACACACTTATAAGTTTAATATTGTTTGATGCCATGGAACATTTCGTGCCCGAGTCCGACATAATCGGTTGTTATGTCATCTAATAATCAACAAACTGAAGATATAAATCACACTAAGATCAATTAAACAATACGTAGTTACGTGATTTAGAACATCTTTGAAAACTTAATATTTTGATAGTTATATTTAGCAAGTAATCAGTTTATTAAAATTTAACGTTTCAAGAGCACCATCATTAAACAACAACTATCCGTCCCATCCACTGCTTGATGTAGGCCTCCCCCAATGCGTATATCATTGAAGATAACGCCCAAAATCGCCACACTGGACAAGCGGCTTGGCAATCGCAATATGTAACTTGGTCTATTCCAAGTCTTTACACTCCGCGTTATACCGGGGTCCATCAAGGATCCATAAGATTCCTCCTCACACCAACGTGGGGACTTTCAAAGGTTTTCCAATGGTATACCGTAATTATCGTCTAACGCTTCCACTCTCTAAATAAATCAAAGATTAGATCACTCTCAGCGAAGTCACGATGATTGAAGATACCATATATATACCAGATCGCTTGAATCTAATTTACAACATTGACGCAAGCTCTCTATCAAAACTCTACGCGTATCGGTTTGTCCATCGCAGCTTAGGACATGTTCTATGTCATTCGATCAAAACCACAGATACGAACTGGACGTTTCTCAGGGTAAATTTACGTAAACTCACGCGGAAGGCGTTACGTCCAGTTAGAAATTATCACGTACAGTAGTTGGGTTTGAGCTAAGTTTTCTTCAGCAGCTCATGAGAATTGGAGAAAGAAATTCTAGTGACCTAGTCTTTACGAATCGACAAAGACCTGCCTGCCAGCAAATGAGTACATACGATCTCAAATTAGTACATACGATCTGCAACTGCAAATAAATATATAAGATCTCAAATTAATACATACGATCTGCAAATGAGTACATACGATCTCAAAAATACGTCTCTCTGCAAATGAGTACATACGATCTTCAAATTGCGTCTCTTTCCGATACCAAGGGGTTTATCTAACAAAAACTCGAAGCGCAACCAATCCGCTTAGAAACGCCTTCCTCAAGCCAATTGAAAGGTAGCTGCGGGAAGTGCATCACTGGTCTGTGGCATTTATGAGTACTTACGCGAATGCAAACATCACTCCAGCCACGCTCGACCGGATATAGAACCCACAACAAGACACCACGGTTTCGAGAATACGCCGCTTAATAAATCAAGGTAAGGAAGGCATACATTTCAAATACCTTTCCGTTGTATAAATATGAAGCCAAATAAATTGACGGTAATAACACGAAATAAACATCTACTTGGGTAAATTTGACAAAAATCTAATTAAACAGTTCGTCTTTCTTCAAACGGTATTGAGGCAAATAAATTAATGCCAGTCGCTCATTCGTAAAAGCAAACGTCCTTCGTTTGAGACCAAAAATATGGAAATAAGCATACGAATAACCTTTTGAATCAACCAGTCAATATAATTTGTTAAGTACGAGCATATTTGTATTGCTAGGGTTTCCGTTCACACTTAAGCATGAATAAACCTCAAGTGTACATAGTATTTCTATTAGTCTATTTTATTACATTTTGTACACTAAAAGTTTATAGAAATTTATAGAAAAATGGAAATATTCCATTAGTTGTAATGTTATATACGAATATACTATTATTACCAGTGTCCCTTTCACACTTAGGTACGAATAAACTTCAAGTGTACATGGTATTTCTATTAATCTATTCGATTACGTTCAAAAAAAGTTTATAGAAATTAATACAAAAATGGAAACATTCGATTAGTAGTAATATTATATACGAATATACTCTTATCACCAGGGTTCTTTTCACACATAGGCACGAATAAACTTCAAGTGTACATAGTATTTCTATTAGTCTATTCGATTACATTATGTACACTAAAAGTTTATAGAAATTAATAGAAAAATGGAAATATTCGATTAGTACAAATATTATATTTGAATATACTCTTATTACCAGTGTCCCTTTCACACTTAGGCACAAATAAACGTCAAGTGTACTTAGTATTTTTACTGAACTATTTACAAATATTAATATTACTTTTCACCATTCGGACATGTTGACTAGTACATCTTCGCAGGTTTGAAACATCATGAATTTTTCGATAGCTCTGAGTTTCGAAAGCTCTGAGCTCTGAGTTCTGATTCGTTTCGGATATGTATAAAAAAACATGTCACTCACAGGTTTTAGTGAATATTTTCAAAATATCTTCCATAAAGCGCAAAAATAATTATTTCAGGATTCGCCCGTTCAAATGACACTGCATAACCTATGAAATAAAAAAAACGGCCAAGTGCAAGTCGGACTCGCGCACGAAGGGTTCCGTAGCACTAAATCAATATTAAATTTATAAGTTTCGGTCGATACTTAAATATCCCATATCTCGAAAACTACGCAACATACAAATCTTATTCAAACTTATTTTCGTGGAAAGTTTATTTTAAGTTCTACTACCTTCATTTTTTCAGAATTTTACACACGTTAATTGAAAAATTAGAGGGCACATTTTTATGAATTTAGAAGCACATATTTCAGTAACTATTGATTTAAATAAAAAAGTTATTTTGGAACCACTTTATCATTGTAAAGACCTATCTAACGACGCCTATGTGCTCTGGAGTTTTTTCCATTCCTCAGTTACATTTATGGTCAGCCACCTCTATATATATTTTTTTCGTAATTCCACTATTTCATTGTATAGCGGTTTATAGAAGACGCCTACCATTCAAATTTCACCTTTATAGTGTCAATATCTCCGAATAAAATGGCTGTGACGTAGAGACAGACAGACGGACAGGACAAAAATTATAAGAGTTCCGTTTTTGCCATTTGGCTACGGAACCATAAAAATGGGTCCTTCATTTGCGACCTTTAAAATTTTCAAAGAATACTTTTGACTCACTATGCCAAAATTTAAGCTTTTGCATAAAATAGCCTCTGAGAAAAATGTCTGTAACAAATAGATAGACGAAGGCATACTTAAAACAGTATCAATTGTTTTTTCTTTCTAAGTAGAAGCCCTAACAAAAAAGAATAACAAATAAAATGAATGAGTTTAAACAATCCTCATTAAATAGTCTTTAATATCTGTATCAAAAATATTTATATAATTTGCATTACAAATTGCATTAAAAAGGTCGCTCGCCACAAGGCAAGGACACTCAATTTCATGCAAAGGTCACTTGATATATTACAGGAGATTATAGCTGTCTTAATCGGCGAATTAAGTCGCTTATATAATTTGCATAAATAATTACGTCAATATTTAAATGCTTTATCGCAATTGCATAATGAGTTCAGTTTAATTTTAAATTCGAGTACCGAATTTAATTATCTGCATAATTAACTATCACCGCGCGTTTAGCGGTACCCAATTGATTAATTTTTAATCATGAGTCAAATTGTTAAAATGTCGTGAATAATAGTTTCATTGCTTTGTATAATAATTTAATTAATTTTTAAGGTACTTTAAGAGAGGGTACCGTATATATATGTATATAGAACAGGACTTCATCACGCATATCGTAAATTAAGTTTTAGGTTGTTCTCTCTATTACTTCAGGAAAAAACAGGAATAAGGTAATTATTTTGAGGACCGATTCGAAAGTTTTTTCAAAAATGTTTTTATTAAAAAAAAAGTATAGGTATGTATTTGGATTTGCTATTTTTTTTTAGTTGTTTCTCTCTACTAACAACACTAGAAACAAAGAGGAATAAGGTAATTAATGATTTTTAGGGCTGACTTGAAAGTTTTTTTGTCAAATATGTTTTTATTTTAATAAAAAAAGTATTGGTATGTATTTGAATTTGCTATTTTACCAATTTTCATTTAATACTAAACACAATGGCCTTAAAAATAAAAGAAAAATTGGCCACTCGTTTACTATTAATCTGAACAAAGATATGTGACAGAAGAAATAGCTTGAGGTACAGCAAGCTATTTCACACAAATTATGTTTTTTTTAAATTCTAACACGGAATTCATTTGTTGTTCTTTTTATATGTCGCATATAAAACGGATAAAAACCCGAAAGATTTTCAAAATTGTTCATTATACAATAATTTGATGGATAATTAATAATAAACTTTTATACACAGTTCTTATTTTGAATATTGAATATATTTGGCGTTAATTTTGTAGAAATTCATTATTGACAATTAAATGAAACTACGTGATGTAGTATTATTTCTACTTACTTTAAGTTCTTTCCCACGACCTAGGTTTCGTTGTATTACAAAATCTTCAGGTGGGCTATATCTTTGCTAATAGCCCACCTGAAGAGGTAGAAATAATACTACATCACGTAGTTTCATTTAATTGCCACAGTTCTTATTATAATGCTTATAATTCTAGTATCTTGAATATTGTTTTCTTCATCTGTAATATGTACAAAACCATTTACCAGGTTCAATTCCTTCAGATTTGCAGCTTTGAAACTTCGTAGATCAGATAGGAATAATTTTTTTTCGCATATTTTTGGTTATATTTTAAAACTATGTGGCTTAAAATTAAAAGAAAATTAGTTTTCAAAAATGTGAACTTTTCATAGAAAATGTTGTCACCTTGCTTTTAAATTTCAACCCTGTGGATTGGATTCGGTTTTTAAAAGAAATAAAATATTTTCCAAAATTTCTAGAAAACATGCGGATAAATTCTACAACGGTCCCAAGTTTCAAGTTGATAGTAATAGAAGTTATTGAAAAAAATGGCCATGATATACGGAAAAAGTTTCACCGTAACTGTTCCATTTTTGCCTGTTAGACATGGATTTTTAAAAATACCATAATTTTCAACTTTAGAGATCATTTTTATCATAGAAATTGTACATATTTGGGTGCTGTATCAAGTAAAAAATCCATGTAAATTAAAGTACCAAACATTAGCCGAATTTCAATCAAAAACTCTTTCGTATATTCCACGATTATATTGTCAAATCCCTTCTCACATTCAGTTGAAGTATTCAGCGTCTCATCTTACATAAATTGAAACGAAACTTGATCAGATTAAGATTGAAATTTATTAACTTGTACTGACATTTTGGTGCTGTATCAAGTAAAATATCTATGTACGTTAAAGTACCAAATATTTACTGAACTTCCCTCAAAAACTCTCTCGTATTTTCCACGATTATATTATCAAATCCTTTCTCATATTCAGTTAAAGCATTCAGCGTCTCATCTTACGCGAATTGAAACGAAACTCGATCAGATTAAGATTTAAATTTATTAACCTGTACTGACTAGCAGCTCGTACATAAATTTCGTAGGTTTCACTACAGTGCCACTATATCACCGTCTCTTTCTCATTTCTTTCTCCCTCTCTCTTAAAATAAGTCGGTCAGTTGGTTCGTTCCATCATAAACAGTGCCTCACTCGGACATGTCGCTGCTTGGTTGCGCTCCGCCAATTCGAGATACGCGCTCGTTGGAAACGCACAGTTTTCGACTTACGTGTACGACATCACGCCGTTAACCTTGAGACGTGAAGCCTTTTAACGTAATTGCCTCAAGATGGAAAGTGGAATTTTCCGCCTGTAGCCATTAAGTGATAGCAGGCTTAAAGGAAATCGGAAAGAAAGTAACCGTCTAGGCTGATATACGTAAAAAGATTGAAGTTACTATGATTAAGTTAATTTTGCAAGTTGCATCTAATTGCTCGTTTATGTCATAAAAATACCAATATTGTATGTTAATCACCAGTTTTATTACATAAATTGTAAGTTACTATGATTAAGTGAATTTTGCATTTTGCATCTAATTGTTTGTTTATGTAATAAAAAGACCAATATAGTATGTCAATCACCAGTTTTATTACATAAATTGTAAGTTACTATGATTAAGTTAATTTTGCATATTGCATCCAATTGTTCGTTTATGTAATAAAAAGACCAATATAGTATGTCAATCACCAGTTTTATTAAATAATCGTGCGTATATTGAAATATACATTTTTGGGTTTTGTAGAAATAACTTCTTGCATTTTTCAAATTATAGATATTGCAAAACATTGTTATTCTGTTAATGTAATATATTAAACGTCGGCCTATATTATCTACATAACACATCTGTATATATACTTATGCGCGTTTTCTTACTGAAAAACCATTATAGAATATCGTCTCGGGCTATTTCCGCCTATAAATCGGCATCTACCGCCCTACTTCTGAGTTCTTTATCGAGGCGGCGGAAAGCGTTTAAGTGAATTTATCGCTTTGTTTGATCATACAGGCTGCTGTCGCATTTCAAGAAGATTTCACATGAGAAATTCTACAAAACGACAGACAGCGATGTAATTTTGAATTCACTTTCAGTTAGTAGGTATCTCTGATATTAATAAATTGTAATACATTGAATTCCGTACATGGAAATTATTTTAAAAAGAGTGATTGATTTAGCATAAAAAATGATAATAGATGCCAGAAAACCTGTTTTTAGAATTTTTGTTTGTCTGTGTGTTAATTTGTTTTTGACAGATTTTGATACAATTGGCTATGGTAAAAGTTAATACCCAAGAGAACCTAATGAAAAAAAAATCTAAAAACTTTTCTCATTTCGAATTTCACGCGAGTGAAATAGTGCGGTACAGATAGGACAATATAACGTCATTGGTTAGGTTATTGCTTCGTTAAATAGTTATGTTTTCCACGTTATGTACATTTACTACTAATAAATTGGTTATATGCCAATAGAACCTCGCACAACGAGTATTTCGCCCCAAACTATGAATTACAGATTTTTAACAATACTGAAAATACAGGTTATTCAAATTTTACAGGAAATTTGGATGTGCAATGTGCGGCCCACTCAAGTGTCATGGGCGCCTTTTGGTTCGCCTAAACCATGTTATGTTGATATTCTAACTAATTGATAAATTATGAAAATATGAACAAGACGATTTAATTTATATCGATCATTACTTGTTCGCTAGTATCAATACTTCAATTATAATTTCGATTTAAGTAAATATATTGTTTATCTGTAGGTACTAATACAGAAAGCGAAAAAGTTTTGTTTATTTGTTTGTTATGGATACATAGGTCCAATTGTAAAAATTCTTTTTTTGTTTGAAAGCCCATGCTTTAAGTAAGATGTAGGCTGTATATCATTAAGGGTACGATTCATAGAGATAAAGTAATGATAAAAAATATAACACAAGTCGACGCACACTGTTTAAAGGGTGCAAGATTGATAGCCGACGGCTTATTTATTGACTGACCACCCTTGTTTAGTGAACGGAGAGGATGCATTTAGTGATGGCGGAAGGAAAGAGAAAATTTCGGAAAAATTAACAAAATTGGATCCATTACGATATTTCTACCAGAGTGGAACCCTAGGGCCAGCCAGTAACAAGTGAGTTTTAACAGGTAGACTACAGTTTTCTTTCGATAGACATATGTAATAATTTTATTTCAGGTTTATCCTAATGATAATTGAGGAGATTTGGATATGGATGAACATACAGTTTTGTGCCGTTTTTTTAAAATTTCTGTTGTTTTTATTGTTATGAGTTTAGCTTTAGTATGATAAGATGATTATAATATGGATATTTTTTTGATAACTTAATTACCGCAATTAACACTGGGGCGATTTTAGGTATCCTTCAACCAGGTTTACAAGGGTTTTTTAGCCTCCTTCGTATTAAAGTTAGCTACTTGCTTGTTATACAATACTTGTTTGTCAATTCAAACATTCGGTAGAACAAAATCATCTTAACATACCTTTCTTATTCTTCCCAATTCTTTCTTTACCTTCCCAGTTGTAGATACTTACTTTGATACCACATTCATCTCAAATAATCCTATTTTTATTTCTGTTACGTAAACTTCTATGACATAGCTGAATTACGTCATTTCCTATTCTATCGTTCCTTAACTACCTCATTTCAACATTATTTAATTAATTTTCATCCTCCATTTTGGTTACTAGAAACTCGCTTCCGGCCTGGTATACGATTTCCGCTGTAGCCGAGTTGCGTACAATTTTTCACACTCAAATCTCCGCACATCGTTGGCAAAGCAACGCAACGTTCCAAATTTGAAGTTGATCAATACCTGTCGAATTCCATAGGCGGCTTCCGCACTTGTCGCAACTACAGTCCGTTTTCGACACGCACATACGATGGCGTATTAAATCGTTCCATAAGAGCTGCATAACTATCGATTGCCGTTTCTAAAACAATAATCGTGTTGAGAGCGAAATGCGACCTCGTAAAGCGAAGCGGGCCAAGCGAGCACCAGCCGCAGGGCTGTGACAAGTGCATTTAACATTGAATGTACAGTTAAGCAATTAAGAAGAACAAGGCACATAAAAATAAGAGTTAAATACTTGTAATGTAATGAAATTTATAAGCAATATTTAGATAACTAGACTTGTTATTTGATGGGTAAGATTATTTAGTCAATAGTTTTGTTAAGTAATGGTGAAGGCAAACTGCTGAAAAGCTTTAATACTATGATTGGCTGTAATTCAACGAAAAATGATATTTTTTATAAATTAAAAAAAAAACGCAGTTTAAACTATTCAATCGCCTATTATAGGAAACATATAATCTATTATATAAACTATTATAGGAACTCGCACTAAGAGGTCCCTGCACATTTAGGCATTTAAAAACATTTAATGGTACATAATGTTCTTATTAGACTATTTACGAAATTTAAATTTTTTGGAATGAAAATATATTGCTTATATATAAAAATATATTGTCTTAATATCTCACAGGCGTATATTTAAAAATATATATTTTTTGTGGTATAACTACAAATTTACAATAAAAAACTAAAAACTTTTTTCTAAAACCAAACAACTAAATTGTTTGTAAAAAAATATTCGCGCTGGAACTTTTGAATCCTGATGATTTCCTTTTACTTTATAGCTAATTCTCAATGTCTGTGATATTTTTCCGATTTTTCTGGGCGATCCTTTTGGTAGTAAGGGCGGGTGAAAGCTATTTGAAGCGCTTTTCTCGCACGCTCACACACACACATACATGTGAGTATTTGTACACCCAAAAAAAGGCGATACAAGATCAAATATAACGCCTCACCTCGCTCAGTCTAACAAATAAAGAGGGAACCCAAGAAATTGGGAAACCTTTTTCACTTTTAAAATTGTTAATAGCATCAGTTCCTTATATTAGCTTTAAAACAGCGTTCGAATACTGTGTAAGGTTCGTTATTTACCACAAGATAGTGTTGTATAATTTTACATGGCAACTATGTTGGTTTTATATTGAATTTAAGAAGTATGTTTTCATAGATAGCGACGCGTTCGAATTTTGAATTCATAAAGGGAAACATTACATGGTAACAAAAAAATTAAACCGCATTCGAATACTGTGTAGTTTCGTAATTTACCACAAGATAGTGTTGTATAATTTTACATGGCAACTACGTTGGTTTTTATATTTAATTGAAGAAGTATATTTTTATAGATAGCGACGCGTTCGAATTTTGAATTTGTGAAGGAAAACATTACATGGTAACAAAAAAAAAATAAGCAGCATTCGAATACTGTGTAAGTTTCGTAATTTACCAGAAGAAAGTGTTGTATAATTTTACATGGTATTTATGTTGTTTTTATATTGAATTTAAGAAGTACGTTTTCGTAGATAGCGACCCATTCGAATTTTGAATTTATGAAGGAAAACATTACATGGTAACAAAAAAAAATAAGCAGCATTCGAATACTGTGTAAGTTTCGTAATTTACCAGAAGAAAGTGTTGTATAATTTTACATGGCAATTATGTTGGTTTTATATTGAATTTAAGAAGTACGTTTTCTTAGATAGCGACGCATTCGAATTTTGAATTTGTGAAGGGAAACATTACATGGTAACAAAAAAAATAAACAGCATTCAAATACTGTGTAAGTTTCGTAATTTACCACAAGAAAGTGTTGTATAATTTTACATGGCAGCTATGTTGGTTTTATATTGAATTTAAGAAGTACGTTTTCGTAGATAGCGACGCATTCGAATTTTGAATTCATAAAGGGAAACATTACATGGTAACAAAAAAATTAAACCGCATTCGAATACTGTGTAGTTTCGTAATTTACCACAAGATAGTGTTGTATAATTTTACAAGGCAACTACGTTGGTTTTTATATTTAATTGAAGAAGTATATTTTTATAGATAGCGACGCGTTCGAATTTTGAATTTGTGAAGGAAAACATTACATGGTAACAAAAAAAAACAAACAGCATTCGAATACTGTGTAGTTTCGTAATATACCACGAGATAGTGTTGTATAATTTGACATGGCAACTACGTTGGTTTTTATATTTAATTTAAGAAGTATGTTTTTATAGATAGCGACGCGTTCGAATTTTCAATTTGTGAAGGAAAACATTACATGGTAACAGAAAAATCTTTCCACGGAATTGTATAAACCCGTGTCGGATTTAATAAACTTTATTTTGTTCGTATTAAACATTATAATCGAAGCCCTAAAATTAAATAAATTACCGTTTATTTAAAAAAAAAACAATTAGAATCTTTATATTTCAACTTTTACTAAACTAAGTATAGAAGAAACACCCCACAATTTGCGCCTTTGAAAAGTTTAGTATCTGGTCCCAACATTTCTTTTCCCGAAATATGACTTCAAAAGCAGGAGTGGTATTAATTTTTTAAACAATTTTCTTTTCTGAGATATTTTTATTTTAATAGATATTTATACTGTATTTATACTGTTAAATGTCTCAAAAATGCCGAAATCTCAAGAAACTGAAATTAAATGAAAGTGAATTAGAAACGGCACTAACTGTTTGCCTACATTTTTACTCTTCTGTTAGCTAATCTTGCGGTTAAAACGATGTTAGCGTTTACCGTAGATTATATCTGTTGTCGTCAAAATTCCTAAACTTAGTGTCAATATGAAATTTATACTGTATTATAAATGTCTCAGAAATGCCGAAATCTGAAAAAACTGAAATTAAATGAAAGTGAATTAGAAACGGCACTAACTGTTTGCCAACATTTTTACTCTTCTGTTAGCTAATCTTGTGGTTAAACACAATGTAAGGGTTACCCGTAGATTATATCTGCTATCGTCAAAATTCCTGAAATTAGTATCAATGTGAAATTTATACTGTATTATAAATGTCTCAGAAATACCGAAATCTCAAAAAACTTAAATGAAAGTGAATTAGAAACGGCACTAACTGTTTGCCAACATTTTTACTCTACTGTTAACTAATATTGTGGTTAAACACGATTTTAGCGTTTACCGTAGATTATATCTGCTGTCGTCAAAATTCCTGAACTTAGTGTCAATATGAAATTTATACTGTATTATAAATGTCTCAGAAAGGCCGAAATCTCAAGAAATGAAATGAAAGTGAATTAGAAACGGCACTAACTGTTTGCCAACATATTCCCTCTTCCGTTAGCTAATCTTGCGGTTTAACACGTAGTTAGCGTTTACCGTAGATCATATCTGTTGACGTCAAAATTCCTGAACTTATTGTCAATATCGAATCGAAATACAGCAAAATAAAATTTAAATTTCAAGGAAAAGTCCGATTGAAATTATGTTTACTTTTAATACTATCAGAACATCCTAATTTTAATTTAGTAGGAAAACGTTCATAGAATTTCCCTAATTTTCCCCGAATTGAATTAGCGACTCGATTTGAAAATATAATGATTCATAATTATCTTTGAAAAATTTATTATCATATAAAAATACTTAAAAGTTAGTATAATAAAAAGCTGAAAAAAATGTATAAATGTACATAACATCTTGACTATCCTATCTAAGGTTACACACACTTAAGGAGTAAATGCGTGTGTGAGTTCGTTTTTTATTTGTTGTTTAGCCTTCACGCCTCAACTACTAAATCAATCTCTGTTACGTTTCACACAAATGTAATGAATACTAAATACCTTTTTATCCTGGAACAGATTTTATGTTGTCTTTGTTAATTAAAAAATCACCCCATCAAAGGTGCTAACGTGAAAATATGTACGTGTGTTAAAGCTTTCCCAATATTCCAAACAATACTCTCGATTTAAAAAAAAATTCAGGAATTTTACTCCCATTTTATACCCCATTTCACAAAAAAGGTTATAACTATTATGCATATAAAAGCAAAACACATGGTTCAAATTCAACCCCTTTCCGCTTTTGGAGTCAAAATTTTGTCATATCAATATTTTATTAAAATCATGCACATTTTCGAAATATTGGATTCATGATGGTGTACAAATATCGAATATACTCGATGAAAGTATTCGATGAAACATCTATGTATATAAACTTCAATGTATATGCGTGTGTATGTATATTCTGTATAGGGTCTTACGATTTCTAAGCAATTTCCCTAAGATTTTTTACACTTTGCTATTGCTAATATCAGCTATTGTTAAAATTACCTTATCATTAATTGTATTATTAATTTAGCAAAATTAATGTTAAGCTTATGGTAAAATCAACAGATTATTCCAAATGAAACTAAAAGAAAAAAACAATTTTGCAGATCTCGAATAGTTGTTGTTTCCCGTACTTGGCCAACAACACACATGGTATTACGTTATTTCATAAATGTGTCAAATATGTACTCGATGGAAACCACGGAACAGTGGTGGGAACCCTCTTCCATCTCGGGAATGGGAAAGGAGAAGAAAGCGGATGAATCAAGGAGTTGGAAAATCTATGATCTAGTGCAGAAACTGGTGAATCTATGATCTAGTGCAGAACCATAATAAATAAGTATTAACATATATATATCTATGATCTAGTGCAGAAACATAATCTATGATCTAGTGCAGAAACATAACAAATAAGTATTAACATATTTCTGGTGAATCTATGATCTAGTTTCTGCACTAGATCATAGATTCACCAAATCATAGATCGTAGATTCAAAAATCTATGATCTAGTGCAGAAACATAATAAATAAGTATTAACATATATCTGGTGAATCTATGATCTAGTGCAGAAACATAATAAATAAGTATTATAAACAAACACACAAATTAATACAAGGAACTTTATATTAAACTTGCATATTCCAAAGTTTTTAATAACAAAAACGAATAACCTGCTTAAAACGGAGAAAGTTTTGATCGATGTTTTAAAAAAATATTTCAAACCTGTCGGCATAAAAGAAAAAATAAAGCCATCATACTTGTTTGCATAATAAGGTAATACACAAGCGCTACGCAATTATTCGATTACATTTTACATAACTACGACAGTTGCAAAGTCAAATTTCCTTCAAGCCAATGTCCCAAATAGTAATTAAACTTACAGACATAGTCAAAATTGCAAACCCTACTAAGCAATTTGCATCACAACAAATAACCTGCGTAAAACAGAGAAAGTTTTGATCGATGTTTTAGAAAAAGGGTTCAAACCTGTCGGCACAAAGGAAAAAATAATGCCAACATACTTCTTTGCATAATAAGGTAATGCATAAGCGCTACGCAATTATTCGATTATATTTTACATAACTACGACAGTTGCAAAGTCAAACTTCCTTCAAGCAAATGTTCCAAATAGTAATTAAACTTACAGAAATAGTCAAAATTGCAAACCTTATTAAGGAACTTGCATCCCAAATGTCTCAAATAGTAATTAAACTTACAGAAATAGCCAAAATTGCAAACCCTACCAAGCAATTTGCATTCTTCCACGAAGTCATACCAGAATCGCGAGGCGCGCTTGCGCCACTCTGAACGCGACTAGGAAGTCGCTATCAGTCATTTGGTTAGTTATACAAGTAGCCGATTGCGTGGCGGTTCTCATATTAATATTATAATTAACAGCCAAAGTATGACCGGAGTATGGCTCCAGTGAAGTAACAATACCCATTCGGTGTGAAATTGAACCATTCATAACAGGTAGTTAGTGACGGTTGCTTAAAGATTTGTAAATTGTGATGTAAAACGGTGCAGAACTTGTATTTCGACCGGAATGTCGGCCCGGTTTCGATTTGTTTGGGCCAGAAACAGCTGTTTTGGGCTTGTTTTTGATTGCAAGTTATAGTTTTAGCTCCATTTTGGCAACAGATTATGGTGTTAGCTTGTATTTGGCTACATTCACATTTGCTATAGGAAGTTAGATTTTTGCAATGGTCGTAGTTATGTAAAATGTAATCGATTAATTGCGTAGTGCTTACGTATATCTGCTGATGCAATTGGCACATTGATGGTATTTTTTCCTTTATGTCGACATGTTGGATTATTTTTCTGAAATGTCGACCAAAACTGTTTGAGGATTCGTGTTAGGGAATTTGCTTCTGGTCACAAGTCCCATTTTTGGAGATTACTCCTTATTCATATATAGCGCCCGGTTCGAAGTTTTATGAGGAGTAAAATCAGAAGTAGAGTGTACGAAGTTCAGAGAGTTAAAAAAAGTGTAAACGTTAGGTTCTGATCGTACGAAGTTCAGACCGTTAAACAAGTGTAACTGTTAGGTGGCCTCTCCGCGCAACATTTCTGCGCATCTTTAGGGTGAGATATCAATATGTTTATTTTGCATTTTATTATGACCTAATCGGAATGATGGAGTGTGACACACATGGTTTACTATCGTTCGCTTTTATCAAGGTATAATCATTTAATGTCATTATGTGTCAATATTTGTTGTCTTCTATCCTACAAAATTAAAGTCTCTTTTAATTTTTTACGTATTAGTCTGACATTACTAAATGTTTTTAATTTTGTTGTGTAAATTTCGTTTGTGTTTTATTATATATGAATTTTCCATTTACATTTAATGATATTTATATTTATATACAGTGTTACCTATTTTATTCATTCCAAGACAATCGTACTTAAGGAGTAAACTCCAGTCGCGCGTCGGAGCACACGCACAGTTTTTCTTTTTTAATTTTTGTGTTCTCCTTGATAAATTAAAATAAGATATCAAATTTGGGAAACTAGATTATAAAACTAATAAAATAGGCACGATAATAAAACATAGGAAGTAATAAAAGTGGTTATACGAACAAATACGAAAATTATTTGTCTATGTTATAACATTTTTATAGATTCATTGGCTTAAAGAAAAAAGATTGATAAAAGAACATATCGTATAACAACGTTAAGAAAACTACTAACAAAAAGGATGAGCGGTAAGGCAATATAAAGTAACCTTAAATAAAAAGGAAGAAATCACCGATCCAAATAATTTTTGGATCACTGAATCATGGATATTTAGTGAAAACCATTATCTCTTTTCATCAATTTCACATTTAACCAACAATTCTCAAATTCTTCAATAGAAGATTTTCACTTTTATTTAAACCTTCTACGTAATCAAATACGTTCCGGAAGCCTAATCTGTGTCAAGCCCATTCGCCACAACAACAAACACACGGAAATAACCTAAATCTCCAAGTAGAGGGCCACAAAAACCTAAACGACATTCTTTTAAAACCCGTGTGGGGTACGAACGTGACCACATTAAAAACTTCAGTTAACGCAAACCGCTAACCAGAAGTTTAACTGGTCGGCCACTTTCTCGTCAATGCCAATGTCGACAACCGCTTGTGCGTTGCTATTTAACTAATTAGCGATTCGCTAACGCCGCGATGACGGAAGCGTTCAAGTCTCTTGAATTATCTACAGAACGGGCAGACATTAATTTCGTTTTGATTACGCACTGACAGATAAACACTTCACGCCCTATAGCTAAATCAATGTGACATCCGTTTAATTCGAAAGTCAAATTAATTTGGTAACATAACGAGAAACTTTACGTTCAAGGCATCAGCAAGTATCCAGAATGGTGATCAGAACCAGTACACTATAGACGTAATTTTTGAAGTGAAAATTTCTTTAGGCGCACCTGCGTATTTTTTTTGAACTGTGAACAAAATTGAGCCGTCACGTTCGGGTCGGTGACGCTGAATCAGGTAAACTCGGTTCCCTTCGGCATCGGCCAAGTGAACTACTTCTTTAGGCGCACAGTGCCTCCTTTTTTAGATATCAAGTGAATTACTTTGTTAGGCACACTTACGTACTTTTTGTTAGATATTTAATTGAATGTGTAATGTATTTATAACAAATTTCGGTTTCCATAAACCTATTATTTCATTCTTAGAATATGATAGCAATGGAGAAGTCCAATCAGAGCAAAATTCCACTGAATGCTTGTAGCTAATATTACTTCATAAGTATAGAAATAAAAATAAAGAATTGTATTATAAAATTAGAATTTTCACTTCTATCGTGTGGTTATAATGACATAACAGAGTTTTTTTAAGTTCATATTTTTACTTGACAGACTTTGTATCTACTCTTTCTTTGTTTACTATATGTTTAACTTTTTTCTACCTGTTATTTTTCACTACAACAACGGTTCTAAAACAACAGTTCTAAAACTGTAATACGCACGCAACTGGCGACACGCAGATTTTCTGAAGGTAACACAAACAATACAAATATATTTGTATTTTATAACAAAGAAAGCATTTTATCATAGTATTAATTTTCCCCCAATTTTGAAAACTGGGTTCAATGGTATGCGACTGATTTACGTATATTAAAGATTGGTGTTTTAGAAAATTATAAGTAGTGGGCTAAAACCCCAAGCACTGTTTTAATAACTCAGGATAATTAAAGTAATAGCTAGGGTTTATTAAAATAGTTTAGAAACATTTTTTTTTATTTAAATAAAAATTGCTTGTTTTGGAGTTATATTGATTTCAAAACAGTTTGTATTTGAATAATCATTAAATCTAACCAAAATTATTTTTCCTTAATTAAGTCTACGTTTTCCTTAATTATAACAATTAAAATACGATTTCTGTATCATTTCATTGCATTTACTTAGGCGGTGGAGTTACAGATCTTTTAATATTTAATTTAGTATTTGATACATTTTAATTTGACATCAATTTTAATTCTGGAGGTTCCTGAGAGAAAGAGTATTAACAGATACATTTTTTATTACTGTGAGGTATATAATCCCAAAAATGGAGCCATAAAGGAAATAAAACGCGAAATGAGAGTTAGGAAAGGTAGCAAGTCAAAATTGTGATATGGTTTTTTTACTACTTTTGATAGCATATTCAGTTAATACCTCCATAGCAGAAAGTAAAAAACAAACCATAACGGAAATAGGACACAAAGTGAGAAATTTAAGAAAGATTGCAAGTGAAGTTGTGAGAGATATGATTTTGTACTACTTTTGAAATATTCAATTGATACCTGCACACCAGAAAGTAAAAGGGACAAGCCATAAAGGAAATACGATACAAAGTGAGAAAGTTGGGAAAGGTAGCAAGTGAAGTTGTGAGAAAAATATTTTTGTACTACTTTAGAAAGCATATTCAGTTAATACTAAGCATATTCAGCTAATGCTGAAAGTAAAAGCCTGAGCTATAAAGGAAATACGAGTATAGCAGATTATTTAAGCGCAGATACTAAATTTAAACGTAACATAATAAGTCAGCTAGATATCTTCGCAGCTGTTCGCGGATTATTTCCTTGAGCGGCGCTGAAAAATGTGCGCAAGTATCGTGTGTACGAAAGTGATGACAAATAATTATGAATATTATTTTCAATTTTCTGAAAAAATAAAAAAAACTATTTTTCAGTCAACTAATAACGACTTTCTTTGTCCGACACTTGTTCGCTGACACCGAGTATAGCAGATTAAGGGCAGATATTGAATTTAAACGTAACATCAATAAATTAAACTGTAACAAAAAAATGATAGGATCCTATGTTTGTTATGTTTTTTTTAAATTAAATACGGTTCTAAATAACGTGCACAAGTATCGTGTGTACGAGAAAGATGCCAAAATTATGAATTTTATTTACAATTTTCTGAAAAAAGTCGTCTTTTAAATTTTATTTTATCGACAATCAACTATTTTTCAGTCAACTAATAACGACTTTCTTTGTCCGACACTTGTTCGCGGACACCGTATATAGCAGACTATTTAAGCGCAGATATTAATTTTAAACGTAACATCAATAAATTAAACTGCAACAAAAAACTATGGATTCCTGTTCTTGTAATGTTTTTTTTTAAATTAATTACTACAACTTGATTTACTTTTCATGAAAACATGTTTTATAAGTCTCTTTAAATGTGTTAATATAAAATCAACTTTCAAATAAGTGTAATACAAAATAAATGTAATTATAGATATGTAAATTTTGAATATTAAATGCAATTACTGGAAGTGTATCACAGTCTGGTTGCATCATCAGATTGATTATTAATTTGTATCGCTGTTACTCGTTGAGAGGCAAATCAAGCTCTGATGTGAAAGCATTAAATAAATTCGTTATATAATACTAAAATAATGTCCATTTATGCAATATTTAGCAGCGATTGACAGAAAATGTACACGTATTTATACAGGTAATCCTTTCTAACATATGCAATATTTAGCAGCGATTGATAGAAAATGTACACGTATTTATACAGGTAATCCTTTCTAACATATGCAATATTTAGCAGCGATTGACAGAAAATATACACGTATTTATACAGGTAATCCTTTCTAACATATGCAATATTTAGCAGCAATTGACAGAAAATGTACACGTATTTATACAGGTAATCCTTTCTAACATATGCAATATTTAGCAGCGATTGACAGAAAATGTACACGTAGTTATACAGGTAATCCTTTCTAACATATGCAATATTTAGCAGCGATTGACAGAAAATATACACGTATTTATACAGGTAATCCTTTCTAACATATGCAATATTTAGCAGCGATTGATAGAAAATGTACACGTATTTATACAGGTAATCCTTTCTAACATATGCAATATTTAGCAGCGATTGACAGAAAATATACACGTATTTATACAGGTAATCCTTTCTAACATATGCAATATTTAGCAGCGATTGACAGAAAATGTACACGTATTTATACAGGTAATCCTTTCTAACATATGCAATATTTAGCAGCGATTGACAGAAAATATACACGTATTTATACAGGTAATCCTTTCTAACATATGCAATATTTAGCAGCGATTGACAGAAAATATACACGTATTTATACAGGTAATCCTTTCTAACATATGCAATATTTAGCAGCGATTGATAGAAAATGTACACGTATTTATACAGGTAATCCTTTCTAACATATGCAATATTTAGCAGCGATTGACAGAAAATATACACGTATTTATACAGGTAATCCTTTCTAACATATGCAATATTTAGCAGCGATTGATAGAAAATGTACACGTATTTATACAGGTAATCCTTTCTAGCATATGCAATATTTAGCAGCGATTGACAGAAAATGTACACGTATTTATACAGGTAATCCTTTCTAACATATGCAATATTTAGCAGCGATTGACAGAAAATGTACACGTATTTATACAAGTAATCCTTTCTAACATTATAAATGTGAAAGTTTTTCTATTTGTATGTTATATAATCACACTGCAGCAAAACAAGGAATTCGTACCCAAGGAGATAAGGAAAACCGTATGAAAATTGGTACAGAATTTTGAAAGGACTTGAAACTTCTTATAAAAAGGACAAAACAAATTGCCAAAGATTATTATTTAGGTTTCACAGTAATTTTTATCGGGATTACTAATAAAATAAAAAGCAAAAATATTTAAAACAAAACTCTTTTTTATTCATATTATCAATAGTACAAGTTTTTTTTAACATACTAACTTTTCGGTTAAATCTTATTGGTTTCAAATTAAGCGAGTCAATTAATTAAAATTAAGTTAATAAAAATATATACGGAGAATATTATTTAAATAACTCAACTAAAGTGATTAGCCTTTAATTCACATTAACATATATAAAAAAAAAATTTCTTATAATTACATTCAAACTCTCAGGTATGTTAAATACCAACTGTCATGAAATGTTAATGTGTTGCTTTATTTGGATTTTGTGGTACATTTAATTTATTTATCTTAGAAGTTTCAAGTCAACATAACGTTTCCGGTTCAAAAAATCTAAGATTTATACGAAAGGCTCGTGTTGCCATAAAGCAAAAGTGCATGCATGGAAAGCTCTAACAACGAAGTGTGTTTGAATGTTTGTTACTCGATCACGCTTATAGAGCTTCGCAGATTTACACAAAATTCATTACAGACATGACTCGTAATTTGATTTAACATAACGTTTCCGGTCCAAAAAATCTAAGATTTATACGAAAGGCTCATATTATCATGAACAAAAAGTGCATCCATGGAATGCTTTAACAACGAAGTGTGTTTGAATATTTGTTACTCGATCAAGCACGAATAGCAACTAAGGCAAAATTTAAAGTAAAGGGCTATGGAAATTCCGGTACTTATATATAACAATTACCATATAAAAATTACCCATCAGACCTAGTATATCCGCGTATTTCACAACCGTTATGTTACGTCTTCCTAGAACCTCGCTCTGGTAAAGCCTAGTTATATGGAACATATTATATGTAGTCATAAAGATCACCATCAACGCTACGATTTAATTGAAATACACATAATTATACCCCTGATGCATACGTTTGTTCCACTAACACGATAGTTATTATGGTTGGTTTGTTTGTTAACAAGCTTAGCTTACGGTATTCGTTGCATAAATTATTTAGAGCGCGCGTGTGCGCTCAGCTTTATGTTATTTTTTGTCAAGCGGTCGAGTTTCGTGCCTACTGGCGTGCGTTCGGTGCAGTAATTGTTAGGCTGAGCGCTCGCTAAGAGTGATTCTTGAAAAGATATTCCTGAGAATATCGCAGCAACGCATTTTCCACAGTTTTAATAAAGGCGCAGAATATTTTATTTATTATCGCGCGATAGAGTATAATTTAGTTCAACTGGCGTGCGTTCGGTGCACTAATTGTTAGGCTGAGCGCTCGCTAAGAGTGATTCTTGAAAATATATTCATGAGAATACCGGAATATCGCAGCAACGCATTTTCCACAGTTTGAATAAAGGCGCAGAATATTTTATTTATTATCGCGCGATAGAGTATAATTTAGTTCAACTGGCGTGCGTTCGGTGCACTAATTGTTAGGCTGAGCGCTCGCTAAGAGTGATTCTTGAAAATATATTCATGAGAATACCGGAATATCGCAGCAACGCATTTTCCACAGTTTGAATAAAGGCGCAGAATATTTTATTTATGATCGCGCGATAGAGTATAATTTAGTTCAACTGGAGTGCGTTCGGTGCACTAATTGTTAGGCTGAGCGCTCGCTAAGAGTGATTCTTGAAAATATATTCATGAGAATACCGGAATATCGCAGCAACGCATTTTCCACAGTTTTAATAAAGGTGCAAATATATGATTTATTATCGCGCGATAGAGCATAATTTAGTTCAGTTGGCGTTACAAAAATGTGTGACAGTAGTAATACAGCAGGAGTGGGGAGAGCGCATAATAACATAGTCGAGCTATTTTGCGTTACCAGTCGAGTGACGTCACTAGCTGCGTATAAAGGTTGCAGTGGGCGTGCTTGGGATTGGTATTTCCTGTGTTTAGATTATTTTATTTTGTCGATCTAATTACTTTAATACCGTCTCTTTACAAATCGTATATAGAGGTGAAAAATACACCAAAACGCTTTCCACGAAGACTCGCTTTAAATGTTTGGGTTTCGAAGTTTCGCTTTAAATGTTTGGGTGTCCACGCGCGTTTCTTTCATATTTTATGCCAAGCGAAATCGAGATGAAATATCACTTGATAGATAAAGCGAGTAAAATTGTTTTAAATATTTATTTAAAACGTGCTTTTATTTCTTTTTTTAATCAGAATAATTAAAATTTCGACTTGTTCCAAAATAGAGCTTTAAAATTTTGCACACATATATAAGAGCTATAACAATACAATATAGGCTATCTAATATCGTTCCATATCCGATATATCGGACGCCCCAAGATGGCGAATTGTTTTTTTTTTTTGAAGTAAAACTTCTTTACGCACGCTTGACTTGGAGAGTAAGCTGGTGAATGCGTGACGAGAGCGTTACGAAAAGTGTGATCGGGCGAAGCGAACGGAAGTTGAGAGGGAGATATAAGTTAGTGAAGACAGAAAGAGAGAGTTACGTTTCGTATATTACTGTAGGGATAAGAGAGAGAAGTGCGAGCACACATTTTCTTTTTCTCTTTCTCTCATAGCTAGTTATGTTTCGTATATCTAAGACACAGAGCCTGCACTGTCTGTATTGTCTGTATCACACTGTAGGAGCAAGAGAGAGCAGTGCGCGCGCACATTTTCTTTCTCTCTTCCTCTCATAGCCAGTGCATGAAATATATATATATATATATATATATATATATATATATATATATATATATATATATATGCGAGTTTGCTAGCGTCACGCGAATGGTGATTTTTTGATTATTTTGTAATTTCATTTCATTCTTGAACAATTTTATAAATTATTATTTTGTTCAATACATTAAATATTCTACGTTTAAAGTGAATAAAATTGTAAATTCATTTTAAAGTTCATATTTTGTGAATTTGAAGTTTTACTTCAGTCGTGTGGTCTAAAGCACACTCGTTTTCTTTTTTAAATCAATATACGTTATTTTGTAGTTTTTATCAAACTATATAAATTTTAACAAAAAAAATTTTTAGAAAATATTATTTTTCTCTTTTTAGTACCTTCAAAAATGTTTTGTTTTTATAACCAAAAGGGGTTTTTTACACATTTTGTTATTTAAATAAATTACTTATATTCATCGCGTATCGGGTAAGTGCAACACCACCTTTACTAGAAAGAGGCGACGTGTGACGATGTGATAAGTAGCCCGTGACGTCTCAGAGCCGGAGGGACCCTCCGCGCAGGGCTCCGACCCTCGCGGCTCGTTATGGACAGTGGTCACGGAAAGCGTAACCGGTTCTTGGAAAGTACTAGAGACTTTAGAACAGGCAATGTAGCTGATATGGCAATATTTCGATAAGTTATTTTTCATGACGCACAATGAAGAAATAATATTACGCAAAACACGTCAGTTTTCCTCTAGTAAGAATATTTAACTCTCTACCTATGTCTTCACGCCGTCTCCGGCCTATACAAAGAAAGTAGGGTTGATAAAAAATCTTATACCAGTTTTTCTTTCTCTATACTTCTTTTTGACTCTACACTTCTTTCGTTCGGTGGAAAAGTTGATGAAAATTGTTTTCTTAAATTTAATAAAAGCTCTAGAATTGATGAAATTTTGTTTATTCAATTTAATAACATTTGTAGGGTTGATTGAAGTTCTTGTGGGCTTTTTCCATTCACTGTACTTTTATACTCTATACACCTTTCGCTTCACTCATTTTCACATAGGATTTTCCATTTTTGTGTTTTCTTGCCATTTAGGATTTTATCCATTTAATCCACTCATATCTTCATTGGCCTTTCTCAATCGTATCTCAATACTATTCTAACATTATAAATTCGAAATTGATTTTGTTTGTTCATTTGTCTCGCTTTCATGCCTGAATAAATGTAAAATAACTTTAACCCGGAATAGATTTTTTGCTAATTAATAGAATACATCCCTTTAGGGACAGCACGAACATAAGTAATAGCGTGAATATAAGTAATAGCGTGAATATAAGTAATAGCGTGAACATAAGTAACAGTATGAACATAAGTAATAGCATGAACATAAGTAATAGCGTGAATATAAGTAATAGCGTGAACATAAGTAACAGTATGAACATAAGTAATAGCGTGAACATAAGTAACAGTATGAACATAAGTAATAGCGTGAACATAAGTAATAGTATGAACATAAGTAATAGCGTGAACATAAGTAATAGTGTGAATATAATATCGTGAACATAAATAATAACGTGAATATAAGTAATAGTGTGAATATAATATCGTGAACATAAGTAATAACGTGAATATAAGCAATAGCGTGAACATAAGTATAAGCATGATTATAATAGTGTATGTAAAAACACATCACGAAAACGTGTTAGCCTGTAGCTATCTAATACAGAACGCAGGCTTCTTTTTCACGCCATTTCTGCGATTCTGTGCATCTCAAATTACTGAATTTTCTTTAATACCAACATGTAATATTTTCACAAGGACATTCTTTTTAAATGGCAATACATTTTCCTTTTATACGCGGGTGTAGCCACAGGTCAAAGGTAGTATTATATATTTTGTCAATCTCCCTGTCTGTAGATTCAACATAGTCTAGTGGAGAGAAAAATTTGTTTTCCCTGGTGTGATGAAACGTCCTTGGTGTGATGGAACGTCCTTGGTGTTGCATGCAACTAATATTATAATTGCGATAGTTTGGATGATTATCAGGTATAACTTAGAAGGACGGAAATTGTAAGGGCTCTTTCTTTCGTTACGAATCTCAACCCTCTTTCTCTTTTCTTAATATTGAACAATTTTTTTCGTATTTATATTTGTAATTTAGATATAGCTAATAATAAGACAATATGAAAATAGCTATGGATACGGCTATTTTACCATGTCTAAACTATGGGTGCCAAACTTGGACGTTCTATGCCAAAACAAAAAACCCAATTCAGACCACTCAAAGACGAATGGAAAGAAGCAGCATGGGTTTAAAATTCATCGATAAGGTGAGGAATGCGGATATCCGCAAGAAAGCCAAAGTTACAGACGCTTTAACTTTCTCGCTACAAAGGAAATGGAAGTAGGCAGATCACGTGGCTAGATACAACGACAACAGACAGATTAAGAGAGCGATAAAATGGTCCGGACCACGAGGAAGAAGAGCGAGAGGCCGCCCTCACACCAGATGGGCGGATGAAATAGCGAAAGTAGGAGGACGAGGTTGGCTAAACACCGCCAAAGATAGAAAGAAGTGGCATACCTTGGAGGAGGCTTTTACCCGAAGGGGGTCCATACAAAAATAATTTCTACTATAAGATAGTAACATCACAATACAAAATATTAATGTAAATAATTATTTGAGATTCAATTCTAATTATATTAATAACTATTTATAATTTTGTTCGTGAATGTAAAAAAATGTAATTTTTTTTGGCATGTAATGTAATTTATTTTAATTTAATAAAGCTTTATTATTATTATTTTTTTAACAATAAGACAAAAATCAATAAAAAAACATAGTCAACAACCGCTGCTTTGATCATATAACCTAATAAAAATAGGAAGATCCGAAAAGAAAGACAGGTTATTGAAAGCAGGATTATAAAAGTTGCATATTCACAATTAAAATATTTCGAAATGACGTAAATTGTTTATTTTAATACTGGCAGCAATTTTCTTTTTCGTCCAACGAATTATTTTCTTTTCCTCAGATTTCAAATGACGATTATAACTTAAAAACAATATGTTTAATGAAACGTGAAATTTGTTGTTGTGAAATTTGTTGTTGAAATTTGTTGTTGTGAATGTTGTTGTTGAAATTTGTTGTTGTGAAATTTGTTGTTGAAATTTGTTGTTGTGAAATTTGTTGTTGAAATTTGTTGTTGTGAATGTTGTACGACGTGAAAATTGTTCTCCTTTAATTGGACGCTACGCTTTCCGTATCAAAGGTGGACGAAGTTTCCGTTTGCTCAAACGTGATAATAAACCTAACGTTTCTTAACTCACAAGTGAAATCCCATTATAATTATATTAAATTTGTCTTCTCTCTAGTTAGTTCTTCTAGTTAGTTAATTTATCTTCTATTATTGTGTATCCAGATAATCCTTTTATTATTTATTTATTTCTTCACTAGTTGCATCTTGTTCCTTTGCAACTCTTTAGACAGCAACCGTAAACATGTTTCAGAATTAAATTTTTTTTTCGCTAACTTCGTGACTGCATTCGCGTGGAACTTTACAAAATACTATCTATTTAAATGTGAAGCTAATACATATAATGCTGTCCATTATAATATTTATAACTTATTGGAAAATTGTTTATAAAAATTATTGTGAAAATCAATAGGCTTCTATTATGACAGTTAGCCAATCGCGAGAAATAAGAAACACTAAAATTGCTAAAACTGCGCTTTGTAGCATGTATTCATACATACATTCGTAAAGATCAACGGGCGGAGATACTTATAGATGTAATTTTTGAAAGGCAAATTTAGATCATAATAAATATATTGACAAAATTAAAACATGATATCACTTTTTAGATCAAAACACGGTATCACTAATCTTTTAAAAAAGCTTATAAAAAAGAATTACTTTTAAAACGTAATTTGTAATTTTTGATAGACAAGTTTAGATCCAAATAAATATTATGACAAAATTAAAATATTATGTCACTTTTTAGAAGAAGACTTTCTCTTTTTAAAAAAGCTATATGACTAAATCAAATATATATTATTTGTAAAATTACCCGAGTTATAATAACTTCAATAATGAAAACTCGAGGCTGACGTGCTAGTTGATATAAAATGTGTAATACAATACTACATTTCCAAAAAAAAAATTACTTTTTAAGATGTAATTTGTAATTTTTGAAAGACAAATTTAGACTATAATAAATATTTAGATAGAATTAAAATATAGTATCACTTTTTAGGAGATCTTCTCTTTGTATTAAATATATATAATTTATAAAAATTTTCGAATTAATAGTTACTATTAAAAATTTAATTAATTACTATTAAAAAATATATTTTATAGAAATTATATTTTCAATCATATATATTACATAATCATTTATTTATTTTTCTATTTTAATGTGCCCAATTGATACATATGGCGGACTTATTGCTACGAGAGTAATATCTTACAGCCAACTATAACACCAGTTCAGTCCCGTTCGACGGACGACCGGGAACCGAACCCGGGTACCCGCGGTGCGCCGCATCGTCAAAGGCCGTATACCTTTTGGTCAACCCAACACACTATCAAACGTCGAATAGCATTGACTTCTAGTTGTTCCCCACCAATGCGTTTAATTAGCGTAATCACTGGCTCGGATCGACTCAGTTCAAGTTAGCGGGACGCTGCACCGTGCAGCGAGACTGCACTTACATCGTGTTCTATAGTCAGACTATACTAATACAGTCAGACTATACTAATCAAACTACAACGGGATGAAATAAAGAAATGAACTATACAACCATGTTGCACTAACTTTTTTGTGAAGCTCAAGAATACACTCAAGAATAATGTTGTTAAATTTGTATGGTAAGCCAGCTTCTACGGGTTTCCAAGTACAAAGTAAAACGATTATAATCACTATTTTTTTTGGTATTTTATTACATTCTCACTTTCAACGTCAACGCAAGGGTTGAGCGTCTTGCAGAAGACGCACACCGAGCGGCGTCGTCAAACCAATACCCGACACCATATTTAGTATATGGTCAGAGGCCATATTAGGCCTTGAATGATGATACGAACACTCTTTGAGGAAAGGAAAAATCGAGTATAGTGGTCATTCTGTATTTTTCTTAATTCTCATTTTAAATGTGGAGGTTCTGTTTATGATAATGAAACTTGTAATGTAATGTAATTACGATATGGAGAATGTTGAAAATAAAAACAATTTTTCTCGAGATACACTTTCAACGTTAACGCAAGGGTTAAGCGTCTTGCAGAATACGCACACCGAGCGGCGTCGTCAAAGCGATACCCGACACCGTATACTAATAAAGGCCATATTCAGCCTTGAATAGACATCGATACGGGTATTACTTTGCGGAAAGAAAAATCGAATATACTGATAATTCTGTGGTTTTCTTAATTTTTCTTTTAAATTTTGGAAGTTTCGTTTATGGTAACGAAACTTAAATATAATTACGATATGGAAAATTTTGAAAATAAAAACATTTTTTAATGAAAAATAATTTATTCCAAATCAAAAATATTATTGATTATTTTCATCATATAGTTTCGATACAAATACCAAGAAATTCTTACTTAGTATAGTAGTATAGTAGAAATTCTTACTTAATTAACAACCTGTATTAATCCTGTGTATAAATCTTTTGCAATATCTTAAGTTAATTATCAAAGCAGAGTTAGCGCTATGGCAAACTTTAATTTTACTGTTATATTTATTACATTGGATATCGCTCGTATGTAACGTGAAATCAAATTATTTATATGAGTTATAGCACAACACGCCCCGCCCGCCCTCGTTGTCGAACGCGCGCAGTTTACTAACTACAGTATGAGTGACACACTAATCAGATTTTTCGCAGGAGAAAGAGTCTTAGCCTATTGTTTTGTTATTAAGTATTAATAACGTGGAAATTTTGAAGCAAATCATTCTATTCTTTTTTAATTAAACAAATTTTATAACTTTTATGGTTCCGTACCTCGAAAGGAAAAAAAAAACTAAAAGACCGTTAGGCGGACAACGAAGTGAACCTATCATTTCGTTGTCCATCAAGACCCTGCCATCAAGCCTGCTATCAAGGCCCGTGGTCCTGTCAAGACCCTTTTTTTCTTAGGAACGCGTGGTGATATTAAATTGAAATTAATATCAAACCCTTAAGTTAACGGTCCCTTGGAGCTATAAAAAAATTAAGTTAGAAGCTTGCTCAATGAAATTAAGAAGAACTCTAAAAATACGGCCATTTATGACGTATATTTTGATACTCGCAAATAAATCAAAACGTAAAAACCGTTAATTTGTAATTATATCACATAAAAAGAATTTTTTTTTAAATATGCGTCTGTGAAAGATACAGTACGCAATATATTTTTGTTCTAAAAATTAAAATTTTGTAAACAGTTTAATAGGAATATTATGTATCAAACAATTCATAACAAACATTTTGTTGTTTTGAATAACATAAATTTCCAACTCAATTTTGTAGAGCTTATTGCGGAAAGTGTCTTAATTTAAAATTAAATTTTTTATAATTTTTAATTGTTATGTCGTCAACTTATATATGAATAGATAAAATTGTTCTTTAGTGTAAGTTTTGACGGTTTTTTTAAGAAGTCGAAGTTACACGCACGAGTTTTCCGCATTGGACATTGTGGTCACTACCGTACCTCGAATAATTTAAAATTTTGTTGATTTTTTTTAAATTCCCAATAAATGCCCTGAGCATGTACGGCCATCAACTATTTACAATTTCGTTGGCTAGAACCTGGAATTATACTGAAGCTTATCAATTTCTTACAGCGTATTCCATCGAACGTAATTACACCAGAAAACGACTTGTTTGAATTAATTGATATTAAATATGTATTCTGTGATTAACTGTAAAATGTCTGGTTTCAATATCATGCGTTAAAATATATCATCTATGATCATTTTCCACCTTTATGATCATTTATAGCCTTATTTATTTCAGATATCAGTATAATATTTTATAAACAGGTGTACTTCATTAATAAATAGTTTTAAGAAGATGGCTATTTTTTAATGACTCCAAGAATTTTAGTTCATTACGTAAATGTTAGATAATATTTTTCTATATATCATATTTTTATTATATTCCATATATTATGTATAAGAAGCGAATTAATTTCATCAAGTATATTTTTTTTATTTAACCTCTATGATATTAGTTAAAATATGGAGTGATGTAGTCAATCGCAATCAATTATTTGAAGTGATAAAGTACATAATTTATAATCTTTGAATTTCTAGATATACCTATATAAAACACTAATTAAAAGTCCATAAAAAAATTTGAGAAAAAGAAGATGAACGAGGTATGAAAGGAAAAGGAAGAAAGTAAAGGTAATATGGAGTTATCACATACACTTTGGAGGTGACATTTGAAGGTTTATTAAGGAAACCGTTATTTATTTATGTATAAACTTCCATGTATACACTATTCCCGCCATTTCCATCAGGGTTGTCTCAGGGCTCCTCCGGGAACCCATAATAAACCACCTCATATAAAAGAGGGACCATCGAAGGTCCCTTAATAGTGTCCCGTACCTATAATCACAGTGCTAGAGTCCAACAGGGTTAGAGTCTATCCCTTATCAGTGAACCATTACGGATCTCCATTTTTTCAGGAACGCACTTTGCGAACGCTCTAAATGACTCAAAGATCGGTACATTCTCAACCAAGTCTGACAAGTTGATACATATGACGGACTTATTGCAATGAGAGCAATATCTTACAGCCAACCAGAACGCTAGTCCACCCCCCAGAGACGAGCGACCAGGAATCGAACCCGGATCCTCGCTGTGCGCCGTGCAGTCAAAGGCCGGTATGCCTTGTGATCCAACCAATACACCACGGTGACGACAAATTTTGTCGTTCATATGCCAAAATCTATCTTGGTCCACGATTTAGCAGCACGACTTAGTTTTGATGTATATATTGTATTATAGTCGTAGCGAACAATATTATGCAATACATGAAAATTTCAAGTATTTTCTACACAATTAAAATATAGGTAGCTAAAATGACAGACAACTGACGAATCTTGTGAGAATGGGGGAATAAGACACAAACAACATCACACTAAACACACCACCCAGATCAATGACCCTGGAAAACTCTCGAGCCGAGAATTATAACAAGAAAAATTGTTTAATAACATTTTGTTCTAAGAACAGTGATAACGAAGCTATCCTTTTATTTGATTTTTATTATTTGACAAGTCTTTTTATATACGTACGTAGGAGGATGATTACTTTAGAAATTACTCGATCAATTTGGATATACTTTTTGTATTCTACAGAGTATTTGCCTATAGTTTCATACATGCAACAGGCATGTTATTAAGAGATAAATATACATGATACATATATATATATATATATATATATATATATATATATATATATATATATATATATATATAATGTACGCAAGTTTTTCTGGAAAAAATATTTAGAAAGACCTACTATTTTAAGCCCACGATATATTAATAGAACAATTAAAACTTTGACCATGAAATATATAAGAAGTGGCAATTTCTAGACCTGTCTAAAACTTTTTTTCTAAATTGTCTAAAGTTTGGGTTTACTTCAAAATACAATTAAATTTGCCTGAAAGTTAAACATGAATACACGTTTTTACGTTTGCGTGTGCCATTACTCATTAATATTTACGTATACCCACGTATATTTAGCTATGTAGTCTCGTACCTACGTATACTTAGCAATTTAACAAAAAAAATAATATTCAAAATTTACTGAAAACTTTCACTGTCGAAGAAAATGTCAAATTAATCCACAAATTCATAGTAAATCAAAATGTCAACTGACAATGGCAAAATAACTTAATAATAAAATAACTATAATCTAACCTAAAATACAAAGTAATCAATAATGTCAAAATGTCAAAGTGGTACGCAGTCAACCCACCATAACCCACAATGTCAAAGTAACCCAAAATGCAAAGCAAACTACAGCGCCACTGTAGCCAATAATGTTAAATTGACCTAAAATATCAAAGTAACCTAAAATGTCAAAGTAACCTAAAATGTCAAAGTAACCTAAAATGTCAAAGTAACCTAAAATGTCAAAGTAACCTTAAATGTCAAAGTAATATAAAATATCATAATCTAAAATATCGAAGAAACCAATAATGTCAAAGTAATCCCGAACGCCAAAGTAACCCTTGTTACTAGTTTTAATCGCGGTATGATATATTAGGATACGAATACGTTGATAAATTTTCTTTAATTGTCAATATCTGATGAAAAAAAAGTTAATCTAAATTTGCTCAGCAGTTTTACGTCCACGGAGTAAAAAAAAACAAAAATACAGATTGACAAACCAAACACTGCAAAAACTTCATTATCTCGGTGTGCCTAGAAATTTTAAGGTGAATTTAGTTAAACAAACAACAACCAACAATTTTGCTAATTAATTTTTAGGTGACGCGTGTAAAAAAAAAACAAAGAAAGAAATAACAATTGCATAAATTAATTAATTATTAAGTTATTATAAATTTGTTTTTTGTATCTTTTTAGTAAATACTTTCAATTTACACTTGATGTTAGTTAAGGTCATATATACTATAAAAAAGAAAATGTTTTTAAAGTCGTCCTTGCATCTAAAGGCGAAATAAAAATTAAAAAAAAAACAAAATATATTTCGGAAAGTTTTTCTTTATCAAATAATTACATCTGTATCAATTTGAAATGTAGATTTAGGTTTAAATTCTTATTTAATATATTTTTTAAGTTCAACTCCTGCGGCCATACACGATTTGAGGCGTTAAAGGCCATTAAACGTTGGACTTATCCGTGATTTTTTTATGCTAACAAGTGAAGCACGACTGACCGAATCACCTTTTGTTAGTTTTTTTCTTTGTTTTGTTATCTTTTTTCGGCTCGGAAACCGGACAAAACATTAAAATTTAATCTCGTATCGAAAAATTCTCCTTGATAATTCCGGATTTAATCTAAGAAATAAATTATCTTTAGCATAGACCTGGTGTGCATGTGCGAGGTTACGAAACACCATTGTCTATATTACTTTAATATGATTTTACATTTATTCATTATTATAAAGGTCAGTGCAGATTTTCAGTTCGAATCAATTTAATCTTTCCTTTTTTTTATTTTATAAAAAGCCTGATGGCCGGTGCCAATCAATTTTAGGTTACCTTACTGTTTATATTATAAATAAAATAAATATTTTGCATTTAACTTATACAAAAAATCCACTTTTTGAATTAGCACTTTTAATTTGCAAAACATTGTAATATTTTTTAAAATTTCAGACAGCCAAAACAATTGTACTAATTTCGTTATTCTATGGATATAATATAAACCTAGGCTATTTACAGAATGTAGATGTGATGGAATAAGAAATGTGGCTTCCTGCGTATTTACAAATTGTGAAGACATAATAAGATCATCTCAAACACCAACATTCGAAAATTTAGGTCTCTGTAACAGGTATATTTTTGTGAAATTTACCTAAAACACACTGGCTTCTCAAAACCAATCTGAACCGCAGAAAAATTGATCAGAATAGATCGAACCGACTGAAACTTTGTCATGATCATGTGTTTGGTATATAGAATATCGCCATATAGAACTCATTAGCAAATGCTTTTTGAAATATTCCCTGTACTACTGCTAAGAAAGTAACAACAACCACAACGGAGTAAAAGTAACAGGTATCACTACTACAGAGTAAAAGTAACAGCAATCACTACTACGGAGTAAAAGTAACAGCAATCAATACTACTGTATAAAAGTAGCAGGTATCACAACCACGGAATAAAAGTAAAAGGTATCACTACTACGGAGTAAAAGTAATAGCAATCACTACTACGGAGTATGAACCAGTATGATTTATGTCTATTTCTGAATTGTTCGAAACATTGAAAAGAAAATTAAGTACATACAGATGACTGCGATCACGGACCTCCATCGATTTGAGTTACGTCCTGAGTTTAGAAATATGATCGTCTTTTTCTAGATCGATAATTATTAACAATTGCATAGATTCTGAAGGTGGTCTAATTTTTAAGATGATCGTTGCTGACATCTTGATAGTACATTTCTTCATTATAAAGCAAATTACATCGTTGGAAAAATTACCATTAACGGTTCTTTTGTCCATATGATCTCATCTCATTTAAATCAGAAAGATTTATGAAGCTTATTCGAATCTCATTTAATTTTGATTTTTTTGGTTTTAAATGAGAATCTTATATAGACTAGAAAACCATTGATGGTGATTTTTCTGGTAATACAATTTGCTGAATAATTGAATTAGAAAATTTACGTTCAGGTATATTTCTATATATTTCTATAGATTTCTCAAACCCTTATTTAAGCAGCAGTGTATCTTCGGGAATCGGCATTCAGTTCGCCGCGCGACTGGAGTTTACTCCTTAATTACCATTATCTTGGAATGTATAAAGTAGGTAACACTGTATATAAATATAAATATCATTAAATGTAAATGGAAAATTCTTTAATAAAAAAATGCTGACAATATAATTATTTTCAAGTAAAACACAAATGAACAAGATCAAATTTATACAGGAAAATTAAAAACATTTAGTAACGACAGACTACGAAATTAAAATTAAAAGAGACTTTTTAATTCTGTAGGATAGAAGACACCAAATATTCACACATAATGACATTTGATGATTACATCTTGATATAAGAGAACAATAGTAAACATGTGTGTCACATTCCGTCATTGCGATTATGCCATAAAAATGCCAAATAAACATATTAATATCTCACTCTAAAAATGCGCAGAAACGTTGTGCGGAGAGATCACCTAACGGTTACACTTTTTTAACGCTCTGACTTCTGATTTTACTCCTAATAAAACTTCATACCGGGCACTATCTATATACGAAAATTGATTCTTATGAGTAAATTTCAAAAATAAATGCTTTACACGTTTAATAACATATTTATTCAATACTAGACCGCCGTGCACTTACGTAACGCGAGTTGCGGCCGGAGACTCGAACCGGTGACACACAAACGAAACACGTTTCCAGCGTGAAACAAGAAAACTTTCGACGGTGCAATGGGTAGCGATTGTTGACGATCAGTCCGACCGCGCCTCAGTTTCGCCATTAATAACTGTAAATCGTAATACGTCTGTTCGTTGGCTCGTACAAATTAATGTAGAAATAAATACATGAAAATAATTGTGCATGTCAGCTCCGACGCGCGACTGAAGTTTACTCCTTAAGTACGATTGTCTTGGAATGTATAAAATAGGTAACACTGTATATAAATATAAATATCATTAAAAGTAAATGGAAAATTCTTTAATAAGAAATGCTGACAATATAATTATTTTCAAGTAAAACACAAATGAACAAGATCAAATTTATACTACAAAATTAAAAATATTTAGTAACATCAGACTAAGAAGTTAAAATTAAAAGAGACTTTAATTTTGTAGGACAAAAGACACCAAATATTCACACATAATGACATTTAATGATTACATCTCGATATAAGCGAACGATAGAAAAATTTAATGCCAAATAAACATATTGACATCTCACTCTAAAGATGCGCAGAAATGTTGCGCAGAGAGCCCACATAAAGGTACACTTGTTTTAACGCTCTGAACTTCGTACTTACACTATTTTTAACGCTCTGAACTTCGTACGCTCTGAACTTCTGATTTTACTCCTCATAAAACTTCGTACCGAGCGTTATATATGAAAATCGATTCTTAAGGAATAAATTCCAAAAAAATTGTATATTCAATTAGCGCGGCGCATGGAAGCGAGTGGGTGTAGAAAAATATCATGACTATGACGCATTTAAGTAAACAGTAAATAATATATCTTCGATGACGCATTTAAGTAAATAATGTTTCTAGTAAATAATATATCTTCTTCTTAGTCGTTACACTCTTGGCAGAGTGAACGCGGTCATCATGCACCTGTTTGTTACGCCATAAAATATATCGCCATTTCTCTCTATCAGCTGTTCTCTGGGTGTACTCGTATAGCGGACTGTTTTGACCTGATCTATCCATCTCATCGGTGCTTTGCCACATGGGCAAAGCTAATAAGTTTCATAAGGTATTATTTAGACCAGAATTTAATTAAACATTTTAGGTCACCCAAACGGGTCAATTTTAAGGTCACTCTATATATTTAGTTTAATTCATTCATCACGGGTTAATAAAATCACGAGTCTAAGATCACTTTAGCGAAAGTGAATTAATTGTTCACTGTTTCCAGAAAGTAGATTTTAGCAAAAGCGAATTGTTCATTATTTTCCATACAGTTCACTTTAGCAAAAGTGAATTGCTCGTTATTATCCCAAAGTGCACTTTAGTAACAGTTGATTGTTCATTGTTTTCCTTATTTAACTGAAAATAAACTTTTACTAAACCTTATTTTGAATAGTTAAAAATGCCTGTCATAGACTTTAGGAAAAGCGAATCGTTCACTATTTTCAATATAGTCTACTTTAGTAAAAGGGAATTGCTCACTATTATCACAAAGTACACTCTAGTAACAGTTCATTGTTTTCCTTATTTAACTGAAAGTAAACCTTTACTAAACCTTATTTTGAATTGTTAAAATGCCTATCATAGACTTTAGCAAAAGCGAATCGTTCACTATTTTCAATATAGTCTACTTTAGTAAAAGGGAATTGCTCACTATTATCCCAAAGTGCACTTTAGCAACAGTTAATTGTTCATTGTTTTCCTTATTTAACTGAAAGTAAACTTTCACTAAGCCTTATTTTGAATAGTATATATATAGTATATTTATTTTACAAAACCAGATCGATGTAACCAAATGTTTTCTATAAAAATTATGGTTTCTCAATTAAGTATTTTTTTCTAATTATCTCGACTTAATCGCATTTTTTGTGACTTAAAACACTTAATATACAAATAAGAATACAAATGATCAAATATTAAACATAAAAAATAAAACCTGTTACAATACGAATAGAGCTGTAACTATGAAGCATAATACGTAATGCTGAAAGCATTGTAAGAGCAGATAGATAGAGTAAATAGCAACTGTATTAAACTACTTTTAATTTATTATAATTAGGTATAAACCACTATTAGATAAAAGTATTAGATACCTATAAACTGTTACAAGTACTAGATACTGTTACACTTTGTTAATCAGGTGCTAAGCGAAAGATAAAACATTAAAAGAAGTGAAAAAGCGCGAAAATCGATTTGTTCCTATCGTCTTTTGGAACCAGTAAAAGTAATCGATACGCTCAAAAACATTTATAAATGACATAAGTCATAGAAAAGACGGAATTAGTGAAGGCCGATTCCTCTTGAGAGAATTCGAATAAATAGAATATCGATAGATATGATAGAAAATCCTGAAAACAAGTGGAAATACTGGGGATATACGGTTTACATATATCGGGAATTATGGAAAAATTGTTAAAATAGTGTTTAAAGAAAATTGTTAAAATAGTGTTTAAGAAAAATGTTTAAAATAGTGTTTAAGAAAAATTGTTTAAAAAAGCTACGAATGTTGTTGTGAAGTTTTCTTAATGTTAAATATAATAATTTTTTTTATATTTACGAAAAAATTATTATAATTTCACTTATGTAAATTTGAGTAAATAGAATATCGATAGATACGATAGAAAATCCTGGAAACAAGTGGAAATACTGGGGATATACGGTTTACATATGTCAGGAATTATGGAAAAATAGTTAAAATAGTGTTTAAGAAAAATTGTTAAAATAGTGTTTAAGAAAAATGGTTAAAATAGTGTTTAAGAAAAATTGTTAAAATAGTGTTTAAGAAAAATAGTTAAAATAGTGTTTAAGAAAAATAGTTAAAATAGTGTTTAAGAAAAATTGTTAAAATAGTGTTTAAGAAAAATTGTTAAAATAGTGTTTAAGAAAAATGGTTAAAATAGTGTTTAAGAAAAATTGTTAAAATAGTGTTTAAGAAAAATGGTTAAAATAGTGTTTAAGAAAAATTGTTAAAATAGTGTTTAAGAAAAATAGTTAAAATAGCGTTTAAGAAAAATAGTTAAAATAGTGTTTAAGAAAAATTGTTAAAATAGTGTTTAAGAAAAATTATTAAAATAGTGTTTAAGAAAAATGGTTAAAATAGTGTTTAAGAAAAATTTTTAAAATAGTGTTTAAGAAAAATGGTTAAAATAGTGTTTAAGAAAAATTATTAAAATAGTGTTTAAGAAAAATTGTTAAAATAGTGTTTAAGAAAAATTGTTAAAATAGTGTTTAAGAAAAATTGTTAAAATAGTGTTTAAGAAAAATTTTTAAAATAGTGTTTAAGAAAAATTTTTAAAATAGTGTTTAAGAAAAATTGTTAAAATAGTGTTTAAGAAAAATTGTTAAAAATTCTACAAATGTTGTTGTGGAGTTATCTTAATGTTAAATATAATAATTTTTTTTATATTTATGGAAAAATTATTATAATTTCACTTATGTAAATTTAGGTAAATTCTAGGTGCTAAAATTTTATTAGAAATTTCAAAAGGAAATTTGTAATTAAATTTTAGCATTTAGGAACACAGGCAACTATGGAACTTTACTTTGTTACAAGTTCTAACAGGGGTTTGAGAGTTTTTCATTCGATTCGAAAAATTGTTAAAATAGTGTTTAAGAAAAATTATTAAAAATTCTGTGAATGTTGTTGTGAATTTTTGTTAATGTTAAATATAATTATTTTTTTTCTATTTACGGAAAAAATATTATATTTTCACTTACGTAAATTTAAAATATTACGAAAAGCTTAAAAATAACAAAGTGTGATAAACTGATTTAGTGTCAAAGTTTATTATTACTCATTAATACATTACGTATCAAAAACCACAAATGTTGTTAATACTACAAATGTAATCAAATTACAAATATAGTTAAGACTATGAATGTAGTTAAGACTACAAATACTGTTAAAACTACAAAAGTAGTTAAGACTACAAATGTAAATAAGACTACAAATGTAGTTAAGGTTACAAATGTATTGTAGCTAAGGCTGCGAATGCAGTTAAGGTTACAATTGCAGTTAACACAACGAATGTAGTTAAGACTACAAATGTAATTAAGACTGTAATTGTAGTTAAGGCTACAAATATCTTGTATAGTCAAGATCTAAAATTTGTTAAGACTACATATTCATTTCCAATTAATAACAGTCAAAACTGCAAAGTTTTGGACAGAAATAATATTCTCTCTGAAATTAAACTGACATATTTTAATTAATAATATGTAAATAAACTTGTATAAATAAAACTATTCAGTTAACTTACGTTTAAACTACAAGATTTCACAATTAAATGAAACTACGTGATGTAGTATTATTTCTACTTTCTTTAAGTTCTTTACCCGACCTAGCTTTCCTTGTATTACGACATCTTCAGGTGGGCTGTTAGCAAAGATCTTTGCTAACAGCCCACCTGAAGATGTTGTAATACAACTAAACCTAGGTGGGTAAAGAACTTAAAGAAAGTAGAAATAATACTACATCACGTAGTTTCATTTAATTGTGAATAATGAATTTCTACAAAATTAACGCCAAATATATTCAATACTACAAGATTTCGTTTAAACTTTAGAAAAAAAAATACTTGGGCATGATTCAAGAAGATTAGGCTAAACACGAAACTGGAAACAGGGAAGGTGTGTTTATTAAAACTCTTCGAAAGATAACTTCGAGTTCTGTGAGATGAGATACAAGGATTTTCTATAAAGTCGATATATCGAAAAACTATTGTCTTTGTTACTTTTAGGCAAAATTATGATTTGTGTCAGTATGCTTAACCGAGTATTCAGTAAACTTGTTTTCAGAGCACGATTCCACCACCAATATAAGCATCTGAAATGATTATTACTTTCATAGAGCAGCAAAACATTTACATGCAAATCAACGAAGCCTTAGTGAGATCCAGGACTCTGTTTAAACAAGTTAACTATTATTAAACCATCAAGTCGTATCACAAGATTGCAAGGAAGTGCTCGATGCGCTGGTTGACCGGTCTTACAAGTTCAAAGAGAAGAAAAACTGCTTTCATCTGACGCGTTTGTATCATAATCTATGATCATATAAGCTGGCTGCACCTGCACTTGCGAATTTCCCAAAGTGTTTTATAGAGACGTTTAAAAAAATGAGTAAAATGATCTTGCGATTTTTCGATTTTGGACACTGGATACTGATATCCACTGGATGCTGATAGCAAATTATGTAATATACGTTTTGTATAAAGAAAATGGATAAAATTATCCTGAGATTTTTCGATGGATATCAGTCAAATCGTGTAATAAACTTACGTTTTGTATATATTTTTCTTAAGAATTATATTTTTAAGTGGCAATCACAGTAACATTTCTGACTTCACATAATTCGAAATCTTGTATAACTATTTTTGGTTTTCACAGTTCCACAGTTAAATGTTGAAGCCTTGTAGGTATGCAGAATATTTCACTTCAAAGTGAATCGTATGTTCGATGCAAAAATAAACTGAATCAGTATTTAAATAAGTACTTTCAATGAGTACTTTAATTTAAAATTGTTTCATGGTACAAAAAACGCTTCTTTAGCGGAAACTATTTAAGTACTTTCTCTTATTCCAATACTTACTTGGTCCAACTCTATTTTTACGCAATTTAATACGCACGTGATCGATTTATAAGGTTCCATGGATAAACGAAGAACCCTTATAACTTCAGACATTCATCCGTCCGTCCGTCGAGCTAACAAAGTCTTACATTTAAAATTAAATAGAAGTTCCATTTACAATAATGTTACCATCTTCGCTAACATCTAGATACAGCATATACTTGTATAATTGCGTAGCAATAATGTTACGATTTCTCCTAATATCTGGAACTTCATCATGTCCGTCCGTCGAGCTAACAAAGTCTTACATTTCAAATTAAATAGAAGTTCCATTTACAATAATGTTATCTACCATCTTCGCTATCATCTAGATACAGTATATACTTAAATACTTCTGTAGCAATAATGTTACGATTTCTCCTAATATCTGGAACTTCATCATGTCCGTCCGTCCAGCTAACAAACTCTTACATTTAAAATTGAATAGAAGTCCCATTTACCACGGATTAGTAATAATGTTACGATTTCCGCTAATATCTGGATATAGGAAGAACATATAGAGTGTAGGAACTCTTATAACTTCATCATGTCCGTCCGTCTAGCTAACTAACTCTTACATTTAAAATTAAATAGAAATCCAATTTACAAAAATGTTACGATCTTCGCTAACATGTAGATACAGCATATCCTTGCATGTATTAGCAATAATGCTACGATTTCCGCTAATGCCTGGATACAGGAAGAACATAAAGAGTGTAGGAACTCTTATAACTTCATCATGTCCATCCGATCAGTTAACAAACTCTTAGATTTAAAATTAAATAGAAGTTCCATTTACAATAATGTTACGATCCTCGTTAACATCTTAATACAGTGTAATGTACTTGCACAGATTAATTAATGATAGTGTTGCGATCCTCGTTAATATCTGGATATAGAGTAGACATATAGAATATAGGAACTCTTATAACTTCATCATAAAATTAAATTGGAAGTTCTATTTAAAATTATATTTCGATCCTAGTTAACCCCCGGATACAAGCTGTATTTATATGCATTTACAAAAATGGTACGATTGTCGCTAGCATCTGGATATAGAAATGCATGCATGCATTTACAATAATGTTAGGATCCTCATTAATATCTAGATATATGATAGAATAACAACATGCAAATAAACAGGTTACTACCGTAGTAGAACGTGAAATGTATTATCTTTCTTCATACATATAATGCCCAATGTATGTCTATTTTAAATTATATCACATTTCCCGCCGATTTTAATAACACTTTATGAAAAGAAAATGTATTCATTTTCTAATGTTTAAAATTATTGTTAATGAATGTCTTTAGTATTTTCCAAGTTAACTTACATTAACCTACACTACTGATTACCAAAAAACTAGCACATTATTCGCATGGGGCCTTACTAAGATTATATGTACACCACAAAAAAATAAGTCCTAGCGAGATTCGATGAACACATAAAACTTTTCTTTCACTGTTTCCGCAACGTAATAATATTGATAATAAAACGCCTCTAAGAAATTGGGGTTGATATCAGTTAACGACAATATCATAAACAATGCAGTAGAAAAAAACAGAACTTACCATTAAAACTATAGACATTTTTGTATCCTTCATTGCTGCAGATTCCAGTTTCAGGAAACAGATTCACAGCCTCCAAACGGACACTGCGCTTTAGAGGAGACACTACAATTTGAGAGCACTTGCTTTTGGCACTTGCTAATTCATTCACTAGTTTTACAGCTTCATTTTGTTTTTAACATATCGTTAAAATTACACCATTTTCCATGTCAACTTTACACAATAAAGAGTTAAAACGATGTAAAACGTTTAACGCTGTTTTTAATTTTAAGAAAATAATAATTTATTATAAATAAAAATCGGTCAAGCACGAGTGGAGCTCGCACTACGAAGGTTTCGTTTACATTTAGGCATTTATAAACATTTAATGCTAAATAATATTCCTATTAGACTATTTACAAAATTTTAATTTGTTAGAACGCAATTATATATTGTCTACATTTTTCATAGGCGCATATTTAAAAAAAAAATATCATTTTATGTGATGTAACTACAAATTAACGATTATAGGATTTTTTCCTTTGCTTGTGCTTTGAGACCTTGCTTTTTGCCAAATTAGATCAACGTGAAGTACCTTACAAACCTATAGGGCACTTCTCGCTCTGATTTATTTGAGTGTCAAAAAAATGCGGAATAAATGGCCGTAATTTTAGGTTTTTTTTTATTAAGTTGATTTAGAAGTTTGATTTTTTACAGCTTCAAAGGATTACAGAACCAATTATTTGAAATTAATTTCAACTTGACACATCCACACATTCCTGTGATGGTATTTTATAAGGGCTCCTTTTATCCTTTTGAGTTACGGAACCTTAAAAACAATGTAAACCTCACTAATACTTTCTTATTCATTATTTATCTATTACCACCCGTTATGTACTCAAATCAATACCTTGTAAAGCGAGCCTCAGGTTTTATTATTAATAGTTTTCTTAGATAAAGCACAAAATATACGAATTAATAAGACATAGAATTCTACCTATTAAAAACATTTCATTACCAAAATAGTGAAGAACTGTTGTTCCTCACTATTTTGTTAATTAAATGTTTTTAAAAGGTAATCGTTAATTAAGAAAACAATATGGCATTAAATATTGATTTAGTTATTTATTCACACTTTAAGTAAATAAAAAGTTGCATTTCGATTAAAACTTTAAGTAAATAAAAAGTTGCATTTCGATTAAAACTTTAAGTAAATAAAAAGTTGCATACCGATTAAAACTTAAAGTAAATAAAAAATTGGATGCCGATTAAAACTTAAAGTAAATAAAAAGTTGCATGCCGATTAAAGCTTAAGGTAAATAAAAAGTTGCATGCCGATTAAAACTTAAAGTAAATAAAAAGTTGCATGCCGATTAAAACTTTAAGTAAACAAAAGTTGCATGCCGATTAAAACTTTAAGTAAATAAAAAGGTGCATTTCGATTAAAACTTTAAGTAAATAAAAAGTGCCATGCTGATTAAAACTTAAAGTAAATAAAAAGTTGCATGCCGATTAAAACTTAAAGTAAATAAAAAGTTGAATGCCGATTAAAACTTTAAATAAATAAAAATTTGCATGCCGATTAAAACTTAAGGTAAATAAAAAATTGCATGCCGATTAAAACTTTAAGGAAATAAAAAGTTGCATGCCAATTAAAACTTAGGGTAAATAAAAAGTTGCATGCCGATTAAAACTTAAGGTAAATAGAAATTTGCATGCCGATTAAAGCTTCAAGTAAATAAAAAGTTGCATGCCGATTAAAACTTAAAATAAAATTTGCATGCCAATTAAATCTTTAAGTAAATAAAAAGTTGCATGCAAATTAAAACTTTAAGTAAATAAAAAGTTGCATGCCGATTAAAACTTTAAGTAAATAAAAAGTTGCATGCCGATTACTACTAATCCTACATGAATTCTGTTTTCCTTAGTTACAAACATAAAGAAAATTTCTTATTAAAACTATAGCTTAACTACATTGAAATATTGTATAGAAAAAAATGTATAAAACTCAGTGTATTTATTAGGGTGTTATGCTGTTTAGCATTGCAATGACATTATAATGGGGTCATTGTAATACTCCCTAATAATACAATGACATAACAAATATTAAAAAGCTTGCTCTGAATAATTAATTAACTATACACTAAGGGTACCACCTCCCTTTGAAGTATTGGTGAATCTATCAACACCAAAGTACGTAACAATCGAAAGGCCTTTTTAGTGCAAAGAGTTACATGCTTTGACTTTACAACCTGAGACTATAGATCTTAGTAATTGATATTAATATCAACTTGAAATCTCTGATCGATAATGAGAAAAATACTTTTCACAGACAGAGAGAAATTTTAAAAAAATAGGTCAGGATCCGGAGTTGACTTGAGAAGCGAGAAGAAAATTTACTAAGGTCCTTGTTACGCAGTAATAAACACTTGGGTTTTTAAGAAATACAATATTCCTAATTTACAACTTTAATCTATCTATATAATTTATAACTTTAATCTATTTAATAACTTTAATCGCATTTTCTGTGAAACACGTTTGCGCTAAAAACCAAATCGTACTTAATCGAGGAGCATTTTGTCAGGTTTTTCTGAATTTTAAAATTAAAACATTTTTCCCAATTTTTATTTTGCTTTTGGTTATTTTTGGGATAACAAGTTAAGGCAGAAAGGGTAGGCGGGGAGAATATAAATAGGGTTAAAAAAGGGGGGTAATATTTTGTATTGATATTTTCTATTTATTTTCCGACGACTTTTCAATACACGTATTGGCGAGAAATTCCTGATGATATAATCGAATTTATTTGACACATTGGCAACGAAGACAGTAAGCGAACATTCATAAACGTAAGTACTAGTAATGAGAAAAATATTAAATTTCACTGAATCTAGATCCGCCCTTAATTTAATTTCAAGAAAAGATTTGAATATACGGCAAATGCCTAAAAGAGAAATAAAGCTACATTTTTTTCCGAGTCAACAATTATAGAAATCAAACAATCTTCATGACATTTCACAAGTTCGCCGATGACACGATTTTTGAACTAACTAAATATAAATAAAAACCGGCCTAGTGCAAGTGGAACTCGCGCACGAAGGATTCCGTACCACCAAAGAATATCAAATTTAGAAGTTTGTATTTCGCAATGAAAGTGAAAACGAATTTCGTGCTGCGGTCGGTACTATAATTTTCTATATCTTAAAAAATACACAACATATCTCATTCGAACTAATTTTCGTTGTAACTTTATTTCAAGTTCTTATTTTAACTTCTATTAGCCTAATTTTTTCACAATTTTATACACATTACTTGAAAAGTTAGACCTTTTAGAAGCGTCTATCTCACCAACTATTGACTTAAATAAAAAAGTTGTTTTGGAACCTCTGTATCATTTTTAAGATCTATCTAACGATACCCCACACGCCTACGTGCAATGAATTTATTTTTCATCCCTTAGTTACGTTGTGGAGTATCATCCCTATAATAATTTTTTTCATAACACCACTATTTCATTGTATAGCGGTTCATAGAAAGCACCTACCATCCAAATGTAATCTATATAATGCTAATAGTCTCCGAGTAAAATGACTGTGACATACGGACAGACGTAAAGGACGAAATTACAAGGGTTTCGTTTTTGCCATTTGACTAGGGAACCATGAAACACCATGTCTATTCATTTAATATTATTTATCACGTTTTAAAAAGTATAAATAAACAATAAATAAGTTTTCGTTTTATCCCAAGTGATATATATATATATATCTTGTGACCTATGGGCGCCGTCATTTCAATAAATTCTATGGTCATAAACCTATTGAATCCTAATTAAAAGAAACAATACAATAAACGGGTGTCAAATTGCACCATAGTTCAAAACAAAACAGAAACAAAGGAAAATTGGCTAATTGTTTATCGGATCAGCTAATTGTTTATCGGAATCTCGTGAAAGTTCGAACTATATTATGCAATTATATAAATAATGGTTAAAAGCCTCGTAACCATTCGCGTATGTGGCCCTCATTAACCATTATAAACGGTTATTCGCCTCGTTTAAGCGCACACCGACTCCGCACTGTATAATGGTGCGCTTTTAGAGCGAAATAATTGTGTGTTAGATTTCGCTTCCTATTATGAGGTTTCTCGAAGTCCACTTGTGACTTATGGCGAGTGAAACTTCTCTATATACAATGTTTGTGTATTTAGGAAATCTTTTTATGAGTTATTTGACTATTAGCTTCCAACAAGTCCTTTTTGAAGTTATACTTCTTTAGGCGCGTTATGAAAAAATGATGACAGTGAAATTTTAAGATTCGTCACACAAAAGTTACAGTATGAAGTTGCAGCGGTTGCAGTCTCGAAACAAAAGCTATTGGCACCATCGTCGCCTCTGTTCACTGTTTTCATATTCATAGTATTTATCCACATGTTTCTAGTGTCTACATTCACACACGTGTTTTAGTTTCATATAAGTGCGATTTATATATGTGCTGATAAATTATATTCAGTAGTGATTTCAATTCAATATTTTGATTAATATATTTACTATTCGTAAATATCAGTGAAAAAATTGTGTTTATAGACTTTTTCAAGTGCTTCAATATAATTGAGGTTATCTATCCGTATGTATTATTTAATGATGCCAAAAAAGTATAACTTCTCACGCGCGTACATAAGTACACGCACCCTTTTTTTTACACAAAACATGTGGATATGTACGTATGGCGACGTTTGAATGAACAATCAAAACAAAGTTTGAAAACGATACAAATCAATATATTAATTCATGGAGCAAAATGTAAAGTTAGTTGAAAAAACAAACTGAGAAAAGGCGATAAACGAATAAAAATGCCAAAAAGATCCTATAGCTCCAAAAATATAAAAAAAATAGTTAATTATAAAAAAAATAAAGCAAACGGGACATACTTCGTTTATTATAATTTTTTGTAAATAAATATATTTTTGCTTAATTTAACGCATTCGATTTTTTAAGTTAGCATACAAAACAACGCAAATTTGCGATAGTTTTCTGTAATTTTTTTTTAATTTTACCATATATTAAAAAATATGTTATAACTTATGTTATGGATGTTTTTTAACTTTTTCTGAAAACAATTAAAATTATCTTTAATTCAATACCCATTTTGTATTTATTTACAAAAAATGTGATTACTCTCAGTTATAAAAGTTAAGTCAGTTACATGAATTCTGTTTTCCTTAGTTACAAACATAACGAAAATTTATTATTAAAACTATAGCTTAACTACATTGTTATATTGTATAGAGAAAAATGTATAAAAATCAGTGTATTTATTAGGGTGTTATGTTGTTTAGCATTGCAATATCAACATAGTGATGTTATTGTAATACTCCCTAATAATACAATGACATAACAAATATTTAAAAGCTTGCTCTGAATAATTACCTAATTAATTAATTAAAACTTTACAAGTTTATAATTTAAAATATTATATTTCCTTGTTTTCAAGTTATGAGAAAACATAAAAACTTAAATACAAATTAAATTTAATTTTTGGATTAACCTTCCCATGCCATTAAGTGAAGTTTTGTCGGAAAATTTGTAAGATGATAAACGGGAAAATTTTATTGGATATTTCAGTAAAATTTAACAGTTAACGTATGCCCTATGGCTGCTAGGAATTCGAGTATGAAAAAAATTGGTCCTGAAGAATGAGCAAAGAAAAGTCTGTGGTAATTTTGGAAATCAAACAAAATTAAATAACAAAACTGGTTTTGAATCCGAAAATGATTTGTATCGTCTAATATTGAAACGATATGTGTTAAATGTGATTCCCAGATGCACTGAGTACGTTTTGTTTAATCTTCCTTTTTCATCTTTAATTATTGATGATATTATATATTATTAAAACACTTTATTGGATTATCGAAAGTCGAAATGAAACACTGTTTTTATAAACACGAAGTCTAGCACTATCAGAAATATCCACATTCATTTTTTTGTGTAAAATAAAAAAAATATTTAAAAAATCACAAAAAGTAACATTTAAATCCTTTCTTAAAAATTATAGAGCTAGCGTTCATTGGATATAAGAACTTTATTTAAATTTTTTGAAATCTTATCGTAACTTAATTCCGTTTTATATTAAAAAAACACACCAGAGGCGTATGGCGCTATATCACGACTTTCCCGAGTGACGTCGCATATTAGCAGTCATTATATCCAACTACTCGTAAGTGAACATTAAACGTTAAACGTTCAAAACGACGTTAATTTTCTAACGCACTAATGACAATTGTGTGAGGAGGCAATTTGCAAATTCTTGTTTGCTTCTCGAGCTCGCTTGTAGCTCTACATTCGGAACAAAAATGACTAAAAGTAATGAAATACCATTAAATCGTATTAACGATGTTCTGAAATGTTTATAACTGCTCTTCAGTTATGATCGCAACTTTCTTTTAGTTAACTACGTAATCGATGTTACGAAAAAAGTCGATTGTTAATCATGGTTGTTTCATAATTAATCATTAAGTGAATATCATTACACTCGCTTCATAACTTTTTAAATATAAAAAAAGGAATAACAATAAATAACCACAATCGCAACTCTACTTTAACAATACGATAAAAATAAAAATTGCTTCCCCATACTAATACACGTAATAAAAACAATATAAATAAATAGATAATATCACAGAAACTACGACGTACACAGTAACTTCACACAATTGTTTAATTATGTTTATCATTCAAATAAAACACCATCAAAATAATCGTTATTTATATTATTATTACTTGTTTATATTTCGGACAACAATTTTATTTCGCATTCGATATAAAATTATAAAAATAACAGCGTGTGTAATAAGAGTGTCGCGAACACGTGCGCACACGCCGAGCGGTCGAACTGTTGTGGTCGCCGCGCTCGGGCCGGCGTGACGAACGATGCGGTAGGAGGATGTGTACTATGATATAATAAATATTTAATTTTAAAAGTATTTACCTCGTTTCTATTTTGTCAACGGATAATTTGATAAAATGTAATAAGGGTTACGTGAATATACAAGTGATGTTATGTAATTATGTACAAAACTAAATTTGCCAACAAAAATTGTTTAATTTTAGATGACAAAAATATCAAAATCAGAATGATTTACGAGTTTTTATTTTCCTGACAATAAATGTCAATAATATGAAAGCTTGACAACTAATAAACTCATTATAACAGTTCATAAGTGTCGGTGATATTTCCCCTTCTCTAAAGAATGACGTTTTTTTCTTTTTTATATTGCAGTATGACAACATAAGAGCAGCTATATTAGATAACGCGAAGTTAACATGGGGTCTGTTTCAATATGGTTTCTTTTTAATTTTTTCAAAATTTAATTTAGGAGTTCGCTCTGGATGAGGAATATCGGAGGGATTAAAATTTTGACGTGAAATATCTATTGGCGCTTTTGAATGAGAGTTAAAACGTTCTGCTGGCACGTCGCGACGTGCCATTCGGCCAGCTTCGCATTTTGTCGGTCATTTTCGCGTTTTGTCTGCTCTTTCCGACTTAACGCTTTACTCCCTACTATGCTATACACACGGTTATTTTACGTGTGTGTTAGTGCATAAGCATTATTTTTTATTTAATAACTCTTACAACTTTACTCGTTTAAATTGGTGTTTATAAACTCAGTTATTGACATACAAGGTCCTAAAAATATTTCAATATAAAAATACAATAAAAATTTATGTTTCACATCTGCTAGGAATCCTATAGCAGCCATGACATCACATTTTTCTTTTTAAATCTATGGAACTAATAGTCACCTAAGTCATAGCAGAACACATCTTCACCAATTTTTATGTATATATTGTGTTGCTTTATTTGCTTTTCACAAAATTAGTCAGTCTCGTCGCGAAATTCTCATACTTATTTGTTCTTCACTCATCGAAACTCAGCCACTAACTGATCTAAAGTCGATGGCGGCGCTCTTTATATACCATGTCTAAGTTTCTCTAACATTTCTGAATTCACTGGAAGTGACGTGTTTATTAATTTTCAACATAATGTATATACATAGGATCAAAATATAAGGGTTACATTGTTCGACTTGTTTCATAGTACTTTAAAATATTCTAAAATTATAATTACACGTAACACTTCGTCTATTTTACGTGTAATTTTAGAAAACTTAATTAGAAAACTTTCAATTAATAAGAATAACTTTCGAGTATAATTTGTAGGAAATATGAAAAGCTTACATTTCAATTGATGTCGATATTTAAAGAAACACCTGACATTTGCTAGCTGTCATCCCAAACGTCAGTATACAAGCGTTTAGTTTTACTTGGCAGTTATAGCTTACAATGTGAGATGGCGTCACTGGACTTTTTACACCTCGCACTATGAATTGTTCACGTACAGTATAAGACCACTGGAAAATGACATATTAATTATATCTTCTCGACATTATTGATTTAAATAATTTACTACACAATTAATAACTATTATAAACGATTAGATGTTGGGCAACGTTCTAGGGAAGCAAACATTACTAATCAAGCAATAAACCTACCGAATTATATTTTTCTATATTTTGTGTATTTTTTAGAAAAAAGAAATGAATAATAATTAATATTGTAAATATTATATACATATATATATATATATATATATATATATATATACACACGAGACCCGTCACGCTGTGTGTGTACTATACTTGGCCGCTCAACATTCCACTTATTCGGTCATATTCGGCCTACTGCCTAGTATATCCAAAGGGCAACATGCTCGTGACGCGACACGAACTTATTTCCCTTATAATTGGACAAAGTGAACCAAAGAAATTTTCGCTTCATAAAGTCGCATAAAAAAATTCTTTGCATTTTTTACCGACGATAGACTACACGCGGCAGCGAAGCAGGTGAGCCAGCACGTTCCGCCGCGAGAGAGAAAGAAAGGCCACGAGGAGAAATGGCGCGCTCGAACCGGGCACCTGCCGCCGTCGGCGCCACGCCACGAGACCACTACACCGCCGCGCACAGCAATGAGATCGCCGAAGAGCCGACCTTAAAATCGGACGTGGTGGTTCCGATGACGTATAATAATAATAATAATAATGTATTCAAGCAATTTTAGCCAAATAAACAAAGGCGGTTAAATACTAGAGTTAAATTTACATTTATGAATACGTAATTGTAAGCGTGTGAGGCCGTATGGTTACTTTCCTTTATTCGTCAAACTTGTTCATGTCCAGTTACTATTTAACTATTTTGAATTACATTAAGTATTAAGTTTCATTTGGAATTTAAAACTCGTATTAAGGGTATGTCTGTATGGCATACTGTATATCGACTTTCGCTGTACATATTTATATATGTTATATAAAAACTAACGATCCAATGCTTCTATAACTATTATAAATAGTTTAAGAAACTAATTTGGCTCAAAATAATGACCCAGTTACAAACACTAAAAAATTGCAACCCCAAAAATCGTACTATTAAGCATTTTTTGTAGCTTTGAATTAAAAACGTAAATCTATTAATATAACGTGTTATTTCTTATATCGTCAAGTGAGTAATTAAACATTTTTGTCTTCATTTATCTCGATAAATATAACTTCCGAAACCATAACGATTAGTTTCCTTTTTAAAATACGTTTTTTTAAAAACTCTTGGAAACTGTCTAATACATAAACTTTAAAATAAAAACCTCTCAACCCTATTCCTCAGATGACCGATATTTTTTTTAGTTCATAGAATTTAATCCCGCAAAATTTGTACGTATTTTTTGTGTATATTTTTCATATTGAAATACAGGCGGACTAATAGTCTATTATATCAATACTAGCGTGACCCGTGCGAAGTCTTCGCATTATTTATTCCATTATGAAGCTCAGATGACAGATCAAACAAATATTTTACTAAAATTGACATATAGAGGCGCAAGTATCAAAAGCATTGAGCTAAAGCGCCACTTTATTTATACGTGAGTGGATTTGAAATTAAACAAAAATTTTACCGACCGTCAATCATATTGACGTTGAGCCGTTAGATGGCAGCATTGCTGTTTGTATATTTAATTTTAATAATTAATTAATTTGCAAAAACAATAGCAATAATAAATTTTATAGTTGTGGATGCCGGTAGAGCAAGCAATTATCTATAAAATGATATATAATTTATGTGGATTAGTTGTGAGGTTTTTTCTAAAAAGGGAGTGTAACATCTTAACCTTAGCGTATTAATATATATGATGATGATGATGATTTCATCTTGATACTAAATATTTAGCCAGAAAATGGACTATGACAAACACGATCTATGCTGAACAGGACTATGTTGAACAACCAAATGGAGAAATGATCTCCTATGGGTTCTGTTTATGCTTTTGTAGACATGATTTATGTGTATAAATAAAAAAAAAACATCAAAAAGTATACGTTAAAAGTTATGTATTAGAATAACAGTCGTCTGTTGGAGTTAGTGATGCTCGAAAATTCATATTCAAAGAGCATTTTTGTTAATAGGTGATCGAATAAAAAATATGGCCAATCTGTGTAAATGTTTTAAATAATTATTTCAAAACTCATTTAAAAGTCACATATTATTGGTCACAATGGATCGGTCGAAGTTTTTACAACAACGTCCTTTTCATTTTTTAATACTATCTTTTTCAATTCCATTTATTTAAATTAGCTTAAAACCATTTACGCACCATTCATCTTGTACGACCAGCAGAGAGAGATGCGGCTATATAAGAAAGCGAGATAAATAGACAGTTTAGTCTAGTTTTCTCATTTTTCCTTATAGTGGCGTCTCTCTCTCTCTCTCTCTCTTTACTGGTCGTGCATGATGGATAGGCGAAAGGAGTTTAATCATATGATTTAAATAAATTTCGCTACTTTGTAACATCATAATAATCGACCCAGTCCTTATTTCGCTTCAATATTTATATTTATAGTTCTCTCTCTCATATTATATTATTAATATAATATTTTCAACATGTTTTTTAAGGTTGCTTGTTAATGTTTCATTTTTGTATTGTTACCACTTCTTTTAAATGAGTGATTTAATTTTAAAGTTTATCTTTGTTTACTTGGTGATAAAAATGGTTCTTGTAGTAGTAGTAAGTCCAGGTAGTGACTGTCTCTCTATATAGATATCTGTAACATTTATTGGTTAAAACTCAGAGTCTAAAGGTTATAATCGATTTACCAAATAAGAATACTGATATTTCGATAATGTTAATGCCAACAGATATGAAATTTTTAGAAAACGAGAGCGAAGCCGTGGTCAGTAATTGGTATACGCTCCGCTGTAGAGTAGCGAGCTATCCCCACTCCCGCCGCGTTTCTTCCGTCATACGTTTTCGTGATGCTACTGAAACAAATTTACACTGGACTGCGCGGTAAAACGTTGCACTCAATTGACTAGAGTAGTAGTGAGGTGTAGTTTTTAAATTATTTTTTAATTTTTATTTTCTTTTCATCTATATACAATTCTAAATGCTTTTTTTAAATGTTGCTGATGGTATATTTTTATAATTTTGTATTTATTATGCTTGTCATGTAATTGGTTCACGATAATTGTTTCGAATGTTTCCACTGTACATTGCTCAAGACTTGAATAAACAAATGTACCAGACTACATTACAGGCGAAGTTGATCGAAGTTAGGCGAAGAGAATAGTGTAGAGACGTACTTCGATTCGCTTTGTGCGTACTTCAGACTGTACTTCTAACGTACTTCAGACTGTGATCACCTTCGACGAGCACTTCGTTCGTCGAGGTAAGTTCGCGAGTAGTGTAGAGGATGTTTAATGTTTCGACGATAATTATGGAGTGACTAACTCCAGGAGAGCAGAGCGCACGTTAAGTCAGGGGAATCAATTTATATAAAAAAAAGACAATATAAAAATAATAACATAATAAAAAACGAGTGTGCTTTAATCCACACGACTGAAATAAAACTTCAAATTCACAAAATGAACTTTAAAATTAATTTACAATTTTATTCTCTTTAAACGTAGAATATTTAATGTATTGAACAAAATAATAATTTAGAAAATTGTTCAAGAACGAAATGAAATTACAAAATAATCAAAAAATCACCGTTCGCGTAACGCTAGCAAACTCGCATATATATATATATATATATATATATATATATATATATATATTTCATGCACTGGCTATGTGCGGAAGAGAGAAAGAAAATGTGTGCTCGCACCTCTCTCTCTTGCCCCTACAGTAATATACGAAACGTAACTCTCTTTCTGTCTTCACTAACTTATATCTCCCTCTCAACTTCCGTTCGCCTCGCCCGATCACACTTTTCGTAACGCTCTCGTCAGTATTCACCAGCTTACTCCCGAAGTCAAGCGCGCGTAAAGAAGTTTTAAACACAAATATGAACATAAATAGTTTACTTAAACAGTTTTCTTTCAAACGTAAACAATAGTAATTGGTGCCGCTTTCTTATCAAGGTTTACGCCCTTTTGCGCGCAATCGAATTCAAATTCAATCGCACGGATATTACGAGATGATTTACAGAAATGGATTTATTTTAAACAATCTAGTTTAAAATGATCGTATAGAATTAGAGATAAACGAACAAGTAAATTTCACTTACTCTGTCAGCGTAAAATAAGTTAAAGAAGCTTTTATTTCACAGTTAATGCACGAACACATTTCGTAAACAAAGTGTTGGCACTAGAAAATGCAGCGAATAGGCGAATAGCTATCATCTACGGTGTTCTCTTTGATGACAAACTTTGGTTAAAACACCTATGATGTTTTTTTTTGATGGACGAAAGACCATCTCAAAGTTATGTCATTATATATATTTATATATATATATATATATATATATATATATAAATATATATATATATATATATATATATAAATATATATATATATATATATATATATATATATATATATATATATATATATATATTTATATATATATAATACAATTGTAACAGCGTGAGTTCTGTAAACGAAAAATATTTCAAAAAGAGATAGTAGAAGCGAATAAACCGGTTTTTACAATTTTTGTCTGTCTGTCTGTCTGTGTGTTAATTTATTCATCACGCGAAATCTACTGCACGCATTTTGATGAAATTTGGTATTTATCGGAATTTGGTATTTAAAAACACCCTAACTTGGTTAATATTACGATATGGTAGTGCTAACACTACTTATTAGCGTTTTAGTAAACTTTATATTCAAAGATATATTACGATACGGTACTGCCAAAGGCATTTATTAGCATTTTTAGTAAACTTTATGCTCATAGACATTTTACGATATGGTATTGCCCAAGCCCTATATTAGCATTTTAGTAAACTTTATGCACATAGACATTTTACGATCTTATACTGCCAAAGCCATCTATTAGGATTTTTAGCAAACTTTATGCTCATAGACTTTTTACGATACAGTATTGCCCAAGCCATCTATTAGCATTTTAGCAAACTTTATGCTCATAGACATTTTACGATACGGTATTGCCCAAGCCATCTATTAGCATTTTAGCAAACTTTATGCTCATAGACATTTTACGATACGGTATTGCCAAAGCCATCAATTAACATTTTAATAAACTTTATACTGATGGACATGTTACGATATGGTACTGTCAACTGTAACTGTAACTTTATGCTTATAGACATTACTATATGGTACTATCGATATGATACCAAAGCCATCCATTAGCAATTTTAGTAAACTTTTGTATTCAAAATACGTGCTTCGTTCATTTTTAGGGCTCCGTAGCCAAACGGTAAAAAGGGTACCCTTATAATTTTATCCAGTCCGTCTGTTCATCTGTCTGTCTTGGACAATGAGCGAAGTTGTTACTACTAAGGCATATTATATACTAGACATTCAATTTAAGGAAAACAATCAGATAATAGGTAGTAACCCAACATTTCATACAAGTACGGTAACCATACTAAATTATATAAAATTATAATTGGTGGGTTGGAAACAGTAAACATTGCTTTATAACGCCGAATGCTTAAATTGTTAAAGTAATGACTTATATTAGATAAAAACGAAACAGTAAAAGTTACTTTTTTCTCTCAACTTAATAAGAATTGTTTGTTATTGAAAATATACCTTAAAAAAACACTTTGACAGTATTTTATTCGAAATTTGATTACCATCGTTTTTCAGTTATAAAACTGAACTATAGCTAAAGACATAGATTTACTATCAGATGTACTAAAAGATGGCTTACATTAGATGTAAAAGGAAACAGTACACCTTAATTTTATTTTTTTTAGTCTCAATTTAATTAAAAATTGTTTGTTATTGACAATATACATTAAAAAACAGTTTGACAGTATTTTATTCGAAATTTGATCACCACCGTTTTTCAATTTTGAAACTGAACTATAAGCTAAAGGATAGATTTACTACCAGATGTACTAAAACATGGTTTACATCAGATGAAATTATTAGTCCTTTGGAAGCATTGACACTACATTTTCATTTATTCAAATCGACGTGATATTCTGTTTTTTTTTCTTTTTATTTAATCGATATTATTATAAGTGGGATAGTGATTATTATTAATTCTATTATTGATAAATGTTACAGTGAACTTTAAATGAAAGGCTGATTTCAATGATTTCAATAGTTATTGCTTGATTGTTAACAATATTACTTTATTAAAATTTAATTTGACATTTTATAAAATTTCTGAATATTTAATGTATCATGGAAATATCTAGAAAAGACTGAGGATATATGTATGTAGAATATTACTTTCACGTGGGAATGTTAGGATATAAGTTAACCTTATTGTCAAAAAACTCTTATTTTGTATTTCACTATGACTTGTATCTGTTTTTGCTCCATAGGTGATATAAATAAAATAAATAAATGAAAAAGGAAACAGTGCACCTTAATTTTATTTTATTTCTTCTCAATTTAATTAGAAATTGTTTGTTATTGACAATATATCTTAAAAAAACAGTTTGACAGTATTTTATTCGAAGTTTGAGCACCACCATTTTTCAGTTATAAAACTGAACTATAGCTGAAGAGATAGATTCACTGTCAGATGTACTAAAATACACGATTTAATTAGAATTCTTTGTTATTGACAGTATACTTTTTAAAACAAAGAGTTTGACAGTATATTATTCGGAGTTCAATCACCACCATTTTCCAGTTACAAACTTAATTATATGCTACAGGGATGGATAGATTTACTATCAGATGTACTAAGACATTGTCGTCTCCAACGCCACTTGCCCACGATCAGATTAACAATATAACAATTGAGAAGGAAAATAGGTCTATAAAAGAATGTCTCATCGATTTTGCAAGATCGGTAGAACAAGATCAAGATAGATGTGTTCGCTTAGGAAACCTATGTTGCGGTAATAGACACGGGAATGTGGAGCGAAAGAGAGCGTGACTCTAGACATTAATGGAAAGCTAAACCGATATTACATATTTCATCACATTGACGACAAGTGCGAAAAGTTTGTTTATAAGAAAAATGTAATTAAAAATGAATGTATTCACTTAATAACATGATAATGGTGTGGTGGTCTAGACATTAATGGAAAGATACACCGGGGAGCGTGACTCTAGACATTAATGGAAAGGTAAATCGGGGAGCGTGACTCTAGACATTAATGGAAAGCTAAACCGATATTACATATTTCATCACATTGACGACAAGTGCGAAAAGGTTGTTTATAAGAAAAATGTAATTAAAAATGAATGTATTCACTTAATAACATGATAATGGTGTGGTGGTCTAGACATTAATGGAAAGATACACCGGGGAGCGTGACTCTAGACATTAATGGAAAGGTAAATCGGGGAGCGTGACTCTAGACATTAATGGAAAGCTAAACCGATATTACATATTTCATCACATTGACGACAAGTGCGAAAAGTTTGTTTATAAGAAAAATGTAATTAAAAATGAATGTTTTCACTTAATAACATGATAATGGTGTGGTGGTCTAGACATTAATGGAAAGATACACCGGGGAGCGTGACTCTAGACATTAATGGAAACGTACACCGATATTACATATTTAATCACATTGACGATAGTGCGAAAAGTTTGTTTATAAGAAAAATGTAATTAAAAAGGAATGTATTCACTTAATAACATAATAGTCGTGTGGTGGTGCGCCTGTATACCACATATTATACGTAAGCGTGAAAAACGGACCAACCTCTCGCTGTGTGGACGACCCCCTATGTAAGTACGTAAGTACTTACGGAAACATGCTAAAAGTGTGTGTTTGAACACGCACAAAGTAAGTTCCATAGATAGAGAGTAGAGAGACAAAATATTAGACAATATGTTAGTGACAAATTCAAGTTATGTGAGTAAATTGATTTGTGTGTGAGCAGTGTTACAAATGACCGTGAAAAGAATAGGAAAATAGAACATGCTAAACGTGTGTGTTTGAACACGCAAAAAATAAGTTCCATAGATAGAGAGTAGAGAGACAAAATATTAGACAATATGTTAGTGACAAATTCAAGTTATGTGAGTAAATTGATTTGCGTGTGAGCAGTGTTACAAATGACCGTGAAAAGAATACGAAAATAGAACATGCTAAAAGTGTGTGTTTGAACACGCACAAAGTAAATCCCATAGATAGAGAGCAGAGAGACAAAATATTAGACAATATGTTGGTGACAAATTCAAGTTATGTGAGTAAATTGATTTGTGTGTGAACAGTGTTACAAATGACCGTGAAAAGAATACGAATATAGAACATGCTAAAAGTGTGTGTTTGAACACGCACAAAGTAAATTCCATAGATAGGGAGTTGAGAGACAAAATATACAAAATGTTAGGCAATATGTTAGTGACAAATTCAAGTTATGTGACTAAATTGATTTGTGTGTGAGCAGTGTTACAAAGGACCGTGAAAAGAATACGAATATAGAACATGCTAAAAGTGTGTGTTTGAACACGCACAAAGTAAATTCCGTAGATAGAGAGTAGAGAGACAAAATATTAGACAATATGTTAGTGACAAATTCAAGTTATGTAAGTAAATTGATTTGTGTATGAGCAGTGTTACAAAGGACCGTGAAAAGAATACGAAAATAGAACATGCTAAAAGTGTGTGTTTGAACACGCACAAAGTAAATTCCATAGATAGAGAGTTGAGAGACAAAATATTAGACAATATGTTAGTGACAAATTCAAGTTATGTGAGTAAATTGATTTGTGTGTGAGCAGTGTTACAAATGACCGTGAAAACAATACGAAAATAGAACATGCTAAAATTGTGTGTTTGAACACGCACAAAGTAAATTCCATAGATAGGGAGTTGAGAGACAAAATATACAAAATGTTAGACAATATGTTAGTGACAAATTCAAGTTATGTGACTAAATTGATTTGTGTGTGAGCAGTGTTACAAAGGACCGTGAAAAGAATACGAATATAGAACATGCTAAAAGTGTGTGTTTGAACACGCACAAAGTAAATTCCATAGATAGAGAGTAGAGAGACAAAATATTAGACAATATGTTAGTGACAAATTCAAGTTATGTAAGTAAATTGATTTGTGTGTGAGCAGTGTTATAAAGGACCGTGAAAAGAATACGAAAATAGAACATGCTAAAAGTGTGTGTTTGAACACGCACAAAGTAAATTCAATAGATAGAGAGTAGAGAGACAAAATATTAGACAATATGTTAGTGACAAATTCAAGTTATGTGAGTAAACTGATTTGTGTGTGAGCAGTCTTACAAAGGACCGTGAAAATAATACGAAAATAGAACATGCTAAAATTGTGTGTTTGAACACGCACAAAGTAAATTCCGTAGATAGGGAGTTGAGAGACAAAATATACAAAATATTAGACAATATGTTAGTGACAAATTCAAGTTATGTGACTAAATTGATTTGTGTGTGAGCAGTGTTACAAAGGACCGTGAAAAGAATACGAAAATATAACATGCTAAAAGTGTGTGTTTGAACACGCACAAAGTAAATTCCATAGATAGAGAGTAGAGAGACAAAATATTAGACAAGATGTTAGTGACAAATTCAAGTTATGTAAGTAAATTGATTTGTGTGTGAGCAGTGTTACAAAGGACTGTGAAAAGAATACGAAAATAGAACATGCTAAAAGTGTGTGTTTGAACACGCACAAAGCAAATTCCATAGATAGAGAGTAGAGAGACAAAATATTAGACAATACGTTAGTGACAAATTCAAGTTATGTGAGTAAACTGATTTGTGTGTGAGCAGTGTTACAAATGACCGTGAAAAGAATACGAAAATAGAACATGTTAAAAGTGTGTGTTTGAACACGCACAAAGCAAATTCCATAGATATAGAGTAGAGAGAAAAAATATTAGACAATATGTTAGTGACAAATTCAAGTTATGTGAGTAAATTGATTTGTGTGTGAGCAGTCTTACAAATGACCGTGAAAAGAATACGAAAATAGAACATTCTAAAAGCGTGTGTTTGAACACGCACAAAGTAAATTCCATAGATAAAGAGTAGAGAGACAAAATATTAGACAATATGTCAGTGACAAATTCAAGTTATGTGAGTAAATTGATTTGTGTGTGAGCAGTGTTACAAATGACCGTGAAAAGAATACGAAAATAGAACATTCTAAAAGCGTGTGTTTGAACACGCACAAAGTAAATTCCATAGATAAAGAGTAGAGAGACAAAATATTAGACAATATGTCAGTGACAAATTCAAGTTATGTGAGTAAATTGATTTGTGTGTGAGCAGAGTTACAAATGACCGTGAAAAGAATACGAAAATAGAACATTCTAAAAGTGTGTTTGAACACGCACAAAGCAAATTCCATAGATAGACAGTAGATAGACAAAATATTAGACAATATGTTAGTGACAAATTCAAGTTATGTGAGTAAATTGATTTGTGTGTGAGCAGTGTCACAAATGACCGTGAAAAGAATAAGAAAATAGAAAGTGCCAATATGCCACACACTTCCCATAACCACACGCAGAGTGCCGCTAATTTTGCTACGTTACATCGTCGCCCACTGTGGCCGCGTTGTATAGTGAAGTGGTCCTACACAACGAGAATTTAGTGTGAATATTCAAGTTAAATATTTTTATCATATAATATTGTCGGCGTCATCTAGTGAAAAACAGTCCATCCAATTAATTGATTATATAAAAAAAATATTTTACACCCTCTTTACGTGTACGGAGAAGATTACTAAATCTGTTTTTTAACATTTTAAATGAGATTACATGATACGTCCAAATCTACACTTATAAGTTTTAATATCGTGTATATACTTTGTACATAATTTATGAAAAAAATAATTTAGGGGTCATAATAATAATAAAAGAACATACATTTTTTTTTTAATTTTTGTCTGTGAGACTGTTTATTTATACGCGCATTACGTAAGAACCACTAAATGGAGTCTGATGACGTTTCACTGACTGGTGACTGGTGATTTTGTAGGATCTCAGGTAAGGTATAAGCTAGGTTATAGTGCAATTAGAAAAGAAATTATGGCAAATTGAAATTTCAAATGTTCTAGTGATTATGGTTTTTCTTTTACAATCATAACTAGCTTTTAACCTAGTGATTATGGTTTTTCTTTTACAATCATAACTAGCTTTTAACCTAATGATTATGGTTTTTCTTTTACAATCATAACTAGCTTTTAACCTAGTGCTTATGGTTTTTCTTTTACAATCATAACTAGCTTTTAACCTAGTGATTATGGTTTTTCTTTTACAATCATAACTAGCTTTTAACCTAATGATTATGGTTTTTCTTTTACAATCATAACTAGCTTTTAACCTAGTGATTATGTTTTTTCTTTTACAATCATAACTAGCTTTTAACCTAGTGATTATGGTTTTTCTTTTACAATCATAACTAGCTTTTAACCTAGTGCTTATGGTTTTTCTTTTACAATCATAACTAGCTTTTAACCTAGTGATTATGGTTTTTCTTTTACAATCATAACTAGCTTGTAACCTAATGATTATGGTTTTTCTTTTACAATCATAACTAGCTTTTAACATAGAGATTGTGGTTTTTCTTTTACAATCATAACTAGCTTTTAACCTAATGATTATGGTTTTTCTTTTACAATCATAACTAGCTTTTAACATAGAGATTGTGGTTTTTCTTTTACAATCATAACTAGCTTTTAACCTAGTGATTATGGTTTTTCTTTTACAATCATAACTAGCTTTTAACCTAGTGATTATAGTTCGTAACCATAATCACTAGTGATTATGGTTACGAACTTATAGGGAAAAATGAAAATATGCAGCGCCATCTAGAATGATTAAGAGAAATTAAATACTAAGTTTTCATTATCGTGACTTTCTAAAAATGAAAACAAAAATATTTTCCCTCAAATTACAGAGTAAAGGAAGTGATTCTGTTGTTCAAAAAATCAAGGTCCCCCATCCGTTGCGACATTACTTCGTTGTTCCGTTTGTGTACTTTTCAATTTCAAATAAGAATTTTCCTGAAAAATAAAATTTCCCAGGATAAAAGTAGCCTTTATTTGCGGGCCCACCAACTATACCTGTGCAAAATCACGTCGAAACATTGCGGGGCGAAATAAGTGCAAACAAACACAGTTAAGCATGTACAATATTAGTTAGGATAGATGGCGTTACACGTTAACCATCAGTCTTATAGTTAACTTAACAATATTTTTAAAAGATCCACATGAACAAAGTCTTGGGTACAGCTAGTGAAGTGTTTATTTGTAAAATGTGCTAATCACGATAACGATGGAAATTTTACCGTCACGTAACTTAGTTTACTGGCTATCCCTTATATTGTGAACTTGAACGAATTTTACTAGCAAACATGTCATAAATTTACAATATACTCTGCTTACAGATATTCTATAAATAGGTTTATACTTAAGTAAATCGGTCAAGTGCGAGTGGAACTTCGCATGTAAGAGTTCCGTAAGGAAATATGCATTTATGGACTGTATTATGAACGATGCTGAGTATTATTCAACTTTCAAAACCGAACTTGTACGCGTAGCTGAAGTACATACCAGTAGTGTGTGATGCGCGACCAGCCTTGAGTCTACAACTTTCGATGAATCGTGCTGTATTAGCACTGTAATAAATTAATAAGTTATTTTAAATTGGAAAAAAAATATTAAAACTTTTTTTTAGTATTTTAATATGAGAAATATATATATATATAAATCAATAACATTTTTTGCTACCATTAAAATTTTAACACATCGGCTTCCAGGAGAGTAACCGGTTATCCTCAGAGCGAATTTAATTGTTTAGCCCGAGAGACAATCTTTTAGGGTTCAATACCTCAAAAGGAAAAAAGGTTCCTTTTTCCTTTTAGGATCACTTCATTGTCCCTTTGCTATCTGTCTGTCTGTCTGCAAGACCATTTTACTCATGAATGGGTGGAGGTATCAAGTTGAAGTTAATACTTAGGTCTACTCACAATTAAATTAAATTACGTGATGTAGTATTATTTCTACTTTCTTTAATTTCTTTACCACGACCTAGGTCTGAATGATTCTTTGCTAATATCCCACCTGAAGATGTTGTAATACAACGAAACCTAGGTCGTGGTAAAGAAATCAAAGAAAGTAGAATAATACTACATCACGCAGTTTCATTTAATTGTGAATAATGAATTTTTACAAAATTGACGCCAAATATATTCAATATTTCAAAACTTAGGTCTACGTTCTTTTAGAGTTATAAAACAATCAAGCTTTTAAGTCAACGCAATAAAAAAAACCAAAAAATTCGTTCATTTATGCCGTATATTTTGACGTAGAATCATGAAATCAAGAAGCAAGAAGCAAGGTCTCATAACCCACGTAAAGGGTCATGAGACCTTTCTTCTTGCCGGTCCGAAAATCGTTAATTTTTTGTTATCATCGATCAATATTGATTACTTTTTGGAATCGGTTCTATAAAGGGAGACGAGACAACGAGTATTCCCGTACTTCACACAGTTTATTTTTAATTATTTAGGCAATGGCTACGCGTTTAAAAAGCGATCGATATTGATTACTTTTTGGAATCAGTTCTATAAAGGGAGACGAGACAACGAGTATTCCCGTACTTCACACAGTTTATTTTTAATTATTTAGGCAATGGCTACGCGTTTAAAAAGCGATCGATATTGATTACTTTTTGGAATCAGTTCTATAAAGGGAGACGAGACAACGAATATTCCCGTACTTAACACAGTTTATTTTTAATTATTTAGGCAATGGCTACGCGTTTAAAAAGCGATCGATATTGATTACTTTTTGGAATCAGTTCTATAAAGGGAGGCGGGACAACGAGTATTCCCGTACTTCACACAGTTTATTTTTAATTATTTAGGCAATGGCTACACGTTTAAAAAGCGATCGCCATTGATTATTTTTTTAAATTGTTTCTAAAAAGTTCTTATATGTTTCATTAGATTTTCATTATTATTTTCGGTTCTAACGAACAACTGTTCATATATTAAATATATAATACCTATACGCGCATTTATGAAAATAGGTTTTTTGTTTTGAGTTAAGATCATAAATTGTGTTGTATTTCTTGTTCTAAAAAAATTAAAGAATTAAAACTTGCCTTTTACTCAAGTGAACAAATTATTAAATATAACCTTAGTTTATATAACTATAGTTTTATTCAATTGTTAGTAGTGGTTAGATGTGAGATGTGTAGTTGTAACATGATCGTTAATAGACAGGCACTTCATCCTTTACTAGCGGCACGTCCCGGATTTTTCCGGACAAAAGAGGACTATGAATGCATTTTCTTTTATCCGCTTTTATATATAATAACTATTTACGGTTAGAAATTTTCCAGAAACGTTGAAATAAGTATTTCTTTATTTCTATCTGGGAGTTTAAATTCACATTTTTATTATAGCAAATATTATTTATTTCGAATTTGTTATCTAATTTTGCATACAAATTTTTGCATGTTTAGGGGTTGAATTTTGAAAAATCTTTCCTTGGTGGGTATCTAACAGCCAAGAAAATCTTAAATACTAAATTTTAAGTTTCGAAACTTTTTATTTCCGTATATTTCGCGACGAATCAGGTAGTAGAATTGGATTTTATATATAGAATTTTTTCAGATGTCATCTCGAGTTTTAACAATTACTTTCCTAAACTTTATTAAATAAAAGCTCAACAGTGTTAAAAGTAACACGAATACATACAGACAAACGCAATGACAAAAAGACAGCTAAACGTTTAGAAAATTATTGCGTTTTGTCCGTTAGCTTATTTTTAGTAACCTATTAGATATTGTAAAAAGCAACGTGAGCTTATTTCTTGTCACACCTCAACTATACAATTTATCGCCGCAAAATCATCATCGTGGTGTGTTGTATTGATCACAAGACATACGGGCTGCGACTGCGCAGCGCACTAAGCCGGCCGGCGCGGGAAGCGAACCCGGATCCAGACCCGGGTTCGCTTCCCGGCCGCTCGTTGAACAAGGCTGGAGTTCTGGTTGATACTGGTTGACTATAAGATACTGCTCTCATAGCAATAAGTCAGCCGTATATATCAATTATCTAATTGAAGAACATTAAATAAATAAAAAAAGGGTGCATGTACTTATGTACGCGCGTGAGAAGTTATACTTCTTTGGCATCATTAAATAATACATACGGGTAGGTAACCTCAATTATATTGGAGCACTTGAAAAAGTCTATAAACACAATTTTTTCACTAATATTTACGAATAGTAAATATATTAATCAAAATATTGAATTGAAATCACTACTGAATATAATTTATCAGCACATATATAAATCGCACTTATATGAAACTAAAACACGTGTGTGAATGTAGACACTAGAAACATGTGGATAAATACTATGAATATGAAAACAGTGAACAGAGGCGACGATGGTGCCAATAGCTTTTGTTTCGAGAATGCAACCGCTGCAACTTCATACTGTAACTTTTGTGTGACGAATCTTAAAATTTAACTGTCATCATTTTTTCATAACGCGCCTAAAGAAGTATAACTTCAATAAAAAATAAAATTTCCATACAAACGTTACAAATATAGGCAATAACAAATTTGCTTAAAAACATTGCAAATATGTACAATTGCAAATATGGCTAAAACACTGTAGACACACATATGTAAATTGCATACAATATGTCATGAAGATAAAAATACTAGGCTCCCTGAAGAGACTGATTTTCCAGGAAACTTCGGCAAATCCCCTGATAGGGTAGTCGAAAAAAGACATGTAAATTTCGAATGAAAATGACATGTAAAAAAGCGAAAAAGACACTCATTTTGATAAAACAATGAATGTCATTAAGATCATAATTAATATAAGTGGACGATACAGCCTTAATTATATTAAAAAAAAATCGCACCGTCTCTTTCTGTCCTTTCTCACGCATTTTGAAGCCACGCGTCAAAGCCAGTGGATATAACAAAATTTAATGAACAGACTTTTTGTTTTACATTATATACATATAGATCCCATTTCTCAAAAAATATACAAATGTAGATACCGATGATAACATGTTTAATTAATAGACTTTTTGTTTTACATTATATATGTATAGATCCCATTTCTCAAAGAATATACGAATGTAGATGGCGATGGTACTATATTTAATTGACGGACTTTTTTCTTACATTATATATGTATAGATCCCATTTCTCAAAAAATATACAAATGTAGATAGGAATGATAAAATATTTAATTAACAGACTTTTTGTTTTACATTATATATGTATAGATCCCATTTCTCAAAGAATGTACGAATGTAGATAGCAATGATAAAATATTTAATTAACAGACTTTTGTTTTATATTATATATGTATAGATCCCATTTCTCAAATAATATACAAATGTAGATAGCAATGATAAAATACTTAATTAACAGACTTTTTGTTTTACATTATATATGTATAGATCCCATTTCTCAAATAATATACAAATGTAGATAGCAATGATAAAATATTTAATTAACAGACTTTGTTTTATATTATATATGTATAGATCCCATTTCTCAAATAATATACAAATGTAGATAGCAATGATAAAATACTTAATTAACAGACTTTTTGTTTTACATTATATATGTACAGATCCCATTTCTCAAAGAATGTACGAATGTAGATAGCGATGATATCAACATCTCCATATTTATTTGAATTCCTTGTATAATATAAGCAGAGACCAGTTATATGAAGGCATCTCAATTCCGGAATGCTGAACGATAACTAGTTTGATAATAGAAGTGTATTAAAATGATCGATTGATACCATATCACAGGACACTAACAATGTGTTATAAAATAATCGATTGATATCACCATAGGTCACTGACAATGGACGACAATTGTTTCAATAGTCTTTGAGTGTACAATTTAAATAGAAAACAGATATTTGCAACTTTTCGAAAAAAGCTTCCCGGCTTAAAATGTTTTCCCCCCCTAAGTTCGGCTGAATGTATATCCGCTATTTCCGAAGTTACGTAAATTGTTTTGGACATTTATTTTATTTCAAAACAGAAATCAAAAATTAGTCATAAGATTTATTTTAAAATAATTTTTCTTTACTCATTTTTAGCCGGGAATACTTATGAGCAGATCCCACAACCCATTACCCGTTTTCCTATTTGCAGAACTGTACATAATGGATTGGTTTCCTGGTAATATAGTTCATTAATGAATGTTTTAAATACCCATGTTTAATATATGAACGTAGATAGCAATGATATTAACGTCTCCATATGGCAGTCGCGTATCTCTTGCAATCAGGTACGAAAGACTATTTAAAAGCAAAGGAAAATAATTGGAAAAGCTTAAAAAGAAACCGCGAATAAACAGGCCAACGCCGTTCGATACACATAACGTGATTTCAAGTAATAATGCGCTACGTTCGACATTCCATCGAAACTAAGCTTGTTTAGAAATCAGTATTAAAGCTGCATTTTTCCCCAGATGCGTGCGACGGAAGCGACCGCCACGGCCGGAAGTCCAGAATGCCCGGCCAATAACCTCGGCGGCTTGAGCGAGATGGCGGTATTTATATCGCATCTTCTCTCGTGCAGAATCATTAGTACCGCCTTAGGTCCGCCACTAATGAGTGGAAATGCAATCTAGTCCCTATAGTTATTTTATGTTACTCCATCGTCTCTTCAATTCCTGGTAAGGGTATCTTAGTATATCTTTATTTACGATATTAAGAGCAAGCCAATCCTTAATGTAAAGTTCTATAACCAATAAAACGCGTAATGTCTTGTAAAGACCTGTTAACATTAATATTCATAATATTCTCGTTAACTAATAAAACGGTAGGCGAACAGTTTAAAATTAAAAAGAAATCACAATGTACTTAACATAGCTATAACTTTAACAGGAATTTTACAGAAAATCTTGTCTTTAGTGGTTTTATTCTTTTTTCAATTAAGATAAATATAAATTTTATATGTTGGTCAACAATAAAATAAATAAAAATTCAATTGGTAAAGCAAGATTTTATTTCGATCACGAAAGTAATGTATACAATTTATTTTGGAAAGATAATTTAATTTTTAACTACCGATTTTTTTTCAAGCGAATATTCTTAACGGACTTATGAGATGGTGATTTAACTGAGAAACAGTGAAACGTCACGACGCGCTGCATCTCGCATTATATTTCTCATATATATATATACGTGCGTGTGTGTGTATGTGTGTTTATGAATATATATCTCAATGAGAGAATGAAACACGTATGCGCATGTAGTATGGAAAAAAAAATAGTTCGCCCACATGGACAGTTATTTGGTATACTTAACCTATCTATGTATTTTCGTTTTTTGTTAAGTATTTTTATTGTGTGATGGATAAATCGAAAATTATTTGTAAAAATGTATTTTATTTATTACTATATATCGATATTACATTATAATAATCAATAATTAAAAAACTGAATTTTATACGTGATGCGTAAGAAGCTTCGCTTCTGTCAGGTATCCCACGTTACTGCACTTTTTTATATTTTCACCATTTTCTCAATAATAATATACATACATTTTTATTATTATGAACAGAACCTCAATAAAAAAAATTATAAATACATTGAATTACAAGTATAGAGGATCTTTTTCTGCGAAATAATATTGCTTCGCTTAATACGTAAAGGCAAATGAAGGGTTTACCGCATCGCATCGTGTATCGCTTTGATGGGGACGCGCGGCGTCCGGCGTGCGGTGCATTGGACGACGCGTTTATTTAACCCTCTCGTTAACATTAAAATAGCGAGTCAAAAGGACGGGATGAGGTATGACAATTTAATGATTATGAACATGATGAACAGTTAAAAAATATTTTAAAAGAAATCTTGAAATTTATATAACTTCAGAAAGCGGATATACATTCAGCCGAACTGTTGGAGAAAAATAAATTTTAACCCAAAGCGTTTCTCGAAACGTTGCGAAATCTGTTGTCGATTTAAACTAAAACTCGAGAGCTACTGAACTGTGGTCCATTTACACTACCTATATATATAAAATAAGCTTTGACTACGGAAAAAAACAACGTTGCTGTGAGAAATATTTTTTTTCATTTTATTATTTTTAATGTTAATATATTACCAAAAAATCAGCTATATTTCATTTTTATTTCTATATTTTTTATGATTTTTTTATTTGTAAAAAAAATTCAGAACTAAAAATAAAACACAGCGCCATCTAGCTGACTTCCAGCAAAAATTTAATTAGTTTTTTAATCGAGAATTTAATTTTATTATACAAATAACAATTTGATAAAATGTTGAGAGAAAGATAAATGATAATTAATTAGATTTTATAACTTTTAATTAATTAATTATGTTAATTAATTAATTTTATGGTGAGATTTTCGTTAACGCAAGCACTAAAATATAAAATGAAATATACTATTGCTCAAATAAATATTTATCACAATGAAATGACGTTGTACGGAGATGGGTGGGATGGATGGGTTGGACACATACAGATAGGAACAAAGTTTCAAGTGTTTTTTTTTATTTTCTACTAGTGATTAAAAAAAATTCTTCAGACAAAAGTTGTATAATTTTGAATGTTCTTTTCAAAAATCTTTTGCGTACTTTGGTTGCAACACGTATTTTTTATGCTTGAACTGCGGCCATTTTGAAAGCATTGTGACAATATTGTCCATCTACAAATTCAACTCAGATTTACTCTATTTTTGTTCCTAGTTTTATCTCGATTTAATAGTAAAAGTAGTTTCCAGACCACCCACAAATTTCGTATCATCATATATGTATATGTATAATTTATATATATATATATATATATATATACACACACACACATACAAATACACACACACACACACACACATACACACACATATATATATATATATATATATATATATATATATATATATATATAATCCACATATTTTGTTATATCTCATACACATCAACTTTCAAGGTTATCTTGAATTTGGTGTCTGGGTCAATCGATGATGTGATGAAATCACTTTGAAATTCTAAAGTTGCTATAAATTTCTACAATTACCAAATGTTACCTTTTATTATAATTGTACAATGCAAATTTTTACCTATATACGTTTATGAATATATATTTTTCTCCATAATATTGTTTGAGGATTTGTTATATTCAAAGCTTAAAATTCACATTATTGATTTGATCATCATCGATTTTGTATTGTTCATTATTTCTCATCAAGAGAACATGCATAATTCATGACCCGTCATATTGATAAATCACATACCGATTAAGCTGTACGTGAAGTTATGTAAAGCTCTTGTGGACAGGCGGTTATTTTCAGTGTTCTGTACCAAAATTAAATTAATTTTCCTTCAGAAACTGTCCCACTTTAAGAAAGAATATTCAGTAATCTTAACTGTCCCACTTTAAGAAAGAATATTCAGTAATCTTAACTGTTCCACTTTAAGAAAGAATATTCAGTAATCTTAACTGTCCCACTTTAAGAAAGAATATTCAGTAATCTTAACTGTCCCACTTTAAGAAAGAATATTCAGTAACCTTAACTGTCCCACTTTAAGAAAGAATATTTAGTAATCTTAACATTAACCAGAAAGAAACTAAGTACGGGAAGTATAAAAAAACCTTTATTCAATATTTTAGGAAAAATTTCAGAGGGTCAAACGGATGAACATAATTATTTCCTATCCTTTTCCAAGTCTAATGTGTGGTTTCCAAATTTTTTGCAAAATAAAATTAAAGAACTATAGCGTAAGATTCCCAAGCCGGCAATTCAGTGTTTAACAATTTTCTAAGAAATTGTTTGATATGTTCTAAATCTGTTTATTATAATTTTAATAATTATTTTTTGTTAATAGGAGGTTTGTTTTAATTAAATAAATTATGATTATTTTAGAAACGTTTAATATTTCTCGTCGAAATGATCAGATGACGTGATATATCAACTTGATATGTCATGACAAACAAAAGTAACAGACTATTAGTCTAAGCACTATACAGTTCTTAATTTTTTTTGTAATCGTTTAAAATTAATTACCAAAAATGGCTTCATCGTCATATAGTACTGTCTTTATCCATTACATATAATAACGTTATAACAGAATTGATTCTATACATGGAAAATATTTTAAAAAGAATGATTGATTTAGCATATGGAATGATAGTAGAAGCCAGAAAACTTATTTTTAGAATTTTTGTCTCTCTATTAATTTGTTCTTCGATCACGCAAAATGTACTACACGGATTTTGATGAAATTTGGTATGGTAATAGTTTATACCCTCGAGCAACATATAGGATACTTTTTATTTGAAAACGCCCTGACTTGGGGATTATTATCATATAGGTACTACTCACGCCATCTGTTAACATTTTTAATAAACTTTATGCTGATCGATATACTAAGATATGGAGATACTGCCAGCGCCATCTATTAGCGTATTCGTTAATTTTATGCTCTGAATGAAAAAAAATAATAAAAAAAACTAAAAACACAAAAATATTCTTAATAAAATTTCTTATTCCGAATAGCACGCGAACTAAGTTACAGGCGCAGCTGGTATTAAACAATTACTAGCGTGACCCGTGCGAAGTCTTCGCATTATTTATTCTATTTTAATAAAATTGACATATAGAGGCGCAAGTATCAAAAGCATTGAGCTAAAGCGCCACTTTATTTATACGTGAGTGGATTTGAAATTAAACAAAAATTTTACCGACCGTCAATCATATTGACGTTGAGCCGTTAGATGGCAGCATTGTTGTTTTGTGTATATAATTTTAATAATTAATTAATTTGCAAAAACAATAGCAATAATACATTTTTTAGTTGTGGATGCCGGTAGAGCAAGCAATTATCTATAAAATGATATATCATTTATGTGGATTAGTTGTGAGGTTTTTTCTAAAAAGGGAGTGTAACATCTTCAAACCTTAGCGTATTAATATATATGATGATGATGATTCACTATTTATTTATTAAAGCCATTCTCAGCGGTTTTTGTAAATAACAAATTGTTTTTTTTTTACAAAATTTTTATGGGGTGTAATTTAATAAAATAAAAATTCTTATAACAGCTACCTATCTCTAATTATAATTTGCCACATACCGCTTACAGCTTATTCATATATTTGATTGTCGTAAACATTTCTTTTAAACATTATTTTGATGCAACCATAATGGTTTAGTACGTTTTAATCAAAAATACTTCAATGGTTCGATTTTGCATTAGAATACGGATCATAACAGACAACCTGTAATAATTAATAATATTATATCATTAAACTTTTTACGGTGTCTACAATATATTTATAAGTTAATTTATTGGTTGAAAAGTTTAATTCAGAAATTTAACAAGTAAACTTCGATCGCCTCCGTTCAAATGAATGTACGTTGTTAACGACATACTTTAAAACAAATTATTCATCATTTACATATATACTATTAATTATATTACGGTGATGTCATCTAAAATAAGTCGTCATTGTGTCGAACCCAGACAAATAAACAAACCGAAACACGAACCAATAAACCCACGAACTATCAAACAAATAAACAAACAAAAAAAAATATATGAAAACCCATAATCCACTATTGTAATTAATGCGCCGTTATATATAGTACGTGTCGCCGTATGTTACGTAGGTCGTTTTTGCAGTGTTTCCACAACTTTCATTGAAATTCCGTGCGGTTTGTTTCACGTATATCTTGCACTGTGTATTCATTTGTATCTTGTGTTCGTATCTGAAGGTACATCGTTTGTGAAGACGATTGCATATTTAAAATAATTATTTAGTGATTGATATGATGCATTTGTGCCATGTTCTAGTATCTGGTGTATTACTGAATAAATATCTCTTTTCTTATTAAAACGCAGGACGTCGAAATGGAGGTTAATTTTTTTACTAAATTATTACATACTAGCTGTGCCTATGACATCGCATGTAATTCGAAAAAAAACAATTTTTGTTTTTTTTTGCCAAAATTAGTCCAGTAGATTTTGCGTGATATTCGCTCTAATTAACATACAGACAGACCAGACAACAATTCTACAAAGAAGTTTTCCGGCTTCTGTTATCATTCTATACCCTAAATCAATCATCTTTTAAAATATTTTCCATGTACAGAAATCACTCTGTTACAGTTTTATTATAGTGTTAGATCACGGAAACTGTACATTCGATTTTATAAAGTGTTTTTTTTAACATCAGACGAGTATGTGTACGATCAAAACACGGTAATACCTTGAACTGTAAATTCTACAAAAATGAAATTCAAACGAAATCATCCTTTAATGATGAAGTTAACTAAAAATAACGAATCAGAGAGAATGCAAAGTAAACAATTGCTCATTTAAATAAACAAGCACAAAGCCAGCCGGTCTTCTATTTCATTATGAACTACCTGTGCCCTACGGTTTAACTCGCGTGAAAATCGGAATAAGAAAAAACAGTTTTTCCTCTCATATGTTGCTCTTGGTTATAAATTATTATTACCATACCAAATTTCATCAAAATCCGGTCAATAGATTTCGCGTGATTGATGTACAAAATACCATGCAGACAGAAAAAAATTGTAAAAAATGTTTTCTGGTTTCTATTATCATTCTGCAAGCTAAGTCAATCACTCTTTAAAATATTTTCCATATACAGAATTTGGTTTGTTACAATTTTATTATATGTATAGATAATATGTTTAACCGGGAATCATTTAAATGATAACTATCTTCTTTTTAACTACCTAAAAACCACATATATTTACAAAATTTAATGATGTTTATGGAAACTTCTACCGAAGGGCATAACAGGCGAGCGTTAAAGTAAATACTGTCCGTACGTTACAGAAAGCGCCTATTTGACGTTTAGCTTTACGTATATAAACAGACCAAACTCCACATTGCCGCAGCATGTTTTATAGGCGTTTGCATGATATTCAACTCGACTGTGGGCAATATCTACGTTTTTACCATAGCTATCTAAAATATAAATTTTTCTAAGTTTGGAAACGTTTGGTACGTTTATATAATCATGTTACTATAGCACTTCTCACGACTGATTGAGCTAAGAACTTAAACTTTAGGATAGTACGCAAGTTATAGATACCTTGAATATATCATTACATTATTAGTTTTCTTTAAACTAATAACCGTGAAAAATTAAAATGAGTGGAAACAACGTAAGAATACCTTTATTTCGTAGCTTCTATTATTGAGATATTGGCGCAGCGGTTAAAATACTAGAATTTGAACTTGGAAGTGAAAGGAAAAAAATGGTTTATTCTTAAGTTCTAATTTCGAAATGAATCATTCTTTTTTAAATTGAAATAAAACAAAATAATTCTTTATTCAAAATTGTGATATTAAATATAACTAAAATAAAAATAAAAAAATCTATTGATTCTTTAAAACTATTCAAGAAATGAGTACGTCTTTTTAGTGCCATCTATTAAGTTTCCGACGTTAATTATCTGATCGAAGGAGCTGCATCTGTGTTTGTAAATATATATATTGAATTGATCTAATAATGTTCTTTTATCATTCAAAATATGAACACGTCTATTCAATGGTGATTTAAGTAGACGGGTTCATCACGTATATTTAATGATGATTTAAATAGACGTGATCACAAAAATCTAAATAGACAGCGCTGAATGTTTAAGTAAACTATTATGTAAGAACACTTAATTATTTTTGGCGGTGCAGACTAAATGAGTACGTATATTATCTTAAGATAGTGTCGTGTAAGTTATCGATAGTTGTCGATAGTAAGATTCAAAAATTACTATAAATTTTTTTTCGACAATTATTTTTTTTCCAAATTGTTAAGAATGTGTATAGAATTAGAAATAAAGCGTGGTGAAATAACTACCTGTAATGTTGATTGTAATGTTGATTGTACAATTTTTGAGAACGATTTTTATCAAAACTAAACGATAAATATTTTTTTTTCAAAATGTTACTACAACATCATTTTACACTGACTTAGTTTTTTAGACAAATCGCTCGATTTGTTTATAAAAATAAAATTAAGTGTCTTGAAATTATTACTTTCCTGTACTGTTAATTGAATAAATTTTGAGACCGATTCTTATCAAAACTAAACAGTAAATAAACTAAACAGTAAATAAACTAAACAGTAAACAGGAAACTACACAAATAATTTTAAAATAACTTAGATATTTATAGTTTAAATAATATTTATAGTTTAAATATTATAGTTAAAAAAGTCAGCGAATTTCGTCGAAAACGCATTTTACACAACAAATACGTTAATAATTATAGAGTGTTTGCCGTGGTCTATTTTAAAATGAGTTAGATATTTATAGTTTAAATAATATATAAAAAAGTCAGCGAATTTCGTCGAAAACGCATTTTACACAACAAATACGTTAATCATTATAGGGTGTTGGCCGTGGTCTATTTTAAAATGAGTTAGATATTTATAGTTTAAATAATATATAAAAAAAGTCAGCGAATTTCGTCGAAAACGCATTTTACACGACAAATACGTTAATCATTACAGGATGTTTGAAGTGGTAATAGTGCAATCAACAAGCCTAACTTTGATTTTCTTAAATAAATTATGTTACAATTTTTTTAGTTAAATTTTATATTTGTTTCTTTACTACATTTATCAACTTATTTATACATATTACTATATTTATAATATCGTTTTGAAACAATTTTCAATATTTGTGACGTTCACACGTGTCGTCATTACGTGTCAGCATAACCAACAACTCACAGTTCGAACTTTGAGTAATTCAATACCGTGGTAAAGTGAAGAATAGTGAAGTAATCTCCAAACGTTGAGTAATTTAATACCCCGGTAAAGTGAAGAATAGTGAAGTAATCTCCAAACTTTGAGTAATTGAATACCGTGGTAAAGTGAAGAATAGTGAAGTAATCTCCAAACGTTGAGTAATTTAATACCCCGGTAAAGTGAAGAATAGTGAAGTAATCTCCAAACTTTGAGTAATTTAATACCGTGGTAAAGTGAAGACATGCGGAACAATTCGGTCCGAAATACTGATCTTACAAGATGTTATTACGCACAAAGAACGAGATTATATGAAAAAAACTGTCAAGCACAAGCGGAACGCGCACTACGAGAGTTCCGTACACATTTAGGATTTTATAAACATAATATTCCTATTAAACTATTTACAAAATTTTAATTTTTTAGAACGAAAATATATTGGTTACTATATCTTTCGCAGACACATATTTAAAAAAAATATATTTTTTATGTGATATAGCTACAAATTAACGATTTTCGTATTTTTCCTTTTCTTGGCCTATGAGACCTTGCTTCTCGCAAAATTTCTATGATTCTAGGTCAACAGAAAGTACCCTATAAGTTTTGATTTATTTGCGATTGTAAAAATATGCGGTCGTATTTTTAGGGTTCTTCTTGATTGTGTTGACTTAGAAGCTTGATTTTACAGCTCCAAGGGATCATAGACCTAAGTACTTGATGAGAGATCGACAGACGGACAACGAAGTGATCCTATAAGGGTTCCTTTTTTTCCTTTTGAGGTACGGAACCATAAAAAGAGTTCAAAATCTTTCAATTTAACTATTTAAAATTTAATTATATAAGTGAAATATTTCTTCTAAGCTGTGAAGAATAAAGATCTAGTATTTTCAGAAAATAATCAGTAAAATATGGCAAAGTAAAGTATCTATTCCAACTCCGTAGGAATATCGAGGAAAAGTTATCAGAATGTAGTTAGCCTTGTGTGGATTCCGAATAACTGAGCTTTCTTCAAATTTACTTCACATTAAAAACGTACATTAAGAAAACAATATAAATTAATAAATAAAATTCTTGGCGTCCCGAGAATACCTGGTGTTATGTAATATGTATCTAAACTTTTTTAATGATTTTTCCGTTAAATCCGCTAAATCCGTAAAATAATAAATATTTTGATAATAAAAAATATGCGTCTGTTGCCGCAAAATTTTAAAGTTTTATAAAGTTTAATATTCCTTATGGCATATTAATTTACATAGTGAAAGTGATAAATAAAAATGACCTGTCCAGCACGAGTGGAAATCGTGCTGGACAGGTCATTTTTATTTGCGGAATCTGCACGGACTTTATTGTCTGAACGTGCAGATTCAGGCATTTATAAACATTTAAAAGTACACATTTAATAGTATATTTATAAACATTTAATTTCCTTATTAAACTATTTACAAAATTTTATTTTGTTAACACGAAAATGTATTGTCTACTATAACTTTCACAGGCGAACATACTCGTATAAAAAGAACATTTTTTTAATTTAATATAACTAGAAATTATCTATTTTCGGATTTTGTCCGTTAGTCGTGCTGTGAGATTTTGCTTCTTGCTAAATTTCATGATAGGTCAATGAGAAGCACCCTATAGGTTTTGATTTATTTGAGAGTGCCAATATATCAAATATGCGGCATAAACGACCGTATTTTTAGAGTTCTTCTTGATTGCATTGACAAAAGCTTGATTTTTTTACAGTTCCATAGACCCATATATCTAAGTATTTGATATTAATTTCAACTTGATACCTCTACGCGTTCCTGAGAAAAAGGGTCTTAATAGACGGATAACAAAGTGATCCTTTAAGGGTTCCTTTCTTTCTAGTTGGGTAACGAAACCCTAAAAATGTAGTCATACCCCTCGTAACTTGGCTACTCATATTCATATAGAAATAGGTTTCAGTCCAAGTCTCCATTCGTATTACGGATAATTTTAGCAGACATTCTGTCACAGATGCAACCGGCGCATTTCCATTTGCCAACAACAAACAAAATACTGCCATGTTTTGTACTTCTCTATTCTATTTACTGCCATTCTTTTGCGTGTCAACTCCAAATTATAGCTCCGGCATACGTAAATAAGTGGCCAATTTCCCGTTTTCCCGCACCGGAACTGATACACTAATGAGCTGTGACGCTAACGGAAGTGACGGAAGGTCGCGCCAAGGCTGCTTCGACGTGGAAATTACGATTGAAAAAAGAAGTTTGTAATCTAAACAATCACGTATATAATCCATAGCTTAAATTATTAAATGGAAATTTAAATTTGGAGGTTGCCTATCGAGATATTCTTTAATACGAACCAAAAATCCACCTGTAGGTGACCTCAAACTCAATTTGGACTCCATCTGACTGTCACGTCCTCTCTGGCGAATGTATTTACTTACGATTCTCTGAAAGCGTCACTTTCGTCCTAGTTTGAAACTGTTTCTTTAAACATGAGGCGTTTTAGTATGTAGGATGTGGCGTTCACTTGAAATCGACATCTGCACAGGCCGCGTTAGGTTTGCGCAAACGGCCTGCACATCGCTCGGCCGCATTCCACAAACTACCTGCATCTTAAATGGGTGTCCACTTGTCAGCTAGTGGACGAATAGTATGAATATTTTAGAAATTAACCTAGCTTTAAATTAACTACACTGTGTTTTTACTATATTTATCTATGTACCTTAAATAAATTTCCATCGACATGGAATTTTCACTAACAGAATAGCGCTACATCACGTTCACGTAACTTTTACAAGAGGCCATGCAAATGTATGGTTGCTATGAATTTTTGAATATAAAAAAAAACAGTTTTTAGAATTTTGTCTATCTGTCTGTCTGTGCGCGCTAATCTCAGAAACGGCTTGACCGATTTGAATACGGTTTTCAATGATATATTGTGGCAAGCTTCCTGTAAGTTTAAGTTATTTAGTGTTTGTTTCATTCAAATCTGTTCACAAACAAAAAAGTTATGTTAATTGAAATAATACGCGCTATTCCAGAAACGCGCTTCGGTCGATTTAGCTGAAACTTTTGTTAACTGTAGTTTATAAAACCATGATTGGAAGTTTAGATGAACACAAAGTTAAAAAATAATACCTGGTTTTAGAAATATAAACATGTCCAATTTAAGTTGAACTCTCATCAATATGGTCGACCATATTGAAAAGAGATCAGGTTATTGCTTCTTCGTGCCTTAGTCTTATAATAATTAATTCATTCTTAGATAAGAGTAGTTACAATAAGTAGGGCGTTATTAAGTTGGACGGAGTTTTTATTTTTATTGTGTATTTGTAAATATATTATATCTTTCTATTTTCTTCTAATTTGAGCACATTTATTTATATGTGGGTATAAATACACACACACACACATGTGTATATATATATATATATATATATATATATACATATATATATATATATATATATATATATATATATATATATATATATTCATAGAGGTAATACTTGTAGCGTGTTTCAGTAAAAAAACTTGTCAAGGAGGAGTAGAACACGCACTACTACGGTTCCGTACACATTTAGGCATTTTGGAATGTTTTTTCCCTTTACATAAAATAAAATAACATTTGTATGAAACTATTAAGAAAATTTAACTTTTTTGGAACGTAAATATATTGCCTACTATTTCTTCCACAGGCGCATATTTAAAAAACTATAACTCCACATAGAATTAAAAATCGTCGATTTTTGGAATTTTCCCTTTCCTTGTGCTATAAGATATCCAATTATGCCCACTTTCAAGATTGTGGATCGACCGGAAATAGCCTACGGGTTTTGATGACCGTACAAATAAAAAAAACATAAGCTTTAAAGGTCCATATCTTTTTGTTGTGTGAACCAAGAAACTTGAATTTTGTGCAGCAATTTGCCTTATATTTACAGAAATGCAAGGCCATAGGCTTCAGTCCGCCGGAAGTACCCTACAGGTTTTGAGGACCGTATAAATGACAAAAACGTTAGCTTTAAAAGGCCATATCCTTTTGTTGCGCGAACCAAAAAAACTTGAATTTTGTGCAGCAACTTGCCTTATATTCACAAAAAAGCAAGGCCATAGGCCTCATTATACAATTTCAACTGAAATCTCAAGTCGTTTCTACGAAAAAGGGCTTTGACAGACAACAAAGTGATCCTATAATAGTTCTGTTATTTTTCAGTTTGAGGAGCGGAAACCTAGAAAAAAATTTCTTTGCAAGTTTGACTGTAGCTTTTTTTCAGAAACAGTTTTTTATATAATCCCTCAAGATATTATAATAATAACAACATTAGCATTATTTGTTCTGTTTGACTAGCAATACACTGAATCTGTATTGATTTATTTTTAGTATTAATAGTTTATTCAATTAGAATACGGTTTACATTTGAGAACACTTTTGTGGATTCACTAAATGATAATAGAGATGAATTTGTATTGATGTTTATTTTTAGTATTAATAGTTTATTCAATTAGAATACGGTTTACACTTGAGGACACTTTTGTGGATTTACTAAATGATAATAGACATGAATTTGTACTGATGTTTATTTTTAGTATTAATAGTTTATTCAATTAGAATACGGTTTACATTTGAGAACACTTTTGTGGATTTACTAAATGATAATAGACATGAATTTGTATTGATGTTTATTTTTAGTATTAATAGTTTATTCAATTAGAATACGGTTTACATTTGAGAACACTTTTGTGGATTCACTAAATGATAATAGACATGAATTTGTATTGATGTTTATTTTTAGTATTAATAGTTTATTCAATTAGAATACAGTTTACATTTGAGAACACTTTTGTGGATTTACTAAATGATAATAGACATGGATTTGTATTGATGTTTATTTTTAGTATTAACAGTTTATTCAATTAGAATACGGTTTACATTTGAGGACACTTTTGTGGATTTACTAAATGATAATATACATGAATTTGTATTGATGTTTATTTTTAATATTAATAGTTTATTCAATTAGAATACGGTTTACATTTGAGGACACTTTTGTGGATTTACTAAATGATAATATACATGAATTTGTATTGATGTTTATTTTTAGTTTTAATGTAATTATTAGCTGAATTCGATATTTCTTTTAATTCTGGCTTGTCGTCGGTAGTATAATTATTAATTTATAATACTGTTTTTATTGTTATTTTTTTCTGTTTGTTTTACCTTTGAATATTCTTTTGCGTTTATTATAGACGAATTGACGTGATTGAGTGTGCTTTATGTACCTGTATTGAATACAATCATGATTATGTATATAGTATAGTAAAATGTGCTCCCATGTACCCATGTTACGCGTAAGCCTAAAATAGTACACACGGTGTCCGGGAATGACTGTCGGACAAAGAAAGACGTTATTCGTTGACTGAAAAATAGTTGATTGTCGTAAAAATAGAATTTAAAAGATGACTTTTTTTTCATAAAATTTAAAATAATATTCATAATTATTTATCATCTTTTTCGTACACACGATACGGCACACATTATTTAGCGCCGCTCGGGGGAATAACCCGCGAACAGCTACGAAAACATCTAGTTGCCCGGGTAAGCTCCGCGCCCCAGGCAAGTATTGGCTGTGTTAAAATGAATTATGCCTAATATTTTTTGGTACTCAGTTAGAAAAAGGGTGTATTTTACGTTTTATTTCAACGAAAATGTATTCCTTTATAGCCAACGAATAGCTCTTTCTTTGTCCGACACTTATTCCACGTATTCCTCAATAAAGCAGAGGAAAATAAATTACCCATTTTCCAAAGAAAAATTTTGGAAGGATTTTTGGATCTATTCAAGAGAACAACATGTGGAGAACTCTTTACAACAATGAAATTTACAGAAATTATGACAAATACGGAGATATTGTGAGAACCATAAAAGTATCACGTATTAGGTGGCTTGGTCATCTTCACAGATATGCTGATATTTTTCCTACCATAAAAGTGACTTTTTCGAAGGTTGAGGGGACTAGGCGAAAAGGGAGACCACCAACACATTGGTTAGATGACACAGAAAAGGATCTCCAAATAATGGGAGTCAACCGGTGGAGGGCCATCGCGTCAGACAGGGTCAGGTGGAGGAGTATCAGCGAGTCAGCTTGGCCTGCAGAGGGCTGTTGTGCTTTTGTTGATGATAAACATAAAATTAGTAAGTTCTTTAACGAAAACTGAGCTAAGGGCCGGGCCAATAATTTATAACAGTACTTTCTAGCAAGAGAGCTCCACGCACAGTATATTGTCTATACGTGAGTCGAGTTACAATATCAACTCGGGCGTAAGGTTTCAGCATCGATACGCGTTTACGGAGCTGCATACCGTTTTGCGGCAGGTCGCGATAACGTATCTAGAATGCACAATCAATCGCAGGTAATGCGCATGCAATCCACCTCTATGGCAGTTGGATCGCAACAATTTAGTCGTTGGCAGAGCAAAAAGATAAATTGCAGTAAAATATCTTCAAGTTAAATAAATATATTTAAATCTATTCTTTACTTGACTCTGAGTAACAAACAGGTAGTAGAACAGATTTCTCAAATGCGTATATAAGAGGAAGAGAACTAGAATAGGTACAGGTTGTATATGTATATTCTGTATTGCGGTATCTTCAAATTAAATGAATATATTTAAATCTATTATTTACTTGACTAAGTAGCAAACAAGTAGTAGAACAGATTTCTCAAATGCGTATATAAGAGGAAGAGAACTAGAATAGGTACAGGTGTATATGTATATTATGTATTGCAGTCTCTTCAAATTAAATAAATATATTTAAATCTATTCTTTACTTGACTGAGTAACAAACAAGTAGTAGAACATATTTCTCAACTGCGTATATAAGTGGAAGAGAACTAGAATAGGGACAGGTGTATATGTATATTCTGTATTGCGGTATCTTCAAATGAAATGAATATATTTAAATCTATTCTTTACTTGACTAAGTAGCAAACAAGTAGTAGAACAGATTTCTCAAATGCGTATATAAGAGGAAGAGAACTAGAACAGGTACAGGTGTATATGTATATTCTGTATTGCAGTCTCTTGAAATTAAATGAATATATTTAAATCCATTCTTTACTTGACTGAGTAACAAACAAGTAGTAGAACAGATTTCCCAACTGCGTATATAAGAGGAAGAGAACGGGAATAGGTACAAGTGTATATGTATATTCTGTTTCTATTTGAAATAATGTTTGCGGGAAACCGTCAAGAGTGACTGGACAGATTTCTCATTATTCATTAGTCTTCTCATTATGTTTCTCACGAAAGGCGTGGTAACAAAAAGTACAACGCAGTAATCTGTTGCATTTTTTCTATAACAAATGACTTAATTTCTGAAAGAAAATAAAAGAAAATATTTTATAATATTTATAAGTAAATAAGCAACAAGTGGTTAACGCAAATGCAATTTATAAAGATACTTGCGGTTACTTTAACGTACACCTAATTATAGTTATTTTAGTCTTAACAAAAAGTACAACACGGTAATCGGTTGTATTTTTTCCTATTACAAATTACTTAATGTCTGAAGGAAAATAAAAGATACATCTTTCAATGAAAATATTTTATAATATTTATAAATAAATAGACAACAAGAGGTTAACGCAAATGCAATTTATAAATATACTTGCGATTACTTTAACGTACACCTAATTATAGTTATTTTAGTCTTAACAAAAAGTACAACGCGGTAATCTGTTGCATTTTTTCCTATTACAAATTACTTAATGTCTGAAGGAAAATAAAAGTTACATCTTTCAATGAAAATATTTTATAATATTTATAAATAAATAGGCAACAAGAGGTTAACGCAAATGCAATTTATAGATATTTGCGGTTACTTTAACGTACACCTAATTATAGTTATTTTAGTCTTAACAAAAAGTACAACGCGGTAATCTGTTGCATTTTTTCCTATTACAAATTACTTAATGTCTGAAGGAAAATAAAAGTTACATCTTTCAATGAAAATATTTTATAATATTTATAAATAAATAGGCAACAAGAGGTTAACGCAAATGCAATTTATAGATACTTGCGGTTACTTTAACGTACACCTAATTATAGTTATTTTAGTCTTAACAAAAAGTATAACGCGGTAATCGGTTGTATTTTTTCGTGTTACAAATTACTTAATGTCTAAAGGAAAAGAAAAGTTACATATTTCAATGAAAATATTTTATAATATTTATAAATAAATAGGTTAACGCAAATGCAATTTATGAAGATACTTACGGTTATTTTAACGATATCTATAAAAAAAATTATAAAATTCAGTTGAATCTTGTTACACTTCCTATCTCATTATTGTTATCTCACTCTTCTTAGAAATAAATAAAAATAATATAAAAAGTTTTCCCAAACCTTTGCTGGCAACAAGCGTATTATTAAAACAATTCTCCATAACATAAGAAGGCATTTTGTATATATATTTCTATAAAATAATGCAGTGATAACACAACTACACACTACGGGTGACAGTTAAGTAAACATAAGATAAGTATCTTGTCTTTTGAGGACTACTTTCAGAGTGCTGATATGAACTTTATGATATGTCTATACAACAATGCCATTGGTTAAGTATAAGTTTGCTTTGATTTATATAACGGAAACCGGCAAAAGTTTACTTTCGCTAAAATACATTTGTTCCCAAGGGTTTGATTTCCTCATTGAACGTTTTAATACAGTTATTATGGTAGGCAGAGGATAATTCTTTTAAAAGGCCATAGTCCATGGTTAAGTTAAAAGATTTTCTTTTTTAGGTTTGGAAAGTATTACCATTTTCATAACCATGAAAATAGGTATAAAAATATTGTAAAAAAACCCATGGTTCGGAGTCTCGTAGGATACAGTAACTTTATAACATTGGTATTACAACCACTTTTCTAAGAACCAGAGTGAACGTATAAATTGTACTACGTTCCGAAATTGGACACACGCATAAACATTTCATTCAATTTGCATCGTGATTCTTAAGAGCCGCATTAGCCGGTCACGCACGTGCGGAATGTTCGCCGAATCCAGCCCGCGGCGAGCCGTCGCGCCTCTCGCTTTATCGTGACGGACGAACGCTTCTATTGTCAATTGATAGAAATTATTTCAACTATTCCAAATTGAGATAAAAAATATTATACAACGTCGGGACTGTCGCGATAATATTCTTCCCGCAAAGTCACTTTCGACAATAAAAAGTTAAAATATAAATTAACAGATCATTTTAACTAAATACTAATTACGTTTCAAGTACCATATCAAAATTGAGGAACGGGATATGGAACACACCCCGGTGTCCCCTTGTTTGTCGTAAGTTTTTTAGAGACCATTTGACAGAGAAAGTTGGAATTTGGTTGAGTTACATTATGTAATGGCTAAAATGCAGACATTATATACAAACAGTTTATTTTGTTATTAAAATATAAGTTAAAAAATCAAATAATAATTTTTTTGATGTAAGGTTTTACTAACAATATGCCCAAAAATGTTTATTTTTGTCTCCTTGAAATCTAGAAAATTATCAAGTCAAAAAAATCTAAAAAAAATATGGGAATATCATGAGGTCAACATTAATCAACATAGAATTAATTTTTTGTTTTATTGAATAATTTAATTATTAAAATCCAAAGGAGATTAGCGAAAATAGAATATATTTGGCGTGAAATTCGCAGAAATTCATTATTCACAACTTAATGAAACTACGTGATGAATATTATGTTGTCATACAACGAGACATGAAGGTCGTGGTAAAGAATTTAAATAAAGTAGAAATAATACTACATCACGTAGTTTCATTTAGTTGAAAATAGTATATAATTATTGAAAAAGCTGGCTTTTTTGTTAATATAAAAAACCAAACAATTTAGCGATTCACAAACAAGAAAGAAAGAAAAATAAAATACGTTTCATACCCACCATAAAAAAAAACCAAAAAGCTGTCTTTGTCAAAGCGCATTTATTGCATTTTATATCAAGAAATAAAAATAGCTATAAAAATCTAACAGAGTAAAATATAACAATAAAAGTAAACATAATAACTTTTTAAAATCGGTTACAAAAAATAATCATAAACGAAGAGAGTAAATAGTGTTATAGTAGATTTTACTCTATAGTAAAATCTACTGTAACACTATTTACTCTCTTCGTTTATGATTATTTCTTGTAACCGATTTTAGAAAGTTATTATGTTTACTTTCTACGATTTAAAAAGTTATTATGCTTATTTATAGTGCAATATAATACACACAGAATTTGTTTAATTTGTTTGTAATTATTTATTTAAGGAAAGTGTTGAAATACACACACGGATTTACACACATACGTATATGACATAGACCAAACAGGAGAACAGGATGTGAGAGGAAAACTGAGGGCGACTGTGACAAGGATCTATGAGAGGTGTAGTTTTTTAAGCGGGTTTTGAACTTGTAAAATGACTGGAGTAATTCGTAAGTCAGAATGTAATTTACTCCACATCTTGACAGCGTTTACGGTAAACGAGTTTCAAACTGATTTACAACCAATACGCAATAAATTCCAATTAGGGACCCAAAAACAGGACAATAATGTATTAATGTTATAAATGTGAATTATATTATAAATGTTTATAAGTTCCAGGTTTTCAGAGTTAGCTAAATTATATGTTAGACAATTTTCTTGCAGGTAAAAAGTTTTCTGTACCCTTAAGCCGTTACACTTGAAGTGTATCAGAATTTGGGCGTTGCTTTACAGGTTCTCTATCGAGTATTAGCAATGCAGCTGCATGCTAATATACGAATTGATCCAATATTATTGACCAAATGACTTCAACAAACAAAAAAGTCCCGCTCTAGCCACGCAAATTACGAATGTGTTAGCTAAATTATATGTTAGACAATTTTCTTGCAGGTAAAAAGTTTTCTGTACCCTTAAGCCGTTACACTTGAAGTGTATCAGAATTTGGGCGTCACTTTACAGGTTCTTTATCGAGTATTAGCAATGCAGCTGCATGCTAATATACGAATTGATCCAATATTATTGACAAAATGACTTCAACAAACAAAAAAGTCCCGCTCTAGCCACGCAAATTACGAATGTGTTAGCTAAATTATATGTTAGACAATTTTCTTGCAGGTAAAAAGTTTTCTGTACCCTTAAGCCGTTACACTTGAAGTGTATCAGAATTTGGGCGTCACTTTACAGGTTCTTTATCGAGTATTAGCAATGCAGCTGCATGCTAATATACGAATTGATCCAATATTATTGATAAAATGACTTCAACAAACAAAAAAGTCCCGCCCTAGCCACGCAAATTACGAATGTATGCCCGAGCGGTTGCGTTTTTATAAAGACAATTGTGGTAATAAATTTATTTCATGTGTAGGATAATATTCCGATCATACTATTCCGATATACCGATGAATATATATATAATGTTATTTATTTATTTAAACAACTTAATTTTATTTAACAATTTATATTTTATTCAATTTTAATTATAATATTCTACTTGTACAAGTTTAACTGGACAACTGTCGAGTGACAAATGCAAACAAGAGTTATTGGTATAACAAATGAATTACGAGTGTATCTCTGTTTGGAGATGATACCTTTTTATATAAGTTAAATGGTTTCACTTTTAGATATCGCTTTCTAGTGTTCTGTTTTTATCCCTATTAGTATTAGGTTTCAGTTTCGGAATAATGTGGGTCAAGTGGCTATAGTAGTCTGTCTAGCGTCTGTCCAGATGTATTTCTACTATAATATTCGCAATAACATTTTTAAATACTTGTCTGTAACTCATTGAATAATGACTACGAGTATGACAATTTATTTCAGAACACTAATACAACGGGTTAGTGTTACGAAACATTTTTAGAAACAGTTTTAAAAACGCACTTTGAAACTGTTACATTTATGTCCCTAATTCCAACTTGATTATAATAACTGGTTAAAAATGAAAGGATTTGAGTAAATACAATCTCGGTCCAACTCCGAACAGTGGAACGATTTCTGCAATGGCTAGGTCAAAATATTTCATTTTGTTATTGCAAATTGCATTCGTTATTGTTTAATGTAAGCTGCATTTTAAATAATACATAATTTTATATTTTGTAAATATTTCTTAGTACCTTAATTTAGTTATTTTTGTAAAGAATGGCTATGTCCTAAAATGTATATTTTTACATAGAAAAATACGATGGATACCAAACAAAAATGGTTGAAGAGAGAGCATACCACAAAGCGGCCAAATTCGAAAGTGTCTCTTGTATCGAGGGTACTTTAAGTCTTTGAAGTGCAATTAATTTATTTATCATAAGTCACCTCAGTCCATATTAGTGGACTATTTAGAGCAATGAATATTTATTAACACTTGATATAATTAAGTAGAGAGAACATATACAATGTGGATTCGACCGTTCGACATTAAACGGATCCTCATATAACATATGGTGTTCTTCAACTGTATACCAAAAATCAGTTAACAAAATTCAGTAGTTTAATCACAGGAATAGTTTTAAGTGATTTGTAATCTCAAACAGGCCGCGCTGCTTTGTTTACTGGTGTTGACAAAAACAACAACCGCTTACGCTTTGTTTATGTTGAAAAGCTATTTAACCTGTTTGGAAAAAGAAAGAAATGAAAATACTATTTAACTTTTTTTATTCTTGGCGCAATTGTTTAATTTACTATCTTAAAGTATTTATGACAATTGGTACTAATTGGGTTTTCATTTAATGTCGAATGGTCAAATCCTCATGTTATATTATCGTGAATATTTCAGAAACTAAGACATCTAGAATCATAATTATAGTTTCCCTAGAAACTGCGTAGGATTCTAAAAATTTCTTTTTTCATAATTTTAGGTTCAGTAGTTTCGGAAATGAGGGGGAGATGGAAAATATTTTTTGTATATTTTTCAGTATATCTCCTAAAATAAGGAAACATTTTTTTGAGACCCTTACAACTAGAACTTTCGACAGTACACATGGAATTAAAACCTTTTGGGAACGGAATTAACCCTTTCAACTCCATACCCCAAACTACTTAGTTTATACAAACAATTTCTGAATATTTTTGAGTGATAGTAATGAAGTATGTGCGAGTTGAAATGCTTTATTATTATGCAAAATTTCAAGTTTCTACGTCAAGCGGTTGAAAAATACGTCTGTCACAGACGGAAACATGAGCGGTCTTATAAGGCTTCCACTTTTTTCTTTAGAAGTACAGAACTCAAGGGACCAAGTATTTTCTTTCGTTATAGAGAGTTTTTAGCTTTATGTAGTGTATAAATAAAATACAAACTTTTTAAGTTTTTAAATTGTTTATTCGGTTTTGTTTACAAAGATATTTAATCAGTTACCTTATTCTTATAGCCTGCATTTGTTTCTTACATTTTAAGATATATATTTAAAATAATCCCTCAATGTCGTTCGCTTTTGTTTACTATTCCAATAGCTATTTTGTATTTTCTTTTATATGAAAGCGGTGATGTGTTAAGGGTCAACTTTACCCAGTAAACGTGTGTGCCTGACAAAAATAGCAATAATAACTGTAAACAATAACACCAATAAAACTGTGTATATTCATTCTTAGAATGGTCGGCATTCGTGAACATAATTTTGGTGTCTATGTGGGCCTATTGGTAATAAATAATTCAGTGATAATGTACAATAAACAACTTTGACCGCCAAACAATTTTTTCCTTCGTAATACAAAATGACGGGTTCGTCTCAAGGATTGTATCAGTGGGTTAGAACGCAAACCAACTAAGATCAAGCAGTGTTTACGTTATAGAGAGTTTTCCATTATAACGACTGTCATTATAAAGAGTTTACACTATATATCAAAGTATTTCTAATGTCGTGCGGCCCATATCCAGCAAAAAGCTCACTCGCTCGCGTGCACCTGATCTCGACAATGAATGGAGCCACAGCCTCCCACGACCCTGCCATTTGGCAATCTCTCTGCGCGGCAAGTGTCGGCATTCTCCGCGGGCGCTCTGTTGCAACATTTCGCCTCCAGCAATCGGCATACTTAAACGGCGACCTTTACGGCGCTTGCCCTGTTCAGCCTTTGTGTATAAACAATATATTGTATGTACAAAACGTGTTCTATGTACAATAGGCTCGGTGTTATAAGATCAAGTACAGTAATTAAGGACGCTTTGCGTAATATTGGTGCTTGCAACAAGTGCTTTAAAAGTAATTTAATGCAAAGCAATTTAATTTTAATTTATTTGACTTACTTCGAGGACCGAAATAGCTAAGGCAGAAAATTTGGCAGAAGTGCTCTTGGGATAAGTTAGATTTAGCTAGTTTCACTTCGCTTGAAGCTGAGAAAATGTTGTTAAGACGAAAAGTTGCTCTTTTCCAAAGAAATATTTAAAAAGGATGAAACATTTTTTGGTAAAAGTTAATGAAATGTATTAATGTTTACTTATCGCTGGTTATAGTTTTTGTTTCTTTTTTTTTTTGGGAGCTATTCGTGGATCCAAAATTCCAGTTAAAAAAAATCGTACAGTGCCGCTTATTTTCCTCTGGCTCTAAGGAATAACATGTGGTTAATCAGACATACGGAGACAGATAAAACAATTGAGAAAACCTTGCCTACCCTCCATGAGCTCGTTTACAACCCCTAAACTCATTTTAAAATATCTCTCCTAAAAATTAAATATTTTTCTAAACTTGCGCATGCCTTTGGCACGTGATGCAGCAATGTTCCATTCCATAAATAACACATTAGTATTAAATTAAACCACATCCGCGATAAGGAAACAATTAGAATGACATTATTGAAAATGAATAATGCACAAATATCATACGTGCACTTATTTTACTCGGATGAGTCATGCATTCTTTATGTTGATTTGTTTCTTATCTATTTCGAAATAGTTTATTCGACCAATTGTAATTAATCATTTTTTTCTCAATATTGAGCTAACACTTCATGCTGTCATGATTTCATGTCGGATTCAACAAGTGATGACGTCATATCACATCACAATGGCGGCTTCGTCTTTCTTAAAATGAGTATATTTTAGGTGCGTTACAGTTGACGTCATGAAAATTTGTGACGACAATTTCTTGTCTTTATAGTGTTTTTTTGTCTAATTATAATGAAGTTTGAGCAGGAAAAAATAAAAAAATTGAATTTACATTAACTGCAAATATTGATAAGTACTATCGGTAACGGGCAAGCGATTTTTATTGGGTTTATGTACAATGTAGTTTTTGAAATCGATGTTAACACATTGCGGACTGTATTGTGAATTGTACTCGGTCACCAGATGTTATACATTTCCATCAAATATTGTTAGATTTTTCTTAAGAGTTGAAAATCGTTTTCCTGTAAAATATTTATTCACCGTATTATAAATATCCTTTCTCTATTAATTTAGAAATGCAGACTATAGCCGAAATGCAAATGGCACATCCAAAAACCAAAAAAACCAAATGGCACATCCGCTACACGGAACGAAATGTCTCTCACTCTTATTTGTTGGTTTCAGTGACATATGGTACAAATTGCCTATCAAAAATCTTCTGCTGTCTCCTTAAAATAAATGTCCTTATCAAATATTTAAGATATCAATATAATAAGCCAATAAATTTACGTGACTGATATTATCGAGAAACGTTTTATTTGTGAAATTTTGTTAGACAGTAGAGCAGACTATAGACAGGTAAGGTACAGTTGATATTTTCTTGTTTTTTTAATTATAAAAATAACCCCATCTCCAAATGGCAGGTTACATCAAAACGCTGAATATAGAATAGTCTACTGTTCACAAAATAATATAAACAGAAATTAATACAACACAAAAAAACACATCACTTCAAATTAAACAAAATTAATCAATCATCAAACGTGAACTACAAAGCAACACCATAACATATATCTAAAGCGGACAGTGGAGCAGAATTATATACAGATTTGGGCGCCTTTCGCAATACCGCGTTGATTAATACAAGTGGGCAAAAAACTGATGACCGCTGCAGATGTTGAAATAAACTAAGGCTCTTTCCTTTCACGTAACGGTCGGGAGCATAAAGTGTTACCAAACCCAAGACTGAGGGCTTATCAACATAATTATTTAGTGCATGATCAAAAGCAATGCCCATCGGGGTTGAAGGAAAATGCCATTCCTGTTATGAAATCTGAAGGAAACAAATGAGGATAGTAACGATACATTTTTTTATATAATTATTTAGTGCATGATCAAAAGCAATTCCCATCGGAGTTTAAAGAAAATGCCATTCCTATTATAAAATCTGAAGGAAACAAGTGAGGATAATATCGGTATATTTTTTGATATAATTATTTAGTGCATGATCAAAAGCAATCCCCATCGGAGTTGAAGGAAAATGCCCTTCCAGGTGTAAAATCTGAAGGAAACAAATGAAAATAGTACCGGCACATTTTTATGTAATTATTTAGTGCATGATCAAAAGCAATTCCCATCGGAGTTGAAGGAAAATGCCATTCCTGTTATGAAATCTGAAGGAAACAAATGAGGATAGTGCCGGTACATTTTTTTATATAATTATTTAGTGCATGATCAAAAGCAATTCCCATCGGAGTTGAAGGAAATGCCATTCCTGTTATGAAATCTGAAGGAAACAAATGAGGATAGTGCCGGTACATTTTTTTATATAATTATTTAGTGCATGATCAAAAGCAATTCCCATCGGAGTTGAAGGAAAATGCCATTCCTGTTATGAAATCTGAAGGAAACAAATGAGGATAGTGCCGGTACATTTTTTTATATAATTATTTAGTGCATGATCAAAAGCAATTCCCATCGGAGTTGAAGGAAAATGCCCTTCCAGGTGTAAAATCTGAAGGAAACAAATGAAAATAGTACCGGCACATTTTTATGTAATTATTTAGTGCATGATCAAAAGCAATTCCCATCGGAGTTGAAGGAAAATGCCATTCCTGTTATGAAATCTGAAGGAAACAAATGAGGATAGTGCCGGTACATTTTTTTATATAATTATTTAGTGCATGATCAAAAGCAATTCCCATCGTAGTTGAAGGAAAATGCCATTCCTGTTATAAAATCTGAAGGAAACAAATGAGGTTAGTACGGGCACATTTTTTTATATAATTATCTATAAAACTTTCATAATACATTTCTTCAACATGAGTATATAAGTTAAATCAAGCGACGATTAAATGATTGCGTTGGTTTCAAGGATACCCCAGGCTTCGAATTTTTTAGTACTTTTGCTACCTATAACACTTAACTTCCCCCAATATTAGGAAATCCGTAGTCAAATAATAAGGGCGAATCTGCTTTCGCTCGGATCGGCTTCGAATTTTTTTAGTACTTTTGCTACCTGTAGCACTTTTAACTTCGTCTAATATTAGGAAATCCGTAGTCAAATAATAAGGGCGAATCTGCTTTCGCTCGGATCGGCTTCGAATTTTTTTAGTACTTTTGCTACCTGTAGCACTTTTAACTTCCCCCAATATTAGGAAATCCGTAGTCGAATAGTAAGGGCGAATCTGCTTTCGCTCGGATCGGCTTCGAATTTTTTTAGTACTTTTGCTACCTGTAGCACTTTTAACTTCCCCTAATATTAGGAAATCCGTAGTCAAATAATAAGGGCGAATCTGCTTTCGCTCGGATCGGCTTCGAATTTTTTTAGTACTTTTGCTACCTGTAACAATTAACTTCCCCCAATATTAGGAAATCCGTAGTCGAATAATAAGGGCGAATCTGCTTTCGCTCGGATCGGCTTCGAATTTTTTTAGTACTTTTGCTACCTATAGCACTTTTAACTCCCCCAATATTATGAAATCCGTAGTCGAATAATTTTTAGTACTTTAGCTACCTGTAGTGACTACTTAAAATGTCATAAGTTCCTGCTAAAAAAATATTCGGAGCCGTTCCGAGCGGGGACAGACGCACCTTTCTTATCTGGTTATGGCCTTTAAGAAGGTTTTTCTTTGTTTGTTTATTATCTAATACCACTGCAACTGAGCAATAAATCATTAGCAAAGGAGACAGGCAAAAATGAGCCCAGAGGTTACAGAGATAAAACATGGTTTATAAGAAAGCTGGTATTTTTTAAAATATAAAAAAACCAAATAATTCAGAAATCGACAATCAGAAAAAATAGAATTACAATTTGTAACCTTAATACGAAACAAAAAAGTTATCTGCAAAAAATGCACATATATTATATTTTTAAAATATAAAGGATTATTAATTGGAAATAAAATTTAAAAAAAAAACTTTTTAGAAAGGATTACAAAAAATAATCAATGCCTCTTGTTTTCGTTCATGTGTAGCCATTGCCTAAATTAATTAAAAATAAATTGTTAACAAACATGACAATGGTTCTATTGTTGTCAAAATTAATGGCTATTTCCCTTTTATCGAGATTTACGTAATTTTTTTCGAAGACCCATGTCAAGCCTGTGAGCATCATGAATTAATATGGTACATCTGTGGATGGAGGATATAACAAGACACAATCTACACTTTGTTTTATCTCGCCGGTTCAAAGTGTTCCGTAGAAATTACATTTACAATCTATTACAAAAAATAACCTAACTTTTCATAAAAAAATTATAAGATTGCTCTTTTGTCTAATTGATAATTTTGATAAAACTTATAAGGAGCTTATTATTTTTTAATTTTCTCTATATAACAGTGTCATTTTTATTCTTGTAACACCTGGGCCCAACATCGTATGGACCTTTGCCGGTCTTCTTTGGCATGCTTGTATTTCGCGTGAAGAAGTAACACATCGTCCATTATTCATTAACAATCATACCATTGAACAGATTTTCATATAAAATAGGCATTTTGATCCATGAAATAGCATAATTCTTGTAGGATGAAATTCAATAACATTTACTTAAAATTGTAGTGCCACAACATGTAAATAGATGGCGTAAAGTATATTTTAAATCAACAAAACGTTTAACATTATTTGGAAAAAGGCTTGAAACAGCCTCATCGGGTCAGAGACAAAGCTCGCTGCCTTAATAAAAAAATTATGCTTTTGAAACCACGGGCAAAGACTATGTAGACCCGTACTGTAAAAGTGGTGCATACATTTACACGTTAGGTTGGCAAGAAAGTACTGAAACATTTTGATAATAAAACGTTATAGCACGTTTAAGTTGTAGATAATACTAGAAGATTGTAGAATGCTTTGTAATACATTACATGAAGAGTATATAAACACGCATAGTTCGGCGAAAGAGTAAAATGTACGAAAAACAAATGGATGACGATCGAGACGAACCGAGTTTCACTTGGTACATGAGAGCACTCAGCCGCACGTTGCTTTAGTTTCTAGCTGTCAACTGGAGAAGTTTGGCTGGGATTCGTTACCTCACCTAGCTTATTCACCAGACTTAGCACCATCAGACTATCATCTCTTCAGAGCCCGCAAGAATTGTCTACGCCAAAAAAGATTCATGATTTTAAAGATATTGAATCGAACCTTGAAATGGTTTTTAACTCGCAGTCTCCAAAGTTTGGGTCTGATGGTATCCAGTCTCTGTCCTTGAGATGGTCACATATTATGGTTGCACATGGTGACTACATTGTAGATTAAAAGTGTTAAATGAGTTAACAGATGAATAAAATTAAAAGTTTTTCTAAGGGTTTGATCAGTTCTTACCAACTTTCTTTTGCCAAATTTTTGGATCGATTGTTTACGAATGTATGCGAATAATAACGGAAAATTTAATTTAACTACTTTTCATGTCCTGCGTTGCAGAAGCGAGTGTCCAGCAGGTGGAATGCTATATCCACATAAATATGTGATGTGATGGTGCTTGAATAATCTCGGCTGGGTAACTACAAACGCACGTAGTTTATTTAAATTTTGTATAAGAATGGTATTCTAATGTTATTTTTACTAAGGCCATGAGTTATGAAAAAAAGAATTTTTGAAAAGAAATTTTAAAGTTAGCATGCATTTTTAAAGTTTTTTTACGGTCATCTATTAGATAGACGCTTATGAAACTTTGGGTCGTAATCCACCATTTTGTATTTCTAATTGATTTAAAGAATAATCACCATAATAGGAAAAGAAGTTTGCTTTGACATCTGCATGCGATAAGCATCAAACACTGTATTGAGACTTACATTTTCTTTAAATGTTTTTAATCGTATTACATAAAAGGAACACATAAGAAACAAAAGGACATAAATCGATAAGAATAAAACGAAAGAAAAGAAAACTTAAATTTCACTGATAATTATTGTTTAGAATAACCGTTATACTTAAAAATATTGACAACTAATGAAATAGATGGCGTTAGAAGTACCATATCGTAATTTATCTACGAACATAAAGTTTACTACAAACGCTAATAGATGGCGTTGGCAGTACCATATCGTAATTTATCTATGAACATAAAGTTTACTACAAACGCTAATAGATGGCCTTGGCAGTACCATATCGTAATTTATCTATGAACATAAAGTTTACTACAAATGCTAATAGATGGCCTTGGCAGTACCATATCGTAATTTATCTATGAACATAAAGTTTACTACAAACGCTAATAGATGGCCTTGGCAGTACCATATCGTAATTTATCTATGAACATAAAGTTTACTACAAACGCTAATAGATGGCGTTGGCAGTACCATATCGTAATTTATCTATGAACATAAAGTTTACTACAAACGCTAATAGATGGCGTTGGCAGTACCATATCGTAATTTATCTATGAACATAAAGTTTACTACAAACGCTAATAGATGGCGTTGGCAGTACCATATCGTAATTTATCTATAAACATAAAGTTTACTACAAACGCTAATAGATGGCCTTGGCAGTACCATATCGTAATTTATCTATGAACATAAAGTTTACTTTTTAAAAGATACATTTTCTTTAAATATTTTTAATCGTATTACATAAAAGGAACACATAAGAAACAAAAGGACATAAATAGATAATAATAAAACGAAAGAAAAGAAAACTTAAATTTCACTGATAATTATTGTTTAGAATAACCGTTATACTTAAAAATATTGACAACTAATGAAATAGATGGCGTTAGAAGTACCATATCGTAATTTATCTATGAACATAAAGTTTACTACAAACGCTAATAGATGGCGTTGGCAGTACCATATCGTAATTTATCTATGAACATAAAGTTTACTACAAACGCTAATAGATGGCGTTGGCAGTACCATATCGTAATTTATCTATAAACATAAAGTTTACTACAAACGCTAATAGATGGCCTTGGCAGTACCATATCGTAATTTATCTATGAACATAAAGTTTACTTTTTAAAAGATACATTTTCTTTAAATATTTTTAATCGTATTACATAAAAGGAACACATAAGAAACAAAAGGACATAAATAGATAATAATAAAACGAAAGAAAAGAAAACTTAAATTTCACTGATAATTATTGTTTAGAATAACCGTTATACTTAAAAATATTGACAACTAATGAAATAGATGGCGTTAGAAGTACCATATCGTAATTTATCTATGAACATAAAGTTTACTACAAACGCTAATAGATGGCGTTGGCAGTACCATATCGTAATTTATCTATGAACATAAAGTTTACTACAAACGCTAATAGATGGCGTTGGCAGTACCATATCGTAATTTATCTATGAACATAAAGTTTACTACAAACGCTAATAGATAGCCTTGGCAGTACCATATCGTAATTTATCTATGAACATAAAGTTTACTACAAACGCTAATAGATGGCCTTGGCAGTACCATATCGTAATTTATCTATGAACATAAAGTTTACTACAAACGCTAATAGATGGCGTTGGCAGTACCATATCGTAATTTATCTATGAACATAAAGTTTACTACAAACGCTAATAGATGGCTTTGGCAGTACCATATCGTAATTTATCTATGAACATAAAGTTTACTTTTTAAAAGATACATTTTCTTTAAATATTTTTAATCGTATTACATAAAAGGAACACATAAGAAACAAAAGGACATACATAGATAAGAATAAAATGCACAACTCCTCTTTGTAGAATGCAGTCTATTGAAAAGAACGTCTATAGCAACAAAAAATGCAACAAGAAATAAACAAGAAAGAGACGAGAAAAGCGATAAATCTAAAGGGTAAAAAGCACTGCTATAAGGCAGTCGGTTAAGGCTTTCTGTCTGGAGATGACTTTCGAACGGAAAGATTGATGGGACATTCCTTATATCTTAACTGAAGCTGACTTAACAATAAGGCTGCATGGAAAGTTTATTGCCCACTATAAAGCTTTCTAGGACGTTTTCCATTTCTCTATCTAGATGTTAAAATATGTACTAAGTGATGATTCCAATAAAAGGGATTTTATTTAAGATTCGATGAAGAGTTTTTGAATCGATGTTATATATAATAAAAACAAAAAATTGTTTTCAATTATTTTCCAAAAAATACTGTTAAAGTTTATAAAGATATCAGGTATAATGTGATGTGTTTGACTGTGAATGTATTTAGAAAAAGCTTAGGTCTTTCTAATTCCCTCAAAATGTCTATTTGTAATTTAAATTCTTTGTTCTTAAAGCTTAGGCCTTTGTAATTATGTCAAAGTGACCACTTGTAATTTAAATTCTTTATTCTTAAAACTTATGTCTTTCCAATTTTGTTAAAATGTTCATTTGTAATGTAAATTATTTATTCTTAAAACTTAGGTCTTTCCAATTTTGTTAAAATGTCCAATTGTAATTTAAATTCTTTGTTCTTAAAGCTTAGGCCTTTCTAATTATGTCAAAATGTTCATTTGTAATTTAAATTCTTTATTCTTAAAGCTTAGGCCTTCCTAATTATGTCAAAAACTCCATTTGTAATTTAAATTCTTTATTCTTAAAACTTATGTCTTTCCAATTTTGTTAAAATGTCCATTTGCAATTTAAATTCTTTATTCTTAAAGCTTAGGCCTTTCTAATTATGTCAAAATGTCCATTTGTAATTTAAATTCTTTATTTTTAAAACTTATGTCTTTCCAATATTGTTAAAATGTCCATTTGCAATTTAAATTCTTTATTCTTAAAGCTTAGGCCTTTCTAATTATGTCAAAATGTCCATTTTTAATTTAAATTCTTTATTTTTAAAACTTGTATCTTTCCAATTTTGTTAAAATGTCCATTAGTAATTTAAAATCTTTATTCTCAAACCTTAAGTCTTTCCAATTTTGTTAAAATGTTTTTTGTGATTTAAATTCTTTGTTCTTAAAGCTTAGCCTTTCTAATTGTGCCAAAATGTCTATTTATAATTTAAATTATTTATTGCTAAAGCTTAAGTTGTTCTTAAAGTTTAAGTCTTTATAATTTTGTCAGATTGTTTATTTGTAGTTTAGATTCTTCGTTCTTAAAGCTTAGGTTCTTTTAATTTGATTAAACTGCCCACTTGTAATTTAAATTCATTGTTCTTAAAGCTTGGATCCTTCTAATTTTGTTAAAATATATATTTACACACATATATATATATATATATATATATATATATATATATATATATATAAAAAAATATATTAAAAAAAAAAAAAAATATATATATATATAAATATATATATATATATATATATATATATATATATATATATATATATATAAATTGATAAAAATTGTATATTTGTAATTAAAGTTTATTTACAATTTAAATTACCTATTTATACTATTTACCTATTATACTATTATACCTATTTATACTATTATATTATTTATTACCTATTTATACCTTCAAATAACGTTCCAGCAGAATATTCCAGCAAAGCGTATCATGCATTTATGTTAATACATTGTAGGGTGAAATGAAAAACAACATTTTTCTGTATTATCCTGATGGTATACTTAAAAAAAAACGCTTTATAAACTCATTTCATTCATTCCATTTCTATAGTACCAACAAGAAGTTGGTATTTGTTATGGAAATGGAACACTTCTTTTTCGTTATAAGTTGATTGAAAATTGTCTCTGGTTAAATTTAACTTAATTCATAAACGCGTGTGATATAGATATAACTTTAAGGAATCACTGGATATTTTCACTGTTCTCGTTTATCTTAAACAGTATCTGAATCGCATTCTAAACTTGGAAAAACAGTTAGCTATAGACAAAAGGGTCAAAATTTCACCCAAGATACATGGAAACCTATTTCCTTCACATCGTCGCGACGTTTCTTATTGTAGAATAAGGTGTTATATGTGGTTGTGACACGACGTGGCAAATTTAAAATGTTTAGATGTACGGTTATTAAGGTAAAACGGTCGCTGTACTCACGTGCAAGTTAGAAATTATAATTCTGTGCACGTTTGTTTGTGTGGTACTGTACAGGTGCAAAGCGAAAATAATAGTAGAGGTTACAAAGTGTCAAGTCTTTTTTATTTATCGCGATGCTTTTCTCAGGACCAATACTGTCATGAATTGTTGGAAATATATATATATATATATATATATATATATATATATATATATATATATATATATATATATATATATATATAGTTTAATTCATCTGCCTAGAGCTCGTACGGATATTCTTCAGTGTTCACCAATTTTTAATACGTTTATATCGAATCAACAAGGTATTGCGACAGGCACCAAAACTTGATATTTTTTTCTGCTCCATTACTTGATAGTTCACGTTTTTTAACATAATTAGTTACTTTTAGGTTTAATTTGAATGAATTTGTGTTTTTTTCTGTTTTATTAGTTACTAGCTGTACCTAAGCGACTTCGTTTGCGTGAAGTTCGATATGATAAAAGTTATTAAGTATTTTATTGTGTTTTTTACTACTTTTTTTCTCTCAGAACTCTATAAACACAAAGTTCACTAAAAACGCTAATAGATGGCTTTGGCAGTACCATATCGTAATATATCTATGAACATAAAGCTTACTAAAAACGCTAATAGATGGCTTTGGCAGTGCCATATCGTAATATATCTATGAACAGAAAGTTCACAAACAATGCTAATAGATGGCTTTGGCAGTGCCATATCGTAATATATCTATGAACAGAAAGTTCACAAAAAAGCTAATAGATGGCGTTGGCAGCACCAATATCGTAATATTCACTAAATGGTGTTTTTTAATATTTGTAATATCCAGATAAAAATATCTTATATGTTATTCGAAGGCATAGACTATTACCATACCAAATTCCATCGATATCCCTGGAGTAGATTTTGCGTGTTAGAAAAGCAATTATTAATACACAGACAGACAGACAGACAAAAATTCTAGAACCTGTTTCTAGAATTTTTTTTTTCTGTTTCTAGAATAGATTATTTATACCATTATGTGTGATGTAAATAATTGTATTTTTAGTATTTGTACATGACCAGCACTTTGAGTTAACCTGTAAGTTAGACATGGGGTTTTATGATAAATAAATAAATTATGGAACCCTACTTTTTGCGTGTCCGCACTTGACCAGTTTATACGATAGGTATTACAATTCGAACCACAAATACGAACAAACACAAAATATAATTTCCAAATTGCAAAAGTTAGAGCCCTTCGAAATATATACTAGAATAAATAAGTTCACATAAATGGAATTGAAAATCTTTTTTTAATTTAAAGTGGATGTAAAATTCTTATAACGATTCGACATTCGATTTAAATATATACTGGAATAAATAAGTTCACATAAATGGAATTGAAAATCTCTTTTTCATTTAAAGTGGATGTAAAATTCTTATAACGATTCGACATTCGATTTAAATATATACTGGAATAAATAAGTTCACATAAATGGAATTGAAAATCTCTTTTTCATTTAAAGTGGATGTAAAATTCTTATAACGATTCGACATTCGATTTAAATATATACTGGAATAAATAAGTTCACATAAATGGAATTGAAAATCTCTTTTTCATTTAAAGTGGATGTAAAATTCTTATAACGATTCGACATTCGATTTAAATATATACTGGAATAAATAAGTTCATATAAATGGAATTGAAAATCTCTTTTTCATTTAAAGTGGATGTAAAATTCTTATAACGATTCGACATTCGATTTAAATATATACTGGAATAAATAAGTTCATATAAATGGAATTGAAAATCTCTTTTTCATTTAAAGTGGATGTAAAATTCTTATAACGATTCGACATTCGATTTAAATATATACTGGAATAAATAAGTTCACATAAATGGAATTGAAAAACTGTTTTTCGTTTAGAGTTGATGTAAAATTCTTATAACGATTCGACATTCGATTTAAATATATACTGGAATAAATAAGTTCACATAAATGGAATTGAAAATCTGTTTTTCATTTAAAGTTGATGTAACATTCTTATAACGATTCGACTATTTAAATTTGATTACGTCAGTGCCGACTCATTAGTCGCACACCTGCAATTTGCCAACAAGTAGGTACCTGACGCATGCGTCAGCGCAAAAATTTTCTCGTATACAGTAGCATATTTTCCGTTTGTATTTCCTTCTGATATTAATTTTCCTTGGCATTGATAAAATAATAGTATAACAGATAGCAAAGTGAAATTTGAAATTCTGATACATAAAAAAAAGGTACTATAGAAGATCTATCTTTTAACCATAAGTGCTTGTAGAAATTATAGTACATCTAAAGTATATAGTATATATGCTCATGCATATATATATATATATATATATATATATATATATATATATATATATATATATATATATATATATATATATATATATAAAATACCAATGTTTCTACTTAACCGATCTTCGCAGACGTACTCAATAAAATAGAACATTTTCAGATAATTATTTAATGATTACTTAATTTTTATTTACGATTAAATGAAACTACGTGATGTAATATTATTTCTACTTTATTTAAATTCTTTACCGCGACCTAGGTTTCGTTGTATTACAATATTTCCAGGTGACCACCTGAAAACTTGGTCCTGATTAAGAGTTTAAATAAAGTAGAAATAATACTACATCACTTAGTTTTATTTACTTGTGAATAAATATTAAGTACTCATTAATTTATTATCTGGGAATGTTCTATTTTGTTGAGCACGTGTGCGAAGTTCGGAAGTAAAAAAAATAATGCATTTATACAAAATTAACACCAAATATATTTAACCTTAATGATTTATTATAATTTTAATTTTTGGTTCTCATATCCTGATGCTGTAGGGATATCGCCTGCCTAAATCGTTACACTTGAGGATCTGCTGGCTTGAAGTTAGGGTTATAGGTCTCAAGCAGATATTTTGTCATTAAACTATAGGTTCTAAAGCCTCAGTCCTGATGCTGCAGTGGTATGGCATGCCTAAATAGCACAAATTAAAAATAAAAGTAAAAAAGTTTTTAAATAAATGAATGACGTACTAAAAACTCGGAAATTATTATTTATCGTCAATGTGGCTTTGAGAATACTAAAATAAAATCGTAGAGCGTATTTAGTTGAAAAATATACGGAACCATATTTACCATATATTGTAATCAAATCGTTTGTTATAACATCACATAACATAACATATACCAAACAGTCACATAATATAACAATATAACTTCCAAACCTAACAAGTCTAAAAATAATCTTACTAAATACTTTATTTCTCTCTCATTTTGAAAAACATGAGATCAAAAAAAATCAAAAGTTTAGAACATAGTGAAATACGCAAAGACGGTATAAAAGTTTAGTCAAACTTTTTATATAATACTAGCTGTGTCCTCGACACCGTTCGCGTGAAATTCGCTGATAATTACTGTTTATAACAATAGTCATACGTAAAAATATTGACAATAGATGAAATAGATGGTGTTGGCAGTACCATATCGAAATTTATCTATGAACATAAAGTTCACTGAAAACGCTAATAGATGGCGTTGGCAGTACCATATCGTAACTTATCTATGAGCATAAAGTTTACTAAAAACGCTAATAGATGGCGTTGGCAGTGCCATATCGTAATTTATCTATGTTCACTAAACACACTAATAGATAGCGTTGGCTGTACCATATCATAATTTATCTATAAGTATATAGTTTACTAAAACGCAAACAGATGACGTTAGCAGTATCATATCGTAATTTATCTATGAACATAAAGTTCACTGAAAACGCTAATAGATGGCGTTGGCAGTACCATATCGTAACTTATCTATGAGCATAAAGTTTACTAAAAACGCTAATAGATGGCGTTGGCAGTGCCATATCGTAATTTATCTATGTTCACTAAACACACTAATAGATAGCGTTGGCTGTACCATATCATAATTTATCTATAAGTATATAGTTTACTAAAACGCAAACAGATGACGTTAGCAGTATCATATCGTAATTTATCTATGAACACAAAGGTCACTAAAGACGCTAATAGATGGCGTTGGCAGTACCATATCGTAATTTATCTATGAACATAAAGTTTACTAAAAACGCTAATAAATGGCGTTGACAGAACTAATATCGTAGTCAGTCAAGTTTTTGAACCTATAATATCCTGATAAAAATTATGCTGTATGTTGTTCGAGGGTATAAATTATCAGCACACCAAAGTTTATCAAAATGCGTCCAGTAGATTTTGCGTGATTGATGAACAATTTAAGATATAGACGGACAAAAACAGGTTTTCTGACTTCTATTATCATTCCATATGCTAAATCAATCACGGTTTTTAAAACATTTTCCACGTACAGAATTCACTCTGTTACATTTTTATTATATATATACAGATTCAAAATATAAACTTTACAATTTAAGCGGAGAAATAATTTTCTGTAGTTTCAAAAAATACTAATAGTCAATTCTAGTTATTTTTAATATACTTTCAATAAACTAAAAAATGTCTCTGAGCGCATTCAATTTCCATTTAGCAGTTCCCTCCTATCCCTTGCCCGTCGCACAGTCGCCGCACTTTATCTCATGACACGCGCTACAATACGGCCAGGGACAAAGCGCAATGAGACCCCCAATGTGACCCCGCGGGGTCTATTACCTTGGCATTAGCATACAATAGGCGGCGACGAACCACACGACCGACGTTGGCGCACCAAATGCGATGGCAGTATCGTGTGTGGCGCTATTTACAACCTGCAGGCACTGTGTACTTCGATGAGCGAGGCTGCAACTTAAAGGTTCCAATGGTATCTAGTTGAGCAATTCAGCAGCTCCATTTGGTGACTGTGTTGTTTATGATGTAAGTTTTGGTTGTTAATGGTCTATGGTTTGACACTGGCAGTTGACAATGATATTTCGGTTGGTCATTAGCTCAGTAGTTGATGTATTGTTTTGGCTACGTCCTTTTTTACGATACTCTAATGGTTCGTTAATGGTTCTTTCTAATGGCGCAATTCGGTTTTGGAATATTTCATATCTGTTGATGTCCTGTTTCTAGCTGATGTAGTTGAGTGTTTTAGCAACCCGCATTTAATAAAAACAGCTTGAGATAAAATTCAGCTTAGAGTTTCTGTGTTACCATAATTTCTAATTTTAGTATCTGTTGCTGCAAAAGAAATTGTCTTTCAGCTATCTGATAATGGATAAAGGCAAAAATTTGGTTTCTTGACAAATTTTAAAATATTTTAGCCATAGAAAATAGTAAAAAATAACAAGGAAGAAAGTTAATGAAAAGTTAATAAAAATTGAAAGATACAATTTTACAGATATTTGCAAGGTTTGAATAAGAAAAAGCAGCAAGATAAAATTAAGAAGTGGTAGAAAGCTATTATGAGATTTGGAACTTTCCAGACGGGTCTTAAAGAGAACAAATTTTTAGTGTCAGGACCCAAACGATTGCAAAGTTTTGCAGCTTAGATGAAAAAGAATTTTTCGTGGAAAATGATACATTCACGAAAAAGGAGAGAAGATTCTCTGGTTTTAGATCGTGAGCAATTTAGTTTGCTTCTTCATATGGATAGGATTTTGATGGTGAAAAATACTGAAACATATAGGTAAAGTCAATCCCGTTCTATCCTTTAGAGTTGCGCCTTATATTCAGAAATAGTTTCGTATTTTTTGAGACTGAAAATACATAGTTTTCGAAGGCATTAAATTTTGTTAACATGATTTTCTTTCCACCTGATATGTGGGTGTACTTGTTTTTAGAGCGTAGTTCAAGATAGTGAGATAAAAGCTATTAGAATCAAGATTTGAGTTATGAAGTTGTAACGGGATTATTGAGGATATTATTTAAAAAAAGGTTATAGAGGAAGGCGTTTACGTCGGTCATGAATCGTTAACCATTTAAGACGTGACCAATGCACAGGTATATGATAAAATTTTATAGGCCGAAAATGTATCGATACCCATGTTTTGAAATCGTTTCAGTTTATTGAGTAAATGTTCATTCTGGTTAGAATAACACACGTTTCCATAATCAGAGACAGGCAGCAGTAGTCTCATGTTATGTTAACAATTTTTTGCTACTATTTCGTCATCAGGAAAATTCCTGATTTGGTAGCAATAGGTACTCTCAAAAATTGCCCATCTAGGTGATAGAAAGAACAGAAATCTAAATATTACGCCTAATCCTGATCGGCTGCTATCAGTCAAGGAAATTTCATACTCTTCCTATGTTGACATATTGTTTGAAGATAAATAATTTATTACCTAATTGCGCTTTGTTCTGGGATCACGTGTCGGTGTATAATGCGAGAATGGATTAAATCTCGCCTGGAGCACGTGTTTTTTTCAGCCGAAGAAAAAATCATTATATAGTCGACTTAAAAAGAGAATTAATTTGTTATATTAAAAAAAAAGAGAATTAATTTGTTAACAATATTATAAATACGACGTTCAATATTAAAAGTCGGTGCATGGACAAAGGTCTGTGTTTGCAACGTTTACGCGCAACACAAATGGCTGACAATAATCGGAGGAAATAGAACATTTTATTTTCAGTCGGATTTTCTCCCGTGTTGATCTTGTTCTCATAGTTTGTCTCTTAGTATTGAAGTTCACAATCAACATGGTCTGATTTTGTCGCTGTATCACATTTTGCCAGCGGTACTATGCAACTGTGTGGTACTATTTGCAGACACGCTCTCAGTAGGATTTTTCCCCGTGTTGATCTTGTTCTCATAGTTTATCTCTCAGTATTGAAGATCATAATCAGCATGGTCTGATTTTGTTGCTGTATCACATTTCACCGGCGGTACTATGAAACTGTATGGTAGTATTTGCAGACATGCTCTCAGTCGAATTTTCACCCGTGTTAATCTTGTTCTCATAGTTTGTCTTTTATTATTGAAGATCATAATCAGCATGGACTGATTTGGTTGCTTTATCACGTTTCCCCAGCAGTACTATGAAACTGTATGGTACTATTTGCAGACATGCTCTCAGGCGGATTATTATAGCATGGACTGATTTTATTGCTGAATCACATTTTGCCAGCGGTATTATGAAAAGCTGTTTGCAAGTTAAACAGGATAGCCTTTTTAATTTGATAGCTCCATCGAACTGATCATTACTAAAAGTACATTTGATATTTATATTTTCCGCAACAACCAGTTTCTCGAGACTTTTGCATTTATGAAGTGGCAGATATACGAACTAACAGCGAAAAATTGGTAACATAACATAACTCTACTTCTGACTACAGGAACAGGCGTTCCTGACATGGATACGGAGCCGTGTGTTATTCTAATCTAAATGAACATTTATTCAACAAATTGGAACGACTTCAAAACCTTTATATTCTATACGTTTTCTGCATTAAAAAATTAGGCATATTTTTGAGCAAAAAGAAAAAAAGGACTCCTTATAGGATCACCTCGCTATCCGTTTGTTTGCCTATCTATCAGGACCCTTATCTCAGTAACGCGTGTAGGTAACAAGTTGAAATCAATATCAAATACTTAGGTCTACGATACCTTGGAGCTGTAAAAAAAAAGCTTCTTAGTGAAGCCAATAAAGAAGAACTCTAAAAATTCGACCATTTATACAGCATATTTTGACACTCGTAAATAAATCAAAACCTATAGGGTACTTCCTGTTGACCTAGAATCACGAAATTTGAATAAAAGCAAGATTTTAAAGCAGAAGTAAAGACGAAAATCCGAAAATCGTTTATTTGTAGTTTACCACATAACAAATTTTTAAATATGCGCCCGTGAAAGATATAGTGGGCACTATATTTTCGTTCTCAAAAATAAAAATTTTGTAAATAGCTATGCAGGAATATTATGTACCATTAAATGTTATAATTTTCTAAATGTGCACGGAACCCTCGTAGTGCGAGTTAAAATCGTGCCTGACAGGTTGTTTTATATAACTTCCTCAATAATTCCGTTACACCTTCATAACTCAGAACTAGACTCCAATATCTGTTATCCCACGACCTCGAATTAAGTTCTAAAAATAGATACACCCTTCTAATCCCCCAACATAGAACTTCATTTTATGGGGAATCCTTTACCGTGTACGCTACTAGATTATGGAATCAACTGAAAATATGACAAATACGGCGGAACCGATGTTGTGAGAACCATAAAAGCATCACGTATTAGGTGGCTTGGCCATCTTTACAGACATGATGATATTTTTCCTGCCAAAAAAGTGACTTTTTCGAAGATTGAGGGGACTAGGCGAAAAGGACGACCAACACATTGGCAAGATGACATTGAAAAGGACCTCCAACTAATGGGAGTCAACCGGTGGAGGCCATCGCGTCAGACAAGGTCAGGTGGAGGAGGATCAGCGAGTCAGCCTTGGCCTGCAGAGGGCTGTTGTGCTTTTGATGATGATGATGACATCCTCATTGTCTGTGGTCAAAAGTCGTCTGAAATTACATTACTTTATCATAACCGGCAGATCGCAATTCCCTCTAAAATATATCCTTATCCGGTTCCTATCCCAAAGGTTGTTTTTTAGGCTATTTTGCTTAATTCTGCATTGATTCTGTATATTTAATATCTATAACCATATAAATTTATTTTGTCAGTATAATTAATTACCATTCATCAATCACTACCCACAGTACTTATCAGTATATAATACCACAGTACTTATCAGTATATAATACCACAGTACTTATCTTTCTCACTCAATTTATTGTACTCAGCTATAAGAGATTGCTTTTGTAGCAAGAAATACGCCACTGTAAACTTATTTTGCTTATTAAGCTTGCAACAAGTGTGATAAATAAATAAATAAACATTTATTTACGGAGCCTAAAGGCCTGGTCAAACAGGAAGCGTTCCCAGCGCGCGTCATAAAGCCAATAACGTGGCGACAAGACGCCTCGTACTTTGGATGTCAAACAGGTTTGGCGCCCAGGACGCGTTGCGTTCGTAGAATAAGCGCTACTAACGTACAGAAGTCTTTGCAGAAATATGTTTAGTATAACTTTGCCTTTATCGATTTTTTTTAAATGAACTATTTTTCGCGTAATACAAACAAGGATGTCTTCGAACGCATTCTATCAACTTTTTAGTCATAGTCACAAAATTCACGCTAGAACGCCGGGCGTAAAGTGAGAAATTTTATAATAAAATACAACAAGACGTCCTGACGTTGCTACAGAGCGTCGCGTACTACGCTCTGTAGCAGCGTCAGCATAGTATAGTGTCTGTAGCGGGCGCGCTCTTTTTGACAGGTATAAACTTGAATAGTACAATACCATGTAGCGCTATAGCGCATCGCTAGTATGCGACGCTATTACGTTTTGAAGCACGTTTTCTGTTTGACCAGGACTTAACACCTTTCTACGCTGATCGATTAGTTGTTATCGCCATCCACTTGAAACAGAGACCTTCACCACCAACACTTTGAAGCTATCCATCTAGTTTACGTTGGAAAACTCTATGGCTTTATATATTTTCTATCTTAGTATTTGAAATGGCAGATATTCCGAACGGTCGTCAGACATTTCTGTTTTCGCGAATTTTAGCAGAGTGGATTATTGCCCTAGTGGATTCTGTCATTAATTTTTCCTCCCTTGCTAGGAAATTGCATCCCTAATCTGGCAAGGCGGTTAGCCCGATTAACAATGACACATTTACTGGAAATGTTTAACGGCATATTTATTGAACTAATTCCAATAACGGTACGGAATACTTATCGTACGAATTAGACTCGAATTTGGTCTTTTTAAAGTTATGTATACCAAAAAGAAAAAAAAAACAGATCCCGTATAAAATCATCACTCAGGTACCCATCAGTTGGTTTTTTTAGAAATCGCTTGACGTGGGAACTTGTAATTTGGCGTAGTAATAAAATTAAGTAGAGATTCAAATTAAATACACGGTTTTTTGAATTTATACTTTTTAGACGCATTATGAAAAAAATATAAGGCTGAAATTTTTCGATGCAACAAAAATCGACAGGATGAAGTTGCTCACTAAACATGCGTGTAGTGACTTATACTATATTCATAATATTTATTGAGGTATTTGTGAATATACAACACGCGTTTTATATTCATAATTTTAGTTATATCTTTTGTTTTAAATAATATTTTTTAGTAATTGAAATTTAATAATGGTCCATATAATAACACAAATATTTATTTATTGTGAATATTCTTGACAGAATTAGTGCTTATAAGCTTTTTAAAATATATTTTAAGTGTATGTTTCTAAGTGAGGTTAAGTTTCGGCATGTATTTATTTGCATTATAAATTATAAATTATTTAAAATTTAATTTAGATTTGACTAACCGTACTTATAATCACGCTCCAGTACTTTTATTGTTTTATTTCCATTAATTATTTGCGTACTAAATAAAGTTATTCTTGTATTATGCCAAAGAAATATAATTTCTAACGCATGTATATAAGTGCACGCACATTGTTTTTTAAATTATGTACAATTATGGGATATCGTTTGAAAGGGTACTTACAAAGGATTAAAAAAAAGGTACTTACAAATTTTATCCTAGCTTTAGGTAATATATCTTCTGACATATATTGAAAATTATGCAAAAAATATACGGTCACTATTATTTCGGAAACTACCCTATGAATAAAACGGGTTTTTAGAAGCCTACACTAAGGTTGTAGGGAAACTATAACAATAATTCTAAATGTTATAGTTTCCGAGATATTCACGATAATATGTTTATCATCCCCCTGCTTAATTATTAGGTATTATAGAATATATATTGCCCTAGGAAGTCCATATTAGTGACAGCTTATGGTAACTGAAGTAATTTTACTTCAATCTGGGTACGGAAGCATCGTTGCTCGAGCCAGACTTGCACTTGGCTGGCTTTTACTTGGTTTGGTTTTTTTATATTTTTTTTTGGTTTTGGATCGAAATAAGAATTCTCCATTCTATACTCATATCGCATTCACAACAGGAAAACATACTGCTAATCCGGACTTTATTAAGGTTCGTTATCGCCTCTTTATCATGAACAGTTAACAAACTTTACGATTATGCAACCGACATTTCGAAATTCACCGAAGAGAAAAGCTAACGTGTCGTATGTTTTTTAAAATTTTCCTAAAATAACTTAAACATTTTCAATCTTCTCTAATGAAAACTTATGTAATCCATTTAAATTATTTATGGAAATAGCGCGTGTCGTTTTTAGAGGTATACATACAACTTTAAAATGAAAAAAATTAGATAAAATTCATAATCATGATAATTGGCTTTACTAAAAGGTAATTATATGCAATTTTATTTCAGACACACCGCGAATGAAGCTCAAACTCTCAAACACTTTTTCGAGCAATAATTGGTTCAGCGATTAGGCTTATTTTTTGGCTGAATGGCTACGTCAATAAACAAAATTGCCAGACTTGGAGTAAAGAAAATCCATGTACATTATTGAGACACCGTTACATCCATAAAATGTCACTGTTTGATGTGCTTTATGAACTGGTGGAATCATTGACCCCTATGTCTTCAAATATGATGCCGGCGAGACCGCTACAGTCAATGGAGGGCGCCTTAGATCCATTATTACTGACTTTTTCGGTCCCCAATTGAATGGTATTAACATTGCAGAGCTTTGGTTTCAACAAGACGGTGCAATAAGCCATACAATACGCGATAATAAATTTACTGTAGTAAACATTCTGTGAGCGCATAATTTCGCGTAATGCCCTTGTGAATTGGCCTCCACGATCGTGTGATATCACACTTATGGATTATTTTCTGTGACGATATGCGAAGTCGCTAGTCTATATGCCGATAAACCACAAACGTCAGACCATTTGGAAGACAACATTCGTGGCGTTATTGTCAATATACGACCCCAACTGTTTAAAATAATGGTTGAGAATTGGACTTCCAGCTTGCGCTTCGTTCCAGTCAGTCGCGGCGCCCATGTGCTTCAAATCGTATTTAACCCTAATAACATAAAATTACCTTTTTAATAAAGTCATTACCATGGTCGTTGTCATGATATTTATCCATTTCTTTTTCATTTTTAAGTTGTACCTTTCTAAAAAATACCAATTACATTATGAATAAAACGATGCTTATGTACTCGTAATATAATTGCGGTAGTTGACTTATTCAAAATTTTGATATTTTTCATACAATATTGTCAAATATAAGTTAATTAAAACCCAGTCTTGAAAAAAATTCAAAAATTAATTGAAAAGTGAGTCAGTTGTAGGCTTCTAAATTTGAAGATAAGAAGGATAGAGTTGGGTATATCCCTGTCTGTTTTCCTCTCTTAGAATATAATGTGTAATATTAAAAATGACCTCACAACACAGTATCGCCGTCCCTTTCTGAAGGTTAAATTTAAACTTTTATAACTCGGTCAATTTTTAAGATTATTTAAAAAAAAATTTCACTCTTCGTAAGCTTGTACCTTGAAATTATGATTAATGAAATAAAAAAAAATTAATCAAATACTCAATTCAATAAATGAAATCAATAGAAGATGTTCTTTCATAGAATTCAAATAGATGTTTACTACAGAAGTGACTTGAACGTGACTGAACTATGATCAAAACTGTACCGAAAACTTCACAATGACTCCACAAAATAATTACCATTTCCATTCTTCTAATATGGCTCTCAACTTTTATACGTAACCGGCATTCACAGCTCAGCATCCGTCGAACACAGATGAACGATTTGAGCCATTCGAAGCGGCGACTACAAAACACGAGCTGTACGTATTGTGCCAGCGAGAACGCGTGAGAATCGTGTCGAAAATGCCCTGTGGCTTAATGGACTATCATAAATAAGCACTGTTTTAAATTATATACTATTTGTCTGCAATAAATTTATGACTTGAAACGTATAATTTTGAAATTGACCATTATTCCATATGTCTCAATAAATTTTCGATGTTGGATGATGAGGTTTAAATATGGAAAATGGCGGTCGGGTCTTCTTTAGAGTTCCATAGCCAAATGACAGAAAGGGAAGCCTTAAAACTTCGTCTGTCTGTCTATTCGTAATACAACCATTTTACTCAGAGACTGTTGGGACTATATAGACGTAATTGGAAGGCAGGTGTCTTTTATGAACTGATATATACTGAAATAGTGGAATTAGGAAAAAAAATATTGGTGGCACTTCAAACACGTAACTGAGGGAAGAAACAAAATCCAGTGCTCATAGGTGTGTGGGCTATCATTAGGTAGATCTAAAAATGATAAAGAGGTTCCAAAATTAGAGGTTCCAAACTTTTTTATTTAAGTCAATAGTTGGTGAGACATGAGCTTCTAAATTATTGAAAAGTGTGTCCCTCCTCTAACTTTTCAACTAGCGTGTATCAAATTCTGAAAAAAATTAATTGTAGTAGAAGTTAAAATACGTTCTGACCGAAAATTTATTTGAATAAGGTGTGTATAAAATTTATTTGAATAGTTTTTGATATATGGGATATCTTTGGTACCAACGGTAGAAATATCATTGTTTTCCACAGTGTCTTTGAGAAATGCAAACTTATTAGTTTAACATTGTTAGGTGCTACGGAACCCTTCGTGGGCGAGTCCGATTTATATTTGACCGGTTTTATATTTTGGCTAAAATCGAAAAATTAACATTGATGCGATGAAATGTTAAGTAAAAAGTAATAAACAATATTTTCCATTTAAAAATACTTTAACTTGAAACCAGAATAAATAATTATTTTTAATGAATCACAAAATGGACATTAAACAAGCACTGAAACTGAGTAGTAAATGCTAATAATAAAAACGGTTAAGTCCGTGTCGGAACACGCACAAAGTATAGTTCCGTAGTTGTCTTTATCTTTTGGAATTGTTGTTGGAGTTTAATTGAAACAATTTTATTTGAAACTTTTCATCACATTTTTTTAAGAAACACAAAAACTGCAAAATTTCACTTACATTGGTCTAAAACACTTTTGCCATTTGGCTACGTAAACCTAAAAAAATATAAATAGATATTTAAATATGAAAAGTATAATGCATTGATTAGTGAGTATTAATAACAAATTAATTACACAACACGTAAGTTTTAACTGATTAAATAATGCTCTTTAAAATGAAATATATTTTGTTAACTTTATAATCTTTAATGAAACAACGAGAAAAAAAGCATTAACGACCTGTTCTTTGAACACCTATAAAATATTTGTTCGAATAAAAAATTCAATATAACACCAACTTCTATTAGCTACGACACAGAAAAGTTAAAATGTACGCTTTAGCAAATATAAAAAATCGTACATTGGCCAAATTGCTAATATGCAAAGTAGACCTATGAAATAACCGCCTACATCAACAGCTCTTTTGCCATCGTGTTGAGAAATAAATTAATTTTTCAATTTTCACCATAACTTTTCCAGGCCGAAACAGAACCGAAAACATAAAATCGAACCTTTTCGAACGATTTCATTTCAATTTCCTTTACGCTTTGACGTCGTTCCTCTAATACGTTCCACAGAACGCCAACTGTGTCATTGTAAAATATTCCGCCGAGGCAGCAAGGTCACGAAGGTAAACACTGTAACAGCTCAGAAGATAAGACAACGACCGCATTGTGGCTCGGTAATTGTGTGCTCAGCTGTTGAAAGGGAGCAACAACTGATATAAAAAAATGTAAAGTAACAGATTCCTTAGGCGGGGACTTAGTAATTGAATAAGTATAGCGTTATATATATATATATATATATATATATATATATATATATATATATATATATATATATATATATATATATATATATATATATATATATATATATATATATATATATATATATATATATATATATATATATATATATATATATATATATATATATATATATATATATATATATATATATATATATATATATATATATATATATATATATATATATATATATATATATATATATATATATATATATATATATATATATATATATATATATATATATATATATATATATATATATATATATATATATATATATATATATATATATATATATATATATATATATATATATATATATATATATATATATATATATATATATATATATATATATATATATATATATATATATATATATATATATATATATATATATATATATATATATATATATATATATATATATATATATATATATATATATATATATATATATATATATATCAATCTTTTGTTGGCGGTGGATGTGCGGCCGTCAACTACCGATTTTGGTTTTTTTTTAAATTTTTTGTGGCTAAATTGCCAAAACGGAACTCTAATTGAATCACTGGTCATATACCACAGACGATTTTTTCAGAAACTATTCAACATAAACGTTTTGAAATTTAGCCAAGAGATTCAGTCATAGATGTTAAATATAAAAAGTTAAATTTTGATCTAAGTAGATAGTTTCAGGAGTAAATTGGGAAATAAGAAAATTGTCTTCCAAGGTTATTGTATAAAATTGCTAGCCTCTAACATCTGAGCATCGCTCAGAAAAATCTGAAAAAATTGAGAATTAGGTATAGATTGAACCAAAATTATATAAAGATTGAACAAATCTAGCGATTCATTTTTATAAATTACTTTTTTTTTATTTCCCTTATGAACCATTGATTTTAGAGAAAGTTTTTCAACAAAAAATATTTCTCATGATGTAGGGAACAAATTTTGTCCTTACACGTTTTTCAAAACTTTTAATTTGGCTCAGTCGAAACGCTGCCCGTTCAGCTCGGTGTATATGCGGTGTGATACGGCATTGGTGTGGTCGGCGGTGGGTAGCGCGGTAAACGGACGCCTTTTGAGCACATAGTCAGAATGTGTTGCTATTAGGCAGGCTGATGGCACAAAATATTTATAATGCAAATGTAGTTTGCACTTGTCCCATTTTGGCTCGCAAGATTTCTAAAATTCCAAATCTTTGGCGGTATCCTAGATCATTATTTTTTCATAAAAAAATTAAAAACACATTAGCATTTCCCTCAAAAATCTTATTTCAAGGATATGCTTTTATCTCTTTTTCTTCAATAACGTATCATCAAACGAGTTCGCTTATTCTCATATACCTTTAAGTTATCCTTTTTTAAAATCTGCTTTATATTTCCAACATCACCTTATTTGCCATATATTGCTTTTTTAACTGTACATTCGTTCAAAGAAGCCAAGTTATTTCAAAATTTTAAATTCATAGACCAACCCTCTCTATACTCCCAGATCGTGCCCATATTTCTGTACATATTACCCTTAATAGGAGGAGGTATTTATGTATACCTTCAAAAATAAAATTGGTATCTGCCTCACTCACAAAAGCGTACGGTTAAATTAAGTGATGCAGAACATATATCAGTAGCATGCAAATAATTAAAAATTAAACTGCCATGCGTGGGCATAATGGTTGCTAGTGATGTAACGAATATTCGCATTCGCAAAAATAGTGTAAATGTTTTGTGAATGTGATTTCTATAAAATTTTCATGTTTGTCGATAAACACATTAAAATAAAAAATATATAAAGAATTCACGATAACTTAAATTTAAAAAATAAGCTGCCAAGACAGTGGTATGTTATGTAGAAGAAAATAGAGTAAATTTTTTAACATAACTACCTATATAACAATTAAAAAAAACTAAATTATTTCTTCTTCTAAACAAAAAAACACCGTAACTAATTATTCACCCCAACGGCAAATAATGACATAAACTAAATAAACATTTAAAATTATCAACTTCTTACGATAAAAAAAACAGTAAGTTAAACATAAATGCAATTTTTCTTCTAATAAAGCAAATAACGGCTTTTTAAAATATAATTTCTTCTAATAATTCGAACCGAAATAAAATGTTTATCAGCTAATAATCTAATTGGAGTAGAGGAGTTCAAAAATAAAACTGACGAATTTTCTCCTTGCTGTCTATTTCCCAGCTCCACTGAACATTCGTCTGCTAGGAAACTCGTCTTATCATAGTAAAACGACGTCACATTTAGAAAGGCGATATTCGCATTCGCAAATACCGGTGTTCACATTCGCAAATAACGGTGTCCGCATTCGCGAATAACGGTGTTGCATTCACGAATACCGGTGTTCGCATTCGCGAATACCGGTGATATTCGCTTTCGCATTTTATTCGCGAATTTATCATAATCCATATTCGTTATCACTAATGAATGCATACACATATTCGACCTTATACACTGCTTCTCGCCTTTCCTTAATCCCCTCCTTTAACGTTGCACTTTGAATTCCGTCTTGGATTGTTCACTTCAAACAAGTTTCTTCAAGCTTTACTATAGTTTCGTGCCATTGAACTGGACATTATGATATATATATATATTTTATAAAACGTCCGTACTATCAATATTTCAAATAGAAATTTAAAAAAAATCAATCCGAATACAATAGGCGAAGAAAACTGTATATTACGAACGCAAATGAATCGCGGACCACCCAAATATTTTGCGTTAGTAATTTTATTGTAGCGAATCGAACAATAGGTATAATAATATGACCAGCGCCTAAGATAGACATAATGATCAATGCGCGAATAATCTAGGTTCCTATGCGAATATATGCGCTCATGACATGGTTCGTGAAACGGTGCATTTAATATGGTGGAAATGTAACTGGAACTGTAAAAAATTAAGGACTAGAAATAATTTTCTCCCAAAGCTCAGAGATTTATTTATTCTGAAACTAATTATAGATTACTTATTACTAGTTATGATGTAGCTTACCATTATATTAACTATAAATTATTTTAATAGCGGTCAATTTTATAGCTACGTCCGCATGAAATGTAGAAATGCGAGTGCTGTATTTTAAAGTATCTATTTTATGAACTTATATTAGATACAAATAATTAGTTTAAATCCCGCGCGGGTCGGTTTGCGCTACTTCTCCGTTCCCGTTGTACTCACTATAGGCAAATGAAATAAATTATGACTGTGCTCTCATGTGACAGCCAGGAGTATAAAATTTAACACACTTAGGGCCGAAATGACAAAAAATAGTTATGATAAATGAAATTTCACCAGGAGTTTAAGTGAAATATATCTGATCAAGCCCCATTATAAAATCTGAAGCAGGAACAAATAAGGATACTAACCTTGTATTTTATGATCTAAAAAGCTATAAGGTATGTTTTAATTTAAAATTTAATTTTCTGCAGGCGGCCACTAGATAGATGAGTCGTTTTGTGAATACCACGTGTTAGAGAGTTAACCCTAGAACAGCAATCTTGTTTTAACCTGTGTTGACGGTAACCTGGGGTAAAATTTATTCTAGTGTAAGGAAGGATCAAAATTGACTATTCGTTCTCATACGATAAACATTATTAATTATATTTAGTTATTATTGTATTAATAACAAATCTAAACTATGTATTCAATATTTATTTTGAAACAAGATAAATTAAATCTTTATAAGTCATACCAACATTTTTCTACGTAACTTTTTTTTTAACTAAAAATTATTTCAATATTTTCTTCTAAAGAAAACTTCAATATTTCCAGATAAATAAAACAATTATTTTAAAAAAATTTAATATATCTTTTTATATATCTTCTTTAATATATCTTCTTTAATATATCTTCCCAACCAATTAGAATTTCACACTGTGAAATTTTCTTATTGAAAGAATTAATTTTTGATACTCACCTTCTATTCAACTCTTTATTAATTTAACTTAAAACTAAACAATAATTATTAATTATAAGTTCGTTTATAAGTAGATCAACTGAACGGATCTGACTGCAAGACTTCCTAATTTCCCCCATTACTTATTCACAGACCATCTTCAAAACCGGAACGAAAACGACATTTGGTAATTAAGCTATATTAACGGAAAATCTTTATTGTGGATTCTAAACTAAATTTAATAGATCTTTTGAGGGTCTCAACAAACGCTTCTTTCATCCTATAAATAAAGTTCGTTTGTATGTTCGTTTATAACTAAATCCACTGAATGGATTCGACTTTGCAAGATCTTCTAATTTGCTTCATACTTAATCGGAAAGAAAACAACTTTATCGGAACGAAAACAACATTTGGTAATTGAGTCATATTTATGGAAATTCTTTAACGTGGATTCAAAATTAATTTTAATACATGTTTTGAGGGTCTCAATAAATGTTTCTTTCATACCTATGTATAAAGTTTTTGTATGTTCGTTTATAACTAGATCCACTGAATGGATTCGACTCTGCAAGACCTTCCAATTTTCCCCATACTTATTCACAGGTCATTTTCAAAATAGAAACGAAAACAACATTTGGTAATTGAGCCAAATTTACGGAAATTCTATATTGTGAATTCAAAACTAATTTTAATACATGTTTGGATGGTCTCAATAAATGTTTCTTTCATCCCTATGTATGAAGTCTTTTGTATGTTCGTTTATAACTAGATCCACTGAATGGATTCGACTTCGCAAGACCTTCCAATTTTCCCTCTACTTATTCACAGATCATTTCCAAAATCGAAACGAAAACGACATTTGGTAATTGGGCCAAATTTACGGAAATTCTTTATTGTGAATTACAAATTAAATTTAATACATGTTTTGACGATCTCAAAAATGTTTCTTTTATCCCTATGTATAAACTGTTTTGTATGTTCGTTTATAACTAGATCCACTGAATGGCTTCGACTCTGCAAGACCTTCTAATTTTCCCCATACTTATTCACAGGTCATTTTCAAAATAGAAACGAAAACATTTGGTAATTAAGCCAAATTTACGGAAATTCTATATTGTGAATTCAAAATTAATTTTAATACATGTTTTGATGGTCTCAATAAATGTTTCTTTCATCCCTATGTATAAAGTGTTTTGTATGTTCGTTTATAGCTAGATCCATTGAATGGATTCGACTTTGCAAGACTTTCTAATTTCTCCCATATATATTCATAGGTTATTTTCAAAATCGGAACGAAAACAATATTTGGTCATTGAGCCATATTTATGGAAATTATAGTAAATTCAAAATTAAATTTAACACGTTTTGACGGTCTCAACAAATGTTTCTTTTATACCAACACATACAACATTTTTATATGTTCGTTTATAACTAGATCCTCTGAAAGGATTCGACTCTGCAAGACCTCCTAATTCCCACCATTACTTATTTACAGGGCCGCTTTCAAACCGTATGATCATCAGTGAAAATTCATTAGTCAAATAAATGAAAAGAATAGACTTTAAAAACTGTCAAAACGACACCTGCCATAATTAGTAACTTGAGAATCTGGCATAAAAATGTCTTAAGTGTTTGATGAATGTGAAGACCCCTCATTACGTACATACTATCCACAGAGATTTAAAACCGTCTTACCTAACACGCGTGCATAAAAACATAACCGTAACAAGAGTGCCCACAAAAAAAAATTAAAATATAATTAACTAAGTGGCAATTTCCAAACACGCAGCTCACACGGGGCATTGTGATAGCGACGCTCGGTGGGAACCGAAGCGGGGACCGCCAGCAATTACACGAACATTTAACCACTGCGCTGTCGCATTTAATGGCTGAATTTCACTCGGCTTCTGTCGCACAAAACGAGACCATTTCTTTGGATTAATATTTTTCGACGCAGCCTTAACGGAAGGTGAATATTGAGGAAAATATTGCGAGATGGTTTGGGCTGATAACAATAAATTTCTCTATTTAGTTTGACTAGTTTATATTTTTGTTACAAACCGAGTAGGAAATGCGACCCTAGTTGCATTTCCTGCTCCGTTTGTGTACTGATGATCATACGGTTTGAAAATGGCCCTATAAGTAAGCAATGGTGGAAATTAGGATGTCTTGCAGGATCGAATCCGTTCAGTGAATCTAGTTATAAATAAACCAAGACCATGAAAAATGTCGCATTTCCTGCTTCGTTTGTGTACTGATGATCATACGGTTTGAAAATTGCCCTATAAGTAAGCAATGGTGGAAATTAGGATGTCTTGCAGGGTCGAATCCGTTCAGCAAATCTAGTTATAAATAAACCGAGACCATGAAAAGATGTCGCGTTTCCTGCTTCGTTTGTGTGCTGATGATCATACGGTTTGAAAGTGGCCCTGTAAATAAGTAATGGGGGAAATTAGGAAGTCTTGCAGGGTCGAATCCGTTCAGTGAATCTAGTTATAAATAAACCGAGACCATCAAAAGATGTATTAAATTAAATTTTGAAACCTTTCTTCGAAAAGACTTTCTATAATTATGGCTCAATTATCAAATGTTATTTTCATTCCGGTTTCGGAGGTGACCTGTGAATAACTAATGGTGGAAATTAGGAGGTCTTGCAAATTTGAAATCGTTCAGTGGACCTAGTTATAAATGAATATACAAACAAACTTTATTTATAAGAATGAAAGCAACGTTCGTTGAGACCGTCATAAGATTTATTAAATTCGATTTCGAATCCATCATAAAGATTTTTCATAACTTTGACTCAATTACCAAATGTTTGTCCGTTTGTCAGTTAGGCGTTGGATATGGAACACATTTTATATAAAGTAAGCATGCTAGAGGTCACAGGGAGGTCGGTTCTGACACGCTGTATCGTGATAAATGTGGTTTCGTGCTACTGCTTCTTCTTCTTTGTCAGCACTACAGCCTGGTGCATGCCAAGGCTTTCCCAATCTGCTCCCTCCGACTTGATGCAAGGTTTCTCCACCTGTTGACCCCCAGAATTGTTAAGTCCTTCTCTACACTGTCCAACCATCTTGTAGGTGGTTGGACACCTTCCCCTTCTCCTTGTACCTTCAATCTTCGCAAACATAATTTTTTTTAACTGGGTCCAGATCTTCTCGTGGAAAAACGTGTCCCAACCATCTGATTCTGTAGGACTTGATTACTTTCAAAATGTTTGCTTGCCCATATTTAGTATAAATTTCATTGTTATATAAGCTTCTCCAGATATTATTTTCTTTGACCGCTCCAAAAATTGGTCGAAGGATATTTCTTCCAAAGATAAGTAGCCTATTCTTTTCTGCTTTATTGATTGCTCAGGTTTCGCTATCATACAAAATGATAATTTTGATGAGAGTTTTATATAGATTTATTTTTGTATTAACAGAGATGCGTTTTGATTTGAGTCATCTTTTTAGACCATAGTAACATCTGTTTGCCATCAAAAGTCGATTCCCAATTTCAACTCATGTTACTGCTTAGATATGAAAAATAATCATAAACAGCAAATATCAAGAAAGGATGTGAAAAATTAACCTTGTAATAAGCAAATTTATACAAACTTAGGATAAATATTCCAACAAACAATAGTTAACGGTTATGGTTCTCAAACTAATGTATAAATAAAATAGTTTGTAGAATTTACAGTTTTTAAGTTAAAAAAAAAACATACAGAAATAAATTGAGTACGTGAAACAGTATTTTACCGGACCTCGACAGAGATAATGAAGTGTTTAATTGGAAAAAAAACAAGTTTCAAACCTGGCACGTAAAACAAAGCAGAAAAGAACAAAATGCTAAAAAAAAGTAGCACCGTGCTTGGAAATTAGAGAATGAAGCCGAGCGCCGCTGCAACGCACAGCGAGACGAATGGTGATTAGAGTTGACATTAAGATCGTTGCAAACTCACTTTCATCGGAGTTTGCAAACCGCAAGACACATTGTCGGGTAAAATGGATCGAAATTAGTCGTTTTTTTTCCATTTTTGGGACTCTACATAATTTGGAAAATGTAGAATAGCACACATGTATTAAGACAATGACAAATGTCATGTATATGTGAATTATTTAAAATATAAAGAACATCCCTAATTCTAACCAAGCGTAATGTTAGAAAAAAACCAAAAGAGACACAGTAGCAACAGTGCCGCAACTTTCAAGGTAGAGTTACGCCGCTACTGTCCCGGTTTAAATAAATATTTATGGAATTAGGAATTAGGATTATCGATTCCCCTCGAATCTTTTTCATTTTTCGGACTCACACTTTAAAAGGAAAAATGGAACCCATATAGGATCACTCACTTTTCTATCTATATGTCATAAACAGACGATTTTCACAGAAACCGTTTAACTTAGAAACTTGAATTTAGGCGCATAGTATACACTATGTTAACCGCATCTTTTGCAGTATCTAACACTTTAAAATATTTATGTGGTAAATTTAGAGAAGTCAAAGTGAGTACTAGAAACATTTTTTTTTAGTTTTTATATCAAGCGGTGATTTGAAAGGAGTAGTTCTAAGCAACTTAAAAATATTTTTGCCGGTACCCTCAGAGATATCAAAAATGTGGTCCTTTTTCTTTCCTTTATTCTAGGCATTATAATTTTTGAGAAATTCAAGATATACTGTGAAAAAATATACTTACTTATATATGTTTTCATATACGTAAATAGGTTACATTAATGTGGCATACACATGGTCCCACAATTTGAATAAAATATTACTAAGTTCCAATTTAAAAATATTAAAATAACTCTAGCTTTCTTCGATATCTTAACTCGACAAAAAATGAGAAAATTTTCTAATATTCTATAATTCATTCCAGTAATTTCTACAACTTAAAATTATATATATATATATATATATATATATATATATATTTATATATGTTTTCATATACGTAAATAGTTTACATTGATGTGGCAATATACATAGTCCCACAATTTGATTAAACATTATAAAGTTCCAATTTAAAAAGAATAAAATAAACTCTAGCTTTCTTCGATGTAGAGTATATTAACTCGACAAAAAATGAGAAAAATTTCTAATATTGTATAACTCATGCCAGTAATTTCTACAACTTAAAATTATGTATATATTTATAAATATTTTCATATACGTAAATAGTTTATATTGATATGGCAATATATACGGTGCCACAATATGAATAAAACATTATCAAGTTCCAATTTAAAAAGATTAACATAAACTCTAGCTTTCTTCGATGTAGAGTATCTTAAATCGACAAAAAATGAGAAAATTTCTAATATTCTATAATTTGTTCCAGTAATTTCTATAACTACTATAAAAAATGAAAAAAATCTAATATTCAACAACTTATTCCATTGAGGAGCTAGATATGGAATAAGTTGTAGAATATTAGATTTTGATTTCAAAGACAAGGGCTGACAGCAAAGAAACTTTTAATTTAGATTTAAAATTAAGTTTTTGACTTAGATCTATTCTTTGACTTAAAACAAAAATTGTGTTTACAATTATGTACAATCGTATTCCAAAGGGGCGTCCGTAAATGCAAAGGAGGCTGTAAAATAAAAAAAAATGTAAGCAGACGTTGTTAAAAACAGTTTTCGAATAGATACTATACGTAAAAATAAAAGATTATTAAAAGTGTTTTATATAGTCATATTTGTCGTTTTCAAACTTATTTTGTTACCAGGTGTACCTCGATAACCTTAACACTATACACCTGGAATTTCTAGTTAATTTTGCAAATACCTATATTTAAATAAGAAACATTAAGATAACGTTGAAATACGATAATTTGTAACTTGTGAATAATTCAAACATCAGTTTTCTGTTATCATTACTTTCTATGGAATTACTTTAAAACAAAGTATAAATAAATAAATATTGTACAGACTTAAACGAAAAAAAAACATATTTTTGTAATTTGACGTCTCTAAAGTATTAATTTTGTAGAAATTACTGGAATAAGTTATAGAATATTAGGAATTTACTTTTTAGGATACTCTTTGTCGAAGAAAGCTAGAGTTTATTTTAATCTTTTTAAATTGGAACTTGATAATGTTTTATTCATATTGTGGGACTATGTATATTACGACATTAATGTAAACTATTTACGTATATGAAAACATACATAAGTATATATAATTTTTCACAGTATATCTTGAATTTCTGAAAAATTATAATGCCTAGAATAAAGGAAAGAAAAATGACTACGTTTTTGTGAATTTTAATGCATATCATTGAGGGTGATGGCAAAAATATTTTTAAGTTGCTTATAACTAATCCTTTCAAACAACCGCTTGATATAAAAACTAAAAAAAAATTTCTAGAATTTAATTTGACCTCTCTAAAGTTACCACATAAATATTTTAAAGTGGTAGCTGCTCCAAAATATATGGTCAATATGGTGTATGACATACGCCAAAATTCAAGTTTCTACGTTAAACGGTTTCTGAGAAAATTTACTGTTTGTGACATATAGATAGAGAAGTAAGTGATCCTATATGGGTTCCATTTTCCCTTTTGAAGTGCGGGCCTGATAAATGTAAAAGATTTAAGGGGAATCGATACCGCCTATTCCTAATTCCATAAATATTTATTAAAAGCGGGGCAGAAACGGCGTAGCTCTACCTTGAAAGTTGTGGCACTGTTGCTACTGTGTCTCTTTTGATTTTGTCTAACATTACACTTAGTTAGGATCAGGGTTGTTCTTTATATTTTAAATAATTCACAAATACATGACATTTGTCACTGTCTTAATACATTAAATAATGCAGGTACGGAACCCTCATAGCGTAGCCCGACTTGAAATTGATTGGTTTTTATTTTACCGATAATCTTCAAAACATACATTCAAAGATTTTAGTGAATGACATGAAAAAACGGTTATATCTTCCTATCGTAATAGGTGAGGTAAGTGATCAGATTGTCATACATTCAAATATTTTAGTGAATGACATGAAAAAAACGGTTATATCTTCCTATGGTAATAGGTGAGGTAAGTGATCAGATTGTCATGGAAACATACATTCAAATATTTAGGGAATGACATGAAAACATACATTCAAATATTTTAGTGAATGACATGAAAAAAACGGTTATATTTTCCTATCGTAATAGGTGAGGTAAGTGATCAGATTGTCATGGAAACTAAACATTATTTCATAATTCACATAACTTACATCCTATAATATATAATGTACAAATGTACATATAAGAACATGGTTAATACTGAACACAATTTAATATATATTCAAACTTTTCACTGAATGATACGTAAAAAAATCCGACAATGTTCCCACTGTTACAAGTGAAGTAAGGTATACGAACACAGAAATGACACTGATAAAAAGTGAACAGTTTTGATATTTTATATTTTTATATTTCACATTTGATATTTTACGTAATTTACATCCCATAATATATAATGTATAAATATATAATGTACATATGCGAACATGATTAATCTTGAAAACAATTTATTATATATTCAAACTTTTCTGTGAATGATATGAAAAAAACATGCGATGTTCCTGTCTGTAAGATGGAGTAAAGTATATGAACACAGAAATGACACTGATAAAAACCAAAAATTATTTGATATTTATATAACTTACACCCCATAATATATAATGTATAAATGTACATATAGGAACATGGTTAATATTAAAACCAATTTAATATATATTCAAAGTTTTGCGTGAACAATATGAAAAAAACGTGTGATGTTCCTATCGTTACAGGTGAAGTAAAGTATACGAACATAGAAATTACACTGTTGGAAACTAAACATTATATGATAATTCACATAACTTACATCCTATAACATATAATGAACTTATACGAACATGGTTAATCTTGAAAACGATTTAATATATATTCAAAGTTTTCAGTGAAAAAATTTAAAAAACGGACGAAGTTCCTATCGTTACAGGTGAAGTAAGATATATGAACACTGAAATTACACTGTTGGAAACTAAACATTATTTGATAATTCACATAACTTACATTCTATAACATATAATGAACTTATACGAACACGGTTAATCTTGAAAACGATTTAATATATATTCAAAGTTTTCAGTGACAGGTGAAGTAAGATATATGAACACTGAAATTACACTGATGGAAACTTTATTTGATAATTCACATAACTTACATTCTATAACATATAATGAACTTATACGAACACGGTTAATCTTGAAAACGATTTAATATATATTCAAAGTTTTCAGTGACAGGTGAAGTAAGATATATGAACACTGAAATTACACTGATGGAAACTTTATTTGATAATTCACATAACTTACATTCTATAACATATAATGAACTTATACGAACACGGTTAATCTTGAAAACGATTTAATATATATTCAAAGTTTTCAGTGACAGGTGAAGTAAGATATATGAACACTGAAATTACACTGATGGAAACTTTATTTGATAATTCACATAACTTACATTCTATAACATATAATGAACTTATACGAACACGGTTAATCTTGAAAACGATTTAATATATATTCTAAGTTTTCAGTGAAATATACGAAAAAAATGGACGATGTTCCTATCGTTACAGGTGAAGTAAGATATATGAACACTGAAATTACACTGTTGGAAACTAAACATTATTTGATAATTCACATAACTCACATCCTATAACATATAACGTACAAATATCCATATACGAATATTGTTTTAGCATCTCTTATGCTCTTTCCCTCATGGTCTCTGCTGCTCATAATTTATCTATAACAAATAACATTAGCAGATATATCGATAAATTTCAAAATAATGTTGGTATTAAATATGCGCTATAAACATATTTTGAGGCTAATTTCTTATATAGTAATTGCTCTGGCACACATTATGACAGCGGCAGTGGAATAGCAAGTGAAATGGTACCAAACAGCAGTAACTAAGTGAGTGTAGCTAACAATAATCCAGTTACGTGCTAGCCTTAACGACACTACTTGCGACAATTTACGATGATTAGACGGCTATTATTGCTGCGTTTACACGCACCAGACCGGTAAAAGAGAAGCGAGAAGAACACTCAGAATCAGAGGTAAAAATCTCTCAACTCTCTCTCATACTGCTTTTAGATTCTTTCTTCAATTCTTGATCCATTAATGTGATCATGTGACATTTTTATCCATTAATGTGATCAATGATACATGATGTCTCACAAACTGTTTATCAGTTCTCGATACATATGCTTAATGAGACACACGAATCTCACAGGATCTTCTCTTAGTTTTGATACATATGATTAATACTAAAAAGTTATAAAATTTTACCCATTAATGTGATCAATGATACATGATGTCTTACAAGCTGTTTATCAGTTCTCGATACATGTGCTTAATGACACACGAATCTCACAGGATCTTCTCTTAGTTTTTGATACATATGATTAATGCTAAAAAGTTATGAAATTTTATCCATTAATGTGGTCAATGATACAAGATGTCTCACAGGCTGTTTATCAGTTCTCGATACATCTGTTTAATGTGACACTCGAGTATCACAGGATCTTCTTTTAGTTTTTGATACATATGATTAATGCTAAAAAGTTATGAAATTTTACCCATTAATGTGGTCAATGATACAAGATGTCTCACAGGCTGTTTATCAGTTCTTGATACATCTGTTTAATGTGACACTCGAGTATCACAGGATCTTCTTTTAGTTTTTGATACATATGATTAATGCTAAAAAGTTATGAAATTTTACCCATTAATGTGGTCAATGATACAAGATGTCTCACAGGCTGTTTATCAGTTTTTTATACATGTACTTGACGCGACACACGAGTCTCAGAGGATCTTCCTTTAGTTTTTGATACATATGATTAATGCAAAAAAGTTATAAAATGTTACCCGATGTTTTTGATACATATGATTAATGCTCAAAAGTTGTAAAATTTTATCAATTAATGAGATTGTCAAGACACCATATCCCACAGGTTGTTTCGTTAGTTATTGATATATGTGCTTAATGTTAAAAAGTTACCTAATTGTAACGATTAATGTAGTCGTCGAGACACAATGTCTCAGAGGCTGTTAGATCAGTTCTTGATACATGTGCGTAATATGAGACATGATGTCTCACGTGCTCTTTCTTTAGTTTTGTGATATGTATGTTTAATATTAAAAAGTTATTAAAATTGTCTCCATTAGAGTAGACGTAGCGACACGATGTCACATAGCGTCTTTAATAAATTTTATTTCCTGTCCCAACTTTTTTATTTATCTGTCAGTTAAGGTGAGATAACTGGGGTGAAAAGAAAATGTTCGTTTATCTGTGTATCAAAAACTGGATTATTTTATATTAATGGACTCAAGATGTTAAATTTTAAAGAGTGTAATATCGGTACCCAAGGCGTTCTTTTTTTAATCAAGATATTGCTGATCTAATTTAGACAAAATATAAAATTTCACAAATCACACTCAATAACAGGGGTCGACAAACTTTTTTTTATCACAGTATAAACATGAAAAAAATATAGATAAATTACATTTCCAATTATCTCATAAATCTACAAATTTCATATTTAAAAATATTCTCATACTTATTTGGCTATATAAAAGTTGTAGAAAAAGCATCGGGATTTTGATAAGATGACGTCAGCAAGTATAATTTCAGCGGCCATTTTCTGCATACAGTTATAAGTACCTCCACTACACATAGACTATCAGTAAAATACTATTGTGAATTTTGCAGACGCGGAGTTCTATATCATAACCGACAGAGTATGTACAACCTTAGAAATTGTGACGTGGTGGCTAGTTTCATATGTAGCATAACGATTATGGAATATTATGGAATATCAAAATGTGACTTTTTTTATTTTGATTGGATATTATTTGATATTACTTGTTACGATTATTTATTCTAAATTTAAAAATAAGATATGATACGATAGTTTACGATTATTAATTCTAAATTTAAAAAATAAGATTAGGAAAGAAATAAAAAGCTAATATAGCAGGTAGCTCTAATTTACTGCAAACATACTAGCTAATTATATGAGAGCGAGTTAAAATCTGTTTTGGGTCAGAAATACTGTTAATATTCCATAATCGTTATGCTACATATGAAACTAGACACCACATCACAATTTCTAAGGTTGTACATACTCTGTCGGTTATGATATAGAACTCCGCGTCTGCAAAATTCACAACTTTCACATCGTGATGTAAAACTGTGCAAAACATAATTAGGTATCTTGTGCTTGCATTTAACAACATGATGCTAAGTTTGTCAAATATTCAACCAGTTCAAGAATTCAAGTGACGTTTCTGAATTATGAAAAGTAACTATATTTAATTAAAAAACAATCTTTTATTTCCTGAAAAGTAATGTTGTTCAGATATGACGTATCATATTTAGACTGATAATATATGACAAAAAGGTTAACTGCTTTCCATACACTAAATACCAATAAGACTGCATTAAGATCGCTTTTCCTAAATTATTTACAAACAAAACTATTTTTTAAAAGTATTTATATATTAATACGTGAAGAGAAAATATTGTACTCCATTGAAGCATATTGTGCGAACAGAAGAGTGTGAATTAAAGTCTGTATGGGGAGGAAGGACAGAAAGATAAAATGTATATATAACATGTGCTACAAATACATTAAAATATACATAACATATAAATTAAAAAATTCATTATTCACGTTCATACTGTCAATGTTAAACACATAATAGCCTGTGGTCGAACAATCGCACAGAGTAGATATTGCCGCCAAATAATTTTAAAATGTCAGATTGACTGAATGAGTTTCATGTAAACAAATGACGTTCAAAGTTAGGCATTTAATGAATTATGGTAGAATTTCGAACACTGGGTAACCATTAGTACATTTTTAATGAGGAATCTTCCACTATGACGGATAAATATGCATTTGTGAAAATATTTTCTAAATATTTTCTGAAAATTTGTGTAAATATTTTCTGAAAATTTTGGGACTATTGTTTTCTCGAATTCTTTTTATATAGCATTGCAAGAAACCGTTGAATGTTTAGTTGTTTAAAGAATCGCTCACAATATACAATTTTACGCTTTTAAATGGCGTATTTACATATTCTTTCGTATGTTTAAATCCAAACAACTTTTTTTGAGCTAGATGGCAACCGAGTAATCCGGTGAAAAAGTTATTTTCATCAACATTTTGTCGAGTCTAAACAAAGTGTATGGGAAGATGTCTTTTTGTACTGGAAATGACTATTTTTAATGTACCTTAATTAGGGTAAGTTTTGCTAAAAAGGTGTAAATTCTACAAAGCGAATCGCAATTTGCTGAAAACGAAAATAAAATAAATTGTTTAAATGTTTGGTTTTTAAAAATAAATATTTAGGGTTCCTTATGTTAAAAGGAAAAAAAAAGAACCCTTATAAGATCACTTGCGTATAAGTTCATCTATCTGTATATCACAGCCATTTTTATCAGAAATTGTTTGACGTAGAAACTTAAAATGTAGCTTTGAGAGAATGCATATTAAACTCGCATAGATTTCAATAATAACACACAAGAATATTTATACGTACATGCTAGAGGTGACAAATAAAGGACTCGAAACGTTTTCATTTTTTTAATTACATTTATCACGTGGGGTTTCAATTGAAAGACCCAGTTACAACGGTTCCAACACTATTTTTACACAATTTTTTTTAAGATGTATTGCTGAAACTATCGACGAAAATAATTTTTTTGATGAAAAATATTTTATATATAGAGCGGAAAAGTTTGTTTACTTGTTTGTTCGCATTAATATCTGGAACGTCCTATATTAAAAATTCGAAAAATTTTGTTTATTTGTTTGTTTGCATTATTATCCGAAGCCGCATGTCCGATTTTAAAAATTCGAGAAAGTTTGTTTATTTTTTGTTCGCGTTAATCTCCGGAATCGCACGTCCAATTTTGAAAATTCAATAAGTTCGAATTATTCTACGGAATCGCATGTCCGATTTTAAAAATTCAAAAAAGTTTGTTTATTTGTTTGTCCGTGCCAAGCTCCGGAATCGTACGTCAAATTTCGTATTAATTTCAGGAATCGCACGTTAACTCAAAATATTCCAAACCTTTAGTGCTAAACAGAGAATAAAAAGATTTTTTTTAAGTAAACACTTGTATATCTCACCATTACGTATGATGAAGTTCATATGTAAGTTGTGATGATAACTTAAATAAATAGGTATTTTTTACACTACAATTACTTTCATTTCTGAGTGTGCTTATAAGATAGATTTTCACTTCATCTCTATTCATTTCTCATTCTCACCGATATGTAAATCAAGCCCTGTAAGTATTACAAAGGTGCGCGCACACACAGCGCGCCGCCCGCTCTAATGCGTCCGCGGAACGCTCGACCGCTGCCGTCCGCGTGTCCTAATGACTCGTAATCGAGTTAGCCGCGGCCGTGCCATTTATTACCGCTACTGGCAGCGACAAAGTGGCTATTACTGCTTCTAGCTATTATGCGGTGCTTGCCGTTTTTTATTCTTAAAAACAAGTGCGCAAGGGAGGCGAAACGAAAGTTTTTTTTAAGGCGTGGAATTCAGTACTCACTTTCCGTTTATTATGGAAGAAGTTTACGATAGGCCCAACGATAAACTATGTATTTTTAATCTCTCCTCCCAACGAGCTTGATTTTCCAATGATATAACCAGATGTCAAGAATGTATTATATGTATTATATATAAGAATGTATTATATTAGATAATTTACCGATTCTTGACAAAATGTAAGCAAGAGAAAACTTTTTACAAGAATTGTAAACACGTCTAAAATTAATTATAACAGGATATTTCTATGAGGAGAGTTTTCATTTAATCATTGAATTTGAAAATTTTTGATGAATTTAAAAATATTCTGATAACAGAAAAAAATTGAAGCTCAATTAGCAGAAAACATTTTCGAAAAAGTACACTTTCTTCGAACTAGACACATATTTTTGTAACATTATTGCATGGAGTGTACTCCTTTAGTATAATTTCGTCTTTTCAGTCACGGCTTGCTCCAGAATCTGCACTTATTTAAGATACTGCTTGTTAGACAAATCACTGACGTATCTCTTCTTATGGAATCTTTTTCACTTCCAACTATTATGAGTTAAAGAGTGAACATTGAGTAATCTCATAAGTACGCTAAAGCAAGTCTGCAACAACCGATAGTTTCCATGTGTCACGTTGGTATTGCCTAACTCAGTACAGAACGCATTCTGCATTATAAACTCTTCTGCTGGTATAATCACAACATTCCAATTAAGACAGTAAAGTATCTTTTATTCATAATATTAGTTTTAATGACTGTTTTCGTTTTTAATATTTTTATAATATTTTCTAAATTTTGGAAGCCGATACAAAACATTTGGTTCAACAAAACGTGCATGAAGTTTAAACTTAGACCAAGTCACGTAAACATCAAGACGAGTGGAACAACTCGAGCAGCCCACAAAGCACCAGCAAAAGCCATCACCAACTGAGTGAAGGAAGAAATTCGGGAAGCAATCATCATTACACCAAGCCACGTAAACATCAAGACTTGTGGAATAACTCGAGCAGTCCACAAAGCAACACCAAAAGTCGTTACCACCTGGCTGAAGGAAGAAGTTCGGGAAGGTTTATGTTATCTCGATTGGTGATTGCATCAAGCGAGACAACATAAACCTCAGCCTAAAGTAACACACTTTTTTTTAACATATCTTTTTCACCTTAAAGAATTTAATACGTTAGGCTATAAAATTAGAAATGATGTCAGTGCCATAATGAAAAACATAACACATAAACAATTAAGCAATAATATTTGCTGCTTAAAATTGTTCTTAGTCTGTTCAAATCGCTCAGTAAATGTAGATATTGCATTCAACATCTCAGGTGGAGAGTATTTGCACAAATATGCGCTCAGTAAATGTAGATATTGCATTCAACATCTCAGGTGTAGAGTATTTGCACAAATATGCGCTCAGTAAATGTAAATATTGTATTCAACATCTCAGGTGCAGAGCATTTGCACAAATATGCGCTCGGTAAATGTAGATATTGTATTCAACATCTCAGGTGCAGAGCATTTGCACAAATATGTGCTCTGGAAAACAATCTGACGCAGAATAATTTACTATTTTATCTAAATCTTGACGCGTCTATTGTATTCGCAGCTGAACGGAAGGAGGAAGTCGAATCTGACTTATTGTTTTAAACCTTCCTCTATCCAATGGTGGTTTTGTACCACAACTGTTGGTTTTGCATTTATAGTCTTTGTGTATAAGCGATTGTAAATGTGACATTTTTCATGTCAATCGGACTGTCAAGATGTCACCTCACTGTAACACTAAACTACATGAAGACAATGAGAGCAAGATTTCTAGACTACATATATACATATATATATATATATATATATATATATATATATATATATATATATATATATATATATATATATGTATATATATTTAAATTTCACAAAAAAAAAATTTAAAAAATGTAAAATATTAGTGACCATCTTCAGAACTTAAATATTTTGAAAACGTATTTTTTATGACTAAGGTTATAGGGAAAAACTTTACCTTTGAAAACATTTGAAAACGTAAATAATTTGCACCTCTACAGAAATAGAAAAAACTTATATACATACAAAAGGTAAAACTTGACTATGACTAAGGTTATGGGGAAAAACTTCACCTTTGAAAACATTTGAAAACGTAAATATTTTGCACCTCTACAGAAATAGAAAAAACTTATATACATAGAAAAGGTGAAACTTGACTATGACTAAGGTTATGGGGAAAAACTTCACCTTTGAAAACATTTGAAAACGTAAATATTTTGCACCTCTACAGAAATAGAAAAAACTTATATACATAGAAAAGGTAAAACTTGACTATGACTAAGGTTATGGGGAAAAACTTCACCTTTGAAAACATTTGAAAACGTAAATATTTTGCACCTCTACAGAAATAGAAAAAACTTATATACATAGAAAAGGTAAAACTTGACTACGACTAAGGTTATGGGGAAAAACTTCACCTTTGAAAACATTTGAAAACGTAAATATTTTGCACCTCTACAGGAATAGAAAATACTTACACGTATAGAAAAGTTAAAACTTGACTATGACTAAGGTTATAGGGAAAAACTTCACTTTTGAAAACGTATATATTTTGCGTAATATTTTTTAATATGTGTATATATCTAAATATATTTTCCCCAAAATGAAAAAAAATACATACATAAAGTATGTATGTCTTTTTAAGACATAAATACTTTCTTTTCGAATTTTCTTATTTCAATAAATAGTTGTGAAATAATAAGCTAGCATGTTTATATATATATATGATGGTCTTTTAATTATTTGTCTTATATTTTAAGTATCGCTTGTTTTTGTTGTTGTGGTCGTGTCCACATGAGATGAAGAAAATCTCATATGGAAAATGGTTGCCAGAGCCAGAAAGGTTGGACTTCTCCAGTCTCGCGTGATGAGCGGCCGGGAATCGAATCCGGGCCCTCGCGGTGCGTCTCGCACTCAACGGCCGTATGTCTTGCGAACAACCCAACACACCACGGTGACGACAGGATCACTTAGTAACGCTTTTGACTGTCTTGTAATCCCTGCCCAGATTTGAATATATCGTAAGGCGACTATCACTTAGAAATATGAAAATAACCATTCGTCTTAAACTTCTACGAGTACTTAATTATTTTACTATGTTTTTAACCATAGTAATTTATTTAACAGAATTCTGTCAATATTATGTAAAAATGTAAAAAACAACAATGTAAAAATGTTGACAATGTAAAAATGTTGACGCAGTTGATTCGTATAAACTCCTCCTTTTTGGAGCCAACTAAAAATAAGAAAAATGATAAAAGAAAAGTGTGCGTGGAAAACCACAGCATTTGAAGCGAAACTTCTTTACACTGATGGAATATAACTTTTTTTATTCACGTTACAAAATACATACTTTTTAAAATTATTTACTAAGAAAATACTTTGCTCTACTTGCAGCTTAATACAGCGAAATATACACATACATATTCGCAGTTAATACAATTATATATAGACCATTAATTAAGAAAAATAAAGAATAAAAACACATCATTGACAGGTAGTTAAAAATAATGAGCTGTCTGTGAACCACCTAAATCCACGGTCGTCTTAACTTCGACGTTGCGAATTGAACAGATAAACAGATCAAGATGGGGCAATATCTTCAATAGAAAATTAATCAATTAAGGACTTGAACAATCGGCGAATGGATGTTGGTACGTGCATGCGGAATACAGAATAATAGGGGATTTCGTACCCAATCCCTTCAGTGCATTCAAGTGTACTGAAATCTTATAACTATAATTAATTTTATTTCTGAATTTAAATTATTAAAAAAAATTAATTGTAGTTTCATTATACTATGATATTGGATATTTGCTATGTCACTTTGCACTACAAATTATAGCGAAAAAGTTATATTATTTTAATGTTTACATTTTTTTAAAGTTTAAGTTCATATGTCATAAAGAATACATTTATGTGGTGGAAAATATTTCAAATTTTTCATCATAGACTTCAAACAGATAATTATGTAGGTACTTCCTGTCATTTAAAATAAAATTAAAAGGTACAAATAACTAATGATCGTTCGTTAAATAAAGATCCATTTACGTAATCGCAGTTTGTCGACTTTTATATTTAAGCTTAAAAGCTATTATTTCAATTTAGAATGTTAGCTTAATTACGACATAAACAGCAAAAAATAACTTTTACCTTCTGTAAAATGTATACGAAACTTAAACTTAAAGTATTTAATTTAATAACAATTTATTTTTTTCATGAATTCGTTTCCGAAAAACTTTACTAAACATCATTCTTTTCTTTTACAATTGAATGGTTATCAATGTGACCTTTTAATGTTTTGAATATATGCAGGGCCAGATGCAAGTCTTCTGACTTGCAGAGAGTTATATCCAACCGTGTCCAAAATGAAAAGTGAGGAGTATTTATGGGTACGATAGCCATAAATTTTGGGAAAGTAATTGTATGAAATTTTTCTATACTTTCTTCAACATAAGGATCTCAGTTACCTTATTAAGGAACCAAATTATTGAAAACGTTTTCAGTTTTCTACGCACGAGAGTGTTGTACAAAGCCTTGAGGTAATCAAGGTGCAGCCGGTGTCATAGAATTCGCGAGAATAACCTCTTTACAAATCCGAGTATCCTAAATACGGATTTATAAGTATCAATGATTTGATAGTGAAATGAGACCCTTCTATAGATCCCCTTCGTGATATGAGACCCTTCTATAACACGCGTGACGCAAGGGGTCTCTAATGCATACCCTACGTTATTTGATAAGGTTATACTCTGATTTAGATATAGAAAATACCATTAATTTTAAGCATCTTTAAATTGAGTTTAAAATATATAAACGGGAAAGATGAACTTACCCTAACGAAGGGATTCTTCGCAGGTAGCGCATCGAGTCTATCTCCGTAGTCGTCCTCTCCTAAATCCATATTGCATTCACAAGTACCAAACCTCGACAGCACTCAAATACACCAACATTAAAAAGCACATTATATCACTTAACTCACATTTAATCACGTCTTAACTCAACACTTATCGCAAGAACACTGTAACAATGAGCACTTTTGTTAAGCTGAATAACAATTAAATTAAGGTAGAATTTACACTAGAACAACCGCGTGACTTCCGCTCAAGTGGAGATCGCCAACTGATCTGGAAATGAGAGAAAAGTTCAGATTACTAATAGAGTTTGTACACGTTATGATGAAGGAAGATAAACATTTCTGTTACTTTATGAATGAATGAATGAATTGATGATAGCATATGATTGAAAGATCATTTTATTTATTTTTTGTGGCTTTCCATAAAATGCATCCTTTCCATAAAGGCATCATTTGCAGTGATGTAAAAAAATTATATTAATATCGCAATATTCTCCTAGATTCGACTAGTAATTAATCCTATTTATGAACTTGGGAACATCATCATCATCATCATATATATTAATACGCTAAGGTTAAGATGTTACACTCCCTTTTTAGAAAAAACCTCACAACTAATCCACATAAATTATATATCATTTTATAGATAATTGCTTGCTCTACCGGCATCCACAACTAAAAAATTTATTATTGCTATTGTTTTTGCAAATTAATTAATTATTAAAATTATATACACAAAACAGCAATGCTGCCATCTAACGGCTCAACGTCAATATGATTGACGGTCGGTAAAATTTTTGTTTAATTTCAAATCCGCTCACGTATAAATAAAGTGGCGCTTTAGCTCAATGCTTTTGATACTTACGCCTATATATGTCAATTTTAGTAAAATATTTGTTTGATCTGTCATCTGAGCTTCATAATGGAATAAATAATGCGAAGACTTCGCACGGGTCACGCTAGTACTGTATATTATGTACAAATTATATTGTATTGAGACTCCATAGAAAAGCGCATGTTTCCATTCAGATTAGATTTTCTAAAGATAATAGCTATCCTTATAGGTGAATTCCATTGTAAATATCTATATTTTTAATTGTATTATATCTGTAAAATATAACACTTCACGGCATTGCATTTCATTAGTTTAATAAATTGAGGACACATGGTAACCTTTTCTTTGCTGAATCACTTGTTACTATATCAAGGTGGTAGACATGCTGACTGTATAATTTAGTGTAGTATTATTTCTATTTTCTTTAAGTTCTTTACCATGACCTAGGTTTCGTTGTATTACATCTTCAGGTGGGCTATCAGCGAAATCTTTGCTAATGGCCCACCTGAAAATATTGTAATACAACGAAACCTAGGTCGTGGTAAAGAACTTAAAGAAAGTAGAAATAATACTACATCACGTAGTTTCATTTAATTGAGAATAATGAATTTCTACAAAATTAAACCCAAATATATTCGATGCATAACTTGGGCTAAGCAGACTGCGGTGTACATTAAGCTTTTTATGGAGAATAGTTACAAAGTAGTTAAAAATTCATGTTGAAAATTAAGGACGAATACGGTTACTATTAAAATGTTTGATACAACAGTCGTAATTTTTTTTAAGTAAAACTTCTTTACGCACGCTTGACTTGGGGAGTAAGCTGGTGAATGCGTGATGAGAGCGTTACGAAAAGTGTGATCGGGCGAGGCAAACGGAAGTTGAGAAGGAGATATAAGTTAGTGAAGACAGAAAGATAGAGAGTTACGTTTCGTATATTACTGTAGGGACAAGAGAGAGAGGTGCGAGCACACATTTTCTTTCTCTCATAGACAGTTATGTTTCGTATATCTAAGACACAGTGCAAGCCTATTGTCTGTATCACACTGTAGGAGCAAGAGAGAGGCAGTGCGCGCGCACATTTTCTTTCTCTCTTCATCTCATAGCTAGTGCATGAAATATTTATATATATATATATATATATATATATATATATATATATATATATATATATATATATATATATGTGTGTGTGTGTGTGTGTGTGTGTGTGAGTTTGCTAGCGTTACGCGAACGGTGATTTTTTGATTATTTTGTAATTTCATTTCGTTCTTGAACAATTTTACAAATTATTATTTTGTTCAATACATTAAATATTCTACGTTTAAAGTGAATAAAATTGTAAATTAATTTTAAAGTTCATATTTTGTGAATTTGAAGTTTTACTTCAGTCGTGTGGTCTAAAGCACACTCGTTTTTTCTAATTAGTTCATTAAAAAATATATATTTGTCCTAATTTGTTTATTAAATTGTATATCCTTTCTACAAGGATCAAGACGTTAATTCGTTCACTTCAATAGTGTGTCGTCCGCGCCAAAACCGTACTACTTTACAGGATGACGAAATTAGCGAAAGATGTCATGCGGCTGCTGTAAGCTCGTCAATATATTTCCAAATATTTAGGACCAAGAAGACGTCAGAAGAAAATTATTCGAAAACTCCACGGAAATTCCTGTCGAGCAAGACATAAACTGATTTAGATCAGAAGGGAACTAGTCTATATTCCTAAACAGATTTAAATTAAAATCCTCAACGGAAGTGTTCCATCTCGAGAAAATCGGGTAATGTGAAAAGATGTCAAATCACGGCTTCTATTTTATAAAAAAATGTCAAATCACGGCTTCTATTTTATAAAAAGATGTCAAATCACGGCTAATATTTTATAAAAAGATGTCAATTCACGGCTTCTATTTTATGAAAAGATGTCAAATCACGGCTTCTATTCTATGTCACATAGCGAACACAATTAATTATTCCAATTTAAAAAAATGTTTTACTATTTTTAAATGTTTGATTTATGGTACTTTTTTAAATTAATAACTGTAATGGCCCGGGCCGAAACAGTTATTAATTTAAAGATGTCAAATCACGGTTTCTATTCTATAAAAAGATGTCAATTCACGGCTTCTATTTTATGAAAATATGTCAAATCACGGCTTCTATTCTATGTCACCTAGCGAACACAATTAATTATTCCAATTTAAAAAATGTTTTACTATTTTTAAATGTTTGATTTATGGTACTTTTTTAAATTAATAACTGTAATGGCCCGGGCCGAAACACTTATTAATTTAAAAATGTCAAATCACGGTTTCTATTCCATGCCGAAACAGTTATTAATTTAAAGATGTCAAATCAAGGTTTCTATTCTATGAAAAAATGTCAAATCACGGCTTTTATTTTACGTCAAATGGTACTTTTTTGAATTAATAACTGTGGCGTGTCAATAATGGCCCGGGCCGAAACAGTTTAATTTAAAAAGAAAAACATATATAACCTTGTAATTCACAATTACAAATAACAGATGTGCAGGAATTGCTAAGTCTGATATTTTTGTTTACGCCATTTTTTCTTTCCTCAATGTTTGGACAGGAAAAACCATCATCAACGCCCTGCCTCAAGATAAAGCGGCATCAAAGCCGTTTTCTGTCTTTGCTGCGCAATTACAGGTCTAGTACAAACAAAGTGTCGCATGTGTTCATGTGTACACACATGAAAAACGAGAAAATCTAAGGCCGATCATTCTTCTTAAAACAATAATACGCTACTTTGTCTCTGGAATGAAAATGATTGAACGTAAATGATGATGTCTGCGAGTTGGAATGTTGTAATTGTTTGTGCACAATATTCCTTTAAATAGAATAATATATGCATTATTGGAATTCATGTAACGAAGTTTGTTTATATAACATTGCGGTTGACTGTACAGAATATAAATACAAGACAAATTAATCGCTCATAGGTTTATGTGCCTTATCTTTCGGAGTCTTGTATACATTAAGAACATGATAAAGATAAACAGCGCGAGTTGTTCAAATGTATCACGTGCCTATATTTAATCCGGCGTTGTCCGAAATCATTTAGGTAATTTAAAATAAGTAATTATAATTTTCAATTAATCAATGTAATGTTGGCGTTTCTCACTAATTTGCTCATAGGTTTATGTGCATTATCTTTCGGAGTCTTGTGTACTTTAACAACATGATAAAGGTAAACAGCGCGAGTTGTTCAAATGTATCACGTGCCTATATTTAATCCGGCGTTGTCCGAAATCATTTAGGTAATTTAAAATAAGTAATTATAATTTTCAATTAATCAATGTAATGTTGGCGTTTCTCACTCGTAGCATAACTTGCTCATAGGTTTATGTGCCTTACCTTTCGGAGTCTTGTACACTTCAATAACGTGATAAAGGTAAACAGCGAGAGTTGTTCAAATGTATCACGTGCCTATATTTAATCCGGCGTTGTCCGAAATCATTTAGGTAATTTAAAATAAGTAATTATAATTTTCAATTAATCAATGTAATGTTGGCGCACTCGTAGCATAATTTGGTATATCGTGGCTTATAGAGGAAATAAAACTGTTATTTTTTCCATTGAACAAAGTTTTGTCTCTACGCTTGGATCTACGCGGCGTAGCAGCACTCGCCCTGTTTCGGAAATAACCAAAAAAGTAAAGCTAACGCAAACGACGGACAATAATAGGATAAAATCGAACATAAGGTGTTTAATACTTTAACGCACATATCCTTCAAAAATGGGTTCCACAAAAAAAATTGGAGCGACTCTAACCGACCCCTCCGATCTGAATATTAGCTGTTAAAACGCGGTAACAGAGACAGCAGTCATTCAGTAGGCGGTAGCCCGTTTTGACTTGCGTGAAAAGTCGGTGGAAAGACGGCCAGTGCGGTGGCCGTCTTTCCACCGACTTTTTTCTTTCGCAGCAATCGGTATATATCTGCCGTCGATTGTTCAACTACCTACAAAAATCGTTTGTCTACGTTGCGCGTAAGGCTTATTGTACATAAAGTTTTAACCAAATCAAATAATTTCGTGCAGAAATTATTTTATATTTATCGAGAGTATATTATTTTCCAACCACTTTATATGCCCAATATTATTATAACAATATCGCTATAGAAAATGTACTCTCTTATATTTGTAACCGAGCTTGGATTTTCCGGTCACTTGCGTTCTTTAGATTGAATCACAACTTTTCTGGTAATCATTATGTCATCAATTAATGATTACACAAGATCAACCATTTTAGTAATAAAATAAGTCTTCCATATATTATTTTTATTTATTAGTTTAATCGGTGAAAAGAAGTGAGTTCGTACATTTATATATATATATATATATATATATATATATATATATATATATATATATATATATATATATATATATATATATATATATATAACCATTCCTAAGTACTAAGGTATATGTCAGAAGTATCAAAATTTTTCTAGCTGTTTCAGATATCAGCGATTACGTATATAAGGACAAAAAACAAGAAATCGGGCAGTCCCATTTTCGACTTTTCTCACATTTATCGTCACTACTCGACTCCTTTTAAACGTAGTGTTATTATGTATGGGATATAACCATTCTTAAGTACTAAGGTATATGTCAGAAGTATGAAAATTTTTCCAACTGTATCAGATATTAGCGATTACATCTATAAGGACAAAAAACAAGAAATCGGGCAGTCCCATCTCCGACTTTTCTCACATTTATCGTCACTACTCGACTCCTTTTAGACGTAGTGTTATTATGTATGGGATATAACCATTCTTAAGTACTAAGGTATATGTCAGAAGTATGAAAATTTTTCCAACTGTATCAGATATTAGCGATTACATCTATAAGGACAAAAAACAAGAAATCGGGCAGTCCCATCTCCGACTTTTCTCACATTTATTGTCACTACTCGACTCCTTTTAGACGTAGTGTTATTATGCATGGGATATAACCATTCTTAAGTACTAAGGTATATGTCAGAAGTATCAACATTTTTCCAACTGTTTCAGATATTAGCGATTACATCTATAAGGACAAAAAACAAGAAATCGGGCAGTCCCATCTCCGACTTTTCTCACATTTATCATCACTACTCGACTCCTTTTAGACGTAGTGTTATTATGTATGGCTATAATCATTCTTAAGTACTAAGGAATATGACAGAAATATCAAAATGTTTCTAACTGTTTCAGATATTAGCGATTACATCTATTAGGACAAAAAACAAGAAATCGGGCAGTCCCATTTTCGACTTTTCTCACATTTATCGTCACTACTCGACGTCTTTCAAACGTAATTTTATTATGTATGGCTTATAACCATTTTTAAGTACTAAGGTATACGACATAAATATCAAAATGTTTCTAACTGTCTCAGATTTAGCGACTACATATATACTACTCGACGCCTGTTAGACGTAGTTTTATTATGTATGGCTTATAACCATTCTTAAGTACTAAGGTATACGACATAAATATCAAAATGTTTCTAACAGTTTCAGATTTAGCGACTACATATATACTACTCGACGCCTGTTAGACGTAGTTTTATTATGTATGGCTTATAACCATTCTTAAGTACTAAGGTATACGACATAAATATCAAAATGTTTCTAACTGTCTCAGATTTAGCGACTACATATATACTACTCGACGTCTTTCAGACGTAGTTTTATTATGTATGGCTTATAACCATTCTTAAGTACTAAGGTACTTATAACCATTCTTAAGTACGAAGGTACTTATAACCATTCTTAAGTGCAAGAAGTAACAATTTTTTTCTAATTGTTACAGATATTACGTCTATATACATAGAAACAAAAAAAATACAATAAGAGTTACACATATTTAAGTACTCCTTTATCAGAAATCTTCAAGTTTTTCATAATATTTTAATATAATGCCATCTGTCTGTCCACTAATCCCTCTATGGGAGTCCTAAAATTTATTGCGTGTCATGTGTCATATAGTTAAATGAGTATTTTAAAATTTAATTAATTATTTTGATGGTTCTGTAGCACAAAAGGGAAAACGGAATCCTTGTAAGGTCACCCATGCGCCCGTCTGTCCGCTTGTCACAGTATATTAACGCACACATATTTCAATAGCTAAGATTGAAAAATATTTATATATTTTAGGGAGGGGTGAGGGTGCACATTTAGCACCCGATTTTTATTTTAGTGTGGGATATTGTTTTTGAAAAGCCTAACGATAAGGGTCTTATACCTATTTTTTTAATAATTTTAAGTAATACATCTTCAGAGAACTAACAATATATACATATATTGTTATTATATATATATATATATATATATATATATATATATATATATATATATATATATATATATTATATATTACAAAACCTAAAATTATGAAAAAACCTGTCAAGCACGAGTGGAACTCGCACTACGAGAATTTCGTATACATTTAGGCGTCTATTGGAACATAATATTCTTATGAAACTATTTACAAAACCTTAATTTTTAGAACGAAAACATATTGCCTACTATATCTTTCACAGTCGCATATTTAAATAAATTATTTTTATAATATATAACTATAAATTAACGATTTTCGGTTTTTTTTTCATTTACTTATGTTACGAGACCTTGCTTTTTGCCAAATTTCATGATTCTAGGTCAATGGGAAGTACCCTATAGGTTTTGATTTATTTGAGAGTGTCAAAATATGCGACATAAATGGACGTGATTGATTGGGTTGACTTAGAAGCTTGATTTTCTACAGCTCCAAGTGACCGTAGACCTAAGTATTTAATATTAATTTCACCTCAATACCTCCACGCTTTCCTGAGAAAAAGTGTCTTAGCGGACAGACGGACAAGGAAGTGATAGGATCACTTAGTCAAGGTTCCTTTTTTTCTTTTTGAAGTTCGGAACCCTAAAAATGGCCAAAACAAGATCATTTTGATTGAGTTTATTGTCTAGTTGTGACCTGTGAGTTTTGTAAACAAGAAAGTATTTTGGAACATTTTTATTCTGGAGACAAAAACGACCACCGAAGGTCTTCTTTTTATATTCTATGTCCCCTTGGTGAAGCAAAGGACATCAAGGTGCTTCATTACGCTGATCGCTCCTGTACATCGCGATTTGATTCATACTAGGCCTTGTATTGACTCTTCATTTCCGCTAGTACTGTCCACTGCGAGGTCTGCTTTCGACGATCACGTTCCCACTTTGTTTGAGGGTTCCACTCCAAAGCCTGTTTAGGGAAGTTCAACTTGATACCTCCATGAGTTCTTGAGAAAAAGTGTCTTCACAGATTGACAGATAGACTGACAACGAAGTGATCTATCTTGTAAGGGTTCCTAACCTTAATCCTAAACCAGGGTTTTTTTAATCCTATAACATGAGACAACTAAGATTTAAGATGTCGTAGTATTTTAGATATTCACTATAATATATGTATATATATATATATATATATATATATATAGACATGTATATACATAGGAACGAGAGGCTACTGTTAATTTAATTCAGATGAAAGGGCAAAGCTTAGCGTAGATAACAAACGTATGATTTTTAAGTTAACAATTTGTAATAAGTTAAAGTATGCACTGTTGCTGATTTTTGTGTCTCAAAATATTACCTTTTTACACTAAAGTCCCATTCAAAAAGTTCTCAACAAAAATGTGCGTTCGCGAGCTACGCCGTCGTGTTCGAATGGCACGCTGCTTACCTCGACCCAGATACTGGTGTTCCCTACGAACTACGAGTATCTGTGATCACGTTCAGCGGCCTGTGCGGTGTCATGATGTAAGATGTCACACCAAAGAGCTTGGCTGTTGAGGCCAAGTGGACTTTTTAATCTTATAGCATATATACACGGACACACTCAGACACACAAGTAAATGCTCGAAAGCAAGTCGAAATTTTTTCGAAATCATAATGCATAAATTCAAACGACATTTTGTTTACATGAGAAGTGACGTCACAACAGTTTCTCTCATGAAATCTCTTTAATGAAATATTCTATTCAATTTAAAATAAATAGCAACATATAAATATACAGAGATATTTGATAAAGAGATATTTGAGATTTTTAACAATCAAACGCATATTTCCTACAAGTTGTCCGCCCCTGGTACCCGGGCAAAAAAGGAACATTACTTAATTTTCTTCTTAATCTATTTTTCATATAATAATTATTTACGGTTATTTGTCGGGGTGGGAGGGAAGGGGAGCAGCTGAAGGACGGACACTAATTGTGCAAGTATAGCTTGCATTTGTTTCTTTCATTACGATTAATATTTGCAAAAGGTAGAGACGTTTGAACGTGACTAAATATTAAATTAATGCTCATTAATTTTATTTCTTTTCCGCATATATTCCCTGTCTCATATTCACAACGCACGTGAATGCACTGTATAAAAAGTTCTACTTTGCATGATACAATGAATGAGTCACTTTTTAATATACGCAACCGGGATATAGCATGTTTTCAAGTACATATATCGTAATAACGCAATTAAAATTTTGCACTTCCTTTACACGAAAGTAGGAATTAATTAAATAATTATTTTTGATAATTAAACATCAATGGAACGCTGCCGCTTACGTTTATACCTCTGACATCTAGGGTTGCCACTAATATTTTAATATAGGGTTGCCACCTATTTCGGCAACAGGTCAAGCCTTTAATCACTTCATAGGGATACCTTTGTTAGTTACTTTTCAGTAACAAAGGTTGATGTCCCGGACAACCACAGTAACCAACGAAACGATCGTTCGCCCGTGGGCTCATAACCCCTGGCATGACAACTGGCGGCCGCACAAAGGAATCACATGGCGGCCGCATAAAAGGATCACATGGCGGCCGCACAAAGGGATCACATGGCGGTATATAAGAGAGGTCGCAACACCGCAAATATCAGTTTATCGGTTCGAGTTCAACTTTTAGTTCACTTCGTAATTCGCTACAGTTCTAGTGTAAGTAAGAGTAAACTTTATAGATACTAATTTGTCTTACACCGACGAGGAGTATTCATTGGTAATCGACCCAGCGAGCTCTCTTTAGACTTCATAGTCAACAGTGACATAGATTTGGTGAACGTTGAACCCTCCAATCCAGCAACAGTCAAATTCGGGGCCCTGACTATTGTCTATGGTGTAGTTCAAAAATAAAATACAATTTATTTGAAACTACTGTGGGCGGAAAGGGCCGCGCTGCTTTATAAACATTATTAGCAATTTTTCCCACTTTTGGCGCAAAAATGTTTATGCTATGTTACACATTTCTAGACTTAAGGTATCAGTTTCAATATATATTTTTGATACGTACGTTTTGATACGATATAAACTATTTTTGATACGATATAAATTATTTTTGATACGTACGTTTTGATACGATATAAACTATTTTCGATACGTACGTTTTCATACGATATAAACTATTTTTGATACGATATAAATTATTTTTGATACGTACGTTTTGATACGATATAAACTATTTTTGATACGATATAAATTATTTTTGATACGTACGTTTTGATACGATATAAACTATTTTCGATACGTACGTTTTGATACGATATAAACTATTTTTGATAGGTACGTTTTGATACGATATAAACTATTTTCGATTCGTACGTTTTCATACGATATAAACTATTTTTGATACGGTATAAATTATTTTTGATACGTACGTTTTGATACGATATAAACTATTTTCGATACGTACGTTTTCATACGATATAAACTATTTTTGATACGTACGTTTTGATACGATATAAACTATTTTTGATACGTCAACTATAGTACTTTAAAAGTTCCGGTTTTATTTTATAGCATGCCATTTAAAAATAACATTGCGAATATTACATTTAAAAGAAAGTATTTTGACCACTAAGATCTTCCTAAACCCCTCGCTCCCAGGTAATGTTAAGCTTTTGCAACCTGAATAGTACGTGACCTTACTTATATCATTAGTAAATTTTGTGTATCTTTCTTCTTTAAATCCATTCATCTGTTGAGGAGAACATAGCATACGCGCATACACGTGGTAATCGAAGGCAATAAATATGTAGTTGAGTAATGCTGTATATCCTATCTATCAACTCTATCAACCCTAGTAGTCTTTGGCCATGTCTCGAGGCGAAACAATGACTCCATAGAGCGTTTGGCGATCCAGGGTGGAAGAAAACAGATTGTGTGGCAGATCATCCATGCGATGGGCTGATCAAATAAAGTCAGCAGTTAGGGACCCTCTATATAAATGCTGTAGGATGGCGGCCAATAAGCGAAGATGGCGAGAAATTGTGAGGATGGTCATGTCAAGCACCAAAGATAATGTAGGCTCAACATGACCACGACCGCTCTCTCAAGAGCGACACGACTGACAAGAAGAATGCTATATATATATATATATATATATATATATATATATATATATATATATATATATATATATATATCTTGAAATCAAGAGAAATTGAATGCACCATAGGATTTTAAACGTAAGGGAATAAAAAGGAATATATATTTACAAAATAAGTTTTTTTTGCAATTACAAGATAAGTTAGCTTTCATTAATGATTTCTTACATACAATAAACGAAGCTAAACATCAACACGTGGGTCATAAATCGAACAAGAAAATCAATACACAATTGGAGATTACAGACCCATAATGGAAGTTTCAAGACAAAAGTGAAATAAGAAAGTTTCAAATGCAAATACTATATTTTTTAAACGCTTTTCCTTTCAATTTAATACCCATTATAAGATGATAAAATAAATGTTTTCGAGTTATAACAATATGGTGCCACACATCCATTTGTTAAAAGTTGTCGTAATATTAAGCATGAAGACGAATCCAATGACACCGAATTTGTTGAAATGGGTCTTGAATTTAGGTACTGCAAGATAACGAACTCAGATAATACAAGATATATACAGGAAATAGATCTCGTTACTATGGAAATGCTTATCCGAGTATATCCGTCGCATTCTTAGCTAATTTCCAGCACGATTCATTGTGACCAGGCAATGTGACAAATTATGTTATACAAGCTGTAGTTTTCCTTAAGACAAACTTTCTGACAGCTGATTATTCTCCTCGTTCTGAACGTTAAATGTTTTTGGAGAAAATTAAAAAAAAAATAATTTCTGGGATAATCGCCTCCAAAGTTTAAAATTTTAACAAAATAATTTTTTTTATCGTACATATATCTCAATACATTTATTATGCTAAATCTTACTTAAAATAATCTGTCAGAATCTTATTGATACGCAGAATTTTCTACAACTTTTAACATTAATACAATTTTTTAGAAAGTACAAAATGGGTGTGTGGTACCCTTATTGTTACAACTCGCAAAAATTTCTTTTATCATCTTATAATGTATCAACTCAAAAGGAAAACGTTTAAGAAAATATACAGTATTTGCTTTTGAAACTTTCTTGTTATCGTATTTAACTTTCGTCTTGAAATTTCCATTTTTAGTCTGTAGTCTCCAACTGTATATTGATTTTCTTGTTTGAATCATGATCCACGTATTGATGTTTAGCTTTGTTTATTGTATGTAAGAAATCATTAATGAAAGCTAATATATTTACTAATTATCAAATGCATTGAATTCCATGACGTCGTATCTATAATTTTTATTGCAGGTTTTTTTTTCTTAATACCATTATTGGATTTCTTAAATACATTTATTACATTACATTTATTAAATTATTCAGAAAATAATTTATTACAATATTCTGAACAGAAAGTAAAAAACGTTATTTCAAAAAAATTCCACGAATTTTACTTTGTTTTAGCCGGCCTTGAGAAAATATGTCGTAGAGACCAATTCACCTGTAAAATAAAATATTTATGAAAATGCCGGATAAATATTTGTCTCTATTAATCACTAGTAATTTTCTTTTTTATTTTTTTTTTAAATCTTCATTTCTCCCGCTTTTCGCGCGAAAAAAATACATTGTACATATATAAACTTTCTCTGTTAGAGAAACACTCAGCGGGACGGGAAAAAGTCCTCATTGAAAGTCATAATACCATAATTAATAATATGTAAATATAGATGGATTATTAAATTGATGATTTTCTAATGGAAATAGTGACGAGGCTTCTAAGGTATAAAACTGCAAAATATCGTTAAAATCCGTCCAAAGGTGTTTGAGCCATGAGCACATAGACACAGCTTCGCTACAATTTCATTAAATGAATAGGGGTAAACAAGTATAAGGTATATAAATTAATGAAATTATCATTTTCACATATGTATTGTTACTACAATATATATATATATATATATATATATATATATATATATATATATATATATATATATATATATATATATATATATATATATATATATATATATATATATATATATATATATATATATATATATATATATATATATATATATATATATATATATATATATATATATATATATATATATATATATATATATATATATATATATATATATATATATATATATATATATATATATATATATATATATATATATATATATATATATATATATATATATATATATATATATATATATATATATATATATATATATATATATATATATATATATATATATATATATATATATATATATATATATATATATATATATATATATATATATATATATATATATATATATATATATATATATATATATATATATATATATATATATATATATATATATATATATATATATATAAAATAAACAAAGCAGAAGAAGACCTTTAACCAATTTTAAGAAAAATTTATGGTGCAGTAAAACAAAATAATGTATGAAGAATTGCATATAACCATGAAATTATGTATCTACTCTCTAACTATAACAGTACCAAACTTTCTATAAATTCAACATATTAAATACTTGATAAAAATATTTTTACGATCCATTGTTCTGTTTCTACTAAAGAGAACTTACCCAACGGTGCCTTTTTAAAGATAACTACCATTCTGTGGGCTTGAATTTGTAAGATCTTCGAGGTCCCAGTATATAAATTTTTTAATTTAGTGTAATTAAATTTTCAAAATTAATATATTTTGTGAAACTAAGAAGAAACCTAAACTGACAAGTAACTAGATCGAGCAAGAAGCGTATTTTTCTACGAAATTATTCAGAACTTCCGTAAAATGACTAATATCCTTTCCAGTATCAAGTTTACTGTGTTTCTTCAAATTGCCATATTAGTTTTTTATGGCTCTGTCATCACTAGAAAATCCTACAATATAACGTCACATCCGTCGGCCCATTTGCCCATTAGTCACGATCTCGTAATTTCTTCATTTCACAACAATTTGAGACAAAACTTTATAAAAATCGAAAGTCTTAAAGAAAAACAAATTTTGACGAATATTCCCATTTGAGAAAAATGCCCAAAAAATTATATTTTATCAAATACTAATTATCGTAGATTATTGTCGTTTAATAGAGGATTTATTCAAATACAATCAAAGATACAGTTTTTCATTTCATCGTTTCGCTCATGAGTTCCGATCATTTGGTTTTCTTCTGTAATTTTTAAATCTATGCATTACAATTAAAAAAAACAATCGCGAAAGTTTTACTTGGTAATCACATAAAGTAAAAAGTATTTTGGGATAGTTGGAATAATTATCATTTTTATTCATCTATTTATTGAGTTGCATAATAATATTTTTAGTCTCGAGATTGCGTCTTTTCCAGGAAGGTAGCAGGAAGTTTCAGAATATTTCACTATAAAAAAAACAATCGCGAAAGTTTTACTTGGTAATCACATTAAGTAAAAAGTATTTTGGTATAAATGCGATAATTATCATTTTTATTCATCTATTTATTGAGTTGCCTAATAATATTTTTAGTCTCGAGATTGCGTCTTTTCCAGGAAGGTAGCAGAAAGTTTCAGAATATTTCACTATAAAAAAAAAAACAATCGCGAAAGTTTTACTTGCTAATAATAACACGTAAAGTTACAGAATATTTCACATCGACAACCGGTATAGAATCTTCTGTTTTAACATTTCCACATAGGCCATGAAGGAGGACTGCTACAACTAAGTGCTCTTGCTTGTTTCAACACGCCTTTCGGAGTTCTTAAAGCTAGACCGAGCTGAAGTGAACGGTGATCGATGGTAATCAATTTTCGATTTGAAATTCTATTAAGTTTAATCATTATTTGTTCGGTCTCAACAGCGTCATTTTCTCAGAGGAAATTCCCTAAAATTCGACTTTGATAAAGGTAATGCGAAATTAAATTTAAAATAAATTTTATAATATCATAATTCAATAATTGTTCTTCCATTTGTTATATAATAGAAAATATAATCACTTAGGTATTTTTTTTTAATTATGTACTTAAGTTACATAAGAGATAGTTGACAGTTACATCAGAGAAAGTATGAATTGCATGAACTATAGTTATAGCAAAGACAATAGGAATTGTCAACGACAGTTACAGTAGAGATAGTAGAAATTGCCGGGAGCATCTTCACATATGTCAAGGACAGTGGATAGTTACACGAGAGACCGTAGGAATTGTCAATGATAGGTACATCAGAGACAGTATGAATTGCCAACAAGTATTTAAAGACAATAGGAATTGTCAACGACAGTTACATTAGAGACAGTAGAAATTGCTGAGAGCATCTTTGCGGATGTCAAGGACAGTCGATAGTTACACGAGAGACCGTAGGAATTGTCAATGATAGGTACATCAGAGACAGTATGAATTGCCAACGACAGTTACATTAAAGACAATAGGAATTGTCAACGACAGTTACATTAGAAACAGTAGAAATTTCTGAGAGCATCTTTGCGGATGTCAAGGACAGTCGATAGTTGCACGAGAGATCGTAGGAATTGTCAATGACAGTTAGGTCAGAAACAGTAGAAATTGAAGAGGACGCCCTTATGAATTTGTCAACTAAGGCGGACTTTGCACAGCTCCGCCGCTGATATGCATCCAGATGTCCGCTCCGATGCTGCTCTACTGACTTGACAGACAGAAGAATAACTGAAGATTTCACGCAGATACTCCAAGTCTTCATCTTAGAAATATTTTCTGAATACTCTGAGCAGAAAAAATGTTTATCGAAACTTATTAGCACAATACACGGAAGTTCCGATAGAGCACAATATAATGCCATAAGTAAAACTGGATTGGCCAGACTTGGAAGGGAATTAAAACATGATATTCTACGCGTGAACACCGGAAACACTGGACTGTTCTGGCGGAATTGGAGAGTATCAGCAAGGCTTGGGAATAAGGTGAAACATGAGACCTGGTGAATATCCTGTGCCAACTAGGCTATATGTTGTGTTTTTTATAATTTTGTACGATTAAATGAACTACATGATGTAGAATTATTACTACTTTCTTTAAGTTCTTTACCACGACCTAGGTTTCGTTACAACATCTTCAGGTGGGCTATTAGCAAAGATAACCCACCTGTTGATGTTGTAATACAACGAAACCTAGGTCGTGGTAAAGAACTTAGAGAAAGTAGAAATAATACTACATCACGTAGTTTCATTTAATTGTGAATAATTAATTTTTACAAAATTAACACAAAATATATTCAATTTTGTACGATTTTGCACATTTTCCCAATTATCTTTTAAAATCTTTCAATTGTAACCTGTATTGTCTCTCATGTTATCTGAAATTAGTACAGCTTGTATTAAGAATATTAAGGCATATCAAATGATATTTTATTTGTGAAAATCGATTATACAATTAAAGGTACATTATAGAATATATAAAATTTTTATATTTTAATCTAATTACGAAGATTTTTTTGCAAGCGGCATTACAAGCTTTTGACCAGTTTATCAAATAATAAATTTTCATCGATTGTATACCCATGAATTACATGTATTACATTAGTATGGCAGCGAATATTAAAAAAATATTTCAATATAATTAAAAAATTAATATAATTACAATAATAATTTAATTTTGAATAAAAATTAATGCTTTCGATATTAACGCTATTTATTACGGTTTTTTTTGCATTGCTGTACCGATACAAAGCGCAAAATCCTGTCATTATATTGAAATTAGTTTTACCAACAAATAGTCTTTTATGTACCTTTTTTACTAAGTATAGAAAGAACATGTATGCAAGTCTTTCAAAGAAATCTCCAGCACGAGCAATCTACGTTAAATGTAACGTAAATTACTAACGTAGAGGCGACATCATCGTAAGAGCGAAACGACAACATCGACGTATCTCTGTTTGAACATAAAGAAGCGTTAAGCTATTTGAAAAACAATTAGTGTGATATGACGTGGAATGCCTGAGCTGCTATGTGAGATAGTGATGTTTTTTTTATGACCGATGGTCACGAAAGACCCAGCTTATGTGTTCCAATGAGTTTAATTGTTTTGTTATGTAGTATATGGTGAACGCTCTTCGATAAGGGTAGACTCTACTCTAATTTAAAATAACTAGACGTATATAATATACGCAATGCGGCTCCCCACAAGCGATATTTTTATTAATGTACTATAATAATGTAATGTTCTTTATATCTTTGAATAAAGTTCAGGTTCAGGTTTGCGTACTTCCTGAGAATAACATTTCAAATTTATTTTTAAATATTGCCTTTATTAAGGTGAAACTTTGCGCGTGATGAGAGTGAAATGTCAAGGTCGCAATATGTTTCATGCAACGTTTTCCAATTTTTAGTTGTAATGCCTGAATGTCACTAGTCTATCGCAAGAAGGATGGAAAATAGGTACTCAGCTAACAACAAAGAGAGATAGATAAACACGATAGAAAAGACGTGAAATGTACGCATGAGCGAAAACAAAAAAAATGGCGCTCACTACTGCTATCAGCTGTTTTGTACGTTATGTGTGTCAAAAGAAAACTGTCAAACATTTTGTCGATTTAATTATCTATTTATGATTGATTTTTACTAATTTTGCGTGTACTTCGTACATTATAGTACTAACAACATATGTACTTAATTTATTTATAACTCCGCAATGAACCCGCACATATAGTCGAAAATATACGCGCATATGCTATATATATATATATATATATATATATATATATATATATATATATATATATATATATATATATATATATATCTACGCCCAGGTATCGTATATATATATATATATATATATATATATATATATATATACATACATACATACGTATTGTTTTATTATAACTGGGTTTCCGTGCCCCAAAAAAAACTTAACCATTATGTGATCACTCGCGTGTTCGTCCGTCTGTTCGGAATATCAACTGAAAGTGCAACTAACGAGGATTCCAAATACGTTATCTACGACTAGGTATCGTACTGTAAGGGGTGGACCAATGAAATGTGGCTGATAGAGAGGGTTATTACACATACGAAACAATAAATTTTATCCTAGGCCTAATAGTTTTAGAGACATGATTTTTTTTAAAAATTTTGTTACTGCTCATGAAAAAAACTTTTCTTTATTAGGTATTATTACTATTTCTACTTTTTTCGTCCAAGATCTTTAAGGGAACATTCGTCTTCCCAATTAAAATGTTATTCATTCGTTATTATTGGAAACATAAAAATTAAACGCTGAAACATGTGCATTTTTTAATTACAAAACACGAAAGTGATTTTTTAACAAGGCTAGTGTAAAAAATCTTTATCGATAGTAATATCGATCAACAGCTTGGAGCCACCAACTGTAAGATTACGACTAACCACGTGACAAGTTTCATGCAAATCATCACGAATAGCTTAAACCTGCTCAGTCATAAACAAAGTTACGAATCAGCGAGACCTCGCTTCAAGCCACGCCTACTGGTTACCTCGTGGCGACCTAGAGGGAATCTAACGCCGAAAGTCGTGATATTGCATATTTGTATGTAATTATAGTTATGTAGATATTTCTATGATATATTGGGCATGTAATTACATATATATTGACTTGGTCTACCGATAAGTCTTAACGAATCGTGAAGTTTTATTTCGTGCTGTGCGCAAAAACACTTGCTAACAGCAATAGTTCCTGGTATTTAGCATAGTGATTTATTTAACGATGTGTAGTAGCTCTGCTACCGTATGTACGATATTTACGAACATACGCTAGGTTATGAAAATTTAAATAAAATTTCTGAAAAACCCGTTCGTTTGGCGAGAAATGCGTTTTGTCATTGGTTACTCAAGTTTCTATCATTCTAACAGATTCGAAATAAGGAACATTTTCAATATATCCTATTTAACCGAATAATATAAGTTAAGCACAACTAAGACTTATTGTTAACAGCAATAATTCCTGGTATTAAGCTACTTAAGTTTCTATCATTCTAACAGATTCGAAAATAAGGAACATTTTCAATATATCCTATTTAACCGAATAAAGTCCATTCGGTTAAGAATATTCGGTGTAAAGTTCAGCACAACTAAGACTTATTGCTAACAGCAATACTTCCTGGTATTAAGCATAGTGAGTTATTTAACGATGTGTAGCTTTGCTACCGTATGTACGATATTTACGAATATATACTAGATTATGAAAATATAAAGGAAATTTCTGAAAAACCCATTCGTTTGTCGAGTTACTTATGTTTCTATCATTCTAACAGATTCGAAAATAAGGAACATTTTCAATATATTCTATTTAAGCGAATAAGGTCCATTCGATTAAGAATATTTTGTGCATATACTAGATTATGAAAATTAATTTTCTGAAAAACCCATTCGTTTGTCGAGAAATGAGTTTTGCCAATGGATACTAAGTTTCTATCATTCTACAGATTCCAAAATAAGGAACATTGTCAATATATCCTATTTAAGCGAATACGGTCCATTCGGTTAAGAATATTCGGTGTAAAATTAAGCACAACTAAGACTTATTGCTAACAGCAATAGTTCCTGGTATTAAGCATAATGATTTATTTAACGATGTGTAGTTCTGCTACCGTATGTACGATATTTACGAATGATATTTCTGAAAAACCCGTTCGTTTGTCGAGAAATGAGTTTCGTCAAGTTTCTACCATTCTAACTGATTCCAAAATAAGGGACATTTTCAATATATCGTTTTTAACCGAATAAGGTTAAAAATAATCGGTATAGGAGTTAAGCACAACTAAGACTTATTGAGGAACTCGTCACTAAACCGTCGAGTCGTCTAGTGCTCATACTTGTCACTAAATCGAATCGTCTAGTGCTCAAACTTGTCTGTGAGTCGTCTAGTGCTCAAACTTGTCGCTAAACTAGGATATTTTAGGTTTTGAGAATAAGGTACATTCGGTTAAAAACAATCGGTGTAGAAGTTAAGCACAACTAAAACTTATTAACGAACTCGTCACTAAACCGTCGAGTCGTCTAGTGCTCAAACTTGTCACTAAGTCGAATCGTCTAGTGCTCAAACTTGTCTGTGAATCGTCTAGTAGTCAAACTTGTCACTAAACTAGGAAATTTTAGGTTTTGAGGATATTTTAGACAAGATCCTAGATCTTGGGAAAAAAAGATTTGCATTAAGTAACTTAATCATCAAATATGATTCTTCAGTACACGTGACACGAAAGTGTGAATATTTTGCAGAGAAGATCAATCTGCCTCACAATATTTTATGAGAGGATTACATCCAACGATTCAACCGTTGGTGACTGTACCTTCCAATCTTTTTATATTAATATTTCTTCCAGGTTAAAACGTAGATTTCCAAAGGAACCGCCTTTTACCATTAAGTAGCTACCTGTTCCTACTTCCTTCAAGCAAGTTATCTCGACTTCGACTCTTACGCCGTCCAACGTAACAGGTATGTATGCCATTACGCTGTTACGTTACTCGCGTCTCCCCTTCACTCCTTATCTGTTACGGTTTGCGTTCCCCGTGGCGACCGTCGTCGCTTATCTCAAGCGTCCGAGTGGACCAGACGATAGAGGCGCTTATTAATTGGATACTTGTGTCATGGTGGGTTGTTGCGTTGCGACCAAGTTTTAGAACGGTGAAGTTAGGAGATAAAATAAATTATTTTAGAAATGTCCGAACACGTTTGAATAGTAAACTTATATATATATATATATATATATATATATATATATATATATATATATATATATATATATATATAATCACTAGACTTGCGTATCGAATTTCCTGTAACTATGTTATTATATATATATAAGCACAAAACACCAAAAATCACTAAAAAAGACTAATATCATTGTTGTTAACTATTGAATATATTTGGCGTTAATTTTGTAGAAATTCATTATCCACAATTAAATGAAACTACGTGATGTAGTATTATTTCTGCTTTCTTTAAGTTCTTTACCACGACGACCTAGGTTTCGTTGCATTACATTTTCAGGTGGGTGATTAGCAAGAATCTTTGCTAATAGCCCACCTGAGGATGTTGTAATACAACGAAACCTAGGTCGTGGTAAAGAACTTAAAGTAAAAATAATACTATATCACGTAGTTTCATTTAATTGTAATATCATTGTATTAGAAATTATTTTTAATTGTTTCGGTCATTAAAAACACCTTTAAATGCCATCTTGTCTATGTGGTGTCGATATCCGTTTTTCAGGGTTAAAGACGCGTTACAATTTTTTTTACATGAAAATAGTTAGAAACAATGCAAATTATGGAAGCTAAAGAAAAAGGGTGCGTGTATTTATGTACGCGCGTGAGAAGTTATACTTCTTTGGCATCATTAAATAATACATACGGATAGATAACCTCAATTATATTGGAGCACTTGAAAAAGTCTATAAACACAATTTTTTCACTAATATTTATGAATAGTAAATATATTAATCAAAATATTGAATTTAAATCACTACTGAATATAATTTATCAGCACATATATAAATCGCACTTATATGAAACTAAAACACGTGTGTGAATGTAGACACTAGAAACATGTGGATAAATACTATGAATATGAAAACAGTGAACAGAGGCGACGATGGTGCCAATAGCTTTTGTTTCGAGACTGCAACCGATGCAACTTCATACTGTAACTTTTGTGTGACGAATCTTAAAATTTCACTCTGATAATTTTTTCATAACGCGCCTAAAGAAGTATAACTTCAAAAAAAGAATTGTACTCAATTGTACAGGTTTCTTTCAATTACCATCAGTATTGGTAGATATTTAATATCGAAAATGTTTTTTTTGTCATTGTCTTTATTTACAGAATTGAACATTTTGATTTTTTGTATTATTATTATTATTTTATAGTAATGTAAAATTATTTGTTGACATTTAATGTTTAAAATTATTTTATTATTAATCATTATTTGTCCTGTTTGACTACAATTTACATTTATATTGTATTGATACTTATTTTTAGTATTAATTAAATTATTGTTAAAAATGTGTTATATATAATTTTTGTTTTAATTCATCTGGCTTGTTCCTGACTCATGTGTCAGTGGTGTAAATAGTTATTCATGATATTGTTTTTTATTTGTTTTTTTTAACTTTGGATTTATTTTATTTTTGGATATATTACGTACAAATTTACGTGACTGAGTGTGCTTTATATACCAATGTCAAATAAAATTATAACTTTGACTACTTAGTAGCACATCCATAAATATTTGTTGCACTAAACGTGGTACGTTAGTATTGCGCAGCAAATGAATGAATGAATACGTTAGTATTGCGCAGCAAATGAATTAATGATTGATATTAACGAATACGTGATATTCTAACGTACTCACTCTAAGTTTCAAATCCTTCTGTCATAGTCAAATAATACGTTTTTCTTTTTTTTCTTTTTTCCCGTATTACTTTATAGTCCAGTCAGTAGAGTTTTTATTACCAGAAAAAAAAACGATCTGCCGACTGCATTGGATTTTAACTTATAGCAAAAACAAAATTTGTGCAGCACGATTTTTTTAAAAACATTGAATTTAAAAAATGCTTTAAACAAAAATAAAAAATCATTGTTTTTTCTACCGAAAAGGTCGTTTGTATTTTCTTTATAGGACCGGCTGATCCGTGAGGTGAGACTTTTTACTTGATCCTTTAAAACATCAGGATCAGTTGATGCCAAGGGTTTGCCACTTGGGCAGGTAGGATGAGTAACCCAATGCCGTGAATAGGCAAATTTTTAAATCTTCCAATGAATTAATTTTAACTCTAAAGACCTTTTAATATGTTAAAGTGAAGCGTAAGTAGGTAAAGTTGGCGTCGATCATAGATCTTTAACCATTTAAGACATTACCTATGTTCGGAAATATTATCATCCGACTACGGCAGGGGATGGGTTATGAATTTCACAGACTACGTATGTATGTATGTATGTGAGTAAGTTTGTTCCCCCGTTTCAACTAAAGTGATTTCAACAAATGACATATCCTTATAATTTGTCATGATCCAGAGAGGATCATAGGGTATATAACGGTCATGAATTTCATAGACTATGTATGTATGTATGTGACTTATGTATATGACTTTATGTATGTTGCTCTTAAACCACTAAAGCATTTTCAATAAATAACATGTCCTTAAATGTGTCATAATCCAGAGAGTATCCTAGGGTATAAAACTGTTATGATTTTCACAGGCTATGTATGTATGTACGCATGTATGTGAGTAAGTTTGTTTCATCATACAGACTAAACTACTAAAGTGATTTCAACAACATTTGTCATAGTCCAGATAGTATCCTAGGGTATATAACGGTTATGAATTTCATAGGCTATGTATGTATGTGAGTAAGTTTGTTTCATCATACAGACTAAACTACTAAAGTGATTTCAACAACATTTGTCATAGTCCAGATAGTATCCTAGGGTATATAACGGTTATGAATTTCATAGGCTATGTATGTATGTGTGTATATATGTGAGTAAGTTTGTTCCCTCGTACCTAATAACTATTAATATGGTTTCAACAAATGAGGTGCCTTGAGATTCATCTTGATCGATCGAAGATTATCTTAGGATATATAATATTATGAATTTCACAGGCTATGTATGTATGTATGTATATATGTGAGTAAGTTTGTTTCCTCGTACGGAATAACTATTAATATGGTTTCAACAAATGAGGTGCCTTGAGATTCGTCTTGATCGATCGAAGATTATCTTAGGATATATAATATTATGAATTTCACAGGCTATGTATGTATGTGTGTATATATGTGAGTAAGTTTGTTTCCTCGTACAGAATAACTATTAATATGGTGTCAACAAATGAGGTACCTTGAGATTCGTCTTGATCGATCGAAGATTATCTTAGGATATATAATATTATGAATTTCACAGGCTATGTATGTATGTGTGTATATATGTGAGTAAGTTTGTTTCCTCGTACGGAATAACTATTAATATGGTTTCAACAAATGAGGTGCCTTGAGATTCGTCTTGATCGATCGAAGATTATCTTAGGATATATAATATTATGAATTTCACAGGCTATGTATGTATGTGTGTATATATGTGAGTAAGTTTGTTTCCTCGTACAGAATAACTATTAATATGGTGTCAACAAATGAGGTACCTTGAGATTCGTCTTGATCGATCGAAGATTATCTTAGGATATATAATATTATGAATTTCACAGGCTATGTATGTATGTATATATGAGTGCATATATGTGAGTAAGTTTGTTTCCTTGTACAGAATAACTATTAATATGGTTTAAAAAAATAAGGTGTCTTGAGATTCGTCTAGATCGACAGATTACCTTAGGATATATAATATTATGAATTTCACAGACTTTGTATGTTTGTGTGTATGTATGTGAGTGATTAAACTACTAAATTGATTTTGACAAATAAGGTAGATTCGCTTTGATCCAGAGAGTGTCCTAGTATATATAACGTTACGAATTTCACAAGCTATGTATGTATATATGTATGTGACTAAGTTTGTTCCCTCGTACAGAATAAACTATTAAAGTAATTTCAATAAATGAAATCTCTTTAAATTCGTCACTTTTTGCGACTGTCCTAAGGTATACAACGTTATGAATTTCACAGACTATGTATATATATATATATATATATATATATATATATATATATATATATATATATATATGTATTTCGTGCTTTCCAATTTTTTTTTTTACTTCTTAAGGTTTTAATTTTTACTTCTGTTTGAGACAGATATTACTTATTTCAAACACAAAAACAACAATAAAATCGGCCACACAAGCTGGATCTATTAATGACGCATACGACGAGTCACACTCGACACACACACACACACACATCGTTGTCTTGCTACGTGAATTAATTACGTTCTTATCGGATTAACCAAACATTCAAATGTGCAACTCACTTCTAAACGACTTTATGGAAATTGGACGTGTTAAATAAAGTTGGATTGAGCAAAATCAGTTATGTTAAGTCTTTGTGCAATGAAATCTGGAATGAAACGCTCTTGAAAATAGTCTGCAATGTATGAAACATGCAGGAAGTCAGGATATTACCTGAAATAAGTAGCGGTTGAAAAAGTAATATAATTAAGCTAATTATATTACTTTTTCAACCTCTACTTATTTCAGGAAATAAAAACTAATGATTTGGGCACTCGGCGATCAACATGTTTCAGTTGACTTTTTTTATTGCGAAAACATTTATCGATACCATGACGTTGATAAATTAATAAATATATAAAATAAATTCAACAGAATGACAAAAAGTAAATACAATAAGACGTGAATACATGCTTATTCACTAGAAATATATTTAGGTACGTTTGTGAGGTGATAATTTACAAGATCATAATATGACATTTTCCCTATATACATTTTTCAAGTTGAAATTGATGTACGATTAACAGTTTGTGCTAGGAGCTCTCGTTTATTTATTTAAAACAAAGAATATAAACTAACATAACTAATCTGAAAGAGTTAAGCATAAAAATACAATTCCAAATGTGTTTTTTAATAATATCGGTATTAGTAGCACATCCATAGATAATTACTAGTCGCACTAAGTGGTTTAAGTTAATATTCCGTACTAAATGAAGTTTACACATTAAAATTGTGCCCATATGAGATAGTAATAACTAACATAATTAATCTGAAAGTGTTAAGCATAAAAAAACAGTAAATTCCAAACGTTTTTTTAAATACTATCGGTATGTAGTAGCACATCCATAATTGCTAGTCGCACTAAGTGGTTTAAGTTAATATTCCGTATCAAATGAAGTTTACACATTAAAATTGTGCCCATATGAGATAGTAATAACTAACATAATTAATATGTAAGTGTTAAGCATAAAAAACAGTAAATTCCAAAGGTTTTTTTTTCTAATACTGTCGCTATGTAGTAGCATATCAATAATTGCGCTGAACGGTTTAAGTTAATATTCTGTACCAAATGAAGTTTACACATTAAAATTGGGCCCATATGATATAGTAATAACTAACATAATTAATATGTAAGTGTTAAGCATAAAAAAACAGTAAATTCCAAACGTTTTTTTAAATACTATCGGTATGTAGTAGCACATCCATAATTGCTAGTCGCACTAAGTGGTTTAAGTTAATATTCCGTACTAAATGAAGTTTACACATTAAAATTGTGCCCATATGAGATAGTAATAACTAACATAATTAATCTGAAAGTGTTAAGCATAAAAAAACAGTAAATTCCAAACGTTTTTTTAAATACTATCGGTATGTAGTAGCACATCCATAATTGCTAGTCGCACTAAGTGGTTTAAGTTAATATTCCGTATCAAATGAAGTTTACACATTAAAATTGTGCCCATATGAGATAGTAATAACTAACATAATTAATATGTAAGTGTTAAGCATAAAAAACAGTAAATTCCAAAGGTTTTTTTTTCTAATACTGTCGCTATGTAGTAGCATATCAATAATTGCGCTGAACGGTTTAAGTTAATATTCTGTACCAAATGAAGTTTACACATTAAAATTGGGCCCATATGATATAGTAATAACTAACATAATTAATATGTAAGTGTTAAGCATAAAAAAACAGTAAATTCCAAACGTTTTTTTAAATACTATCGGTATGTAGTAGCACATCCATAATTGCTAGTCGCACTAAGTGGTTTAAGTTAATATTCCGTACCAAATGAAGTTTACACATTAAAATTGTGCCCATATGAGGTAGTAATAACTAACATAATATGTAAGTGTTAAGCATAAAAAAACAGTAAATTCAAAACGTTTTTTTAAATACTATCGATATGTAGCAGCACATCCATAATTACTAGTCGCACTAAGTGGTTTAAGCTAATATTTCGTACCAAATGAAGTTTACACATTAAAATTGTGCCCATATGAGATAGTAATAACTAACATAATTCAACTGAAAGTGTTAAGCATAAAAAAACAGTAAATTCCAAAGGTTTTTTTTACTAATACTATCGGTATGTAGTAGCATATCAATAATTGCGCTGAACGGTTTAAGTTAATATTCTGTACCAAATGAAGTTTACACATTAAAATTATGTCCATATGAGATAGTAATAACTAACTACATACCTATTGTAGGCTTCGAATCCTACAGTAGTATCCAAAAATTATTTTTTATTTGTTTCTCTTTTTATTTTATAGACCAATTTGCAAAAAAAAGCTATCTACCGAATGGCGGAACTACTTTTTAATTTAAAAAAAATCACTTTGCTCTAGAAAATTATTCTAAAAATATTGATTTCATAAATAAAATGTTTCATTTAAAAACTGACAGACAATTCTCTTTAGCGTACCAAACTTTTTCTCTTTCATTGATCACAGCTGATCCCATTCGCAGCTTCGCAGTGTTGACAAGATTCTGAGTAACGTCATATACAGTAAAATTCCTAAATCCAAGACAAATCTAACGATAGATATGGAAATCACCAAAGACGTTCAGACTATCGGAGGAATGCAGTCCTAGACATAGGTACATACATACGTTCGAAAAGCATTGCTCTCGGTTAGCGCAGTCGGGTAAAAACGGTCAAAACTATGAAAACAATTCGTCGATTTTGTATCACGATAACGTACACATTCAAATTTCATTATAGACGTGGAAGTGTCAATTAGTATTTTTTTTAAATTAATACCGTATCAAACTAAGACGCCTCCATAAGATGCTAATATCTCACTAAGTAGACCGGTACGTCGTTATCTCCTAATATCTAGGGATTAGTCGCCTCCATAGTGTTGAGGAGTATTCATAGCATAAACAGTCGTGATGCAAACAAATAAATCCCTCCGTAATACTAAGCGACGACTCCGGACTTAATATGTCATACTTCTTGGTAAGAAATAAAATATGACATTAGATTTAGAACGCGGCTACGTCCGCGTGGAGTTTAAGCCGATTCCCTCTCCTCTCTCTTCGTCTAACGCACAGAAATACAGACATTTTCTTCAGACAGAAATTCCGACCCGGCCGTAATACATAGGTACAGTGTAAATATACACAAGGATAAATGATTATCTTTATAAAACCAAACTCTAAATGTTAAGTATGCAGTGTCAAAGGAACTTTTGTATCTAAATTGTTTTTCTTACTCGGCCATAAAACATACGTACAGAGTAAATATACGCGAGGATAAATTATTATCTTTATAAAAGCTAAACTATAAATGTTAAATATCTAGAGTTAAAGGAACTTTTGTAGCTAAACAGATTTGCTTACTCGGCCATAAAACGCAGATAAAAAGTAAATACACCCAAGGATAAATTATCATCTTTATAAAAGCCAAATTCAAAATTTTAAGTATATAGTGTCAAAGGAACGTTTGTAGCTAAATATATTTACTTACCCGGCCATAATACGTGGATACAGAGTAAATATGCGCAATGATAAATTCTAAACGTAAAGTATATAGTACCAAGGAATTTTGTAGTAAAATAGATTTACTTACTCGGTCACAATACGTAGCTACAGAGTATATATACTCAAGCATAAATTATTGTTGTCATAAAAGCCAAACTATAAATGTTAAATATCTAGAGTTGAACGAACTGTTCTAGCTAAACAGATTTGCTTACCCGGACATAAAACGTACATACAGAGTAAATATACGCAAGGATAAAGTATTATCTTTATAAAAGCCAAACTCTAAATATTAAGTATATAGGGCCAAGAAACTTTTGTAGTAAAATAGATTTACTTACCTGGCCATAATACATAGGTACAGAGTAAATATATTCAAGGATATATTATTACCTTCGTAAAAGCCAAAGTTAAAGGAACCTTTGGTAGTTAAACGGATTTGCTTACCCGGCCATAAAACGTACATACAGTGTAAATATACGCAAGGATAAAGTATTATCTTTATAAAAGCCAAACTCTAAATATTAAGTATATAGGGCCAAGAAACTTTTGTAGTAAAATAGATTTACTTACCTGGCCATAATACATAGGTACAGAGTTAATATATTCAAGGATATATTATTACCTTCGTAAAAGCCAAACTATAAATGTTAAATATCTAGAGTTAAAGGATTTTTTGTAGTTAAACAGATTTACTTACCCGGCCATAATACGTGGGTACTGAGTAAATATACGTAATGATAAATTATTTTCTTTACAAAAGCCAAGCTCTAAATGTAAAGTATACAATTCCAACGAACTTTTGTAGCAAAATAGATTTATTTACCCGGTCATAATACGTAGGTATAGAGTAAATATACTCAAGGACAAATTATTGTCTTCATAAGAGCCAAACTATGAATGTTAAATATCTAGTGTTAAAGGAACTTTTGTAGTTAAACATATTTACTTACCCGGCCATAATACGTGGGTACAGAGTAAATATACGTAATGATAACATATTTTCTTTATAAAAGCCAAACTCTAAATGAAAAGTATACAGTGCCAAGGAACTTTTGTAGCAAAATAGATTTATTTACCCGATCATAATACGTAGGTATAGAGTAAATATACTCAAGGATAAAGTATTATCTTCACAAGAGCCAAACTACAAACGTTAAATATATAGTGTTAAAGGAACTTTTATTGCTAAACAGATTTACTTACCCGGCCATAAAACGCAGATAAAAATTAAATACACGCATGGATGAATTATTATCTTTATAAAAGGCGAACTATAAATGTTGAGTATCTAGTATCAAAGGAACTTTTGTAGCTAAACATATTTACTTACCGGTAATAACACGTATATACAGAGTAAATACACGCAAGGGTAAATTATTATCTTTATAAAACGCAAACTATAAATGTTGAGTATCTAGTATCAAAGGAACTTTTGTAGCTAAACATATTTACTTACCGGTAATAACACGTATATACAGAGTAAATACACGCAAGGGTAAATTATTATCTTTATAAAACGCAAACTATAAATGTTGAGTATCTAGTATCAAAGGAACTTTTGTAGCTAAACATATTTACTTACCGGTAATAACACGTATATACAGAGTAAATACACGCAAGGGTAAATTATTATCTTTATAAAACGCAAACTATAAATGTTGAGTATCTAGTGTCAAAGGAACTTTTGTAGCTAAACATATTTACTTACCGGTAATAACACGTATATACAGAGTAAATACACGCAAGGGTAAATTATTATCTTTATAAAATGCAAACTTAATATTAAGTATCTAGTGTCAAAAAAACTTTTGTAGCAAAATAGATTTACTTATCCGGCCATAGTGCATAGATATAGTGCAAATACACGCAAGGATGAATTATTATCTTTATAAAAGGCAAACTATAAATGTTAAGTATCTAGTGTCCAAGGAACTTTTGTAGCTAAACATATTTACTTACCGGTAATAATACGTATATACAGAGTAAATACACGCAAGGGTAAATTATTATCTTTATAAAATGCAAACTTAATATTAAGTATCTAGTGTCAAAAAAACTTTTGTAGCAAAATAGATTTACTTATCCGGCCATAGTGCATAGATATAGTGCAAATACACGCAAGGATGAATTATTATCTTTATAAAAGGCAAACTATAAATGTTAAGTATCTAGTGTCAAAGGAACTTTTGTAGCTAAACATATTTACTTACCGGTAATAATACGTATATACAGAGTAAATACACGCAAGGGTAAATTATTATCTTTATAAAATGCAAACTTAATATTAAGTATCTAGTGTCAAAAAAACTTTTGTAGCAAAATAGATTTACTTATCCGGCCATAGTGCATAGATATAGTGCAAATACACGCAAGGATGAATTATTATCTTTATAAAAGGCAAACTATAAATGTTAAGTATCTAGTGTCAAAGGAACTTTTGTAGCTAAACATATTTACTTACCGGTAATAATACGTATATACAGAGTAAATACACGCAAGGGTAAATTATTATCTTTATAAAATGCAAACTTAATATTAAGTATCTAGTGTCAAAAAAACTTTTGTAGCAAAATAGATTTACTTATCCGGCCATAGTGCATAGATATAGTGCAAATACACGCAAGGATGAATTATTATCTTTATAACAGGCAAACTATAAATGTTAAGTATCTAGTGTCAAAGGAACTTTTGTAGCTAAACATATTTACTTACCGGTAATAATACGTATATACAGAGTAAATACACGCAAGGGTAAATTATTATCTTTATAAAATGCAAACTTAATATTAAGTATCTAGTGTCAAAAAAACTTTTGTAGCAAAATAGATTTAATTAACCGGCCATAGTGCATAGATATAGTGCAAATACACGCAAGGATGAATTATTATCTTTATAAAAGGCAAACTATAAATGTTAAGTATCTAGTGTCAAAGGAACTTTTGTAGCTAAACATATTTACTTACCGGTAATAATACGTATATACAGAGTAAATACACGCAAGGGTAAATTATTAACTTTATAAAATGCAAACTTAATATTAAGTATCTAGTGTCAAAAAAACTTTTGTAGCAAAATAGATTTAATTAACCGGCCATAGTGCATAGATATAGTGCAAATACACGCAAGGATGAATTATTATCTTTATAAAAGGCAAACTATAAATGTTAAGTATCTAGTGTCAAAGGAACTTTTGTAGCTAAACATATTTACTTACCGGTAATAATACGTATATACAGAGTAAATACACGCAAGGGTAAATTATTATCTTTATAAAATGCAAACTTAATATTAAGTATCTAGTGTCAAAAAAACTTTTGTAGCAAAATAGATTTACTTATCCGGCCATAGTGCATAGATATAGTGCAAATACACGCAAGGATGAATTATTATCTTTATAAAAGGCAAACTATAAATGTTAAGTATCTAGTGTCAAAGGAACTTTTGTAGCTAAACATATTTACTTACCGGTAATAATACGTATATACAGAGTAAATACACGCAAGGGTAAATTATTATCTTTATAAAATGCAAACTTAATATTAAGTATCTAGTGTCAAAAAAACTTTTGTAGCAAAATAGATTTAATTAACCGGCCATAGTGCATAGATATAGTGCAAATACACGCAAGGATGAATTATTATCTTTATAAAAGGCAAACTATAAATGTTAAGTATCTAGTTTCAAAGGAACTTTTGTAGCTAAACATATTTACTTACCGGTAATAATACGTATATACAGAGTAAATACACGCAAGGGTAAATTATTATCTTTATAAAATGCAAACTTAATATTAAGTATCTAGTGTCAAAAAAACTTTTGTAGCAAAATAGATTTACTTATCCGGCCATAGTGCATAGATATAGTGCAAATACACGCAAGGATGAATTATTATCTTTATAAAAGGCAAACTATAAATGTTAAGTATCTAGTGTCAAAGGAACTTTTGTAGCTAAACATATTTACTTACCGGTAATAATACGTATATACAGAGTAAATACACGCAAGGGTAAATTATTATCTTTATAAAATGCAAACTTAATATTAAGTATCTAGTGTCAAAAAAACTTTTGTAGCAAAATAGATTTACTTATCCGGCCATAGTGCATAGATATAGTGCAAATACACGCAAGGATGAATTATTATCTTTATAAAAGGCAAACTATAAATGTTAAGTATCTAGTGTCAAAGGAACTTTTGTAGCTAAACATATTTACTTACCGGTAATAATACGTATATACAGAGTAAATACACGCAAGGGTAAATTATTATCTTTATAAAATGCAAACTTAATATTAAGTATCTAGTGTCAAAAAAACTTTTGTAGCAAAATAGATTTAATTAACCGGCCATAGTGCATAGATATAGTGCAAATACACGCAAGGATGAATTATTATCTTTATAAAAGGCAAACTATAAATGTTAAGTATCTAGTTTCAAAGGAACTTTTGTAGCTAAACATATTTACTTACCGGTAATAATACGTATATACAGAGTAAATACACGCAAGGGTAAATTATTATCTTTATAAAATGCAAACTTAATATTAAGTATCTAGTGTCAAAAAAACTTTTGTAGCAAAATAGATTTACTTATCCGGCCATAGTGCATAGATATAGTGCAAATACACGCAAGGATGAATTATTATCTTTATAAAAGGCAAACTATAAATGTTAAGTATCTAGTTTCAAAGGAACTTTTGTAGCTAAACATATTTACTTACCGGTAATAATACGTATATACAGAGTAAATACACGCAAGGGTAAATTATTATCTTTATAAAATGCAAACTTAATATTAAGTATCTAGTGTCAAAAAAACTTTTGTAGCAAAATAGATTTACTTATCCGGCCATAGTGCATAGATATAGTGCAAATACACGCAAGGATGAATTATTATCTTTATAAAAGGCAAACTATAAATGTTAAGTATCTAGTGTCAAAGGAACTTTTGTAGCTAAACATATTTACTTACCGGTAATAATACGTATATACAGAGTAAATACACGCAAGGGTAAATTATTATCTTTATAAAATGCAAACTTAATATTAAGTATCTAGTGTCAAAAAAACTTTTGTAGCAAAATAGATTTACTTATCCGGCCATAGTGCATAGATATAGTGCAAATACACGCAAGGATGAATTATTATCTTTATAAAAGGCAAACTATAAATGTTAAGTATCTAGTGTCAAAGGAACTTTTGTAGCTAAACATATTTACTTACCGGTAATAATACGTATATACAGAGTAAATACACGCAAGGGTAAATTATTATCTTTATAAAATGCAAACTTAATATTAAGTATCTAGTGTCAAAAAAACTTTTGTAGCAAAATAGATTTAATTAACCGGCCATAGTGCATAGATATAGTGCAAATACACGCAAGGATGAATTATTATCTTTATAAAAGGCAAACTATAAATGTTAAGTATCTAGTTTCAAAGGAACTTTTGTAGCTAAACATATTTACTTACCGGTAATAATACGTATATACAGAGTAAATACACGCAAGGGTAAATTATTATCTTTATAAAATGCAAACTTAATATTAAGTATCTAGTGTCAAAAAAACTTTTGTAGCAAAATAGATTTACTTATCCGGCCATAGTGCATAGATATAGTGCAAATACACGCAAGGATGAATTATTATCTTTATAAAAGGCAAACTATAAATGTTAAGTATCTAGTGTCAAAGGAACTTTTGTAGCTAAACATATTTACTTACCGGTAATAATACGTATATACAGAGTAAATACACGCAAGGGTAAATTATTATCTTTATAAAATGCAAACTTAATATTAAGTATCTAGTGTCAAAAAAACTTTTGTAGCAAAATAGATTTACTTATCCGGCCATAGTGCATAGATATAGTGCAAATACACGCAAGGATGAATTATTATCTTTATAAAAGGCAAACTATAAATGTTAAGTATCTAGTGTCAAAGGAACTTTTGTAGCTAAACATATTTACTTACCGGTAATAATACGTATATACAGAGTAAATACACGCAAGGGTAAATTATTATCTTTATAAAATGCAAACTTAATATTAAGTATCTAGTGTCAAAAAAACTTTTGTAGCAAAATAGATTTACTTATCCGGCCATAGTGCATAGATATAGTGCAAATACACGCAAGGATGAATTATTATCTTTATAAAAGGCAAACTATAAATGTTAAGTATCTAGTGTCAAAGGAACTTTTGTAGCTAAACATATTTACTTACCGGTAATAATACGTATATACAGAGTAAATACACGCAAGGGTAAATTATTATCTTTATAAAATGCAAACTTAATATTAAGTATCTAGTGTCAAAAAAACTTTTGTAGCAAAATAGATTTAATTAACCGGCCATAGTGCATAGATATAGTGCAAACACACGCAAGGACGAATTATTATCTTTATAAAAACTAAACTGAAAATGTTAAGTATCCAGTGTCAAAGAAAATTTTGTAGGATTAATAAGCTTTCACAATAAATATTCATGAACATGATGTTCAGCAATAATATTTTTATTTATCATTAGTAGCGCCTGCGTCGTTCGCGTGAAATTCACTGATAAATATTGTATAGAATGACAGTCCTACGTAAAGATATTGACAATGGATGAAAGATGGACGGAATTAAATTGACACCTAGATTTGGTTAAAAAATCAACATGCAGACTTCATTTTTTATGAGCGTATAACTTACAAATACCACTAATAGGTGGCGTTAGCTGTACCTTTATTTTGATAATATATAAGTTAACATCAGGTTAAAAAATTTAATACTTAAAAATAACATCTTTGTAGTAATCAATATTGGAAGCCGCACAAAGAAAAGGTCGATCGAACAGAGGGAATTGTACCCACGTCTTCGGTGCACCGTGCCAAAGCGCTAACCGTCACACCAAGGCTGATACAACTGAACTGTCGAAACTATTATGACTATCATTACTATTATTCTGTTTTTTACTTATTTTTGTAATATCTGTGAGCATAAATTTAACTAAAACCTTAATAGATGGCGTTGGCAGTACCATATCGTAATATATCTATAAGAATACATTTTACTAAAAACGCAAACAGATGGCGTTGGCAGTACCGAATATTCACTAAGTCAGTTTTTTTCATTTATAACATTCAGATAAAAAGTATTTTGTATGTTGCTCGACGTATAAACTATTATATATCATTCCAAATTTCATCAAAATCCGTCGAGTTGATTTCGCGTGATTGACGAACAAATTAACATACAGAGAGATAGATAGACAAAAATTCTAATAACACGGTTTCTGGCTTCTGTTATCATTATATACGCTAAATCAACCACTCTATTTAACATATTTACCATGTACAGAATTCAATCTGTTACTTATTAACGATAAATATTATATGAAGTTGAACGATAAATATTATATAATAGTTTTGGCAGCGTTTTAAAAGTAAGCAAAATTTCATTGGAACCTGTTGGATCATTTGAGCGTAAAAGAAATACAGACAAACAAATAACTGGCAACATTTAACTTTTATTATAACAGTAGATATATATATATATATATATATATATATATATATATATATATATATATATATATATATCTGATATGATTTATTAACCCAATTAATTTTTCACTAATTTTCTGTTATTTTCAGCAACTTTCTATTGTTTTGAAGTTTGTCGCGTAATGACAAGTTCTCGATGACGATTTAATAAGAGCTGTAATTCTGAAGGGAAACTTTTATTATATCAGTAGGGATATATATACCTGATATAATTTTTACGCCAATTAATTTTTCACTAACTATCTGTTGTTTCCATTAACTATCTATTGTTTTGAAGTTTGTCGCGTAATGACAAGTTCTCGATGACGATTTAATAAGAGCTGTAATTCTGAAGGGTAACTTTTATTATATTAGTAGGGATATATACCTGATATGATTTTTAACCCAATTCATTTTTACTAACTTTCTGCTGTTACCAGCAACTATCTATTGTTTTGAAGTTTGTCGAGTAATAACAAGTTCTCGATGACGATTTAATAAGAGCTGTAATTCTGAAGGGTAACTTTTATTATATTAGTAGGGATATATACCTGATATGATTTTTAACCCAATTCATTTTTACTAACTTTCTGTTGTTACCAGCAACTATCTATTGTTTTGAAGTTTGTCGAGTAATGACAAGTTCTCGACGACGATTTAATAAGAGCTGTAATTCTGAAGGGTAACTTTTATTATATTAGTAGGGATATATACCTTATATGATTTTTAAGCCAATTCATTTTTACTAACTTTCTGTTGTTACCAGCAACTATCTATTGTTTTGAAGTTTGTCGCGTAATAACAAGTTCTCGATGACGATTTAATAAGAGCTGTAATTCTGAAGGGTAACTTTTATTATATTAGTAGGGATATATACCTGATATGATTTTTAACCCAATTCATTTTTACTAACTTTCTGCTGTTACCAGCAACTATCTATTGTTTTGAAGTTTGTCGAGTAATAACAAGTTCTCGATGACGATTTAATAAGAGCTGTAATTCTGAAGGGTAACTTTTATTATATTAGTAGGGATATATACCTTATATGATTTTTAAGCCAATTCATTTTTACTAACTTTCTGTTGTTACCAGCAACTATCTATTGTTTTGAAGTTTGTCGCGTAATAACAAGTTCTCGATGACGATTTAATAAGAGCTGTAATTCTGAAGGGTAACTTTTATTATATTAGTAGGGATATATACCTGATATGATTTTTAACCCAATTCATTTTTACTAACTTTCTGTTGTTACCAGCAACTATCTATTGTTTTGAAGTTTGTCGAGTAATGACAAGTTCTCGATGACGATTTAATAAGAGCTGTAATTCTGAAGGGTAACTTTTATTATATTAGTAGGGATATATACCTGATATGATTTTTAAGCCAATTCATTTTTACTAACTTTCTGTTGTTACCAGCAACTATCTATTGTTTTGAAGTTTGTGGAGTAATGACAAGTTCTCGATGACGATTTAATAAGAGCTGTAATTCTGAAGGGTAACTTTTATTATATTAGTAGGGATATATACCTGATATGATTTTTAAGCCAATTCATTTTTACTAACTTTCTGTTGTTACCAGCAACTATCTATTGTTTTGAAGTTTGTCGAGTAATGACAAGTTCTCGATGACGATTTAATAAGAGCTGTAATTCTGAAGGGTAACTTTTATTATATTAGTAGGGATATATACCTGATATGATTTTTAAGCCAATTCATTTTTACTAAGTTTCTGCTGTTACCAGCAACTATCTATTGTTTTGAAGTTTGTCGAGTAATAACAAGTTCTCGATGACGATTTAATAAGAGCTGTAATTCTGAAGGGTAACTTTTATTATATTAGTAGGGATATATACCTGATATGATTTTTAAGCCAATTCATTTTTACTAAGTTTCTGCTGTTACCAGCAACTATCTATCGTTTTGAAGTTTGTCGCGTAATAACAAGTTCTCGATGACGATTTAATAAGAGCTGTAATTCTGAAGGGTAACTTTTATTATATTAGTAGGGATATATACCTGATATGATTTTTAAGCCAATTCATTTTTACTAACTTTCTGTTGTTACCAGCAACTATCTATTGTTTTGAAGTTTGTCGAGTAATGACAAGTTCTCGACGACGATTTAATAAGAGCTGTAATTCTGAAGGGTAACTTTTATTATATCGGTATGGACATATAGACCTGACATAATTTTCAAGCCAATTAATTTTTCACTAACTTTCTAATGTTTTGAAGTTTGTCGTGTAATAACAAGTTCTCGATGACAATTTAATAAGAGCTGTAATTATAATGGTCGTTTGGAGAACGCTCATTTGGCTCCTTTATCCCCTAGTCCTGGTTAGGGATTGCGGGAGTTTTACAGAGCATCAGAAGCAACAGCTTTAACTCGTTCAAGCTGAAACATTTAACTGGCCAAATAGTTTTTGTTATTTAAATTGCAAGCCAATTTTAGGACTTTTTTACCTAATGATCCCCTGACTAGGTCCCAATAAATCCCTTATTGATTTTTTTTGCAAGTCTGGCAGTTTTACGATCAATTTTTTTGTCATAGAACCAATTAAAAAAAAACAGGCAAGCAAAAGTGCTCAAACATTTTAATTAACCGAATGAGCCAGTCAGTAAAGCAATTACTCACTTACATCCAACTATACATGTTTTGAAATCATTAGTTTCATCAATTAATCAAAACATAACCTTAATTAAATATTTGTTATAAAGAAAGAAAAGATAGAAATCATTAAAGGATTTATAGAAATCGGAAACATGATGACGAAATACAGAGGTTAATGTCCTGGTGCGTCATCCGGTTGCGAGTGACCTTTTGAAACGAATATCATTTAATTAGTAATAAATTATAGCGATTTGATTATAAAAAGTCATAAAATTTTTATATTTTAAATTACATAATGTTAATAAATTGCAGGAGTAATTCTGACCCATTTAACAGACACTAATGGAAAATTTATACTACCAGAATTAAAATTGCAAAATAATTTTTGAATTCTGTAGTAATTTCACATTAGGCATTGTAAATATTCCTTTAGTGTTTCAAAAATAATTTTAAATTCTGGCTAATTTCACGTTAGGCAGTATACTCATAAATATTCCTTTAGTGTTTTGAAAATCATTTCTGAATTCTGTACTAATTTCACTTTATGAATTATAAATATTCCTTTAGTGTTTTGAAAATCATTTCTGAATTCTGTACTAATTTCAGTTAACGAATTATAAATATTTATTTAGTGTTTCAAAAATGATATTTAAATTCTGCACTAATTTCACGTTAGGCATTGTAAATATTCCTTTAGCGTTTCAAAAATATTTTTAAATTCTGGCTAATTTCACGTTAGGCAATACAAATGTTCCTTTATTGTTTTAAAAATCATTATTAAATTCTATACTAATTTTACGTTAAGAATTATAAATATTTTTTTAGTGTTTTAAAAATCATTACTAAATTCTATACTAATTTCACGTTGGGCATTATAAATGTTTCTTTAGTGTTTTAAAAATCATTATTAAATTCCATGCTAATTTCACTTTGGGCATTATAAATGTGTCTTTAGTGTTTTAAAAATCATTATTAAATTCTGTACTAATTTCACGTTGGGCATTATAAACGTTTCTTTAGTGTTTTAAAAATCATTATTAAATTCTATACTAATTTCACGTTGGACATTATAAATGTTTCTTTAGTGTTTTAAAAATCATTATTAAATTCTATACTAATTTCACGTTGGGCTTTATAAATGTGTCTTTAGTGTTTTAAACATCATTATTAAATTCTATACTAATTTCACGTTGGACATTATAAATGTTTCTTTAGTGTTTTAAAAATCATTATTAAGTTCTGTAATAATTTCACGTTACTACTTCTAAATATTAATGTTTCAGAAATCATTTTTGTATTCTGTACTGACTTCACTTTATGAATTATAAATATTCCTTTAGTATTTTAAAAATAATATTTAAATTCTGCACTAATTTCACGTTAGGCATTATACCCGTAAATATTTCTTTAGTGTTTTGAAAATAATTTCTGAATTCTGTACTAATTTCACTTTATGAATTATAAATATTCCTTTAGTGTTTTGAAAATCATTTCTGAATTCTGTACTAATTTCACTTTACGAATTATAAATATTTATTTAGTGTTTCAAAAATAATATTTAAATTCTGCACTAATTTCACGTTAGGCATTATAAATATTCCTTTAGTGTTTTTTTAAAATAATTTCTGAATTCCGTACTAATTTCACTTTATAATTATTCCTTTAGTGTTTCAAGATAATATTTAAATTTTGTACTAATTTCACTTCAGGCATTATAAATATTCTTTTAGTGTTTCAAAAATAATTTTTAAAGTTTACGCTAATTTCACATTAGTGTTTTAAAAATCATTACTAAATTCTGTATTAATTATACATTCGGCATTACAAATATTCCTTTAGCGTTATGAAAATAATTTCTGAATTCTGTTCTAATTTCACTTTATGAATTATAAATATTCCTTTAGTGTTTTGAAAATCATTTCTGAATTCTGTACTAATTTCACTTTATGGATTATAAATATTCCTTTAGTGTTTCAAGATAATATTTAAATTCTGCACTAATTTCACTTTAGGCATAAATATTCCTTTAGTGTTCTAAAAATAATTTTTATATTCTACGCTAATCTCACGTTAGGCATTATAAATATTCCTTTAGTGTTTTGAAAATCATTTCTGAATTCTGTACTAATTTCACGTTAGACATTATAAATATTCCTTTAGTGTTTTGAAAATCATTTCTGAATTCTGTACTAAATTCACTTTATGAATTATAAATATTCCTTTAGTGTTGTGAAAATCATTTCTGAATTTTGTACTAATATCACTTTATGGATTATAAATATTCCTTTAGTGTTTCAAGATAATTTCTTTCACCAAGATAATTAAATTCTGCACTAATTTCACGTTAGGTTTTATAAATATTCCTTTAGTGTTTCAAAAATAATTTTTATATTCTACGCTAATTTCACGTTAAGCATTATAAATGTTCCTTTATTGTTTTAAAAATAATTATTAAATTCTGTACTAATTTCACTTTATGAATTATAAATATTAGTGTTTGAAAAATAATTTTTGAATTCTGTACTAATTTTTCACTTCAGGAGTTATAAATATTCATTTAGTGTTTCAAAAATAATATTTAAATTCTGCTCTAATTTCACTTTAGGTTTCATAAATGTTCCTTTAGTGTTTGTTAAATGTGTGGGTCTTATTCAAGCAATTTATTAACATTTCTAAATAATAACATGTACCAATAACTCTACGGGCCCACTTTTCCCTGTATATCTCTGTATCTTACGTTACATTTTTGTTTCATATCCTGTCAGCACGAACCAATATTTTGCGGCTTTCCTCATAGCGCTGTGTATTAACACTGCATTGTGACGTATTTTGAATTTTTTCCTCTCTATTGAAGCGCATAAATGCGATTGCGAGATATCAGAGTGAGTCACGATCTGGTGCGATGTCTTGATTTAAAAACAATTATTGGCTTTCTTTCCCCGGAATGTATTTGTATCATAATTTTGCATTGGTAAGTTGGTAGTTTGTCCAATAAATGACGTGTCGTGCAACATTAGTTCTGTCTATACAAGTAAAGTTAAATTAACTACTTGGAGAGTTCAATGTGTGTATACTGTGCATTGTTTAAATTGTGTTTTAGTTTGATTATTATTTTAATTGGTTAATTGCATTGTTATAACAACAGTGAGTACCAAATACGTTAATATTTTTATATAAAGAAAGGAGAAGGAGAACTAATGCCGAACTTTATCACTTATTTGAAGATCCAGATATAATAAAATTTATAAAAATTCAAAGTATGAAGTGGGCCGGCCTTGTAATTAGAATGAAGATAGAACGATAAAACAAATTTTTTTGGCCAAACCGACTGGCTCAAGAGGAAGAGGAAGACCCAAATTAAGATGGGCGGACTGCCTGCAAAGTGTTTTTAACGCTCTTTACATAAGAAACTGGAAAACCGTGCCGCCCAGAAGGAGAGCTTGGGACAGTCAAGGTGTGCTTGAGAAGGCTAGGGTCCACCGAGAACTACCGAGCTACTCTGGTGATGATATATATATATATATATATATATATATATATATATATATATATATATATACACATTATTTCTATAAAAAATTACACCATTCTAAAATAAATCGAACGTTTAAAGATAAAACAAAATTATAAATACACGACTACTTTATCAGAGGACAATTCTTTTATGGACACAATGACGCCGCATTCGCCGTCTTAGTGTAAGACATGAGAATTGTTTTGATATATTTAAGATCTTATAGGCTTTATTTAAAATCAGTAAATTGTGATTATGGTAAATTACAATTAAGTTCCAATTTTAATTTGTAGGACTACAAATATGCGAATACTTTATAAAAGGGCAATTCTTGAGGGAACACGGATACTCTTCATTCCCTGTTGTATCGCCCGCTGATAATATAGTCGCATAAATATATGCGAATTCTAGTGATATATTTAAGATCTATACATTTTATTTAAGATCGGTAAATTATAATTATGGTAAATTACAATTACGTTCCAATTTTAATTTCTAGGACTACAAATATGCGAACACTTTATAAAAGGGCAATTCTTGAGGGGACACGGATACTCTTCATTCCCTGTTGTATCGCCCGCTGATAATATAGTCGCATAAATATATGCGAATTCTAGTGATATATTTAAGATCTATACGTTTTATTTAAGATCGGTAAATTATAATTATGATAAATTACAATTACGCTCCAATTTTAATTTATAGGACTACAAATATGCGAACACTTTATAAAAGGGCAATTCTTGAGGGGACACGGATACTCTTCATTCCCTGTTGTATCGCCCGCTAATAATATAGTCGCATAAATATATGCGAATTCTAGTGATATATTTAAGATCTATACGTTTTATTTAAGATCGGTAAATTATAATTATGGCAAATTACAATTACGCTCCAATTTTAATTTATAGGACTACAAATATGCGAACACTTTATAAGAGGGCAATTCTTGAGGGGACACGGATACTCTTCATTCCTTGTTGTATCGCCCGCTGATAATATAGTCGCATAAATATATGCGAATTCTAGTGATATATTTAAGATCTATACATTTTATTTAAGATCGGTAAATTATAATTATGGTAAATTACAATTACGTTCCAATTTTAATTTCTAGAATTACAAATATGCGAACACTTTATAAAAGGGCAATTCTTGAGGGGACACGGATACTCTTTATTCCTTGTTGTATCGCCCGCTGATAATATAGTCGCATAAATATATGCGAATTCTAGTGATATATTTAAGATCTATACATTTTATTTAAGATCAGTAAATTGTAATTATGGTAAATTACAATTACGCTCCAATTTTAATTTATAGGACTACAAATATGCGAACACTTTATAAGAGGGCAATTCTTGAGGGGACACGGATACTCTTCATTCCTTGTTGTATCGCCCGCTGATAATATAGTCGCATAAATATATGCGAATTCTAGTGATATATTTAAGATCTATACATTTTATTTAAGATCGGTAAATTATAATTATGGTAAATTACAATTACGTTCCAATTTTAATTTCTAGGATTACAAATATGGGAACAATTTATAAGAGAGCAATTCTTGAGGGGACACGGATACGCCGAATTCCCTGTTGTATCGCCCGCTGATAATATAGTCGCATAAACATATGCGAATTCTAGTGATATATTTAAGATCTATACGTTTTATTTAAGATCGGTAAATTATAATTATGGTAAATTACAATTACGTTCCAATTTTAATTTCTAGGATTACAAATATGCGAACACTTTATAAAAGGGCAATTCTTGAGGGGACACGGATACTCTTTATTCCTTGTTGTATCGCCCGCTGATAATATAGTCGCATAAATATATGCGAATTCTAGTGATATATTTAAGATCTATACATTTTATTTAAGATCAGTAAATTGTAATTATGGTAAATTACAATTACGCTCCAATTTTAATTTATAGGACTACAAATATGCGAACACTTTGTAAAAGGGAAATTCTTGAGGGGACACGGATACTCTTCATTCCCTGTTGTATCGCCCGCTAATAATATAGTCGCATAAATATATGCGAATTCTAGTGATATATTTAAGATCTATACATTTTATTTAAGATCAGTAAATTGTAATTATGGTAAATTACAATTACGCTCCAATTTTAATTTCTAGGACTACAAATATGCGAATACTTTATAAAAGGGCAATTCTTGAGGGGACACGGATACTCTTTATTCCTTGTTGTATCGCCCGCTGATAATATAGTCGCATAAATATATGCGAATTCTAGTGATATATTTAAAATCTATACATTTTATTTAAGATCGGTAAATTATAATTATGGTAAATTACAATTACGCTCCAATTTTAATTTATAGAACTACAAATATGCGAACACTTTACAAGAGGGCAATTCTTGAGGGGACACGGATACTCTTTATTCCTTGTTGTATCGCCCGCTGATAATATAGTCGCATAAATATATGCGAATTCTAGTGATATATTTAAGATCTATACATTTTATTTAAGATCGGTAAATTATAATTATGATAAATTACAATTACGCTCCAATTTTAATTTCTAGGACTACAAATATGCGAACACTTTATAAAAGGGCAATTCTTGAGGGGACACGGATACTCTTCATTCCCTGTTGTATCGCCCGCTAATAATATAGTCGCATAAATATATGCGAATTCTAGTGATATATTTCAGATCTATACATTTTATTTAAGATCGGTAAATTATAATTATGGTAAATTACAATTACGTTCCAATTTTAATTTCTAGGACTACAAATATGGGAACACTTTATAAGGGGGCAATTCTTGAGGGGACACGGATACGTCGCATTCCCTGTTGTATCGCCCGCTAATAATATAGCCGCACAAATACATGCGAATTCCAGTGAAATAGTTAAGAGCTATACGTTTTATTTAAGATACGTAAATTATAATTACGGTAAATTACAATCATGTTCCAATTTTAGTCTCTAGAATTACAAATATACGAACACTTTATAAGAGGACAATTCTTGAGGGGACATACACCGCATTCCTTGTTGGCAATGCAACGCTGATAATATAGTCATATAAATACACGCAAATCCGTCGATATATTTAAGAGATATAAGTTTTATAGTTACGCTCAGCTCTGGAGCCATTTCCGCAATCCACTACTTCACATTTACATAGTTGATATTCTTGTACCTATCTAGATTATTATTATCAGCAAATCCAAGCATCTTCTTCCTCACATAAAACCTGTTCGCTTATCTGAAGCAAGGTATCCGCGGGAAGCCTGTTTTGCAAGTATAAGCACAATAATTTTTAACGGAACTGCTGGATCTGTTTGTACTGGTCTATATTAAGAATAACAATAAATTAAAATTAAATTGGTAACATCTTTCTCGGTCAAGAGTGGTATTAGGGTGGAGTTTGAATTATTTTTAAGGGTTAAAAGGGAAAAATGGAGCCCCTCCAGGATCATTCATGAGTCTGTTAGCCTATTTGTCACCACCATTTTTTTCAAAAATTGTTCGAAGTGGAAATTAAAAATTAGCTTAGCAAATGACTTTATTCTAATGACCTATGCACGGTGGCCCATTTATAGGAGTCCATAATGTTTTTAGGTAGAGAACATCGTGATAAGTCATTTAAAAAAAAACTTTAATTCCGCGAAAATCAGTAGTCTAAAAGTTATGATTTTTTTGTATTTTTTTTTTAAAAATCTTTACTCCAGTCACAATAAAAGTTTTGTTCAAAAACTGTTTCACTAAATCATATGAAATTTGGTATTGAAGTAGAGTAGTCATGTAGCAAGCACACAATGATTGGAACATATAAGCGCTCTATCTAGCAGTCATTTTACCTGAACACATTTTGGGTATGTTAAGGCTAATAAACATTGATTTGTGAATATTTTAGGTAAATCTGACTTGAATTAATGCTCTTTTCAAAAGAAAACACTTAGTTTTTCTAAATTTGCGATTGTGGCAAGAATTTCATATTTAGTGACTTGTGCGATAATTTTTAATTTCTGGAAATGTTGAAATAGTTACAAACCTACTATTTTTTGTTTAGAGTATCATCACATCTTTAGGTAGTTTTTATGATCATAAGCAAATCTCTAATTATATAGATTTTAGTACAGTGATTTTTTTTAAATGTACGTTTTTCACGATTAAATGAAACTACGTGGTGTAGAATTATTTCTACTTTCTTTAAGTTCTTTGCCACGACCTAGGTTTCATTGTATTATAACGTTTTCAGGTGGGCTATTAGCAAAGACCACGTAGTTTCATTTAGTTTTGAATAATGAATTTCTACAAAATTAACGTTAAATTTATTCAATGTACGTTTTTCTTTTGAAAACATAAAAAAAAACAACGTAACATTTCAAACTATAACAGAAGCTAAGAATACACACAAAAGTCGCTGATTACATACTTGCCACATCACTACTCTACTTCCATACCAAATTTCATGTGATTCAGTGGAATAGTTTTCGAACAAGAGTGATTTATGTGACTGGAATAAAGATTTTTCCAAAAAGTACATGAAAAATCATAACTTCTAAACTATTTACTTTCGCGAAGCTAATGTTTTTTTTAAATGACTTATCACGATGTTCTCTACTTAAAAAAATTTTTGGTGCACTGTAAATGGTCGCCTGTATATTTCGTAACATTACCAATTTAAAAAAAATATTTGCCCGATAATTTTGAAGACGGCAAGTTTGGTATAAAGACAGTTGTTTGCAATCGTGTGGGCGCTTATCGATCATATTAACTGACAGTTGAAATGAATAAAAAATAAGGATAAGAACACGAGGTTTACCCAAAATTTACTGAAGAATTATAGCGATTACACTAGATATCAGTTTTTGAGGATTTCACAGCGTTTGTGAAAATTTACTTGGCCATATATTTATGAAGTGAAAAAGAACATTAATATTTGTAAATAGTTTACCAGAAATATTACGTACCCATAAATGTTGACCCTATTGGTATAACAAGACGGCTTCTATGAGAACTGAGACCAAAGTAAAATTATTACAATATATAGAATTTCACTGAATCCCATCTCATTCCTGAAAGACATTATTTCAATGTTAATGCAAGGGTTAAATGTTGTGCAGTATACCGCACGCCGGGCGCAGTAACTTCAAAGCGCTGCGACGCAGAGAATTCTTTATTATAATTTGAACATTATTTCAGAGGAAGATATATCGATTACACGGATAATTCAATATTTATTAGTGACAAAAACAGAACCCTGAAATTTCGTCCTATCTGTCTGTCCGTCTGTCTGTAAATATGTCACAGCCATTTTGCTCGAAGACTATTGGCGCTATATATATGAAATTCGGATGGTAGGTATCTTCTATGAATCGCTATACAATGAAATAGGGGAATTATGAAAAAAATAATATTAGGGGTGACACTCCATAAATGTGATTGAGGGATGAAAAAAATTCAGTACACACAGGCGTATGAGGTATCGTCAAATAACGCTTAAAAATTAATTAGAGGTTCCAAAATAAGTCAATAGTTTTTATGTCAATAGTTAAGTCAACACCTTTTTTTAAGTCAATAGTTGAAGATATAGGCATCGAAAGTCTTAAAATGTATGGAAATTCTGAAAAAAAATTAATTTTCAACGAAAATTGGGTTGAATAACATATGTTGCATAGTTTTTCAAATATGGAGTATTTTCGGTACCGACCGTAGCAATAACCTTGTTTCTCACAGTGCGTTTGCGAAATACAAACTTATAAGTTTAATATTGTTTGGCGCTACAAACCCTTCGTGCGTTTGTCTGACTGGCACTTAGCCGGATTTGTCTCTTTTTCAAAAAGGTTCTGTTTGCGATAATAAAATGTTTAAATTTAATTTTAATTAAAAAAAAAGCTAAAAGGTTCTACTAAAAAGTATTCCATATTTTCGTAAAGAACCAAAAAAACTTGCCATACCAATTAACCAATACTTTGTTAATTGGTATGGCAATTGGCGATTGATTATAAACAATAATTGTTACGTGTCTTATTCCGAACTCGAGATACGGCATTTTCACCGTTACCGCATGGGATAAGGGCCCTGTAGTAATCACATCAGGGGCCGCGCATTATTAACAAACCGATATATGACGCGACGCACCTAACACCTTATTCGGCCTTCAAAAGTGAGCGATACAAGTATTAGTTTCCCAAAAGAAAAATTCGATTACATCAAATATCGATTATATGATTGATAATCAAACATTTAAACGTAATTATGATTGAGAAAATGATGAAAAAATATTTTACTTTCTTCGTAATAACGACACAAATGAAAAACTGTTATAGAATATTTTCATCTTATAACTTACATATTATTTATAACTTATATATTAATTATAGATTATTTAAGAACGTCTATATCTTCGTCTTTTATTTTTAACACTTTAGCACAAACCTGTACACCAATTGTTGTCCAATTTCAATTTCATTCTGATTTTCATCTATGCCTGATTTTGTGCTTAGACCCTGGATGTATCAGTTTATGATACCTGGACTTAACCTTACGAAGTAGCCAACTCTTAACCATTTCTTTAAAAACGCCAGTTCTAGTGTCGCGTAAACAGAGTATATCATTATTCAATTCATTTTATTTGACGCAGCAATATAACGTACCTATATAACGCCAAAATATATTTAGATTGTTTTAAAATAGGACTACATATTATTTTGCTCACTCTAAACTACTTAATGCTTGTTTCATAATTTAACAGAAATAACAAACTCACGGCCACATACATTCCAGAGGCTGCTATTAATATGAACGTAATTATAGCGTAATGAACAAACTATGTAAGTAAACAATAGTTAATCGTTATCAGCGAGCGAGTCGCTCGGGCGAGTCGACTTCACGACTCTGTTACGCAAGACGTCATGTTACAACTAAACTTATAACTAGTTTTGATTAAAAGTCTTACGATACAATAGCCTTTGGCTGTGCAGCAGCTAACGAGGAAGGGATTGCTCAACGTGTTACATGTTCTTATTCGCCTCCTCGGGGTTCGAAAACCCTTTGTGAATTCATTATAATAAAAATATTTTAATCTTAATTTCACACTGTAAAACACGAAAAGATAACATTGGGTTCGATTTTCAAAGTTAAATGTAAAACACGAAGTATTACAAAATATAATATTGGGTTCGATTTTCAAAGTTATATGTAAAACACGAAGTATTACGAAAGATAATATTGGGTTCGATTTTCAAAGTTAAATGTAAAACACAAAGTATTACGAAAAGATAACATTGGGTTCGATTTTCAAATTTAAATGTAAGACACAAAGTATTACGAAAGATAATATTGGGTTCGATTTTCAAAGTTAAATGTAAAACACAAAGTATTACGAAAAGATAATATTGGGGTCAATTTTCAAAGTTATATGTAAAACACGAAGTATTACGAAAAGATAATATTGGGTTCGATTCTCAAATTTAAATGTAAGACACAAAGTATTACGAAAAGATAATATTGGGTTCGATTTTCAAAGATTATATAGGGTTCGATTTCAAAAGTAATTAATATATTTAGAAGGTTTATATTATACTTATTTGAAAAAAAACCTGTCACGTACGCATAGAACTCGCACTACGAGGGTTCCGTACAACATTTAGGTATTTATAAACATTTAATGGTACAAAATATTCCATTTAAACTAGTTACGAAATTTTAATTTTGTTAAAATGAAAATATATTGTTTACTATATTGAAATGAATTTTTTTTATGATATTATCCCGTCAAAAAGATGTTCACGCAGAGCAGTTTTGCAGCGTAAGTCAACGAAAAACAGCCGAGCGAATGCGTTTCTTATGAACGATGCCTTAACGGTAAGAGATATATTGATAGATGATATTTATATTTATATACAGTGGTTCCTATTTTATACATTCCAAGACGATCGTAAATAACTCTAAATAAACTCCAGTGGCGTGTCGGAACTGAGACGCACAATACATTTTTTTCGTATTCTCGGTTTTCATTCAACGACTTCATCCAAATCACCACATTTTACTTAAACTAACTCATTTTTTCAATAATTATCACATATGCGATAGTAACAAACATCTTGCTAGTAACAAAAAAAAAACCATACTTATATCCACCTTTCCATTCCTGTTCCGGCCAACTGTATTCCAACCGATGGGCCGATGTGACAAGAGGTTATAAGAGGTTGATATCGGTGTCGACGTTATCGATAATCTAAAAGTGATTTATCGGTAATATTTAACATTAAAGGATCGAACAATAATCACAGAGCGCAGCACTAAAGCGTATCAGTCATTTCACGTTGACGTTTTGACATGTTATGTTATTTCAGTGTTACCACAAAAAAAATGTTAACTTTATATTTTAGGGTTTTTTTTTAGTATTACCAGTTATACAAAATTATTTTTTTAACTGTTTATTTACTTAAAGACTATTACATTTTTATTGCAAAAGCTTTTTTGACTTCATTCTTGTTCTTGTGGGGCCAAATTTGGATATTTCCTTTTTAACGGTATCACCCTTACAAATAATGATACAAACAACAAAAAAAACATATCAAACAATAAAAAAATAACAAACACCAAAAAAAACATACATTTAAACACAAATAGAGACAAACAAAAATTTTAAATAAATAGTTTTGTTCTTTGTACATTACTTAGTCTCCCAGACTTATGTTTTAAATAACTTTTATGGAAAGACTTTTTACCTATGCTATTTCATTATAGGGAAAAATAATATGAGATAAATTTTTCCCGTGTACATTTGTTGTTTTTTTTAATTAATAATAATAAAAACTAATTGAGTGCATTCAACTCAGTATACATGACAGAAGTGAAACTTCTTTGGTGATCTAAAGCTCGATATGTAAGTATTTAGTAATGGGTAAAAAGGCAGAGAGAGAAATATATATATATATATATATATATACACACACACACACATATATATATATATATATATATATAGATATACATATATATATATATATATATATATATATATATATATAAATATACTAAGTACTAAGTGTAAGATCATAGATAGTATAAAATCTGTATAAGAAAATGTTAACACTATACATTCAGAAAAATTAACAAAATGTCAATAAGATCTTCATATCAATTGTCAATTACAAAAATAATTATGATGCCAGTACCAGAATACAGCCAAATGCACCTGAAGGAAGTTGGGACGTATTGCTCCTTTTGAAAATTTTATTTACGAAAAATATATATGTGTGTTTATTGCGTATTAATATATGAGTTACGTGTATATGTTGTTACTCTTGTAATGAATGAAGTACACGCAAAATTAGTAATGAATCTGTCATAAATAGACAAATAAATCGACAACATTTTGACAATTTACTTTTGACACACAAAACAGCTGATAGCAGCAGCGGGCCATTGGGAGCGCCATTTTTGTTTGAGATGAGCGCCATTTTTGTTTGATTTCGAGCATGCATACACTTTTTGTCTTATTCTATCGTGTTCATCTATATCTCTCGGTAGTTAGCTAAGTACCTATTTTCCGTCCTTCTTGCGATAGATTCGTTACGTTACAACAAAATGTTGCATGAAAGCGTTGCATAAAAACGTTGCATGAAATTCGACCTTGACATTTTAAACTCATCGCGCCCGAAGAAGTTATCTAGTGTGATAAGTTTTTGCAGGATGTATTGCATATGCTTTTGTAAATAACAAGAATGTATTGTCATATTGTATTAAAACGGAAAACATGGAAATCATTTGTAAAGTGTAGGCAATTGAGGGGCTACAAGGAAGTGTTGAAAAGCATATATACATATCATAAAATAAAACCTACATGAAGTATTTAGAGGGTTTTGATTTTTAGAGAAAAATTTAATTTAAGACAGATTCTGCTGTAACGCCTAAAATCCTTAGGCATAAATTAATTGTTTTACCATAGCGAAACAAAACACGTAATGAAATTGAAAATGTAATACTGATGCAAAATGCATGGTTGCAGTTTTATGATGTAGTTGCAGTGTCTGCTTAAACCAATAAAATTATATACACAGACATATCCCATAAAATCGTAAAGTGGTCCTCGAAAGTTCAGGTAATTTGTTCCATCTTTAATACGAACGCCCTTTTAAGGTAGATGATTTCATCAACGTCTCTTTCATCATAATTGGATCGTGGTTTTAATTCAACTAATATTTGTTTTTTTGTTTGTTTTATATGGGTATATAATGTGTTTATTGAGTCACTGTTATATAACTATAACGTCCTTGTCCAAAATTATATTTTATTTTACTATGTAGTATACCTTTCGTGGTCTAATAACCGAAATGGCAATAACAGGTGTCTTACTTTATTTCGATCTTTGGCGCATCCACCGTATATAATCACGTGTATAGAATTACACAAATATATAAATTAATAATTATAAAACGCGCTTATATAAAATACTTCACAAATAAGCAATAAATAATTATGTTACCTGTTTTCCCTGTCTACTCAATAAGGATTTTAGTGTAAGACTTATTTGTAATTGTGTGTAAAAACAAAGCTCTCCACGTGCTTTTTTTTATATTTAACTAAATTGTTAAACATTTTCATTCACTCAGTATTAATTTAAGAGGCAAAATCATTTATTTTTGAGAAAAAGCGTCCCACCCTTTAACACTCAAATATTATACTCAACACCAAACATAATTTCTATTCAAATTTATTATAAATTGTACAATTATAGTCTGTCTAATGGTATATTTTTACTGTTCTCTGAGCGTTAGTTTCGGATATATAATAAAAGACAACGAAAAAAAGACAAAAGATAATGTAATTTTTCAATTAAATTTTCACCCACCTCAAACGTCCGAACTACTTAAAATTTTACCCATGTATCAATAACCTATTACAACACAATAATTTCATGAAATAAAAAAAAATAATTTCGTGGAATTATAGCCTTAAAACAAAAATAAAAGACTAACATAAAAGATAAAAATAAATTAATCGTTTAAAAAACTAAAAAACACAATTTTACAAAATACTGCAATTAAAAGAAAAAAAAATTATTAAACCTGTTTTCTCTGTCTACTCAATAAGGACTTATGGTAAGGTTTGTTTGTTGTTGAGTATAATTCTAAAAAAAAAAAACATTTTGCTTTCCACATTAATATTACGTGAATAAAAATGTCCAACATTTCAGTTAGATTTGAAGACATAGCGCCCCGCACTTTTACATTTAATATTATACTCAATAACAAACATGGCTTACACTAAAGTCATTACTGAGTAGACAGAGAAAACGGTTCTATAATTATCTTTTGTTTTTTGGATAAATTAGGAGGTAAGAGCATTATTTTTTAGTGTATTTCTCAGGAATACTATGTCAAATTACGAAAAAAAAAATTTTAAACCCTTGTAACTAGCACTTTCAAACAATACTCCTAAGTATACATGAAATTAAAAAAAAATGTGCCTGTACTTATTTATGTGCGTTAGAAATTATACTTCTTTGACATAATACAAGAATAATTGTATTTAGCATGCAAATAATTAATGGAAATAAAATAATAAAAGGACTAGAGCGTGATTATAAATACGGTTTTTAAAATCTAAATTCAATCAAATAATTATATTTTAAATAATTCAGATATAATTTATAATATAAATAAATACATACCGAAACTTAACCTCATTTAGAGAAATACACTTAAAATATATTTTAAAAAGAGTATAAGCAATATTTTTATCACGAATATTCACAATAAATAAATGTTTTTTTTATTATATGGACTACTATTAAATTTCAATTACCAAAAAATATTATTTAAAAGCACAGATATAACTTAAATTTATATTGACATAAAACATGTGGTGTGTATTTACAAATACCTTAATAACTATCATGAATATAGTACCAGTCACAATACGCATCTTTAGTGAGCAACTTCATCCTGTGGATTTTTGTTCCACCGTACGCGCGCATCGTAAAATTTCACTTCCATCATTTTTTCCTAACGTGCCTAAAGAAGTATAATATCAAAAAATAATTTCTGGATACTATTATAGGATTTGGAGCCTATATATTAGTTAGTTATTGTTATATCACCTGGGCACGATTATAATGTGTAAATTTCTTTGCTACAGAATATTACCTTAACCCGTTCAGTGCAGCAAGTCATTATGAATATGCTACTATAAACCGATCGTAATGAAAACGACTTTTGAATTTACTAAAGGTTTTTTCATATCCTGTTCTGCTACGTTAGTTAGTTGACTTACCAAACTTTTCATATAAATATTGTTAAGTGTTATATGTTAAGATGTGTGCGGTCTGATATGCTTTATTACTATGACAAATTTCAAGTTTGCACATCCACCGGTTTCCGAGAACGGCTGTGACATACGGATAGATGGACAAGTGAATGATTTTATATGGATTCCGTTTCTCCCTTTGAAGTACGGGACCCTTAAAAATAATTAGTCGAAGTTCAAAATTTTTGTCAGAACCAAGCTTTAAAAGGGTCGGAGGTACGGAAGCCCTTTAAGTATATAAGCTATTAGGTTACCACGCGAACTGCGCAGGGGTTAAAGACCCTAATATTATTGATACACACAGTATATAGGGGGAACCTAGGATTTTCAAACAATGCTAACCCATAAACACTTGTATCAATAACCTTAACTGGACGTGTGCTCAACATATTCATAATTACAAAAGAAAATGCAATACCGACAAAATCGTTTATTTAAATAAAAATAACCGGTAATTCAACAAATTTTATGCACAGTACAATATCGTGATTTAGAAGTTTGTGCTGTCGTAAAATATTTAATAGACCTCAGTGAAATTATATGTTTTTTGCTTAAAGATAAAATATTAAAAAAAAAATAAATTCGTATACATATTTTAATTCCTGATGCAATTCCAGAACTTAATTTTGAATTAAAATAATGTAAAACACGTAACAAAAAACAATTCAATAATGATATATACAGGTTTCGGTTATTACCTTTAAAGAAAAACTTCATTAATATTTTATTCATTACTATCTTCTTTAGGCGTGTTATGCAAAACACGATGGGAGTGAAATTGTATGATGCACGATGCAACAAAAATCGACAGCATGAAGTTGCTCACTAAACATATATTTATATGCGTGTAGTGACTGATACTATATTCATGATAGTAATTGAGGTATTTGTAAATATACAACGCCTTTTTGACCTTGATACAATTTTGTGTCTGTGCTTTTATATAATATTTTTTAGTAATTGAAAATTAGTAGTGATCCACGTAATAAAAAAAAATATTTATTGCGAATATTCGTAATAGAAATAGTGCTTGCAAGCTTTATAAAATATATTTTAAGTGTATTTCTCTATGTGAGGTTAAGTTTCGGTATGTATTTATTTACATTATAAATTATAAATTATTACTTTATCATTTATTATATACTTAAAATTAATAAATCATAATACATTTTCAGCACATTCATTTCTTTTCATTATTAATTAAACTTTATTTAGATTGTTTTAGTAAATTTAACAATTCAATTTATCATTTAAATTTTTAAAATAATCAAATTAAATTAATTTAACAAAAAAATTTAAATAAAATGAGATAAATTATTATTATCAATATAATATAACAATTATTATTATTTTATTTTCATTAACGTAATATTTATGATAAGAAAAGTCATTAGGAATAATGAATATTATAATTTATCAGTTTTTTTGTCAATTAAATAATACGTGATGTAGTATTATTTCTACTTTCTTTAAGTTATATTTAATTGTCAATAATGAATTTCTACAAAATTAACGCCAAATATATTCAATATCAGTATTTGTGTTTTTTGTTTTTTTTATTTTATTTATTTGTACAATACATTATATATATATATATATATATATATATATATATATATATATATATATATATATAAGTTTACTAAAATCGCTAATAGATGGCGTTGGCAATACCAATATCGTAATATCCAACAAGTCAGGTTTTTTTAAAATCTGGAGTATCCCGACAAAAATATTCTGTACGTTTCTCGAGGATGTAAACTATTACCATATGACCAAAACGGGTCCAGTGGATTTCGCGTGAAGAACAAATTAACAGACAGACAAATTTCTAAAAACAGGGCTCCTATTATCATACTATATGCTAGATCAATAACTCTTTCAAATATTTACCATGTACAGAATGACTGTGTTACAGTTTTATTATACGTATAGTTTATTGAAGGAAACAAGTGACAACTTCATATTAGTCGTATCTTCATTGTAAAGTCGAACTCTCGTTCGCAATATATATATATATATATATATATATATATATATATATATATATATATATATATATATATATATATATATGTACATAAAAGTATAAATTTTTCACCTCTTTAATCTATGTGAGAAAGGCAATAGATATAAAGCTTGGTAAATGCTTTAAAGTGGGTTGAGATAACTAATCTCAAATGCCTATCTGCCTGTAATAAAATCAAATATTCGTATGACGTTTACGTCTTATCTCGTTATGTTTAGATTCTGATATCAATTGTACTTATATGAGTTAATTGTGTATTGGTTCGCAAATACTTAGTATATTCGTCGCGTGCGCGAAGTATTACAAGGGCGAGCGTGTTTTTTTATTGATTTGGATAATCTTATATTATATTAGCTACTAATAAGCCCGCCATTTCAGTTTATCAGTGTTATCTCATGTGATAATAGATCAGAATATTTATATTTCTATCCCAAAGCATGAAGTTATTTCGCTATTGCAGTGTAAGAGCATGGGTTGGCCAAATGTTATACTGTTCTAGAGAACAATATAACGTTATATTGAAGGTTATATTGTGCTAGAGAACAATATAACATTGCACTAAATGTTACATTGTTCTAAAGAACAATATAACGTTATACTGAATGTTATATTGTGCTAGAGAACAATATAACATTGTACTAAATCTTACATTGTTTTAGAGAACAACATAACGTTATACTGAATGTTATATTGTCCTCGAGAACAATATAACATTGTACTAAATGTTACATTGCTCTAGAGAACAATATAACGTTATACTGAAGGTTATATTGTGCTAGAGAACAATATAACATTGTACTAAATGTTACATTGTTCTAGAGAACAATATAACATTCGGTCAATCCACACTCGAAATTATATATAAAATATCTCTAATGTAATAGATTACACTCCCATATATAGGATGCCTTCCCTTTGTCAAATAAATCTTCCTTAAGAGCTTATAATCATAAAAATTCAATAACTAATTGTGCAATGTGTATGTATGGACATAATCAAACGTTTGTCTCTTCTTTTCAAGAATAGTTTAAATTACAAGTAATGGCCTAATCAATTTATAACTCCTTTTGACTTTATTCATTCCTCCAATCATTAACAAAAAAATCTTTTTTTGTCTGTCCAAGTTTATAGTCGTCTTGACATAGGAATAATGGCGAAAATATCTCAGAGTTCATAGCTCTGCCACATAATATTAACTTTATTTGGATCTGTTTTACTAAGTCTTTTTTATTTCTCTATATTCACAATAGAAGGTCGCTCTGACTGGGGGATTACCTTCACATATGATTGTGCAGATATTGTGTATTGCCTCGTTCGCTTTACGCTCTGACTTGAATTCAGAAATCGGGGACGCTTTAAGTAGTCTTTCTGAAATTTTCATATTTTATTTGTCGTTAACTCACCGAAGCTCAGTGACCAACTAAACAGATGATCGAACACTGCCCTCTTTATATAACGGATGCTTTAAGTGGTCTTTATGAAATTTTCATATTTTATTTGTCGTTACCACACCGAAGTTCAGTTGCCAATTAAACAGATGATCGTCTCTTTATATATAGGACGCTTTAAGTAGTCTTTATGAAATTTTCATATTTTATTTGTGGTTAACTCATCGAAACTCAGTTGCCAACTAAACAGATAATCGAACACTGCTCTCTTTGTATACAGGACGCTTTAAGTAGTCTTTATGCAATTTTCATGTTTAATTTGTCGTTAACTAGCCGAAGCTCAGTTGCCAACTAGAAAGATGATCGAACACTGTTCTCTTTATATACCCTACTGGAGATCTTTGAGAAGTTTCTTTAACGTTACAAAATCACTGGAAAAAATAGGGGGATTCAATACTTGGCACTGTAATAAAATAAACTATACAGTGTTTTCAATACTTTAGGATTTTTATAGTCAACCCTGGCTTCGTCTTTTCGTCACCATCTTAATCCAGCCTCTGTACACACACTATACACTACTCGCTGACTTGCGTTACAAAATTGTACAAATGTGGTACAGACCTCATCAAAATTGGGACAATTTGTTTCATAGATTTTTTTAATTTTCCTAAAGTGTATTTTTTTTAAGTTATTTTTGAAAATTGTTTAATTACTTAATTTCGATGAAGGAATAGATTTTTCCGGTATAGAAAATAGTTTCATCTTGGAAATTATTCTATGCCTTTAAGTCCCAAACGTAAACGCACTATATACTTCTCGCTGACTTACGTTACAAAACTATACAAATGTGGTCCAGACCTCATCAAAATTGGGACAAATTTTTTTCATAGATTTTTTTAATTTTCCTAAAATGTATTCTTTTTAAGTTATTTTTGAAAATTGTTTAATTACTTAATTTCGATGAAGGAATAGATTTTTCCGATTTAGAAAACAGTTTCATCTTGGAAATCATTCTATGCCTTTAAGTCCCAAACATATACACATTATATACTTCTCGTTACAAAACTATACAAATGTGGTCCAGACACCATAAAAATTGGGACAAGTTTTTTTCATAGACAATTTTTTTAATTTTCCTAAAGTGTATTCTTTTTAAGTTATTTTTGAAAATTGTTTAATTACTTAATTTCGATGAAGGAATAGATTTTTCTGATTTAGAAAACAGTTTGTTTTTTCAACTTGGAAATTATTCTATGCATTTATGTCCCAAACATATATACACACTAGATACTTCTCGCTGACTTGAGTTACAAAACTATACAAATGTGTTCCAGACCCCATAAAAATTGGGACAAGTTTTTTTCAGACATAATTTTTTTAATTTTTCTGAATAATTATTATATTCTTTATTTCGAAGAAGGAATAAATTTTCCCTAGTCCTAGAAATTATTCTATGTATTTCTGCCCCAAACAACATATAGAAATATGTTGTGGGGGGTAGAAAGTACGATTACATATGGGCTCTTATACACACAAAACGTAATAGCTAGACCAGGCCATTGACCTCTAAGATATATATAAATATACCGAACATTACACATGATTATTTTTTAATTTTTTTAGCGATTCGTCCTGACTCGAAGATCTAAAAAATATCCTCTCAGACACCATTCGATATTGATAGATAAACAAAATCTTTTTGTTTCCAGGTAACGCAAGGCGGAGCGAGCTGAACAAAAACTCTATTGTGAGTTACGTGTGGACGATGGACGTATGCCGTCTGCAAGTTTTTGTAGAGCTTTTTAAGCTTTACATATATTACATATGCGCTATGCATATGTCCTATAGTTTTGATAACATATTGAGTTTTTTTGTACACCAACGGCAATATTACTAAGGATTACTGGATGTTTTGTACGCTGCTCAGCCATTTAGAGACGATAGTGTAAATTATTCAACAATCTAAATTTTAAAGAAATAAGTCGAAGAATGTTTAAATTATAATTAAATTTGCCTTTGCAGGGTGGGGTACCGAACCGCTGCTAGCGCTCGTTGTGGTTAAAAAGAGAACTCAAATTTCAACTGCTAAAATATCACTATTGAATCGACGCCACAAAACCCGGGCTAAAATCCGAATAAGGCAAGGATTCGATATCGCAACATTCTGCAATCATGTATTGTGTCACTTCTATATTATGTAGTCCAGCGTTGTCCTGTTGGCCGAACGCGCTCGAACTTCAAGTGCTAATATGCCACTATTCAAAGTTACCAGCAAAATTCGGAATATATGTTGAATAAGGTAAAAATTCGACATAGTAAAATTCTGCAATCTTGTCTTGTGTCAGTTTTGCAGTACATGGTTCAGCGTTGTCCCGTTGACTGAACGCGATCAAACTTCAACTGCTAAAATATCACTATTGAATCGACGCCACAAAACCCGGGCTAAAATCGGAATAAGGCAAGGATTCGATATCGCAAAATTCTGCAATCTTGTCTTGTGTCACTTCTATATTATGTAGTCTAGCGTTGTCCTGTTGGCCGAACGCGCTCGAACTTCAAGTGCTAATATGCCACTATTAAAAGTTACCAGCAAAATCCGGAATATATGTTGAATAAGGCAAAAATTCGACATAGTAAAATTCTGCAATCTTGTCTTGTGTCACTTCTATATTATGTGGTCCAGCGTTGTCCTGTTGACCGAAGACACTTCAAGTGCTAAAATGTCACCATTGAAAGAACGCAGCAAAATTCAGGCTATATATCGGATAAGGCAAAAGTTCGATATCACAAAATTCTGCAATTTTGTCTTGTGTCAGTTTTGAGGTATATCGTCCAGCGTCGTCCTGTTGATCAAACAAGCTCAAAATTCTATTACTAAAATATCATTATGGAGTCGACGCCACAAAATCCGAGCTAAAATCCGGATAAGGCAAGAATTCGATATTGCAAAATTCTACAATCTTGTCGCTCCTATATTACATAGTCCAGCGTTGTCCTGTTGGCTAGTTATAGTCTCAAAAATAGTTTAAGATATTTGTTTTCAAAATTTTAGGCAGTATATTTTCAAAAGTAATTGAAAAACAAGCAAAAATCCTACTACACTTCATTTATTTCCGAAACAACTGAACCTAAAATAGGATATTTAAAAACCTATGCAAAGATACTGTGTGATATCGTTTAAAAAGGCAGTTACAAACTTCTCAAAAATAGTTTAAGAGATTTGCTTTCAAAATTTTAGGCAGTATATTTTCAGAGGTAATTGAAAAATAAGCAAAAATCCTCCTCGCCTTCATTTATTTCCGAAACAACTGAACCTGAAACAGGATTTTTAAAAACCTATGCAAAGATAGTGCGTGATATTGTTTAAAAAGGGTAGATTTTAGTTATCTTTTCTAGGTAATACCCTAGTACAGCGTATACAGAAACAATAGAAATGAGGAAAATCTATAAATAGTACTTCTTATGAAAAAAATTTGTTTGAGCCTCGGAAAAATAAAAAAAAATGGCCCTTTCCCTTCTCTGAAATTTAAGAGAAAAAAATTTAAATAAGAGAGTAGAAGTTGTATCCGATAGGCTTACGTGACAGAAAAAAAGAAATGACCAGTCACGGGACGCCTGGCAGATGTGAAACATCGTGTTCGTACAAGTAATATGCATAAAAGACAAGATTATTACAGGAACTAAATATAGCATAATGAAAAAATAAAGTATTACGAATTTCTTACAGAAAATGGTGGCTTTATTTAATAAACATTTATTTACAATTAATACAAAAATAATAAAGCACAGGTTATGTGTACCGTAGTAAACAACAGCGTCGAACTGAGTGAGGAGGGGGTCGCGTAGTCGGTTGCGCATGGCGACACGTCGCCATACCGTACACTCTACTACATATAGACTATATATATACCTTAGTACAGCGTGGCGACCCGTCACCACGGCAAGCGTCGCCACGCCAACGATCCGGTTTATACCTGCGCCTATAGATGTTTCACATCAAAAACGATTTACTGAAAATGAATGCTTCCACATTCCGTTTCTCAATTTAATTTAATTCTCTTCCATTTTCACGCACAATGTTCATTAGATATATAACCCTAAACAGATTTAGCCGAAAAATAAAATACGTTCATTATAATTTCATATTTACTTTATGTTATTTATAAAGCATTTGGTTAAGTTAGAAATCAAGAAGACCATAAAAAATCATTGAGCAATATTTTACTTCATCTACATATGGTAGCAACCGACGAAGACTGATATGCTATCGTTTCCGGAATTACCCTCATTAACGAGCACGTTGCTCGTACTCTGCATCCACCGCACGTAATTGAACACCTTACACAGTATAAAATAAGAGGTTACGATAATCGATAGCACCTTATGCTACGCCAACAAAACGAATGAAGCCGTACTACGACGTGACATCGGATGTCACGGGTCGGAAGTCACGTGTTCACCACTTACCAGGGTAAGGTTTAACAATATATTTTATCCTCAACGCCTATAAAGCGACATACGAGATATATACTTACATATTATAGGTAAGTTTTCCCATGGACATCAATTGTAATACATTCCAGCCCATGGTTTCAAACTACGTTCTAAACACAAAACCACGCTTTAAATCACTCAGCACAGAAGTAACCTTCTACAGAGAAGCCTTTACATATTATCAATACAAAAAATGCGTCCTCAGTTTCTGTGTACAGAATTTATTGAATATATTTGGCGTTAATTTTGTAGGAATTCATTATTAACAAGAATATGAAACTACGTGATGTAGTATTATTTCTACTGTTTTTAAGTTCTTTACCATAACCTAGGTTTCGTTGTATTACAACGAAACCTACGTCGAAACAATACTATATCACGTAGTTTCATATATTTGTGTACAAAATTTATCTAAAATTGCATAAATTAGTATGGGATGGTTTACAATTGCAGCTATTAGAATAAATTTTTGCAATTAAAATTAATTTGCTGAAGTAACGAAATTGAGACCCACAACCAAATACAAAATAGAACAATGTCTCGAAAAAAATTATACAACACTAAAATATTCACACACGAGTCTAGAACTGTCAAACGATAATATTACCATAGCAACGACAATAACACGACAGCCATCTTTATACTCACGCGCGTGGCTTATATAACTTTATATACTCTACATAATAGACATTTTTGCACAATTTTAATAACAACAATAACAAATATTAATAAAATATACTATTTTTGTAACAATATGTTATAATAATTACGCCGATCATCCTGATGTAGCTGTCTCAGAAAAAGGTTTCTCTTGAGTAAGAATATCTGAGCGCGGTATATTAGGAGTGAATATTAGATCGTATTTTTGTATATTAGTAATATATTGTAATATTACCCGCCATTTTATTGTTATACCTGAGCGATTTATACCGTTTGTCTAAATGTACGTTAAATAAATAATTATGAATATTAGATGGCATTTTTTTTAAATGGACACGTCATAAACTGATAAAAAATGTTTCATAAGAGAAAAATTATTAAACAATAGAAGCTCATATCGAGCGGAAGGCAGTAGAAAATTCAATAGAAAAACATGTGAGGTCGTTTATTGAACAAGTCTTCCAGTACTTAATGTCATACAGATAACAATCGTTTAGAATGAGAAAATGTTGAAACATACTCGTACATATTCGTATAATGACGAATCTATTAGTAAAAGAATTTATAAAACATCACGTATGTTTGCTTGTTACAGATGTAGAGCTCAAATACGAAAATAAACAGATTTTATACGTTATATGTTAAATAAAGTTAATATTTTCCCAAAGCGTCAAATTTTCATAAATTTTCGTCAAATTCTTCTCTTCTTTATACTCTTTTTCATTATTCCTATATGCTCCTTGTTTTTATCTATTTTTCTTCACTAATACTTTTCCTATTGTGCGTGATGATTGGCTATGCTTGATGATTGGCTACTTTTCCTATTGTGCGTGATGATTGGCTATGCTTCCTTCTATTATTTTGTATATTTTTTCGTAATTCAAATGCTGCATTCCATTAAATCTTATATGTGTTCTGTATTTATATACTTATTTGTACTTACATTTTCTTCATATTCATATTGTTCTCGGCAATAATTGTTCACACTTAATTCGCCCTGAGGACGCGGACTTGACTGATCTCTTCCGTTGTCCTTTGAAGTATACACAAATATATATAAATAGACCTTATAATAAATATAACCCCAATATAACCGAATAGATCATAGAGCCAATATATCCTAAATGCAACCTAACCGAGTCCAGCGGATGCTTCGAAGATGCATATTTCCACAGTCCGCCCTCTCCGCAAAGACTCCGCAACATCAGATCACACTTTATTCGTTCATGCTGTTTAAAATAGACAGAAATGTATCAGCCCAAGCCAAAATTATCCTAATACTATAAATGCGTAGAGTTTGCATGTTATATATGGAAAGCTCAAATAAGGAAAGTAAACCGATTTTAAATCGGCATCCGCTTATACGTCATAGGAGTGTGCTACGCTAGTATCCGTGGGCGCATGCGTACGCTTGCATAAGCGTGCATACGTGCGCAAGCGTATACGTGCGTAAGCAAACTTAAGTATGCGAGAAAATGCGTGGTTGCGTTTGTAACGTTTTTACCTTATGAAAAAAATAAAAGTGGTTTGTTTATATTTCACTTTGTAGCCTGTGCCATGGAGATGATCATAGGATATCAAGGCATGTAATTTTGAGCTCTGAAACTAAATTGTTTTTGGTAATCCTACAGCTACCTAGTGTAGGACCAAAAAACTTTTCACCTCATTTCTTTGATTCTGCACACGTCAACTACTTAGCTGTTTCGATGAGAACGAGGAAGCTATATTGAAGCAATATTTTTATAAGAACATTATTTTTAAATTATATCACCTTTATCAGGCGAGTGAAGGCGCCAGTCAAAGCTAGTATATTTATATCTGCCACATGTTCCCCTCATATCTATTAATACATTTTGCTATTGAAGATTCGACTTTTAGAGGATGGTGGTATCCTCTTCTTTGGAAGGGATACAAAGAATATCAGGTATTCTTGCCACCAGAACAAACAACAGGTTTACATTACACTACGTGGCCACCATTCTCTCTTACAAATACTACATCTCTATAAATTATTTTTCAAAAGTATTTTTTATGGGTACTCCATATCTCCCTTATTATTTCATCAAAACCAATGATATAGCCTTCATTCAGAAGATTACCTTCACCGCTAATAACGAAAAATAAACAAAAAATTTAAAATTAATTTTTTAATTAAATTTTTTATTGCTTATTTCTCTACATATTATTTATCAAAGATGTTGTTTGTGGGTACGCCATATCTCCCTTGATACTTCATCGAAACCAATGATTGAGCCTTCATTTAGAAGATTACCTTACCTGCTAATGACGAAAAATAAACAAACAATTTAAAATTAATTGTTTAAATAAAATTTTTTAATTTTCTCTATATTATTTCTCAAAAGTGTTTATTCTGTAAATTTACAATGAGACTTTGATCATTACCCCTATTTACAAGAAACTTTTATTATTACTTTTCAAGATAAAATACCTTTCATTTATTTTCACATTATATTACTATTCAGTGACTCGTGAATTATTCGCACGGGCCAACTAGTTACTTAAATTCATGCAACAATATTAACAACAAAATTAGTTTTATAATCGGCATATGACAATATTAGTATGAGATTCTCATATAATCAAAGTATTCTAATAATTAAAGTGGCTTCAGCGCTACTCGATATTTGTAACGATACGTCTTTTTAAAAACATATAGTGACTTACAGTGACTCGTGAATTATTCGCACGGGCCAACTAATTGCTTAAATTCATGCAACAACATTAACAACAAAATTAGCTTTATAATCGCCATATGACCATATTAGTTTGAGATTCTCATATAACTAAAGTATTCTAATAATTAAAGGGGCTTCAGCGCTTCTCGATCTTTTTAAAAATATATAGTGACTTATTGTATTTCTTTACAAAATTGCAATTAATACAATCGATTATGAATAAAAACGGATCCGTAGACGCAGATTGGTGTGTCATAAAATAATTTTAAGAAATTATAAACTCCAATTTCCAACCAACAGAACCTGTTTCGTGGATATGAGGCGTCTATCACATAAAGTGCTCTTCGCCTTTAAATGTGCGGTGAGTCCATTAGCACGTGCCTCGTTGCGGTTTGAGAAACATAAAGAAAATGGTTGATAACAATACTGGCACAACGAGCGACCACCTGTTTGAGATTTGCATCAGTCAATGGTTTCCAACCTTGCAGTTGCTTCCGTAATCATAATCGAGTGCATTTTTTGTGAAGTCTCGTTTTAAGGAGTAAACTCCTAGTTTTAATTTGCAAAAATGTAAACTGAAGGATGAAATTTCACGGTACGACACATTCTATTTTCGAGGTTGAATAATCCTGTAATGCGACTTGAAGGGCAAATAAACAGTTTAGTTTAAATCGCTCGATTTTTTAATTTCAATAAAAATAATCTGTTTACTTTAAATTGCTCTATTTTTTATTTCCGCACAAATAATTGATTTAGTTTAAATCGCTCGCTTTTTTAATTTCCATAATAATAATTTGTTTACTTTAAATTGCTCGATTTTTTCATTTCCACACAAATAATCAATTTAGTTTAAATCGTTCGCTTTTTTATTTCCACACAAATAATCGGTTTAGTTTAAATCGCTCGCTTTTTTTTAATTTTCATGCAAATATTCGGTTTAGCTCATTTTTTTGTTTAATTTGCACTCAAATAATGACTTTAGTTAAAATAATCCGCTTTTTTAAAAACGCTACGAAACGTTTTAAGATATAAGTATGAAACAAAATGCAAATTGTGCCTTGTTGAATACCCTATATGCAGAAACGCACTTTGCTACATAGTTAGCAGTTTCTGATTTTATCCCAGACAAATAGGTAGACAAACAAATAAATACAAATTAATATTAAAAAACCTTATCTTGGTATTCTGTAAGGAATCCAGCCAGCCTAGAAGCAAACATTTATTTCAAAATCAGTGATAGACACTTTACTTTTATTTATATGTATAAATTTGTAGTTAATGAAAAAAATTCAGAATTATATACCATCTATAATCTATGTTGGGTGCGAAAGCTTTTGGATCAGGTAGACGCGGCCGAGCGGAAATTTTACACACAAGCCGATCTTCCGGAAACCGGATGAATTTCTAAGTCGTTCATTATTAGAGCATATCTGATTTAGTAAAAAAAATATTTTGGGAGCTAACCTCAAAATTTTATTTGCGTTTTTCTCGAAACACCATTTTTAAAGTTGGTGACCGCATTTTCATGAAAATTTTAAACCGATTCCAGTCTAATTTTGGTAGCTTCAAAAAGGGAAAAGTGAATTTCGAATCGAAATAAGAAATAGACGGAATAATGTATAAATACTACAAATAATAAAATTGTTTGCGAAAACACTGTACGTTGATCTGAAGTTATGTGCGGTTGTCTTTGATAACAAAGCGGAATAACTTAAAATAAATCAACATGCCCGATATCGATATGCTTATCTATTTAATTATACGTAAAACTACATTGGCTACCGATAATTACAAGATAATTAATTCTAAGTACATTAGCGAAGAATTCGATAACAATTTGTTTTGATAACGTTTTGCACTAAAAAAAATAAAACTCATTTATAAAGAAACATTTTCCTGGTTGATATGGACACGTTTAGATTTTATTTCAATGTTTATGCAGCAATATTTGAAAAAACTCTTTGAAATAGGAAAATTTTCAAAAATATTATACCTCCTCAACTGTACACCAAAAATAAATTAATAAAATTCAGTCGTTTAGTCACAGGAATAGTTTTAAGTGGTTTGTAATTTTAAACATGATGTATACAATTTCGAATACGCCACGCTGCTTTGCTATCGGTGCCGACAAAAACAATAACCGCGCTCCGTCGCCGTTGTCCCGTAACATAAACATTGCAAATGGTGTTTACATTTTGTTTATATTGAAATGCTATTTATTGGTTTGAATAAAAATTCTTGGCGTAATTGTTTATTTCGCTATTTTAAAGTACTAATGACAACTAGTTCTGACTGGGTTTTCATTTAATGTCGATCGGTCGAATCCACATGTTATACTCATAATCCTTGATACAGAAACGTCGGCACCGCATGTTTTTGGGCATCAAACGAGTTATATAAAATAATTTATATGGAACTATAAGTTGTAGCAAGCTGCATACATTCATCCTCGTTAACAGTATTCGATGCATCATTTAACGAATATGCTTTACAACAGACAACATATTTAAAAGAAATTTAAAAAGGCTTCTAGAATGTTGGATATAAATCGTCAAATTTGTTTATGACCTAATAGCAAATTCTCGAATATCAATTTATATTTATAACATTCGAAAATTCTAGAAGCCTAGAGCTCAGTATAAATAGATGCATCTAAGCTGGAGCCAATCAGTCTGTTTTAAGGCTCGGAAGAAGTTGCGCGGACTCTTTCATATAACTATATACACATAAATAATTGTAATTAATTTTGAATCAAGAATGAAAAAAATCAGCTACTTCAGTGGACTTAATTTTTCATCTTACAGAGACCTTCTCTATCTCTCTTCGTTTTTACCATCGTTTCACTCAAGTATCCAAATCGATCGTTAAATCTTCTCTAACATAATGTCTGAAATTAAACGAAGAAAAACTTTTAATAAATTAATAACAGATTTTTATATTTATCCTAAAAATGATCGAATAGTTCGATCTTATAATAACGCGTAATGAGTATACCGCACAAATAAATTTCCTCGATCTAATTCAGATACGAGTCCTACAAACGAGTCTCAGCAATACTCAGGATATTTCATTAGGGCAGTAACTCGAGCAAAAAATATTGTTTCTAATGAATTGAAACTTTAATATTATACAATTTCAATCTTTTTATATGCATGATACTTTCATGTATTCTTGTATAAAAAATATTTGTAATAAAGCTCACAAGGCGTAAATATCAGTATGCTAATTATATGTATCTAGTACCTAGTATCTTTATGTACCTAGAATAGTTTTAGTTTACGCTTGAATCATGTTATGGTTGAACGAAAATAACGAACTCACTTTGACCGCGGTAATTGCAATTATAAAAACAAAAAACCTAAGAAAATTACGGAGCATGTGGTACACTATATGCTGGTGTCTGGCTAATGAAAGCAAACAGCACCCTCACAACATATTAGATGAATTAAATTAGATCCTCGCTCGCAAATGGCTCATTCGTGAAAGCACAAATATGTGCTATAAATGGTCAGCACGATGAAACCTGCGCACGCACAGCATGCGCAGGAATAAAATCTAGAAAAAAGACTACGAATTTTGCTGGGCCATAAAATTTCTGACAATAAAGGGCTAACTGCATGCATAAACATTCTGACAATAAAGGGCTAACTGCTACTGCTAAATGCATTTATCTGGGTTTCTCAGTTATTTTTACCGAGATTATCGAGAAAGTCAGAAAAAAATATTTAAATTAAAACCTTTTTAAAACACTTTTACTAAGTCGACCTATAACTATGTAGTGGAGCCCATGAAATAAATTTCGTAGATTTAATTCTCTTCTAACTGTTGTATCATCATGAATCTTGGCAGTTGTGTGTAGTTCTGATAACAATACAATAAAATGTTACCATCGAACTGATTTAATGCAATGGTACCGAAAGTTATGGACTGAACTCTATAACATAATAACGTATCTTAACCGTGTTTGGGCTTCTAGTTGTTGTATCACCATGAAACTTGGCAGTTGAGTGTAATTCTGATAACAATACCATAAAATGTTACAATTGGACTGATTCAATGCAACAGTACCGGAAGTTAAGCATTGAACTTGATAACCGAACAACGTATTCTAACCGTGTTTAAGGTTCTACTCGTTGTATTATCATGAAACTTGGCAGTTGTATGTATTTTCGATGACAACACACCAAAATGGTACCATGTTTTTCATCTTAAATGACTGTGCTCACCTCCGTCTATCGTTAAATTGTTCTAAGCGATGTTACTTGAAACATCTCCATTAATGACACATCATTACATTAGACAGTATTTGAAGGCAGTAAACAAGTTAAAAATAACACTAATGAGGTCACAATTGCACTGATGACCCTCATCGAAAAGTCTCTGAACACAGGCCTTCATCCTTACGAGTGCAATATTCAGGTAGAGTCGTATATATATATATATATATATATATATATATATATATATATATATATATATATATATATATATATATATATATATATATAACACATAACATGCTGATTCTGAAGACTTGAACAACAAACGAAACGATATGTACAATAGATATAGAGGCGCCTCTTGCGATAACGCCGAATATTCGTATCAAAAAAATGTGCGATTTAACATTCACTATAAAACAAATCAACGATGTCTATCTAAAATTCATAGATAAATTATAATAAACAACTACATTGTTATTAAAGAATTTTTAGAAACAATGTTTTTCTTCCGATACCAATTTCCCTATTTATTTCAAAAATATTTTTACGTCATTAGAAAAAATATCGCTGCAGCTCTTCACTTGTAGCACTGTGCAAGCAGCGACACAAATGGATAGTCACAGCAGCGGATGGAAGAGAGACTCCGGTTTTAAACCACAACAGTCTAAAGGTAAGTTTCGAATTATTCATCGAATATTTAAGGGACGCAGTCATTGGGAAAATATAGCTGCAGTTCTTCACTTATAGCACTGTGTAAGCAGTGACACAAATGGATAGTCACAGCGGCGGATGGAAGAGACACTCCGGTTTTAAACCACATCAGTCTAAAGGCAAGTTTAAAATTAATCATCGAATACGTAAGGCACGCAGTCATTAGAAAAAATATCGATGCAGCTCTTCACTTGTAGCACTGTGCAAGCAGTGACACAAATGGATAGTGACAGTGATGGATGGAAGATACATTCCGTTTTAGCGTAGAAAAAGTCAACTTTAGGAGAAGAAATAGAAAATACTGGTTAATTTTTAAACAAAAAGAAATATTATAAAATTGCAACATCAATTCCACTCGTTTACATTAATAAACCTCTTAATAAAAATATGTTAGAACATTAATGGATATCTGTGATAGAAATCGTGGTACACAGTATAACTACAGTGACTGAAAAAAATTGCGATAAAAAGCTTACGTCAGAATTAGTAGGGTATTGACTGATTCGGCTTGACATGGACAGAGACTTTCCGTAACTATTCAACATATTAAGGAACATAATAACCTACATATGATATAAAGATGAGGAATACTAATCTCATATGGCTATGTGACTCCTTGGAATTCAATGACTTACTCTTTATTGAAGTCTTATTAAAGTGACTCTTGATTAAAATCGAGTAATATGAATATATGAAGTACGCTTAAAACAATATATACACTTAAAATCCACGTTTTACAAAAATAATAACGCACAAACAACATTGGTTCAGCTTGAAGTTGAAAACCGGTTCCTTCGTATACTTTATAAAGTTTATTTTCTAGTAAATGGTTGTCCACAACTTCAGCCGCAATCAATTTAGATTTACTCAAATTATTGCAAATATTGATCTCATATGTGGGACCTTATGAGAGTTCAATGACTTACTCTTTATTAAAGTCTTATTAAAGAAACAGTTGATTAAAATCGAGTAATATGAATAAATGAAGTATGCTTAAAGTAATATATAAATTTGAAATCCACAGTTGACAAAAAGAATAAATGTACAATCAACGTTGTTTCAGCTTGAAGTTGAAAACCGGTTCCTTCGTATATTTTATGAAGTTTATTTTCTAATAAAGATTTGTCCACGACTTCAGCCGCAATCAATTTAGATTTACTCAAATTATTGCAAATATTGATCTCATATGTGGCACCTTATGGGAGTTCAATGACTTACTCTTTATTAAAGTCTTATTAAAGAGACAGTTGATTAAAATCGAGTAATATGAATAAATGAAGTATGCTTAAAGTAATATATACATTTGAAATCCACGGTTGACAAAAATAATAATGCATAATCAACATTGTTTCAGCTTGAAGTTGAAAACCGGTTCCTTCGTATATTTTATGAAGTTCATTTTCTAATAAAGATTTGTCCACGACTTCAGCCGCAATCAATTTAGATTTACTCAAATTATTGCAAATATTGATCTCATATGTGGCACCTTATGGGAGTTCAATGACTTACTCTTTATTAAAGTCTTATTAAAGAGACAGTTGATTAAAATCGAGTAATATGAATAAATGAAGTATGCTTAAAGTAATATATAAATTTGAAATCCACGGTTGACAAAAATAATAATGCATAATCAACATTGTTTCAGCTTGAAGTTGAAAACCGGTTCCTTCGTATATTTTATGAAGTTCATTTTCTAATAAAGATTTGTCCACGACTTCAGCCGCAATCAATTTAGATTTACTCAAATTATTGCAAATATTGATCTCATATGTGGGACCTTATGAGAGTTCAATGACTTACTCTTTATTAAAGTCTTATTAAAGAAACAGTTGATTAAAATCGAGTAATGTGAATAAATGAAGTATGCTTAATGTAATATATAAATTTGAAATCCACAGTTGACAAAAAGAATAAATGTACAATCAACGTTGTTTCAGCTTGAAGTTGAAAACCGGTTCCTTCGTATATTTTATGAAGTTCATTTTCTAATAAAGATTTGTGCACGACTTCAGCAGCAATCAATTTAGATTTACTCAAATTATTGCAAATATTGATCTCATATGTGGCACCTTATGGGAGTTCAATGACTTATTCTTTATTAAAGTCTTATTAAAGAGACAGTTGATTAAAATCGAGTAATATGAATAAATGAAGTATGCTTAAAGTAATATATAAATTTGAAATCCACGGTTGACAAAAATAATAATGCATAATCAACATTGTTTCAGCTTGAAGTTGAAAACCGATTCCTTCGTATATTTTATGAAGTTCATTTTCTAATAAAGATTTGTCCACGACTTCAGCCGCAATCAATTTAGATTTACTCAAATTAATTGCAAATATTGATCTCATATGTGGCACCTTATGGGAGTTCAATGACTTACTCTTTATTAAAGTCTTATTAAAGAGACAGTTGATTAAAATCGAGTAATATGAATAAATGAAGTATGCTTAAAGTAATATATAAATTTGAAATCCACGGTTGACAAAAATAATAATGCATAATCAACGTTGTTTCAGCTTGAAGTTGAAAACCGGTTACTTCGTATATTTTATGAAATTAATTCTCTAATAAATATTTGTCCACGACTTCAGCCGCATTCAATTTAGCTTTACTCAAATAATTGTATAATTTGATTAAAACACTTCATTATAAAATACTGATTACTTAACTTGTTTTTCTACTATTCAGTTTTTTCAATTTAGTCGGATTTTAATTTGTTATAGCTCCGTTTTTGTTTTACCCTTTTTGGTAGCTGATGGTCATACACATAGTTCGAAACCGGGTGGATACAGAATTTTGTATTTAAATTATTTGCGTTAAGTTTGGCCATTTTTTCGTGTTTATGAATAAATGGTTGAAGAAAACTCATAATTATATTTAAAGATGACATCTTTTTCGATAAGATAGGTGAATTTTTTTTTCAATTCTGTTTTTTTATTGCAAATCCACCAAAATGTATTTTGTCTCTCAAAACCTAGCCTATGGTACTCTTACATTAAATACAAATTGATTGTTACCTCGATTGCTAATATCGGTTGAGTAGTTTTTGGACGGCGATCAAATATCCGCATAGATACATACATAGACTGTTACAATTCATTACATGGCTGTGCCGTAGTCCGGTTATAACTATACTACTTTCCTGTTCTAGTAACACGTACTAATGTTAATATTTTGAGTACTTTAACTCATTTATGTACAGTATTACGTTTTATCTACTTATTACATATTTAAATATTTTTTGTCATCTCTCTTATCAGTAGAGACATAGATAGCCAGTTTTTATTTGCTTACATTCTTAACAATGAAGACAAACTGATACTAATAATTTCGTAGTTTTTCACATCTCACTTCAAGAAAAATCTAGAAATATGTGTTAATTCTATGGCGACAATATCCGAAAAGAAATGTATTTTAAAGCTATGACCACACTATCGGACAAAAAATCGTAGGCTTATTGTTACGATAAAAACGTAACAACGTTCGCCTACGCTCTTCGTGCTACGGCCACACTATCAAAACGAACATTTGTGGCATGTCGTTACAACAAAATTATTTGAAGCGTAATACATAATAGATAGCTAAATTATCGGTATTCGTGTTCGCCCGAACTTGACAAATATTCGTGACATGAAATAAATTTCTTGTCCTAAGCCCGATACTTTAACCCGAGGGTAACAAATATTATGTTGTGAGAACGCAACACTGGGAATAAATGAGTTAAGACTTACTTTTGTATTGAATATATTTGGCGTTAATTTTGTAGAAATTCATTATTCACAATTTAATGAGACTACGTGATGTAGTATTATTTCTACTTTATTTAATTTCTTTGCCACGACCTAGGTTTCGTTGTATTACAACATCTTCAGGTGGGATATTAGCAGAGATAATCCCACCTGAAGATGTTGTAATACAACGAAACCTAGGTCGTGGTAAAGAAATTAAATAATTGTGGGGAATTCATTTAATTGTGGGCGATTCAAATATATAAAGAAACCTCGTGACGCTTGGTGCAAATAAAACTTAGAACAATTAAGCTTAGGCCTATAAAATCTATTATTTAGGCAATTTTTGAAAACTTAGAAAATTATATTAAACTTCATTGAACTAAAAAACAACCTGCAAAATTTATTTCAATGAAATTATTTTTCCCGGTACTGTTCTGCGTACTTCGTATTTTATTGTTCTTTACAAATAAAACTTTTCGATTTTGGTAGATAAAACAGGGGTTTACATAAAATTTTACTGGCATATAACGCTGTCGGTAACGCTGTCGGCGACATCTGTCGGTCAATCTGTATAAGTATTAACTACGATATTTTTTTCGATGAAATATCGTGCATTACAAAATTTGGACGTTATCGTTTTACGTGTAACAGTTTAAATGCTAACGATTATTTGTGATATTTTTAAACTACCATGCAATAATAAAATAAATAAAATACGTAAATAGCAGTATTTCATTTAATAAAATGGTTATTACGTATTTATTAAAATGGTTGTCTTTTGTTATTAAATACACTACCTATAGTTATTTAAGTTAATTCCACATTCCACGATGCGGTTGTAAAGTTATATCGCAATAGCGGTCACGTAAAAACGTGACCGTTATTACGGCATCCGCAACTTATATTGTAAATAACCTTCATATTTAATTACAAGATAGTGTGAGTAAAGTTTACGTCATATAATGTTAATTATTTTATAATCATTATTTTATTTAATTTATTTTATATATCTACTTTAATGTATATAATTGATACATATGGCGGACTTATTGCTACGAGAGCAATCTCTTACAGCCAATCATAACGGTAGTCTAGCCCCGTGTGGGAGTAATTTGTATATTATTTAACGCCAATTTGTTTTAAAAAAAATTTAAATTTCAAATTAAATTCTATATTTTTAACGTTCCCTGTATCAAAAGCAAAAAAGAAAGCTCTTAATTTTAAGATTATCGTTATTTTTCTATGGTTCGACTTAGAAACTTGAAATTTATAGACATAGTTATAGAGTATATAAACCCGCATATACCTCCATAATAGCAATTAAAAAATATTTATATTGAAATGTTTGAGGGTCGAGTTCATTTCTAATATTTCTTTTTATTTTAATACTAACTGTGCAGACGCAATTTCTTCCCCCGGAATTCGGTAAAAAGTATTAAGAGTATTCTATATGCAATATCCAGATAAAAAATATTCTATATGTTTGTGGAGGGTGTAAACTATTACCATACCAAATTTCATTAAAATCCTTGTAGCAGATTTTGTGTGATTGAAGAACAAATTAACAAACAAACAGAGAGACAAACATTTTAAAACCAAGTTTTCCGGCTTCTACCAACACTTTATACGCTAAATTAATCACAATTTTTAAAATATTTTCCATTTCCAGAATTCACTGTTACAATTTTATCATATACGAAGATACGGTGTAGTAAATTCAATTGAAAGAGCCTGTTATGAGGATTCCAGTACTGTTATTTTTTTAGAATTTTATGTAAAATAGTTTTAGAGATATTGGTGAGAATATACAACAAAACATATGACACCTCCTCCTCCATCTCTAAACCTGCTAAAATCAAACTATGGAAACACAACGTTACTGGAAGCTTATATAGAGGTTATCTAAAAACTAAAACGATGACTTTAAATCTCATAGTTTTTATTTCATCGCCGTTTTAGAGATATTGCTGAGAATATACAATAAAGCATATGACACCTCCTCCTCCATCTCTAAATCTGCTAAAGTCAAACTATGGAAACACAACGTTACTAGAAGTTTATATAAAGGTTAACCAAAAACTAAAACGATGATTTTAAATCTCACAGTTTTTGAGAAATCTACGATTATTTTATCGTCGTTTTAGATATATTGCTGAGAATATACAATAAAGCATATGACACCTCCTCCTCCAACTCTAAATCTACTAAAGTCAAACTATGGAAACACAACGTTGCTAGAAGTTTATATAAAGGTTAACCAAAAACTAAAACGATGATTTTAAATCTCATAGTTTTTGAGAAATCTACGTTTATTTTGTCGCCATCTCGTTTAATATTTATAGATTTTGATAGCAGAAGCATAGCATGCTTTGAAGGCCCAAGTAGGCCGTGTCATAACAGTAGCATCTATTGTTGTTTACCTTATGAATATATGTGTGAAAATAGCATTAAAGTAAAGGCAGACTTCACATTTTCCTTGCTACATTTTCAATGGCCGTTTTCCTTCAAACTACTCAAGTGAATGATATATTACGACATTGTGTACAACATCAAAAAATACATAACAAAAGGTGAACTAGTGAGAAACGGTGATTAGGAATCAGGCCACGGTTGCAGTGATGACCCTGCTGCCTTTTCGGCAGCTGATATTACTTTAACTTCTACTAACAAAGATAGAGGGTAGACACAAGTTTTCACATTTTGCATTGGATATTTATTTTCTTGGGATGGGATATTATTTTCCAACATTTTAATTGAGTGGTAAAATTTCCACATTAAAGGTTGTGCATACTAATTAACTACAATTAGTATGCAGAAAAGTGTTGGTTTATCAATGATAAGAGAGTGCCTATAAAAGAAAGAAAAGGACAAAAATTGGTTTCCCTCTTCTAACTGAACTTATTTATGGTTGTTAATTCCGATGTGGACTATGTGGATTTATTTTTATTTCAAGTACTTTAGGAGAAATAGGGAAATGATGAGGGAAGTAAATTGACACGAAATCTTTACCTATTTTCGATATTTAAAAATAAAAAAATGTCTTCCTCTTCCCATCTTTCGTCCCTAGCTGATGACTTGTGGAGGAAGAGGGTTCGTTAGCCTATAGGTTTCTGTAGATATTACGTGGTTCGGAGCCTTGTTGACGATCTTCTTTCGTAATTAGCCGACTTTGGCAATATTTTTAGCTTCTTCTGGTGTTAAAGGTTAGTTCTGGAGATCTTCGTTAATGTGACTAATACATACCTCCTTTGGTGCTGTACACGGAACTTTCCAGACGGTCGGTCTATCCTGCCAGAAAAGCTTGAGAGATAAACGATCCAGTTTGATTTAACAAATGTGACTAAACCAATGTAGACACCGTCTTTGGACTAGTCAATAGCTGATTCTCAGAGGCCAATGGAAATTGTTTGTTTCAGATACGATCACGTCGCTACACTCCAATGATTTGTCGTAGATAATGCATTTGAGGTGCCTCAAGGTTTTCCAAGTCTGTCTTTAGCAAGGTCTACGTTTTAGATTCGTAAAGAAAGATGGACGTAATAAACTCTAAGAAAAACGGGAGTTTAGTCTTGAGGGAAATACACACTTGCAGATGGACCATTTGAGCGAGGCGAACGCTGCTGCCGTTGAGCCAAACTTGGTTAGTAGCCGCCATTTTATTTTCCAGAACCAATTACCTGAGGTATTTAAATTCTTTGACTTGCTCCAATTGGGTTCCCTCGATGTCAACGATTGCCTGCGATCCGCTGTAGACATTATCTTGGTCTTATCTATATTTATCTTCAAGCCCTACGGCTGGCAGTACTGGCAAATCGATAAAGAATGTTCGTTGCTTGAGCATAAGAATTAGCGACAATGGCGGTTTAAAAAAAATGAAAGAAGTACGTAAATGTACGTTAAAATGTACGTTAAAATAATTTCAATACACATTTTTATTAGTTTCAAAAGATTACGATAAATTCTTCTTAAACGTTTTATTACTAACACTTACGTACATTTAGGGTACACGATTTGAACAGAGCGTATTCGTATATATATATATATATATATATATATATATATATATATATATATATATATATATATATATATACGAATATATATATATATATATACGAAGTGAAAAAGTTCGTTTGTTTATTTGTTTTTGACGCGCTAATATAATTGAACCACACATCCGATTTAAAAATTATTTTTGTATTAAAAAGCAATCATTAAGATATAGGTTATATATCGCTACGGTTTATTTATTGACTGATCATCCCAATTATTCCCGTCTCTATACTCGCGGCTCCGATGATCGATGTCGTTTGGCGAAACGAGCCTAGGTGTGTAGTGACCGTGACCGCGTGGGGAGGGAGGCAAAGATGCATAGATAGTTTATAATATTTCGTTTTATTGTATAAGTGAATTATAAACAGACATGAGCTATGATAGGTCCTTACATAGTATTCTTCAAAATACTAATCAAACCTCCGAGTACAGGATTCTTTTGAGAAAAAAAAAAAAAACGACGACTTTAACGAGGTCACACTGTATTTATACGACACAGATTCTGGCTCATTCCAGACACGTCTGCGGCAGAAGACTGTGATGGCGGTCGACCGTTTCATATTCCGGTCGGATCCTCTTTGCGGATACGTGTAAACTATGCGGTGTCAACGAGAGTTGACACCAAAATGGAAACCAGCGTTTGTCAAATATTTTGTTTATTTCTGTAAAATCAACAGTATAATATTCTGTGTTGCTCTGGAGTTTCGCTATGACACCATCTTTTAAAGTATTAATGCAAATTTGAACATGTAAAAAGATATGTTTGATTTAAATGAACTTCTTGACAAGAGTTTAATAGTAATTGAAGAATATGTTCGAAGTGTTAACAGAGTTTTTTTAGAAATAAATCCATAAAGTTATTTACTGAGACAACACTGGATTTCTATTACAGGCACCTTAAGATACTTTTGTATGTGTTATCATTGTTTGTTGACTTGTAAGAACCTTGGTATTTTTAATGTTTGTATATATACAAGCATTTATATAGCAAGCTATACAAGCATCTAGCTTGATGTGTGTAAGACTTGTAAGATATTTTATCAAATCGTAAGGCGTCCTTGAGTTTCGGGGGAAAAAATAATTTATTTTGGATGTGAAACATCTATAGGCGCAGGTATAAACCGGATCGTTGGCGTGGCGACGCTTGCCGTGGCAACGTGTCGCCAAGCTATACTAATATATATATAGTCTATAGTATATATGCAGTCTATATGTATATATATATATATATATATATATATATATATATATATATATATATTCTATATGCAGTAGAGTGTACGGTATGGCGACGTGTCGCCATGCGCAACCGACTACGCGACCCCCTCCTCACTCAGTTCGACGCTGTTGTTTACTACGGTACACATAACCTGTGCTTTATTATTTTTGTATTAATTGTAAATAAATGTTTATTAAATAAAGTCACCATTTTCTGTAAGAAATTCGTAATACTTTATTTTTTCATTATGCTATATTTAGTTCCTGTAATAATCTTGTCTTTTATGCATATTACTTGTACGAACACGATATTTCACATCTGCCAGGCGTTCCTCGACGGCTCACTTTTTTTTTTATTTATTAAATAAACCTTGCTTTGAATTTGATTTTTACAAATATATTATTACATACAAAAGTATTTGTCTGAAAACGTACAAGTATTTAGCTTTACGCGTGCAAGATTTGTGAGATGTTAATCAAATTGTAAGGCATTATTTGGGTTCCGGAGAAGACAATATTTTTTTCAGTATTTAAATAGCCGTCGCTCTAAATTTGACTATTAAAATGATATTATTATATTCTGAGATATCTATCTGAAAAATTGTAAGCTTTATGCGTGTAAGGCTTTTCAGAGTTTTAATCAAACAGAAAAGTGCTCATAGGCTTTTGAAGAAATCAACATTTTATTGTTGTTATTTAAATAGCTGTCGCTCTAAATTTGACTATTAAAATGATATTATTATATACTGAGATATCTATCTGAAAAATTATAAGCTTTATGCGTGTAAGGCTTTTCAGAGTTTTAATCAAACAGAAAAGTGCTCATAGGCTTTTGAAGAAATCAACATTTTATTGTTGTTATTTAAATAGCTGTGGCTCTAAATTTGACTATTAAAATGATATTATTATATACTGAGATATCTATCTGAAAAATTATAAGCTTTATGCGTGTAAGGCTTTTCAGAGTTTTAATCAAGCAGAAAAGTGCTCATAGGCTTTTGAAGAAATCAACATTTTATTGTTGTTATTTAAATAGCTGTCGCTCTAAATTTGACTATTAAAATGATATTATTATATTCTGAGATATCTATCTGAAAAATTGTAAGCTTTATGCGTGTAAGGCTTTTCAGAGTTTTAATCAAACAGAAAAGTGCTCATAAGCTTTTGAAGAAATCAACATTTTATTGTTGTTATTTAAATAGCTGTGGCTCTAAATTTGACTATTAAAATGATATTATTATATACTGAGATATCTATCTGAAAAATTATAAGCTTTATGCGTGTAAGGCTTTTCAGAGTTTTAATCAATAAGAAAAGTGCTCATAGGCTTTTGAAGAAATCAACATTTTATTGTTGTTATTTAAATAGCTGTCGCTCTAAATTTGACTATTAAAATGATATTATTATATTCTGAGATATCTATCTGAAAAATTGTAAGCTTTATGCGTGTAAGGCTTTTCAGAGTTTTAATCAAACAGAAAAGTGCTCATAGGCTTTTGAAGAAATCAACATTTTATTGTTGTTATTTAAATAGCTGTCACTCTAAATTTGACTATTAAAATGATATTATTATATTCTGAGATATCTATCTGAAAAATTGTAAGCTTTATGCGTGTAAGGCTTTTCAGAGTTTTAATCAAACAGAAAAGTGCTCATAGGCTTTTGAAGAAATCAACATTTTATTGTTGTTATTTAAATAGCTGTCACTCTAAATTTGACTACTATAATTACATTGGGATATACTTAGGCGTACGTCTGAAACAAGCATCTAGCTCATTGATTATAAGGCTAGTGAGATTTTAATTATATCCTGAGGTGTCCGTTAGGTTTAGGCGAAGTTAATAATTTTTTTTCAGTATTTAAATGACCGTCGTTCTAAATTTGAATGTTGTGATTATATTATGATAAATTAAGGTATATATCTGAAAAATTATAAACTTTTTTTTTTTCAAATCTTTTTGATTTTCATTCAAATCTTGAGGCGCAGTTGAGCGTCAGAGAAGTCAGTAATTTTATTTTAAATTTGTATATGCCTGTCACTTATATTATGACACAAGAAGTATTTCGATGAACAATTACATTCCTCTAGTTTCACGTGCGTAACTTGAGAGATTTTTTGCGTAGCTTGCGAAAGCACTTATGAGATTTTTATTCAAACCGTAAAGGAAACCTTAGAGTTTTGAAGAACTCCAATTTTTTTTATTACTCATATGGCCATCGCTTTATTTCACAATTATAATTATATTTGTATAATAAGTTTTCGTGAATATTTTAACAATTTTACGTTATTCTGCCATGAAATTAGTTCTGTAAATGAATGTATTAGTTTCTCAAGTTGCAATTACAATATATTTATTACAATTACAAATATATATATATATATATATATATATATATATATATATATATATATAAACAAAATAATATGAGAGGCAAATATTTAATTGCATAAGATATACACATTTTCATCGGAGCCAGATTGCTCTGCTACTAAATTTTTCTGGGTTGATAATAAACATGTCAAAAACATTTTCTTACTTAATATCAAATTTTTATTGATTTATTGTCTTTTTTCAGCCATCAACGTAGACAAATAAGATTTATAAGACCGTTTAAAAATAATACTTGTACACGGTGTCCGGCAATATATGTCGGACAAAGAAAGACACTATTCATTGACTATAAACAAATAAATTGTCATTGAAATAAAACGTAAAGGCCGCCCTTTTTATAATTGAGTGCAAAAAAAACATTACACATAACTTTTTTTAACAAACCCAATATTTGGCGGTGCTGAACAATGTGGGCAAGTAACGTGTGTACGAAAAAGATGACAAATAATTATGAATATTATTTTAAATTTTCTGAAAAAAGCCATCTTTTACATTTTATTTTAACGATAATCAACTATTTTTCCGTCAAGGAATAACGTCTTTCTTTGTCTGACACTTGTTCCCGGGCACCGTGTATAGAGAAAAGTTCCTTGAAAGTTTATCTCTTGAAAGTTTTATTTAAATCGTCGATTAGACAAATAAGATATTTTTTTTTACAAAAAGACAGGTTACTTTTCATAATTGTTTTTAAATGCTATTCGTAACTGGTCCGAGAGAATCGCCGAGAAAAGCAGCGTAAAACTATAAGAGCGAAAAAGATGTCAATTTTGACAATACAAATGTCAATGTCAGTTATCCGTTTATTTTTTAATTAATTTAGGCAATGGCTTCAAATTAAAATAAACACTTCGATAATGATTATTTTTTGTTACCTTTTTAAAACGGTTTTATGAACTTCGTTCCGTTTTATTATTATTTTTATTTAATATTAATAACTCTCAATATATCAAAAGTATAATTTATGTGCGTGTTTAAAGATAACATATTTTATTTTGAATTATATTTTCATTATACAAATTGTATTTTGTTTTATGCTATTTCTTAACTTCAATCGCTTGATGTTTGTTTTTTTATATCTTTAAAAAATTCTTTTAGCTTTTTTAAAAATTTTGGTTTATTTCTGTAATGCCTGGTCCATATTCATCGATATTCTTCGCACATAAAATTTGGATTTTTTATTACTCTCAGCACCATATCGTTCAATTTTATTTTTCAAAACGTTAACCTTAACGCTTTCTGTAGTTTTTTAATTAAATTTTTATATATCTACGTCAAAAGAATTAAACTGCGAATGAACGAACAATGAAAACTTATTTTTCTATTTTATTTTTGTAAGACGGAAAACTTGCGAAATAATTACGAATCTTATCAGTCACTTATGAAAAACCGATCGAACACAGGCGACGTTGTGAATTATGCAATTGTCATTTACTAACCATTCAACTTTCTGATCCTGTTTGTGTCAACGTAAGTAGTGATTGATGGCATCGATATCGACAGCCGTGCGATTCCATTCGTCGTCCATTTACAACAATACAGTTTCTGAATGAGGATTATTTTAATGCTCACCGATGTACCGAGACTTGCTATTTTTAATCCGCACGAACAAATGAACGTCGCGTGATCAATCGAATCGTCGCGTGATCGATCGAATCGCGTACCACAATAAGCCACGCCAGAATAATAGCTATTACCGACTTATTTGGTTAGTATGTATAATTTTATATCTACAAACATGTCACTGAGCAGTTTTAAGTTTCAAATTTTTCTGAAAAGTCATTGTTTTGTTTTAACGCAATGTGGTTGGAAAGCGTATACTTCTAGTGGCGGCCATAGGCTTATTATATTGTTTATTAAGAGCTCTTTCACATGGAGAATGTAATCAAGTCAAAAGTACAACGAAGACAATATTTCAGTGTATTATATTTATGAATAAACAAAACTTATTTTTATTTAAGATTTTATTTCATTCTTAGGTTCCATAGGATACCTTTTTTCAAATTCTATCTTAATATTATTATTATCGAATCACTTTCATACAATTAAATGTTTAATATAAAATATTTATTTGTATAATTACATTTTTACAATTAGGTAATAATAAAGACGTGCGCGCCAGCGTGCTATCGAGACAGTTATTCGATCGACGCTATTGGTTAGAAAGAGAAACGGCTATGTTGCTGACGTATAGCGTCAACTCGCTCGATCAGCGCGATTGCCTGCAACGATCGAGACCGATATGTATTTATAGTAAATATTTGTTACCATCACGCTGCAGCAGCCCTACATTAATTCACGCACACATACAAACGGTTACGAATAGGCGAGTAGGTATGTATCAGGGTAGGCAATTAAATATATTCGCTAGTATGGAGTGTCGGGGTGTGACAATGGAGAGAGTACAAGAAACATTTAAGTCGATTGAAAACGACAGGACTAAGAACTTATGGTTACATGGTTGTCAATATCAGTGTAGTATTTTATCGACTAAAAATAAAAAAAATCGTCATTAAATAATAAGAGGTTTTGTTGTAATTGAGTACAGAGAACAGTACAAGAAACATATAAGTCGCTTGAAAACGACAGGAACAAGAACGTTACGTTTACATATTTGTCAATATCAGTGTAGTATTTTGTCGACAAAAAATAATAAACGTCAGTAAATAATAAGAGATCATGTTGTAATTGAGTAAAGATAACAGTACAAGAAACATATAAGTCACTTGAAAACGACAGGAATAAGAACTTATGGTTACATGTTTGTCAATAGCAGTGTAGTATTTTGTCGAAAAAAAATAATAAACGTCATTAAATAATAAGAGGTTATGTTGTAATTGAGTAAATACAATAGTACAAGAAACATATCAGTCGCTTGAAAACGACAGGAATAAGAACTTATGGTTACATGTTTGTCAATATCAGCGTAGTATTTTGTCGACAAAAAATAATAAACGTCATTAAATAATAAGAGGTTATGTTGTAATTGAGTAAATACAATAGTACAAGAAACATATCAGTCGCTTGAAAACGACAGGAACAAGAACTTATGTTTACATATTTGTCAATATCGGTGTAGTATTTTATCGACAAAAAATAATAAACGTCATTAAATAATAAGAGATCATGTTGTAATTGAGTAAACAGAACAGTACAAGAGACATATAAGTCACTTGAAAACGACAGGAATAAGAACTTATGGTTACATGTTTGTCAATAGCAGTGTAGTATTTTGTCGAAAAAAAATAATAAACGTCATTAAATAATAAGAGGTTATGTTGTAATTGAGTAAATACAATAGTACAAGAAACATATCAGTCGCTTGAAAACGACAGGAATAAGAACTTATGTTTACATGTTTGTCAATAGCAGCGTAGTATTTTGTCGACAAAAAATAATAAACGTCATTAAATAATAAGAGGTTATGTTGTAATTGAGTAAAGAGATTAGATTTCAGAAAAATTGGACATGTATTGTTTTTAAAAATTATTGAAATGTTTTTATGCAAAATAATAAAGAATATTTACGCATTATAAATAATTTTGATTAATTACTATGTATAAGTTATGAGGATTTCAAACGAAAAATTGACAGCAGTGTAACCAACCGTTTGCATTTTGCAAGGTCTCTATTGAATATATTTGGGGTTAATTTTGTAGAAATCCATTATTCACAATTAAATGAAACTACGTGATGTAGTATTATTTCTACTTCCTTTAAGCCCTTTACCACGACCTAGGTTTCGTTGTATTACAACATCTTCAGGTGGGCTATTAGCTCTATAGCTATATATATATCTTTGCTAATAACCTACCTGAAGATGTTATAATACAGCGAAACCTAGGTCGTGGTAAGGAACTTAAAGAAATAGAAATAATACTACATCACGTAGTTTCATTTAATTGTGGAAGGTCTCTATTGTCTAAACGCATTTTAAAATAATATAGAGTCTCAAAAATTGCAAAACGACTAATATCAATTCACTTTCTGGCGACGATGAGGGGTACAGACTACGAATTCCGATAAAAGTGAGTTTGGTATCTTGACGTCTACTTCAATGATCATTCGTCTCCAACCACAGCGTGACCAAAAATTTACAAATTTATAACCAGATGTCATTAATAAAATCTTACAAGTGCCCTGTTCGATTAACCGAACCGAATTAACTGTGAAGATACTGGCGCTGATAGCATCTTGCAAGGTATATATTGTCTTAATGCATTTTAAAATAATATAGAGTTTCAAAAATTGCAGAACGACCAAATTCAATTCACTTTCGGTCGACGATGAGACAGACTTACGATTTGCGAATGCCGATGAAAGTGAGTTTGGTATCTTGACGTCTGCTCCAATGACCATTCGACTTCAACCACAGCGTGAAAAAAAATTTACAAATTTAACACCAGATGTCATTAATAAAATCTTACAAGTGCCCTGTTCGATTAACCGAACCGAATTAACTGTGAAGATACTGGCGCTGATAGCATCTCGCAAGGTCTCTATTGTCTTAATGCATTTTAAAATAATATAGAGTTCCAAAAATTGCAGAACGACCAAATTCAATTCACTTTCGGTCGACGATGAGACAGACTTACGATTTGCGAATTCCGATGAAAGTGAGTTTGGTATCTTGACGTCTGCTCCAATGACCATTCGTCTCCAACCACAGCGTGACCAAAAATTTACTAATTTATCACCAGATGTCATTGATAACACCTTAAAAATTCCCTGTTCGATTAACCGAACCGAATTAACTGAGAACATAGTTTTATTTTAGAAATTTATACCAAAAATGTACTAATTTAGCGAATCACCAAAAATGTACTAATTTAGCGAATCACCAAAAATGTACTAATTTAGCGAATCACCAAAAATGTACTAATTTAGTGAATCACCAAAAATGTACTAATTTAGCGAATCACCAAAAATGTACTAATTTAGCGAATCACCAAAAATGTACTAATTTAGCGAATCACCAAAAATGTACTAATTTAGCGAATCACCAAAAATGTACTAATTTAGCGAATCACCAGCTGTACCTACGACTTCGTTCGCGTGAAATTAGGAATACGAAAGTTATTACAATTTTTTTTATTCCCTACTATGTTGCTCTCGGGTATGAACTATTACCACACCAAATTTCATCAAAATATGTCCAGTAGATTTCGCGTGATTGACGAACAAAGTAACATACAGACAGAGACAGATCTGATCTTTTAGATTTTCTGGCTTCTATTACCATTCTTTTACGCTAAATCAATCACTCTTTTTAAAATATTTTCCTCGAACAGAATTCATTCTGTTGCAATTTTCTTATATGTATAGATTTGAAATATTTAGTAAGCAGTAACGGCTTGTCACATACTGAACATGAATCATTTCTGAAACTGAACACATACGACTAACGCCCGTAGCCACCACACACGGTCAAAACTCTCAGTCGGTCTTACTGACAGTTAAAAACCTATTTGATATATATACCTTAGGGATTGGACCATGCAATAGGGCACTCTCGGTAAAGTAGACTCTTGGTTCGACTCGACTGACAGTTAATGAGTAACAGCAACACGATTTTAGCTGTTAGTAAGTCCGACTGACAGTCCTGACTGTGTGTGGTGCATATGGGCGTAATTGATTAGGGGAATTATATGAAACTAGCGTGACCCGTGCAAAGCCTTCGCATTATTTATTCCATTATGAAGATCAGATGACAGATCAAACAAATATTTTACTAAAATTGACATATAGAGGCGCAAGTATCAAAAGCATTGAGCTAAAGCGCCACTTTATTTATACGTGAGTGGATTTGAAATTAAACAAACATTTTACCGACCGTCAATCATATTGACGTTGAGCCGTTAGATGGCAGCATTGCTGTTTTGTGTATATAATTTTAATAATTAATTAATTTGCAAAAACAATAGCAATAATAAATTTTTTAGTTATGGATGCTGGTAGAGCAAGCAATTATCTATAAAATGATATATAATTTATGTGGATTAGTTGTGAGGTTTTTTCTAAAAAGGGAGAGTAACATCTTAACCTTAGCGTATTAATATATATGATGATGATGATGATACGTAGGTAATAAGAGGGAGGGGTTTATAGTCACGTGACAATGCAATCAGGAAAGGCTGGGCGAGGGAAAACGTGACGTCACCTCAATGTTATGTTTGGTTCCGCAATCAATCAAGGAATTCCCCTTGTGCGTCTTTCTATTACAGCCTAAGAGTTTTTATAGTTTTAGACCTATATTATATATAAAATATTGGAAGTAGTTAATAGCACTTATTTATATTTTAAAATATATATTTAAATGCCATTCATTAAAAACTGTCTCAGTATAATTTCAGTATTCATTCTCGTTTGTGTAGATTTTACTCGTTGGTTAGTTATTGGAACAAAAGTAGTTAACAACTATATTGCAACGGTTAAACTAAGAATTATTTATTTTTTGAATACATGATCTCAGATACCATTAATTTGACGAAATTTACAAGATCTTTTTTGTCCTATTTTTGTTTGTCATATATAATATAACTGTCATATATAATATAACTGTCATATATAACATAAGCTGTCATATATAATATAAGCTGTCATATATAATATAAACTGTCATATCTAATATAAACTGTCGTGTATAGCTGTCATATATAATTTAAGCAAACAGCATATTTAAGCTTGGTATAATTTTACGTTAACAATAAAAAATCTTACTTTACTGGTTTGAGACTGATGGGAAATGAGAATGAATCTTATCGAGTTAAGGATCATTGAGCAGACGAAATTTACAAGATCTTTTTTGTCCTATTTTTGTTTGTCATATATAATATGACTGCCATATATAACATAAGCTGTCATATATAATATAAGCTGTCATATATAATATAAACTGTCATATCTAATATAAACTGTCGTATATAATATAAGCTGTCATATATAATTTAAGCAAACAGCATATTTAAGCTTGGTATAATTTTACGTTACCAATAAAATATCTGACTTAACTGGTTTGAGACTGATGGGAAATGAGAATGAATCTTATCGAGTTAAGGATCATTGAACAGTTTTTCCTTACATAGTATAAAACAAAGTCGTTTCCCGCGTCTATCTGTCCCTCTGTACGCTTAGAACTTTTAAATTGCGTAGCGGATTTTGATGCGTTTTTCATTATCATTCAAGTAATTTTGTCCTTATGGTTTATAGGTATAATACATGCTTAATATATTTACAAAAAATATAAAAAAGTCAATGTTTTGTAAAATAATAGAATTTCGGGCGCTTTCATTACTAACGCTGTCTAAACTTTACGAGATATACAAAATGTTGTACTGTGGAATTGTGTATTTTAAAAATATCTACAAAAAAGTCCGGGATGGCATATATCTATATCCTACGGATAACCCATAGTGACCATTTTTATGCGATTGATATTTAAGTTTTTGTGCGTTATACTTAAATAATTTGTTTACCTTCGGCATTCAATGTAGATAAAATTTGCAATTTACAGCAAATCACTATCATTAATATTTTAGAAGATATCACATATTTAAAATGACCAAAAATCAGTATTCGCGATGCCGATGCCGTGCACGGACGGCGGCGACGCGTACCTATAAATAACGCGTCGCAGGCCGCGCGTCACCCTATGGCATTGTAAGATTTACAGCGATCGCACGCGTTTATCGGAGCTCTCAAGCAAGTAAAATAAATATAAATAAAAACGTGCTTTTCAGCGCGACACTGTAAACCGCAAAAACAGCTGTAAACACTGTATATAAAGACACCTGTAATATATTCTAATAATGACAGTAATGTTATTAATCTTTACACAATTACACCACATTAGTATACCTGCATTGCATCCGTGCGAAGCCGGGTCGGGTCGCTGGTTTACAATAAAATAAGGCTATATTTACCAAGCTCGCTTTTCAAAAATTGTAAACTGCAAAGTAACGTTTCAAATTTCTCTTCCATTTTTCAGCCATGTGTTTCAACAAATTCCAAACATTAGCATTTGATTAAACTTCCATTTTTTTCCTTTATTTCAGTTAGCTCACACCAAAAATTACAAAAGGTTTGCGGACCCTGCTTTCAAAGTACTCTGATACGCAAGTTAAGCAGGTTTTATTCACAATTATAACAAAAAAAAATTTTAACGTTTACAAAAAAATTAAAATTGCTAAATTAATTCTAATGATTTGAAAATTGATTCATCGTATTTTAAACTAGAAAATAAATAAAAGCCTTTAACAATAACTAGATGGTAGTAATAGAAACAAATAAATGGTATTTCATATATATTTTAATAACTTTTTAATCACAATTTAATTAGTAAGTCCTAAATAATCCTGGATTCTGACATCAGGAAAATGACGTCCCTAAATATTTTCAAAGATCGAGTGAAAAAGTCCTGCCTCTCCTGAAACCTTTTCCTTTGTGTACTTGTACTTTCCTGTCTACCATCCCAAATCATGTCAATAGTTTTAATTATATTTTTGTATTTCTTTTTAATTTTTTTTCGTCTAATGTGCTATAAAGAATTTTCATTGTAAAATCTCTTACAGTATACCAACTAAATTTCAATACCAATTGTTGAGGTTGACTGGAAGAAATTGCTCATGTAGAAATAAGTCTGCCATATATACTATACATAAAAGATGATAAATAATCAATGAATGTTAATTTAATAGTACAGTAATGGCCAAAGAATAATTTTAATTTTGTGTTTATATGATATTTGTCTGTAGGTATATAATATAGGTATATAATATATATAAATATCAACTCATAGACGTCAGATTTAAAAGAATACCGGAGAATGTAAAACGAAAATATTTATTGTTTGGCTTAGAAATTTACAATGATTTAAAAACATAATTGACGGCCCTATTTATAAGCAATTTCGGCGTTTTTCTGACGTCAGATTTAAAATAATACTGGAGCATGTGAAACGAAAATATTTATTGTTTGGCTTAAAAATTTACAATGATTTAAAAAAAAATAATTTACGGCCCTATTTATAAGCATTTTCGGCGGTTTTCTAACGTAAGATTTAAAAGAGTACTGGAGCGTGTGAAACGAAAATATTTATTGTTTGGCTTAAAAATTTACAATAATTTAAAAAAAATCATTTACGGCCCTATTTATAAGCATTTTCGGCGGTTTTCTAACGTAAGATTTAAAAGAGTACTGGAGCGTGTGAAACGAAAATATTTATTGTTTGGCTTAGAAATTTACAATGATTTAAAAAAAATAATTGAAGGCCCTATTTATAAGCATTTTCGGTGGTTTTCTGACGTCAGATTTAAAAGAATACTGGAGCGTGTGAAACGAAAATATTTATTGTTTGGCTTAGAAATTTACATTGATTTAAAAAAAATAATATTTATAAGCATTTTGGTTGTCATTGTACAAATGAATGTCTTTTCTAATATTTAATAAATTTGGTGTTAATTTTGTCAAAATTCATTAGTAACAATTAAATGAAATCACGTCATGTAGTATTATTTCTACTTTATTTAAATTCTTTACCGCGACAACATCTTCAGGTCGGTTATTAGCAATCTTTGATAATAGCCCGCCTGAAAATGTTGTAATACAACGAAACCTAGGTCGTGGTAAAGAAATTAAGAAAGTAGAAATAATACTACATCACGTAGTTACATTTAATTATCAATTGTATTTAATTTGTATTAAAATAGGTACATTAAAATATAAACAGCGCCTCCGGTGTTCGAATTTTCATTTCTTAGTTAATTTAATTAATATTCAATTACTTCTGGAATTCAAATTATTGTCACTTCATATAATACGTGAACCTTTCTACACACATCGTAATGATTAAGTTTTTATTTCAACATCAAACCAATATTATAATACACGCTTTGTATGTCCTATTATACGTCAAATTATACAAAATTTTTGTTTAAAATCGTTCATTTCGGAAACAAAAAATGGCACAAACGTCAAACCAGCGTTAACGTAAATAGATGTGCTTTAATAGTGAATATTCAAAATGTTAATATTTTCGCTAACTTCGTTGAGCTATTATTCAATGCTCACGTATATTGCTGATTAATATAACTCTAAATTTTTTAATAATTAGTTACGGAACTTATATTATTGTCAGGTCGTATAATACGTGAACCTTATTACACCCATCGTAATGATTAAGTTTTCGTTTCAACATCAAACTAACATCATAACACACATTTTGTGTGTCCAATTATATGTAAAATTATACAAAATTTGGTTAAAAATCGTTCATTTCGGAAGCAAAAAAAACGGCACAAACGTCAAACACACGTAGACGCAAATAGATGTGCTTTAATAGTGAATATTCAAAATGTTATTTCAATCGAGCTATTATTCAATGTTCACGTATAGTGCAGTATAGGATGCACCCGGCTATTGGCGTTTTTTAGCACGCTAATATAAAAGAGCTTAATCACGAATTTAATATCGAATAAAAAAAGCGTGCAACTTCAATCGGGACCGTTTGTCCTCACTGTTAGTTTCGACCTTCCATCTCGTAAAAAATTAACCTCAAAATCTATCTCGTTACATTAACGTTGTTTTTGCACCTATTCTTCTCAGGTCTCAAGGTCTCCTTTAACGATCTGGCATACATGATAAGTTTTGAAAAAGTAAATCTTCATTTAGCACGCAATCAATTCACAATACGAGCCATAATTGACTTATGGTAATGAGAGCTTAAACCGCACAACAAAACGTGAAAAAAAGATACTTTATGTTAATGTATGTTAATAAAACTTTGCCGCCGAAACAAAATAGTAACATTACAAGAGATTAAGAGAATCTGTGTTTTTTTCCATTTTCGATGTCACGTATTGTTTTCGTTTTCTACCGAAAAAGATACCGCATTTTAATAAGAAGCTTAATGAAGCATAAACTGAATATTATTATATTATAGTTACGTAACTATAATATATATATTATAGTTACGTAATTTTCTAATATTAAAACTATTTGTCTTATTTGAAATTGGGTCAAAAGTTATCCTTGCGTAGAGACATCGTGAAACGAGGAAAAACTAGAAATAAATAGAATCAAACTTTCTTAAGCTTTCACAAAAGTTTGAGCTACTCTGTTGTAAAATGTTGTGATATTAATAATGCAAAACATCGTTAAAAAAACTGTCAAGCACAGTTAGGTTAGTTACTCGTACTACGAAGGTTGCGTACACATTTAGGCATTTAAGAATGTTTAAGGGTACATAGTTAGTATTGCTATTAAACTGCTTACCGAAATTAATTTTATTATAACTAAAATGTATTTGTATTGTCTACTATATATATATATTCAAACACTTTAAGAGTCAAGATAATTTTTATATTTTTTTCGTAATTTTAGGTTTATCAAAAATAAGGCGTGACCATATTTTTTTTGTATATTTTTCAGTATAGAAGATATAACACATAACATTTCAGAAAAAATATTATATTTCCGAAAAAAATCACCTAAAATTTCCGAAAAAATATTTTTGAGGACCTTATTTTTACATTAGCCCTTTCAAATGAAACACCCACAGTATGTGCAGAATTTAAAAAAAATCGAGTAATTAAATTGCCCCCTTTAAAATTTCCATATAAACATCTCTGAATGTTAGCAAATTCTACATCAAGCGGTTAATAGTTGTGACAGACAGGCAGACAAAGACGTGAGTGTTCTTATAAGGGTTTCCTTTATCCTTTTAAGGTACGCTAAAAATGATGAGTCGCGTTAATTATCTAAAGATAGTAGCACATAGGTAATGTGTTATTTCGTGATAAGTAATAGTACGCAACGAAAACTGTATATATTCACCAACATTTTCCTGCAAATTAGGAAAAACGAAAAAGGCTAAAAACGACTCTTACGGAAAATATAATGATTCTGAGGAAAAATAAATTGGAAAATTTTATTGGTGCTTGATCAATATTTCTTAGTCAGCAAAAAATATTGAAACTGAGAACTAAGCATTGTTGAAGACCCAAAATAAATTCTTAGTGTCATTTCCAAATTTAAATTTGTTCTTTTGAGGACTGTTAACGCCCATACGCACTACACACGGTCAAGACCGTCAGTCGGACTTACTGACAGTTAAAAACGTATTTCTGTTGCTCATTAACTGTCAGTCGAGTCGGAACAAGAGTCTGTTTTACAGACCACCAGTGAACGCACAGAGGATCTTGAGTATATTTGGCGTTAATTTTGTAGAAATTCAATATTCACAACTAAATGAAACTACGTGATTTAGTATTATTTCTACTTTATTTAAATTCTTTACCACGACCTGGGTTTCGTCGTATATAAATATTGTACCCTTGCCCACCACGACCTAGGTTTCGTTGTATTACAACACTTCAGGTGAGCAATTTGCAAAGATCTTTACTAAGTGTCCACTTGGAGATGTTGTCATACAACGAAAGCTAGATCTAACCTAGGTCATGGTAAAGAATTTAAATAAAGTAGAAATAATACTACATCACGTAGTTTCATTTAATTATGCAGAGAGGATCATAAGGAAGTATATGAGAGATGATACGACAGTGTAAATCAGTTCAGTTTAGTGCGCTGTTCAATCGAAACATTCGAGCAATCGGTAGTTAAACAGTGGTACAGTCAACTTTGTAAACTGATTGAAAATGACAATAAAATTGTCACATTCGATGAGAAGTATTAATTAGGAATCGACCCAGAGACCTCTCTCCAGAATTCACAATCAACAACGGCGAGACTTGGTGAACGTCGAATGAATACCTCCAATCCAGTAACAGTCAAGCGTAGGACTCTGTCGTCCCACACACTTAAATGACTTAATCTCTTATAAAATATATATTATGTCTTATTACAAATAATGCTATTTTGTGATTTCTAAAATTCTCTTAGAGATGTTCGAAAATCAAAACAGAAAAATTTTTTCTTTACTTTTTACCTAAACGTCGTGTAAACAATTTATACTTATGAACACTAAATGTTTTAATCTCTTATAAAATATATACTATGTCTTATTGCACATAATGCTATTTTGTGATTTCTAAAATTCTCTTAGAGTTTTTCGAAAATCAAAACAGAAATATTTTTTCTTCACTTTTTACCTAAACATCGTGAAAACAATTTATACTTATGAACACTAAATGTTTTAATCTCTTATAAATATATACTATTTCTTATTGCAAATAATGCTATTTTGTGATTTCTAAAATTCTCTTAGAGATTTTCGAAAATCGAAACAGAAATATTTTTTCTTCACATTTTACCTAAACATCGTGTAAACAATTTATACTTATGAACACTAAATATTTTAATCTCTTATAAAATATATACTATGTCTCATTGCACATAATGCTATTTTGTGATTTCTAAAATTCTCTTAATGTTTTTCGAAAATCGAAACAGAAATATTTTTTCTTCACTTTTTACCTAAACATCGTGTAAACAATTTATACTTATGAACACTAAATGTTTTAATCTCTTATAAAATATATACTATGTCTCATTGCACATAATGCTATTTTGTGATTTCTAAAATTCTCTTAATGTTTTTCGAAAATCGAAACAGAAATATTTTTTCTTCACTTTTTACCTGAACATCGTGTATACAATTTATACTTATGAACACTAAATGTTTTAATCTCTTATAAAATATATACTATGTCTTATTGCAAATAATGCTATTTTGTGATTTCTAAAATTCTCTTAGAGATTTTCGAAAATCGAAACAGAAATATTTTTTCTTCACATTTTACCTAAACATCGTGTAAACAATTTATACTTATGAACACTAAATATTTTAATCTCTTATAAAATATATACTATGTCTCATTGCACATAATGCTATTTTGTGATTTCTAAAATTCTCTTAATGTTTTTCGAAAATCGAAACAGAAATATTTTTTCTTCACATTTTACCTAAACATCGTGTAAACAATTTATACTTATGAACACTAAATATTTTAATCTCTTATAAAATATATACTATGTCTCATTGCACATAATGCTATTTTGTGATTTCTAAAATTCTCTTAATGTTTTTCGAAAATCGAAACAGAAATATTTTTTCTTTACTTTTTACCTAAGCATCGTGTAAACAATTTATACTTATGAACACTAAATGTTTTAATCTCTTATAAATATATACTATTTCTTATTGCACATAATGCTATTTTGTGATTTATAAAATTTTCTTAGAGATGTTCGAAAATCAAAACAGAAATATTTTTTCTTCATTTTTCACCCAAACATCGTGTAAACAATTTATACTTATGAACACTAAATGTTTTAATCTCTTATAAAATATATACTATATCTTATTGCACATAATGCTATTTTGTGATTTATAAAATTCTCTTAGAGATGTTCGAAAATCAAAACAGAAATATTTTTTCTTCCTTTTTTACCCAAACATCGTGTAAACAATTTATACTTATGAACACTAAATGTTTTAATCTCTTATAAAATATATACTATTTCTTATTGCAAATAATACTATTTTGTGATTTCTAAAATTCTCTTATAGATATTCAAAAATCAAAACAGAAATATTTTTTCTTCACTTTTTACCTGAACATCGTGTAAACAATTTATATTTATGAACACTAAATGTTTTAATCTCTTATAAAATATATACTATGTTTTATTGCACATAATGCTATTTTGTGATTTATAAAATTCTCTTAGAGATGTTCGAAAATCAAAACAGAAATATTTTTTCTTTACTTTTTACCTAAAACATCGTGTAAACAATTTATACTTATGAACACTAAATGTTTTAATCTCTTATAAAATATATACTATGTTTTATTGCACATAATGCTATTTTGTGATTTATAAAATTCTCTTAGAGATGTTCGAAAATCAAAACAGAAATATTTTTTCTTCATTTTTCACCCAAACATCGTGTAAACAATTTATACTTATGAACACTAAATGTTTTAATCTCTTATAAAATATATACTATATCTTATTGCACATAATGCTATTTTGTGATTTATAAAATTCTCTTAGAGATGTTCGAAAATCAAAACAGAAATATTTTTTCTTCCTTTTTTACCCAAACATCGTGTAAACAATTTATACTTATGAACACTAAATGTTTTAATCTCTTATAAAATATATACTATTTCTTATTGCAAATAATACTATTTTGTGATTTCTAAAATTCTCTTATAGATATTCAAAAATCAAAACAGAAATATTTTTTCTTCACTTTTTACCTGAACATCGTGTAAACAATTTATATTTATGAACACTAAATGTTTTAATCTCTTATAAAACATATACTATTTCTTATTGCAAATAATGCTATTTTGTGATTTATAAAATTCTCTTAGAGATTTTTGAAAATCAAAACAGAAATATTTTTTCTTCATTTTTTACCCAAACATCGTGTAAACAATTTATACTTATGAACACTAAATGTTTTAATCTCTTATAAAATATATACTATGTCTTATTGCACATAAAGGTATTTTGTGATTTATAAAATTCTCTTTTTTTTCACTTTTTATTGAAACATCGTATACTTATGAACTATTCCCGTTTGTTGCATCAAACATTATTATTTTAACCTTCGCTTGGCGAGAGTCACCTTCGCTTGGATCACATTTGACTAGTTCTTTCCCCCTGTTACGACTGGTAAATACCACCCAAACTGATGTATTCACGCCTACATAAGTAAGTCTTAACACCAACTTAACCATCGTTAACTTTTTCGAAAACCGTCATCATATCACCCATCAACTTAGCGTTTATTATTAACAGCATTTGCTTATCACCGTAGTAATTAAAATTCAATTGAGCCAGAAACACGGATGTCGGTGCATATTAAAGATAAAATTTTAAATGTAAGTTATTATTCACAGCTAATTATGCGTTAACAATTTTAAAATGACCCGTTGCTTTGAATTATTAAATATAAACGTCGAAACTTTATTATTATTTTAAAAAAACTTTGGGATCGGTTCACCTGCATCAGCTGAATTTCAAAATTTTAAGTAATTTATTCGAAAAGAAAATCCCAAACCTAATTATCCAATTTCTTCTTTATCTCAATTAATGCAGAGTAAAGACCGCTTCAGAGATTCCACCAAACCCTCGGAAGCATCTTTACTCTTCAAAATGCCATGGGGATTGTCCAAACTATACTTCTCATCTTCTTTTTAACCCTTACATCATGCACAGTGGCCAAACTTTGAATATTTTTCAGGTGGCAATGCAAACTGAATACCTATAAACCCATATTATATTATTATTGTCAAAGACTTATAGGCTGGACACGTGGCACGAACGATCAATAAGAAATGGACCAAAAGAGTGACACTCTAGAATGGCCCCAGAGGCAAAAGAGAAGTAGGAATATCCCTACAGAAATAGATAGATGACATTATTGAAATGGCTGGACTAGACTGGATGGAAAAAGCCAAAGATAGACTGTCGTGGAACAAGATGGAGGAGGCCTTAATTAGCAGAAGTCCTTAATAGATAAGAAAATCTCAATCTTAATTGTTCATAATTTTTTTTTAATAATTGTAACATGTAAAGTAAATATGCCTTATAATATTTTTTTAGAAATATATATTAGATTTAAATTTAATTTAATTAAAGTCATATTTATTGCTATTAATTAATTATAACCATAATTAGCAAGATATCAAGGCAAAATAAATAAAGGCTTTAGCAATATTAATAACGTAGATAAATTGACGAAAGAAATCTATATAATTTTTTTAAAATCAAAGAAATCAATCGAACATATGGGAAATCTTATATTTTTTTATGAAAATTCCAATCGATGTCTGTTGCTTAGTTTTTTATATTCTAAAAAATACCAGCTTTCTAAAAATTATATTCCATTTTTATAAGCCCAAGCTCTTTTTCGTCGGATACTTACATAGAATTTTCACTATTGCATTTATATCTAGTAACTCAGATCGCGCCATTGTAATGTATAAAACAATTCGATAAACTCTAGTAAATAAACAAATACCGAAGAATTTATATTGATCACAGTGTATACATTCAAAACTTTCCAAAGGAAGCATAACATTTTGGTAATCTCCGTCCCAAAATTCGTTGTTATTATTACAATTCAACTCGTTTTGACTTACGTTAATACATAACGGTAAGCGTCTCGCTAACAGGATTCGGAAACTAAAAATTAATTATAAATGTGAATAAACAAAACAACAGCTATACTACACGTGCTGCTTACCAACGCAAAGTTAATTACGGTTGTCATGTTTACAAAATCAATGACCGCCGTCAATATATCGCAGTAATACGACCCGCAGGCGCCATTGTCCGCGCCGAATCCGACGCCGTCACATAACACCGCCGTCAGCGTCACAAAACAGGGTACAAACGTCACAGAACACTTCGGGCGATCGACAATCGTTCGCGGAACCGTAACAAACGCACAGAATGCAATTGTAACGAACGAATGAACAATATCGATTTCACAATCGCCCGAGTGATGTGACGCGCTGTCATTCGATTTGTGACAAAAAAAATGTATGGACAAAACACTAAAAAAGTTGTCAAAAAAATATCAGTTCTTCTATGATCAAATTATACGCTAGATCACGAAACAGATTAGAATGAGTGAGGAAACTCGACGATTCTATGTAGTTAGCTAGTTATTCTCGTAAAAAATAAAAAATTATCTTTAAATATAAAGATTTTGGTCAAGGGCGAAAGGATGTCACAGCTCGGTATAACTTCATTTTTTGAATAAGATTAAAATAAAAATAAATAAATTGATGAAAAAAATTACTTTAATGTAAAAAAAAAGCGTTTGACGTACATTTTTACGTTTACAAATGTTAGCGATAAAAAAATACGATAACTGATATCAAACACCCCACGTTTAAAAAAAACCTATATAAACATATAAAAAATATAACTGTGAATTCTGTTCATGGATATTTTAAAAAATGGAATTTATTTAGTATATAGAATAACAGTAAAAGCAAAAAAAATTGTTTTTAGAATTTTTGTCTGTCTGTATGTGTGTTAATTTGTTATTCAATGACGTGAAATCTACTACACGGATTTTGATGAAATTTGGTATGGCCGTAGTCGAGCAACATATAGGATACTTTTTACCTGATATTACAGATATAAAAAAAATCTGACTTTGAAGGCTATTACGATTTTAGTAGTGCAAAAACCATCTAATTGATCGTTTTAGTATACTTTATGTTTTTAACTACGTCCAGATCTTCCCGTCGAAAAACGTGTCCCAAAAATCTGCAAAACTCTCAAAATGTTTGCTTGCCCATGTTTAGTATAAACTTCATTGTTATATCAGCTTCTCCAGATATTATTTTCTTTGACCGCTCCAAAAATTGATCGAAGGGTCTTTCTTTAAAAGATGAGTAGCCTATTCTCTTCTGCTTTATTGTTTCGGCACAGCTCTTCGCGTCGGCACAGCTAGTATATATAAATCGTAACGTTTTTTGTCTCTCATTGCTTATTGGCTTACAGATTAAGTTCAATTAAATGCATTTTAATGCATTTTAATGCATTCGTATAGAGCATTTATTCTGGAAGAGTTCTGTGTATATAATATTAGTGTTTAATTTTTTTTCTCTTTCAGAATTTTCCATAACAATAAAAAAACAATGGTCGAAAAAAACCTGAAAGAAGCCCAATTTGACGCCAATAGAATACAGAACCGTGCTCAGTGGAAGAAAAGAAAAATAAAACCGACCCCAAGTAAATGGGGCAGGATAAACGTAGGATAAACGTAGGATAAACGTAGGAGTACTAACATTATTTATCAAATAAATTGCATTTATTTTTATAGATTGAAATTGTAATTGATTGTGGATGTAGAAAAATCGGTGTTGCTAGGCTAAAAATATTAAAAATCATTTAACGCTATGTCAGTTAACCCTGTGCCAAAATATTATTCGATTTCAACTCGTAGACTCCAGTTTTATTGTTGAAAATATTATTTATATCCAATTCCCATCAAGGTCATTAATATGTTCTAGGTTTAAAATGTGTTTTATAATTGTTGTCCATTGGTATTAACAGTGGACCTGATTAACTACGGCTCTCGTAGGAATCTTTTCATTCTAAAATTGTAGGAAATACAATAGTGTGACAGATAAACGGTGTTCCGGTTTTACTATTTTATAATGAAACCTTAATCGAATTAAGCAGAATACTAAAATTTTAATACAATACTATCCTTAGTGTGTTAAAACTAAGAACGTTCTCGACAGAAAAGTTCTGGAATAAACGATTTGCTGAATTATAAAATTATTCCATATTCTTTAAACTTGCTTGCAAAACCTAGTAGATGAACAAATGAAAAAAAATATGAACAATAAATTTTTAATAAATCTGTTTTAATTTAAAGTTGTTATTAAAAATGCAGAAGTTACTTGTTCTCCAAGATTCTTTCGGAGCACTTAATCAAATATTTTTTATGCTTACAGAAATAGAAAGAACCTTACAAACGTAACTATTAAAATGTTTGTGTTTGTAATATGAAAATATATTTTAGTCTGATTTTTAATTTTTAAACATATTTTAGACAAACGAATATTTAAAGTATCCGTCTTGTTTAAGTTCCGTTATGGTATTTTATGGCACTTTGGCGTCTTTTGAAGACAGCGAAACTAATTATAACGTTATTTTAACGAAATTGTGACGAAACTAAGTTGAATTGATAAACTAGGAATCTGTAAAGTTGATTGCTATCAAGTTATACGAGGCCACATTGGCGATCTTTTGAAAACAATGAAACTAATTATGGTATTTTAACGATACTGTAATGAGACTGAATTTAATTGAGAAACTAGGAATCTATAAAGTTGGTTTCTATCAAGTTACATGAGGTTTACAACTTTGGTTTCTTTGGAACACAATGAAATGGATTATGGTATTTTAATGATACTCTGACGAGACTAAACTTAATTGATAAACTAGGAATATATAAAGTCGATTTCTATCAAGTTATATGAGGCAACTTTGGTATCTATTGAACACAGTGAAAAAATTATGGTATTTAACGACACTGTGACGAGACTAAATTCAATTGATAAACTAGGAATCTATAAAAAGTTGATTTCTATGAAGTTATATGAAGTCACCTTGGCGTCTTTTGAACACAATGAAACTAATATGGTATTTTAATGATACTGTGACGAGACTAAGTTTAATTTATAAACTAGAAATGTATATATGTTGACTTATATCAAGTTACATGAGGCAACTTTGGCGTCTTTTGAACACGTTGAAAATGTTTGTGATACTTTAATGATGCTGTGAAGAGACTAAGTTTAATTTATAAACTAGAAATGTATATATGTTGACTTATATCAAGTTACATGAGGCAACTTTGGCGTCTTTTGAACACGTTGAAAATGTTTGTGATACTTTAATGATGCTGTGAAGAGACTAAGTTTAATTTATAAACTAGAAATGTATATATGTTGACTTATATCAAGTTACATGAGGCAACTTTGGCGTCTTTTGAACACGTTGAAAATGTTTGTGATACTTTAATGATGCTGTGAAGAGACTAAGTTTAATTTATAAACTAGAAATTTATATATGTTGACCTATATCAAGTTACATGAGGCCACTTTGGCGTCTTTTGAACCCGTTGAAAATTGTTGTGGTACTTTAATTATACTGTGACGAGACCAAGTTTAATTAAAAAAAAACTAGATATCTATATAGTAAGTTCACTGCTACCAAGTTATATGAAACTACCTTTACTTTTTTCGAACACAATATAAAAACTTCTGTTTAACATATATCGTTATCGGTAACTAAAGTACATAGGTAACCATTATTTTCCAAATTTAGTAGCAGATACAAGTACTCAAAGATAATTTTATATAATAAGACATATGACGATTAATTTCAAATACTATTTGGCCAAATCACGTCGAGATACATTTTATTTTCACATTATCACGAGCCAAAAAAAATTATCAAACAACCTATCCGACGTTACAGCACACAATGCGCATCGATATAAACATAGGACTAAACACGAAATCACGAAGTAACACAGGCATAAATAAAATCGCGATAAAATTAAGATAGCTTGTCTTATCTACGCGATTTGTCCGATCGCGTCGATCACGTGTCAAGGGTGACACACAATGGGACACTGACTGACAATCGAGCGGTTGTGCATCGATGTGTGCGCATCGCTATCTGTGCAATCGGTCGCAATGGCTTTTTACAGCGGGCAAAAATACTTTGTCGACTGATATTTTAGAGTGTATTCAAATTTTAACAAATCGTGTTATCAGCTTCATTTGTTTGCATGTACGTATCGGTGTAACGGAATCTTTCAATTAAATTTCAGACGTCAAAATTATTTTGAATTTTGCACACCTTGACCGACGACAATACAATAATTAAAAAAATTAAAAATTATATATCAAGAACATGACTAGCGATAACCGATGACAATACGACCATTAAAAAAAATTATTTTAAAAACCAAAAAAAAACTTTTTTTAGTGTTGAAACAAAAATTGTAAATATAAAGATTTTCTTTCAGGACTAAAAAAATTGAATTTTAGTTAAAAAAAAACAAAAAATACGCTTTTTTTAGTTACATTTTCATAATGACTCTACGTATAGAAGTAGCTAATGATAAAAAAATTACAACTAATATCAAGTACCCCACGTTTTTTTTACAATGAAAGTTACTTTTTTGTCATCAGAGACATCCTTTCGCTCTTGATCAAAATCTCTATATTTAAAGATTACTTTTTCCTTTTCAATTCATATTGCTACAAAAGTGTGTTTTTTAATTTTTTTAAACCATAATTTTATTTTTTAGTCTTCAAAAACAAAATCCTTAAACCCAAAAAAATAAGAAACATCGTAATATTTAATTTTTTTTTAATTGTCACCAGTAATATTTCATCTATATCTACGGAACCCAACCAACTTACAAGCAGGCGTTCTTTTATACATCATGTTTCACTTACAAAAATTCTATTATTTATTCATTTACGCACTTTAATATACAACTGGTTCTCATGATGAACTCATTGCTAGAGAGCAATCTCTTACAGCCAACCAGAACACCATTCCAGCCCCGCTTGATGAGCAGCTGGGAATCGAATCCGGGTTGCCGTGGTGCGCCGCACCGTCAAAGGCGCCTTGTGCTCAACCCAACACACCACGGCGACGACAATGTTATAATATATGTTAGGTATCGTAGAATGATATTAAAATCGCGTAGCTAAAATTTTATAGACCAATGACGGGTTCTCTAATTCTTTACGGTTCCGTAGAGAACTAGAAAACCGGGCGGTAGACTTCCTTGCCAGGGTACATGACTGGGGAATCAAGAATAAGCTTAGCTTTGACCCCCAAAAATCCCAAGGTTATTTTCTTCAAGGGCAGGCTGGCGAAGAAGTGGATTGGACTAGGAATCAGGTTACGTACTTAGATATGGTCCTTGACTCTAAGCGAAGTTTCACGCCACAGGTGCAGTACTTTGGCGAGACGGCAAGAATGGCTTTCCAAGCCATAGCCCGGCTAACCGGGACTGGTTGCGGAGCTAAATACCTCGACTCTCAAGCTGTTTTATACGGCAATATACCTTGATTTATTGGCCTATAGGCCATTGGTGTGGGCCTCGTGGTGCATCGGAGTCCAACAGGTTAGGCGGGTCGTGCTGAGATCGAAGCGTGCGCCGCTCATGACTTTTACTAAAGCTTATATGACTTGCTCAATAGATGCCTTACCGGTTTCGACAGGTCTCTTGTCTGCTGATATCACGATCGCCGAACGGGCCGTGAATTTTGAGTTGGCGCTAGGAAGGAATTTGGAGGTAAGATCTATGCGCTTCGAGTTCTTAGTAGATAGACCCTTAGTTCTAGAAAGAGACGCATATTTGATCGTTTGTGCCCACTGCCAAGCTAGGTGTTCATCACCGACCTCCAAAGGCGAGATGACTAGGTTACTTTTCCCGAGTGTTTCCCGAGTGACAAAACTGATTCAAATCTGACTACTACTAGTTACAATTTCTAACGGGACACGGCGCCTTCCGCACAAGTTTAAACAGATTTGCTTTACGAGATAGTTCAGCCTATATCTGTGATTATGAGACGCAGGACACGGAACACATTTTCTTTAACTGCGGTGAATATGACAATGCGCCTGGAGTTTTCTTGCAGAGCATGCGTCAAAACAGTAGAGTAGAATCACGCGGTTCTTTAAGATGTGATAATTTTAGTCACCGTGAGTTGGTTGAGACTGGACCAATCCTTGAGTCATTTAGGGCATTTGCTAAAAGCGTTATCGAAAACATAAAAGTCTTTAATGGCTTATTGCGAAGTAATAGATCATAATCCTGTTGGGTGGAAGCGTTGTATATTAGTAACGAGACACTATTAGGAGACTTGCCAATGATGGGCAGCAGCGTCACTGGTGCGAGAAGCTACGCCCTGCAATCGCCAATCCGCCTGCCCAGCGTGGCAATTATGGGCAATTACCTCTAATGATACGCGTATTGGAGAGAGAAGCCTACCGTCAATGTGCAGAGAGGCTGTTGATGATGATTAATGGTATAAGGTATTAATCAAAGGATCCATGAAGGAAGATTTCTGGATTACACTGTAATTGAATGCATACTTGACCTGCATTAGGTTATACGCTGTTTGCTATACAACGCGTACGTGTAAGTATCACAACCTCAAAAAGTAGTGTGCAGACATGCTTCGCGAAATCCCATATCAACATCATAATAACTTTGGAACTTCAGTTTGAGGTATCACGATGAAAAAAAATATAAATTGGATCCAGGTTAACTATCTATAAGTTTTGTACAGCCCATACTGAAGTTTTGGACAGCCCATACCGAAGTCTTCTACAGCCCATACTGAACTTTTGTACAGCCCATACCGAAATCTTCTACAGTCCATACCGAAGTTTTGTACAGTCCATAGCGAAGTTTTGTACAGTCCATGCCGAAAGCCAGAAAATGGACGAAATATTTTTAACATTCGATTTGTTTCAGTAACCAAATAAGCGAACGGAAAAGTGTTTAAAAGCTGATAATTAGAAATTCCTCGACAGACACTTCATCTTTATCATCTCTACGACGTATCTTTCCAGCAAAAACTTAAAAGAATGTAAATAGGCTTTCAAATATCCAATTTCTAATATCCAATATGGTGCTTAGACATAGTTCTCTTTAACTTTATGTTCCATTCATTGGTCCATAAGTACTGACTACGTGTTTCTCATAATCATTCCTCTAACGAATAAGACCAACGTTAAGATTTTACGATTTTCATCAAATTCGTAACCTTGTTGACTGTTGAATAGATAACCGGACGGACATAAAATGACTCGTAAATGTTGCATTTTTCAATTATTGTTCTAAGTATATTTCACTGTTTGCAAAGGCTGGTACACAGAAGAATGAGTAAACGCAAACGCAGATAAGAATGCACTGAGAATAGTAAATCTAATCTGTAACTTTTCCGTGCTCAACTTTTCTTCGCATGAAAATAAAGTTAACCACGGAACAAATTTCTGAGACATAAGATGCTTAAAGATTTATTGTACAAGGCGGCGAAACAGCAAAAGTTAGTAAATAGGTACGTAGTAAATTTCTGGTGAAAGAAGCTAAACTGGAAATAATATTCGTCGTTTAAACATAACATTTTGGGTTCGATTCCAATTTAAGGTCACTCTTTGTGTATGCATCATATATAATGGTCTCAAAAAACGACCAAACTTCCGAATACGTGAAACCAATTCTCTATATTCCAAGTACCTACAGTCGAGTGTCGGAGCTAATTGGCGCATGATAGTATCCGGATGAAGGTTTGAATGTTGGTTATCCTCTGAACTCCTCTCCTCGCCTTTCAAGTTCGTATTTCCGGAAGCAAAGTGATGGATGCATCAGCACACTTTCGATTAGCTGGCTGTGCTCTCTTCGAACGCATATTTAATGTTAGTCGCCTGTCACTACCGTTGCCGCGTCGTGACTCATGAAATATTATAGCGTAAGTAGCGTGTCCATCGCGCATTCGATATTGATTAGCAATGCGACGCCGGACGCGTGCGCTGCCGTTATATTTGTTACAAAATTTCTAGAATCTATTAGTGGTTACTAAGAATAAAAAAATCGAGTACGTTTGAGTATAAAAAGAGATATTTTATTAAAAATTAGTATTTTTATTAGCGAACGTATATAACGATATGGATTAATAACAAAATCAAAATATTTCTCATAGAGGTACCACGACTCGCCAGCACGCTCGCCAGGCTTACGGCATCTACAGTATTTGCTTGCCGTCGATAGATAATTTAATTGTTACTACCGAGTACTACGAAAGTAGCTTAGAGGAGTATGAAAAAGTAATCGTCTATTTCGCTCCCGTTCGTCCTATTTGTATGTGCGTGAATAAGAGAAAAATTGACCCAACAATTATTCGAATTCGGAATTGTTTGTATTTTGTATAGAGGAGTGATAAAAAGTATCACTATCAGTGACCAGTTGATTCAACAATTATTCGAATTTCAAATTATTTGTATTTTTGTATAAAGTAGTGATAAAAAATATCACTTTCATTGCCTACCGTTGAAGTCGTTTTGGCTTCTCCGTCAGACGGGGGATTGTAGCTCTGTATTATTTCGTAATCTTGCGTTTTTTTCACTGTTTGTACCTTTGTGTAATCATTAAAAAAATTAACGTAAAATTACTAAACTCTTTCAATTACACGTCAACTAAGTTAGATTATGAAAATATACTTTATTACCGAGAATTAGAATTATGAACATTCTTAAATGAAGTATCTCACCAGCACGCTCGCCGGGCTCACTGCAGACGCCATCGATAGTAATTTAATGGTTACAACCGAGTACCACGAAAGCAGCTTAAAGGAGAATGAAAAATTAATCGTCTATTTCGCTCTCGGTAGTCCTATTTGTACATGCGTGAATAAGACAAAAATTAACCCAACAATTATTCGAATTTCGAATTATTTGTATTTTTATATAAAAAGTATCACTTTCAGTGCCCACCATTGAAGTCGCTTTAACTTCTCCATTAAACGGGGCATTGTAGCTCCGTGTTATTTCGTAATATTGCAATATTTTCACTTCTTACATCCTCGTGTATTCACTGAAAAAATAAACGTAAAATTCACTGAAAAAATAAACGTAAAATTACTAAACATTTTCAATCACACGTTAACTAAGTTAGATTATGAATATATACTATATTACCGATTAATTAGAATTATTAACTTTCTTAAATAAAGTAAGTTCATTTAATTTCATATTTATATGTATTGTGTTATTATTAAATATTTATAACTTTTTTATTATAATTTATAACTTTTTAACCGTTTAAAAGTAGTTACATAAGTATTTTTTTATTATTACAAAGCATTTTGGAATTTCTTACATCTCTAGTATATTAATTTTTTAAGCGTGTGGAAAATATCCAATTATATATGTTGTAGCTAAATTCAAACAAAAAATAAAACATTTGAAGCACGTGTGACTCGATGAGTTTTGACATAAAATGATCCACTTACCATACAATATTACTGTATAATAGTACTGACGTGTTAATTTTCAATATTATTTCAGTTGTGATAAAATTGTGTTTGTGGTTTGGAAAATTTCCAACTATATATGTAGTAGCTAAATTCAAACAAAAAGTAAAATATTAGAGTCACGTGTGACTCGATGAGTTTTGACATAAAATGGTCCACTTACAATACTGTATAATAGTACTGACGTGTTAATTTTCAATATTACTTTAGTTGTGATAAAATTGTGTTTGTGGTTTGGAAAATATGCAATTATATACGTAGTAGTTAAATTAAAATAAAAAGGAAAACATTTGAAACACGTGTGACTCGATGAGGTTTAGCATAAAATGACCCAATTACAATACTGTACAACAGTAATGACGTGTTAATTTTCAATATTATTTCAGTTGTGATAAAATTGTGTTTGTGGTTTGGAAAATTTCCAACTATATATGTAGTAGCTAAATTCAAACAAAAAGTAAAATATTAGAGTCACGTGTGACTCGATGAGTTTTGACATAAAATGGTCCACTTACAATACTGTATAATAGTACTGACGTGTTAATTTTCAATATTACTTTAGTTGTGATAAAATTGTGTTTGTGGTTTGGAAAATATGCAATTATATACGTAGTAGTTAAATTAAAACAAAAAGTAAAACATTTCAAGCACGTGTTACTCGATGAGGTTTGACATAAAATGACCCAATTACAATACTGTACAACAGTAATGACGTGTTAATTTTCAATATTACTTCAGTTGTGATAAACTTGTGTTTGTGGTTTGGAAAATATCCAACTATATATGTAGTAGTTAAATTAAAATAAAAAGAAAAATATTTGAAGCACGTGTGACTCGATGAGGTTTAGCATAAAATGACCCAATTACAATACTGTACAACAGTAATGACGTGTTAATTTTCAATATTACTTCAGTTGTGATAAAATTGTGTTTGTGGTTTGGAAAATATCCAACTATATATATAGTAGTTAAATTAAAATAAAAAGAAAAACATTTGAAGCACGTGTGACTCGATGAGGTATGGCATAAAATGACCCAATTACAATACTGTACAATAGTAATGACGTTAATTTTCATTATTACTCCAGTTGTGATAAAATTGTGTTTGAGTTTAAATTATGTAGGCCACCTCTCATACCTCAACGATAATGAAGTTTTATCAATTAATAATTATTGATAATAATAGTACACATATTGAAAATGGATTATTTTATATCGAAATGTGATGAAATAAACTAAAACTATGACTCCAATTTCTTGTTTACGCGTTTTATATAAATAAACTGAAATGTTACGCTTCATAGTGTTTCCATATATTTTTAAGTGTATTACGAATTCGAGAATTTAAAAATGACGATCTTTGAATATTTATACACAGAGAATAATGTATAGAAAGTTTATTTCTATCTACATAAAGGCATGTAACAAAATCTACATTCGTTTTTGATCAATTCTATCAAACGTATTTCCGCCATAAATTTACGATAAGAAAAACGTACCTTGAAAACTCGAAGGAGTGTAGATTATATGCAACACATACTATGTAGTGTACATACACTACACACATGTATATATATATATATATATAATGATTTTTTTCAATATCTATGTCCATAAAGGCGATCTTTCTTGAAAGATTTAATCATAAAACTAATCAAAACAAAGTATAAATAACGTTTTCATATTGTACATTATTAACGAATCTGCAAGTTTTTCTGTCGGAGAAACATTTTGGACAAAAAAGACCATTTTCGGCACCAGTTTTTCGTGTAAAATATTGATGTGTAAGACGCACGACATAAAAAATGCCAAAATTACCCAAGTAGATATTAAGTAATTGTTTTTGAAATCATTAGTTGGTTTTTAACTATTTGTAATTATAAATGATTGCAATAACACTTTGTTAAAGTTTCTTTTAAAGAAATATATTGTTTTTTAGGGCACCAGCGTGAATAGATGAGAAAAAAATACTTGAAGAAGAAAATAGTGATAAATCTTAGTTAAAAATTTTCTAATTTCATCATTTTAAATGCGTAATGAAGTGTCTACTCACATTTTAAATGCGTAATGAAGTGTCTACTCACATTTTAAATGCGTAATGAAGTGTCTACTCACATTTTAAATGCGTAATGCAGTGTCTACTCACATTTTAAATGCGTAATGAAGTGTCTACTCACATTTTAAATGCGTAATGAAGTGTCTACTCATATTTTAAATGCGTAATGAAGTGTCTACTCACATTTAAAATGCCACAAAATATTTTAAGGTTCCGTAAATTAACTCCCTTAACTAAATTAGCTTCAGTAAAAAACTAAATATGTTGGGACATTGGACTATTTGTTTGTTATCTGGACACATAGAAAATACCCACATAAAACCTGAAATCTAAGGTTAATATCAACTTATCGTACGTAAATAATATGTTTCTCCAAATAAAAAAAAATAAAACAAACCAAATTATCATTTTAGACATATTTTAGTAACGACATAAAATGTTGGTGTAATTTAACAATTATTTTTAACATTCAGACGATATTAACTACTTACTAATATGACTTGTATGACCGGAGAAAATCGGCCTGATATTAGAGAAATAGAATACAATTTTTAAACAAGCTGATATTTTTTTGAAAATATAAAATAACAAACAATTCAGCGATCTATAATCAAGAAAAATCAAACTTGCAACCATAATACAAAAGAAGCAAAAAAACTATTTTCATAAACGCGCATACATTACATTTTTAATATAACAAAAATTGTTGGTAATAAATACGAATAACAAAAATCTTATAAGCACATACATAATAACCTTTTAGAAACCATTACAAAAAATAATCAACACTAATTGTCTTCTTTTTTTAAATTTGAAGCCATTGCCTAAATTAATTAAGAATAAATTGTTAACTGACATTGACGTTTGTTCTGTTGTCAAATTGGACGTCATTTTTGCTCTTTTCGAGTTTCGAGTTTTACGTGGCTTATTTCGACAACCGTATCTGGCCTGCTAGTTTTATGCATTAATATGTTATATTGGTATAAGTCTGGTTCCGCGAAAATGCGATTGTCCCGTATTTTTTAGTTTTAACTGAAATGATATACATAAAAAATGAAGTATTTAAAAAAATTGGTTGCTAAACATATATTTCATAACCCGTCAATTCGTTGCTAAACATGTATTTCATAACCTCTCTTTACTCGATATTCTTTGCGCATTTTTATTTTTTTGATGTGTTTTTTGTTTTTATATCAATTCATGTTTGTATGTGAAAATTTAGTGTTTAGTGTTACTAAGTCGAAAAAGTCTGTTAATAAGTCTACTAAGTCGAAAATTGTGTATGGAAACTTTTTCCAAATCACTATTTTCAATAAAATAATCGCTACCGAAGCCTAACATTGGCAGATGCTTAATTTTGTTATCTGTGTTCTTTCATTTAAACCAAAAAAAGAAGGAAAAAATCGCATTTTCGCTAAACTTGTTCCGTGATCTATGTACAGATGATGATGATCTATGTATAATGTCTATGTATGATCTATGTAAGTACATTCTAATTTTCGTAAAAAAAATAAAAAATTTACTGATTAACAATTTAAGTGGAGCTTTTAAAGAACTTGTTCGTTTTTGCTTTTTAAGAGCTTTTTTAACTTGGCTTGACACTATATGGACATTGCCGGTCTACTTTTAAACCAATTTTTTAAGGTTCCGTAGACGAATGGCAAAAACACAAACCTTATAATTTCGCATGTCCGTCCGTCTATCCGTCCCTGTCTGTCACACCTTGAAGTTTCTAGAGTATTAGATGTGCGTACATGAAACTCTGCACGTGGATACCTCATAGAAGATCTCAGTTGACATACAACAAAATATTATAAAAAAAGTGGAATGTGTCTCCTAATACTTAAAAAAGTGGGAGCAAAAAATATTTTCGCACACCCCATTGCGTGGGATGTCATTGGAAAGTCTTTTAACATTGAATTGACATTTTATTCACAATTTTATTAATTTTAAAGCTACCTTTTAAATATTGATTTTCACTATGGGGGGCAACCTCCTATACTTTTTTAATCATGATTTTTAAATATTAGCAAATTTTGAGAAACTTTTAAATATTAACATTTCATTATAAATTTCAAGTGAAATTATTTCGATTAACTTGCGCAAGCAATTTGAATAGATATTTAGAAACAATTTGTATAGACTGTGCGCGCTCTGACAGGTGTTTTATGATATTTTTTATTTGTTTTCGTTTTTCTTTCCATTAAAAAAAGGTAAATATTAAAGTAATCACGTAATAAAAACAAAAAAATATTATTGAGGGAAAATCTCCCTCCCTTCCACATGCCCTTACGAGAAAGACGGCGTAATCTATGTTGAGATATGACGCCGTAACAAAAACTGAAACAAGATGGGCTTACCTTACTGGAAGTCGATTATATGTTTCACTTTTTGTTACGATTTAATTTCTTAACATACGAACTTTTATGTGGCGGAAGAAGTTTCGCTTCCAAAATATGCAGTTCGCACACTTATTTCTAAGTTTAATCACTATTCGGCCACAGAAAATATCCAATACAGTATAAAGCAGAAAACGTTCAATGTAATTATGAGTCCCAACTATTATTAGAGGAAAAATCACCAGCCAACTTTTCGGAAAATCAAGTAAATACGAAACACAATATGACCCTCTGGCATCACTAATTTCCTGGAAAATCGAATGTTAATTTAAGTATGATGTAAATTTAACTCGGCTTTTATCTTTTTTTGTATAAAGTTAAAAACGCAGAAACTTTACTTAGCGACACTATATAATTCAGTCGTAATACGAGTACACTTCACAAAAAGTAGTTTATGTTTTTTCTTTTCTTATAAAAACGTATAAAATTAAACAACAAATGTCTGAAAAGGATATCAAATATAAAATTTCAGATGGATTTACGTGGACTTTTCCCACTTATACCATTATTTCCACGTTTCATTTATGTTTGCTTCTTGAATCAGTGATAGGGTGTGGGAGGGTGTAGGGTGGTAGGTTATAGGTTTATTTTACTATCACTATTTCACTACGTAAATGTATGGTTATTTAAAAACAATATTTTGAAAAATGTTATACTATATACTTCCTTATTAACTCTGAATACACTTTCAGGACCCGACAGCAATTGAAAATGATAGTTTGACGAAAATAATACTTTAGGGAAGTTCAACCTTTCTATACCTCATTTCACAACATTGTCTTTTATAAAATAAAATAACAAAGATAAATACTAATAAAAATTGTTAGCTTTGTCAACGCGTGAAAAGGAAAACAACATCGCCATTTTGTTTTTGAATGACAGATTGGATTACTAACTGTATTTTAAACTAAATTATTGTTTTTTAAAAAAAGTAAATGTAATTTGAATCTTTTTTACGACCTAGACTTGCTCGTTCTACTCCGTGCCAAGCAGGATTACTTCGAATTTTAAGATTATGAGGTTTGTTTTTTTATTTAATTACTTATAACTTCGTGTTTTTATTATAATTCTTTTTACTGCTTACTCTTACATATTATAATTCTTTTAAGCTGTAATAAGCTTTCAGGTTTTTTGGGTTTGTTTTTTTTAATACAAATTCATGTTTATATTTCCAATCTTTTATATATGTGTATATTTAAACTTTTAGGTTTTCTGGTTTTGTTTTTTACTCGATTATAAATTCGTGTTTGTATTTACAATCCTTTTTACATATTTGAACTCTTAGGCTTTTTGGTTTGTTTTTTTTTTTAACTTTAATTATAGATACGTGTGTGTATCTATATTTTATTTAATTATTTCAACTTTTAAATTTCAAAAATATATTTTTAAACATAAATTTGCGTGTGTTGTGTGTTACGTTGCGTCGTGTTGTTTGTTATGTTTACTTTTTTCTTAATCGTATTTTTATAAAGCGCCTATTTTAAATTTCCTTTGCACAAATAACGCATCTCTGTGCGTACAGGTTTGTACTACCAGGGATTGCTTCCCTCCTTCTCATCCCATCCCCACACTAATGGCGAGTAGCAAATTTCTGAATTTTTACCGCTGTTTCTGTTCCTAATTTTCTTTTAATAATTAAACGACCAAAAATATTTCTTAAATGGAATAAAAGTAACAAAGGATTCATTGCAAAAATTTTGATCTGTATAATTTCTGATGATCTGTATAGGAAATCGATACCTATATCGATTTTGTTATAAAACAAATTTTGAACGATCTTCATATTTTATGTTTTTATTTGTTCAAAACAATATTTTGTATAAGTGCACTTTGGCGAGAGTAAACATTTTACGAGTTTTATTAAGTGAAAAAAAGCATAATTGCCGTTCACAAGTATTTAAAAAAAAAACTTTCGAAAAGTGCTTCTACTTCCAAATAACGGTTGTCAAACGTCAAATTTCGAATGTACGTATTTTTTTTATTTATACCTATCATTATTTTTCGTTTTACCCTTTTTTATGTTCAATATACATATGTAAGTAATTATTGTTCGTATTTATACATTAAATATTTAACGACACAAAAAAAACAATTAAATCGAAAAAATTATACAAATCATTTATTGAAAAAAAAACATAACTTAAATTAGAATTATTTTATTAAATGTTTTATTTATAAAATAGTGAGCGGCGTTTTTATCCTTTCTAAACTCAAAGCAATGTTTTGTTTACAAGTTTTCTTTTAATTAAATAGAGGCAAATATTAAAAAATTCACTTTCGCTAAACTGCACCGGTTCCGCAATAATTATACAATTTCACACCACAACATGAATGACCACATCATTCTATTCAGAATATCACCTTCATAAAGGCTTGCCTGGCACGCTACATTTCGAGATAACAACTACCACCGCAAATCCGGCTGAAAGCAGGCAACATGAAAATAATGAAATAAAATAAACTCACCCAAACTCGCCAAAAAACGCTTCGGAAACAAATCATTAATTTATTCACAAACGTAAAACTCGTTCCCAATAACACAATCGAAACAAAACCACTTAATCTCTGAACAATTTTTCACAATAAAGCGGCGTTCACTAAAACAAATCCAAAACGACAAGTTATGCGACCATTTTCAATTCCTTATCTGCTACGCTCAGCTCCGAGAGCCGCATATCGCCTATTGTTCTTTCCGACTTACGCATTGAGAGAACATGTCATTATAATTAAATTTCATAAAAAAACAAAGCAAAAAACGACATTATTCAAACTCAATTATGCATTAAACTCAATTAAACTATTCACAAACAATAACCGTCACTAAATAACGCTTTTAACTTGGATTTAAATTCACACACACGTAACGAGATTTTTTTTAAATTTGTAGGTAGAATTTATTAAAATTAATTCGTTGACAGTTTACGTTTTTGTTAATAAACTTGTTAAAATAACAAATTTGTAATAAATTAATAGTTTCTTGCCGCCGTATTGATTAGCAAAACGTTTAGTTAAAATATTTTGCGTAAATTCGAATGAAGGTTGCGTACGGAACAGCGTGATACGTTTAATGCGTCATGACAATTCGGCTACCGGCGCCGCACTGAATGAAAATGCACGTATCGGTCGGTCGGTCGGCTGGGGTCTATAGTCTGTGGTATAACGGAGTGGCACGCGCCAGTCACAACTCACGGTCCGGACCCCCATAAAGACACGCGACTGCCCGGTTTGGAATAATATTATGAGCGTAGTGATGTACGCATGGGGGGCGCGCTGAAATTATGCTTCAGGACAATTAGGTAATTTGTAATGTATATAATTTATAATATATATAATTCATAATGTACAAATCATGTCTTTTATTTATTTAAAATTAAATAAACTACGAATGTGTTAAATATATAGAAGCGGTTTTCCAAATAGAACTCTAGTCGGTTTTTTTTGAGGAATTAATTATTAAATTTCAATAAAAGTAAATAATATTAAAATATAAAAAGCAGAATCTTTAGAGACCCGCATATAATTTTTTTCTTCTTGCGATGTGACTAGATAGTAATTTTTGAACTCTTGGCAATCGACTTATTAAGTTTAATACAGTGAAATTATTTGAAATTAAATTCCGAAAAAGCGACTAAAAAATCGAATCGAAATTTTGAGCGAAATTTGAAATTTTTACGTGTTTTTAAATTAAAGTTGTTCGCAACAATTATTTTTTTTTAATCTGTATTGCTTCCCGGCCATTACTAATTTTAAAGATAAATTAATAAAAAAAATACAAATATTATAAAATGTAAAACGATTTCACCGACGTTAAGTACAGTCGTATGATTTTCTCCTTAACTAAAAAGTTTTTAATGATTTCTGTGTTAGAGTTATATTTTAGATTTTAAAAAAAACCTATCAAGCACGAGTAGAACTCGCACGACAAGGGTTTCGTATACATTTAGGCTTTTATAAACATTTAATGGTACATAATATTCTTATTAAAATATTTACAAAATTTTAATTTTTTAGAACAAAAATATATTGCCTACTATATCTGCCATGGGCGCATATTTAAAAACACAAATTACAAATTAACGTTTTTCTTATTTTTCCTTTACTTATTCTGTGACATCTTGCTTCTCGCCAAATTTCATGATTCTAGGTCAAAGAGAAGTACCCTATAGGTTTTTACTTATTTGCGAGTGTCAAAATATGTGGCATTAATGGCCATATTTTTAGGTTCATATGGATTGTCTTGACTTAGAAGCTTGATTTACAGCTCCAAGAGACTAAGTATTTGATATGAATTCAACTTGATACCTCTATGCTTTCCTTAGAAAAAGGATCTTGTAAGACTGACATATGGATAATGTGATCCTATGAGAGTTCCTTTTTTCCTTTTGAGGTATGAAACCATAAAATGGAAAAATATACAAATACACATTATCGTAAATAGGTTATGAAATAATACAGTCACTACTATATAAGTAATTGTTAATAAACTGATATAACACGAAATAACAAACAAACGTAGATACAGCACCAAATATTTTATTCTTGTTTTTTTATCCTCTACTGATTTACTATTTCAAAGTTACCATAAGCGTTAAGCATTGTATTATACACGCAGTGAGCGCCGCGCGACATCACTAAATATCAGATGCGACGCGCTTAACACCTTATTTGGCCTTGATAGCGAGCAATGCAAATTATTTCGCAGAAAGGTAAATGGCTTATACTTATAATTCGATGTTGTTCTTAAGTATTTTTTTGCATAGACGCTTTTTAATATTTATGATAATTAAGAGTTCAAATTATCACACACATGATTGTGATAATGTTGAAAATAAAAAAGATATTGTTATTTAAGATATATTATTTCTCCGTAAAAATGTTTATGTCATAGTCGTATAATATATTTTGAACGGATCCGAAAAAATCTTGTTACGTAACCGAGTAACCGAGTCGTTTACAAGTAACCGAATCTTAAAATTACCAATTGTCAATTACCCGTGAATTGTCCGCGTAAAATTAATTTTTACGCGGTAATAATTACCCGTGAATTGTCTGACCAAAGCAATATTCCGTAGGTGGTATTTTATAATTTATAGAGACGAGTAGTGGAAACAAAAAGTCTAAGATATAGAGGATATAGTAAAGAAGTCGCTTACTTAACAAAGGATTAATCTTAAGAGGTTTTTTTGTTGTTTCTTAAGAAACTGCGTATTGCTCCAGAATATAACTATCCTATATGTGACTCCGTAATACATTCTGCTATTCTACTTATGTACATAATTTAATAAGAAACAGTTCATTCCATTAGATAAAGAGGAAGACTTAAAGTTAGGTGACTCAACTGCCTGGAAAAAGACTTTAAAATCCTAAGTGTAACGAACTGGTTGTTTCTGACCAAAAACAGGAGAGCTTGGGAGTTGATTATGCGGAAGGGAGGGGCCCATCCTGGGCTGTCAAGCCATTGAAGAAGAAGAAGAAGTTCATTCCATATAGAACTATTAAATAACAGACAAATAAACAGTGTGATTATATTACGAAAACCTAAAATAATCAATTAGTTAAATTGTTGGACTCAAAGACAGACACAGATAAAATAGCGTTTGATTTAAATAACGTTTGATTTAAAACCGTAAAAATTAATCAATCGGAAAATCTAACAGTACATTTATATGTTTCGCGAAATATAATCCCTACGCCTTTCCTGAAACCTGTTGTGGTTACAATAATACCGAGAAATTATCTTTAGAGGTATTAAGTAACAGACAAATATACAGTGTGATTATATTATGAAAACCTAAAATAATCAATTAGTTAAATTGTTGAACTCAAAGTACAGATAAAACAGGAATAACGTTTGATTTAATATCGTAATAATTAATCAATCTGAAAATCTAACAGTACATTTATATATTTCGCGAAATATCGTCTCTACGCCTATCCTGAAACGTGTGGTTACAATAATACCGAGAAATTATCTTTAGAGCTATTAAGTAGCAGACAAATATACAGTGTAATTATATTATGAAAACCTAAAATAATCAATTAGTTAAATTGTTGAACTCAAAGTACAGATAAAACAGGAATAACGTTTGATTTAATATCGTAATAATTAATCAATCTGAAAATCTAACAGTACATTTATATATTTCGCGAAATATCATCTCTACGCCTATCCTGAAACGTGTGGTTACAATAATACCGAGAAATTATCTTTAGAGCTATTAAGTAACAGACAAATATACAGTGTGATTATATTAGGAAAACCTAAAATAATCAATTAGTTAAATTGTTGAACTCAAAGTACAGATAAAACAGCAATAACGTTTGATTTAAAACCGTAATAATTAATCGATCGGAAAATCTAATAGTACATTTATATGTTTCGCGAAATATCGTCTCTACGCCTATCCTGAAACGTGTGGTTACAATAACGCAGAGATTATCTTGCTCTTACACAAATCGCACATTCGTTGAACTTTTACTTTAACACAGCCATTTGTTTTCTATATACAACGCACAAAGGATATTGAATATAAAATTACGCACTGCTCTCTGTTGCTCCTACAGTGTGATACAGACAATAGGCTTGCACTGTGTCTTAGATATACGAAACATAACTGGCTATGAGAGAAAAAGAGAAAGAAAATGTGTGCTCGCACCTCTCTCTCTTGTCCCTACAGTAATATACGAAACGTAACTCTCTTTCTGGCTTCACTAACTTGTATCTCCCTCTCAACTTCCGTTCGCCTCGACCGATCACACTTTTTGTAACGCTCTCGTCACGCATTCAGCTTACTCCCCAAGTCAAGCGTGAGTAAAGAAGTTTTACTTCAAAAATCGAAGCGACTTTAACTGAGTCTCGCCAATCCGAAGGTTACCAATTTAAATGCACTAGTCGGTGGCGTTAGCGCCTTGACAGTAAGTCGACCACCGATCTTCTCCCACAAAGTCAGCAGTTATCAGCCACTAATTTACCACCTAGAGAAGTCCTTCGTCTGCGTTGCGCGTAAGAAACAATATCGAGCTATAGATTTAGGTGTGACAATTGTTTAGACTCAGTAAATATGAACCGTTACAATCTATGTTCTTGGCAATAAATTGTAATTATCTGTGTTTATCGTAAAGGACTATAGATTCATAGAGCAAACATTATTGTTCTGGGCATCATTATACTTATGGATTCAAATGTTTTAAGATAATTAAGAACTAATCGTACGGCATCGCAAAGTTCATGGATTCTAAACAACTGTACTTGAATTGCACGAGTACAAGAGCTTGGTACTCTTGTATAGGAGGAGTTAGAATATACAAGTTCGTTTAAATATAAGAACAAGTATATTTTTTCAATGTGTATTGAAATATCCACTATGGATTAAAAGATACAGCTTGGAACCTATACACGGTGTCCGGGAATGAAGAAAGACTTTATGCGTTAACTGAAAAATAATGGACTGTCGTTAACATACAATTTAAAAGATAACTATTTTTCAGAAAATTTAAAACAATATTAATAATTGTTTGTCATCTTTTTCGTACACACGATACTTGCGCACATTATCCAGCGCTGCTCAGGAGAATAACCCGCGAAGAAATGCGAAGACATCTAGCTGCCCGGGTAAACACCGCGATTCAAGCAAGTATTGGGTGTGTTAAAAAGAGTTATGTATATTTTTTTTGTGCTCAATTAGAAAAATGGCGTGTTTTACGTTTTATTTTAATGATAATTTATTCCTTTATAGCCAACGAACAGCGTCTTTCTTTGTCCGACACTTATTCCCGGATACCGTGTATTTATTCAACAAAAAAACAAGATTCGTAAGTAATGTGTTATTTTAAAACTTGTGTTATTTCATTTCTCGAAAATAATTTATCTTAACTGTTTATAACTTGCTAGGTGTTTATCGGTTATCATTGTTTATCGTATTAAGGAAAAAAAAAGCTAAACGAACCCCAATCAGTGTCGAAGAGCGCAGTGCTATTTGTATTTTTCTTAAAGAAGGTTACATTGAAAAACGAATGGTATCTCTCGTAAAGAAGTGCTTTACACATTTAGTGCATATCAGGAAGCAGGCAGGCAGGAAAAGAACTGACCCATCCAAAAACATTAAGCTATTGCCAAAACTAAACGAATAATTGAAGTATATTGCCTCAGAAGCCAAGAAGAAAATATATTGCCTCAGAAGCCGGTCTCAACATCGACCAATAAAAGGCGTAGTCTGAAACACTAAATTAGCTATTCCATAGTATTGGGCGTAACTTTCTTTATCAACAAGATAACGACGTCGAAACTGTTTAAATGAAAGTAACTGAAGTTGTAGAACGTTTATGAGAAAAAAGTAACAGAAGTTACAGAACGTTTATGAGAAAAAAAGTAACAGAAGTTATAGAACGTTTATGAGAAAAAAAGTAACAGAAGCTATAGAACGTTTATGAGAAGAAAGTAACAGAAGTTATAGAACGTTTATAAGAAAAAAGGAACTGAAGTTATAGAACGTTTACGAGAAAAAAGTAACTGTAATTATAGAACGTTTATGAGAAAAAAGTAACCCAAGTTATAGAACGTTTATGAGAAAAAAGTAACATAATTTATAAAACGTTTATGAGAAAAAAGTAATAGAAATTATAGAACGTTTATGAGCTAAAAGTAACTGAAGTTATAGAACGTTTATAAGAAAAAAGTAACAGAAGTTATAGAACGTTTATGAGAAATAGTAACTGAAGTTATAGAACGTTTATAAGAAAAAAGTAACAGAAGTTATAGAATGTTTATGAGAAAAAGTAACAGAAGTTATAGAATGTTTATGAGAAAAAGTAACAGAAGTTATAGAATGTTTATGACAAAAAAATAACAGAAGTTATAGAATAGAATTACCGCTTCAATCTCCCAGCTTTTTCTCTTATAGTGTTGGTACGAGATGCAATTGACAGGAAAATCAAAAGTTGTGCACCATCTAGCTCTCGACAAATTTCGCAACATCTACAAGCGAAACGGTCAAAATTGGACGAAAAACGTAATATTTAAAAAAATGAATTAATGAAATTTACGTAGCGATAACCAAAAATAAAGGCGGTCACTTTGATAAGATAAGAATTTAATTTAGATAAGGTTAGTTAATCATTTTTATAGTTCGTTAGTCGTAAAGAAATTATGTTACTACAATAAAACTATATAACTAGGTTTGTATTACTTACCCAACAATTTTACCTGCTTTTTTTTGAGGGGAGTGTATTTTAGAGTACGTATTGAGAACAAATTGGATAATACAAAATTTAAATATTCTGATGCGTCGTTCCTTAAGGAATTTTCCGAAATATAATTATTCTACATCACAATCAACTTGTCATCAATTCAAACTAATCCATATCACAATAATACAAATTAAGATATATTACAACAATACAAACTACTCTATATCGTAATAGACATGAGGTCAATGTAAACTACCCTATATCACAACAATACAAATTACTTTCTGTCACAATCAACATGCCACCAATGCAAACTATTTGATATCACAGTTAAGACGCTGAATTCTATATCACAACAATACGAACAACTCTATATCATAATTAAAATGCTTTTGATGCAAAATACTTTATATTACAATAATACCAACTACTCTATATCGCAATAGACATGAGGTCAATGTAAACTACCCTATATCACAACAATGCAAACTACTCTCTATCGCAGTCTATATGCCACCAATGCAAACTATTTTATATCACAGTTAACACGCAAAACTCTACATCACAATAATACAAACAACTCTTTATAATAAACAAAATGACATCGATGCAAACTACTTTATATTACATTAATACAAACTACTCTATATTGCAACAGACATGATATGAATGCAAACTACCCTATATCATAAATATGCACTTATACAAACTACTATCTATGTCTGTCTACATACCGTCAATGCAAACCACTCTATATCACAACAATACAAACTACTCTCTATCGCAGTCTATACGCCACCATTGCAAAGTTTTTATATCACAGTTAACACGCAAAATTCCATATCACAACAATACAAACAACTCTATATCATAAACAAAATGCCATCGATGCAAACTACTTTATATTACAATAATACCAACTATTCTATATTGCAAAAGACATGATATTAATGTAAACTGTCCTATATCATAACAATGCTCTTGTACAAACTACTATCTATCTCTGTCTACATACCGTCAATACAAACCACCCTATAACACAACAATATAAACTACTCTATCACAGTCTATATGCCGTCAATATAAACTTGGTATGCATCACAATAATAAGAGCTACTCTTTATCACAATCAACATGCCATCAATGCAAACTATTTTATATCACAGTTAACATACAAAATTCTATATCACAGCAATACTAACAACTCTACATCATAATTAAATTGCCATCAATGCAAACTACTTAATATCACAGTCATCACAGTCAGCCGGTAACACAGTCAACATTTGTACATTTGAAATAACAATTAGTCAAGATGCTGTTGTGTTATTAAGAAACACTCTTTCAAATTTATACAATTAATTATAATAGCAAAGAACAGTCATAACGTCAATTTAATCTTGTTAATTGACCTACTTCTTTTTACTTCGCAAGAAATAGAAATAAAAGTATTGCTCTTTTTTAGTTTAATTATCAGCTATATTACATGATACCATTAATCATTGTTATATATCTTGTAGTCTGCTACAACATTAATTCTAGGTTTACCTTTATAACTATAGAGATTTATACATATAAGCAAATATATTGTGGTTATCTAAAGACGAAGAAAGTTAGTAATATTTTTACATAATCTAACTCGTTAATGAGTTAAGATTTTGAATGATACACTGTCCTTTAACACTGACCAGTCATGTTAAATTGAAATTTTCAAATTTTCAAATCAAGCTATTTATGTTTTCATACCTGCATCTTCTAGTCTTTTCTCGTGTGTTGACACCTTCTGTTCTGTCATGTTCTATTTCAAAATTACAATCATCTTCTAGTCTTTTCTCGTGTGTTGACAAGTTTTGTTCTGTCATGGTCTATTTCAAAATTACGATCATCTTCTAGTGTTTTCTCGTGTGTTGACATGTTCTGTTCTGTCATGTTTTATTTCAAAATTAGGATCATCTTCTAGTCTTTTCTCGTGTGTTGACAAGTTCTGTTCTGTCATGGTCTATTTCAAAATTGCGATCATCTCCTAGTCTTTTCTCGTGTGTTGACACGTTCTGTTCTGTCATGTTCCATTTCAAAACTACGATCATCTTCTAGTCTTTTCTCGTGTGTTGACACGTTATGTTCTGTCATATTCTATTTCAAAATTACGATCATCTTTTAGTCTTTTCTCGTGTATTGACATGTTCTGTTCAGTTATGTTCTATTTCAAAATTACGATCATATTCAACAACCTCTTTCTTTGTCATCTAAGCTATGTTCACTCGATATACTACATGTATACGTTTTAAATATTTCAGTCAAAATAGTCACATCTTAGTTTTTTTTAATTAGATCTCCAACCCAGGATATTGGTTTTCGACCTTAGTTAGCAGATCAGTGATGATACTAAGACTAGGATCTTCCCTCTTAGCTTCACTTAAGTATCTCCTAGTTCCATCAGGTATGATGATATCCACTTTGAGGACGTAAGCAAAGTACCATCTTTTAGATTATAATCTTGTACGAAACGACTCTTTATACTGCATCACAATTAGTTTTTTTTTTGTATTTTGTTTACCAGTTGATCATTATATATGTATGCATATTTATGGAACCATAGCTCCAAATGTCTGGACTGACAAAGATCGAATTTCGGGTGTGATGTAGGCTTTATAAAGATTCACATAATAGTTTATGTGGGACGGTCTATAATAATCTATTAGTGAAAATTAAAATTTGTTAGTATTCATTGATGCCAAATTGGAAAAGGGATTGGAAAGGCAATTACAAAAATACGTATTTGTATTGTAAAGATTTAAAAGCCAAATGGAGGTAGGACTCCACACTGTCAACGTAATCTACTGATACCTTGTCTAAAGAACTTTAAAAGACTGTAAAAGAAGAACTTAAAAGTCAAACAGTATATACGTGATTCCGCATTGTGAAACTTTAACATTAGCATTTGTAACTAACTAAATGTGTATTAAATTAAGGAGCTCAGAAAGAGAGGTTCCAAAAATATCAGAGATTGTAGGAATATAAATGTGCCGGAAGGACTTAAAAGCAAAATGGCGAACGCAAAATTTGATCTTTACCTTATTATTATCAATCTTAATTTTTTCTGGTGACGGAAAATAGTTTCTTCATTTTATTATGTAGAAATTTTCAGAAAATATTTTCAATAATCTCACGTCCCCATTTTTCCATTTACTGTTTGTATTACTTATAGCACTCAAGATACGTTTTTGCACTTCATTAAATTAATAAGATTGCATCATTACATGCGCTTAAAAATACTTAAAAACGATCATTGCGAAGCGAATTCATCTACTGCATAGTTAAAAAATGTGTTTAGTATTTTTATCTATATTATTAGGCCTACGCATAATTCTACATAACTTAATGCAACATCCGACGCAAAAGCCCTAACGAAATAACACAGTCCCGTCGAAAACACTGTTTATACTTTTTTCTATTGCGTTGTTAAAAATGTGTTTAATATTTTCATCTACGTTATTAGGCTTACGCATAATTGTACATTACTTGATGCAATATCCGACGCAAAAGCCCTAACGAAATAACACAATCTCGATGAAAACACTGTTTATACTTTTTTCTATTGCGTTGTTAAAAATGTGTCTAATATTTTCATCTACGTTATTAGGCTTATGCATAATTGTACATTACTTGATGCAATATCCGACGCAAAAGCCCTAACGAAATAACACAATCTCGATGAAAACACTGTTTATACTTTTTTCTATTGCGTTGTTAAAAAATGTGTTTAATATTTTCATCTACGTTATTAGGCTTATGCATAATTGTACATTACTTGATGCAATATCCGACGCAAAAGCCCTAACGAAATAACACAATCTCGACGAAAACACTGTTTATACTTTTTCAGCACGAAATTTTCAGGACAAATAGATTAGATTAGATAAGCTTTGCTTTAATCTGCAGACGTTTTGTCGCGTAAATATCGGTCATTCTGACTAAATGCGCTGCGGCCATTAAGACTCGGTCCAAGGTGAGACGTTTAATTTCCTGTTGAGCATATCCGGATCCGTGATTATTTGCATTTAGATACATAAAATGTTGTTTTATTCGTGTTGCACCTTTTATTTGCAAGTTCTAGTCTCTGACGTGTAGTTAAATGTTTACGGTGTGACGTAATACTTGTAAATATTTACAAAAAATAAACCTGTCAAGTAAAAGTAGAACTACACACAGTATTTTTATGAAACTATTTACTATAATATTATTTCTAATCATATAAATATATTTCTTAGTATAACTTTGATGAGTGTAAAACTTTGGTCAATATCCGAAAAATTATGAATTTTGGAAACATTGCATCGTACACTTTAGGTAAAATTCTGTAACGTCATTTTTTTTCATAATTTTGATATTAGTAGTTCCGGAGGTAGAGAGGGAGGGAGACATAATATACAGTCCCATAAAATACATCGTTGCCATTTTCAGCAATATCTCTGGAGCTATTTTACGAAAATTATAAAGTAATTATTGAGATCCGTATAGCGATACATAAAGTTAAAAAAAATCGATAATTATTTTTGCGTTCTTAAAAATTTCTTTATCAATATTTTTAATTAATATACCTCATCACTAGGTCAAATTTCAAATTCCTAAGTGAAACGTTTTCTGAGAAACGTTTTGTAGAAATTTTCAACAATATACAATGTGGATTTGACCGTTCGACATTAAATGAAAACCCAAGCAACACTAGTTGCCGTAAATACTTTAAAATAGTTGGATAAATAACAATACTAACAATACAAAAAAATTCACTAACCTTGCAGTCGGCTGCAAGTAAGTTTTTCAATTATGATTCTTATGACACAAGCACAAGACTTATTTTACTATTTGCCTGCAATCAAAAAATGATATATCTTTATGGGAAGGTGTATATATGCAACGTATATTGGCCTGGGAAAATCTTGGTAAACGATGTAAAATTTGAACTCGTGCTAGCGAATACATGGTGTTTGAAATTACAAACCAATTAAAACTATTCTGTTGACTAAACTACTGAATTTTTGGAACGAAGTTCGTTATCGCGCGTTGCGAAAGGGGGCTAGACGGAAAAAATTAAGACCAAAAGTTGTAACGACACTTTTTGCTATAGTTGCTAGCGGGCGCGCTGCAAGCCGTGCGGCGTGCGCGTGTTTCTCTGTCTGTCTCTCTCTCTCATAGAAAGCGAGCCAGTTATTTTCGTTTCGTCTTTCTATTTCGCATTGAACAGTGTGGTGTCGCGACGATTATTTTTGTTGAGTGTATACAGGTTTTTTGTACATAATAAATAATAACAATAATTATTATTATAACTTAAAAGAAATTTTATTACAATTCCTTCACTAATTAATCGAAAGGAACTTCGTTCCATCCGGGTGTCCCTTGACACCTCTCAAGTTTTTTTAACTAATTTTTGGTATATGGTTAAGAAACACCATCTAGTATATGAGGATCCATTTAATGTTGAACGGTCGAATCCACATTATATAAAGTAAGTACTTTTGAAATTATTATAAATTTCCAACACCCAACAGAGCATGAAAAAATAAAAAGAAAATTCCAGTCCCTTATTTGCCCCATCTCCACCCTCGTCCTCCACATGAAAATTTTCGAGCTTGTACTATTGAGACATATACAAGTTAGTATCTACTTTATCACTTCGCCATATTCACAATTAAATGAATCTACATGTTGTAGTATTATTTCTACTTTCCTTAAGCTCTTTACCACGACCTAGATTTCGTTGTATTACAACATCTTCAGGTGTGCAGCATTTATATATTGCATAAAACAATAGCGGAAGTCGGGTTTGTGCGGGTCTTCCCATAGCTTATGTTAGTGAGTTTATTGTAGGGGAGCGGTGTAGCTTTTATTATACTTTCAAAAGTTATAAAATATGCAAGTATTTTAATGAGGGCCCACTTTGCCATATTTCAAAAGTTTCTACATCTGATTGTTTCTAAGAAAAATTGTTACTGATTAACAGACACATGAATAATCTTGTAAGGGTTCTGTTTTTTTTTCTTTTTGTGGTTTGGAATTTTATAAAATATTTATTGTCCCTACGATTATCGCATTCTAAAGAAAATAAATTATAATTTAAATGAAAAGTGTCAAAGAAAATAAACGAAGCAAGGTTTTAATCATTATTTTCTTCGTATTATTTCTAAGTATCTAGCTATATTCCAGCATGTTGAGATAGGGAATGAAAAAATATAAGCCATATTTAAGAATTAGTATGGTATCTCGATGTCTTAACGGGCTAATTTGTGTAGGACATGAGAGTCACCAACATTGATAGGGCAGAGATCCTACATATCGGCATCGCCGCCATAAGCCTCCACATGGTTTCTATAGTTTTGGAGTTATCTATAGGAAAAATGACACGTAGAAGCTTTAGAATGTCGCAATAGTACGTGTAGAAAGTTTCATTTCTTAAATGGAGATTAAGATGGTGGCGTTGCATTTATAAAGAAGATTAAAATGACTGCGCTGCGTTTATAAAGAAAATTAAGATGGCGGCGCTACATTTATTGTTAGCATTTACGCGCGATTGCCTCCCCACTCAGGCATCGACATTGAAGACGTTGTCACATAAAAATTTAATGTAACTTTCTATACAAATACAGTAGGTAAAATGAGGTTTCAATAAGCCCTACTTGCGAAATATTAAGCTTCAAAGTTATGGGCCATGCGTCCATTCCCTATAATTTTTAATGATTATTTCATCTTTGAAGTCGTTTATTTCGAACTTTCACTTTTCAATTATTTCAATTAACTAGTGTAACAACATTCAACAGGTACATAAAACTACGGATACCTACTTTACGTGTGTTCCGGTTCCCACTTGACCTGTTTATTTAGTGTTAAATACTGAAATTGGAAAAATGGAGTACACAGAAATTTTTATTAAAGATCATTTGACTTACGCCCGTATTTACCATAAACGATCAGGAATCTCAGTCGAACTTACTGAGAGTTAAATAAGTATTTCTGTTTCTCATTAACCGTCAGTTGAGTCGGACAAAGAGTCTACTTTACTAATCATGCTCCATTGCACGGTCCAATTGCTAAAATATCATTACGAAATACGGGTTTAACTGTTAGTACATTCGACTGACAGTCCTGACCGTGCGTGGGGCACACGGGTGTTAGTTAATTTCAAATTTCACATGGTTATAAGACGTAGCAACTTTGAAAGCTATCGGTCAGAAAAGTCTAAAAAAATTGAATGAAAAATTAATGAAAATTGGTATTGAGATCTATATTAACTAAAATCACCGGAGTCGCGTTAATTTGCATATTTTTCTTCCTTTTATAAACCATTTTATAATTAAAATCTAAATTCGAAGACAGTCAAAAATATAATTTATTTAAATTTTCATATTAAAATATATAAACATATTTTTTATGTTCACAGTTTATGTTTTTTAGTTCCTCAGCAAAATTTATGTATTTATTTGAAGTATATAATAACTTGCGAACATAAACTGTTCATACTACCATCATCACGAAATGATGTAGATACGTATATCGAATGGATCCCATTAACTCATGAGATTACTGGAATCCCAACTATAGACAACATTGCAAATTTGTATGTTTATTCCGTTGTTACGCTTTAATCACTAAACCGATTTCTGTTAAATTTTGCATCCATATAGCCTAATCATACAAAATTAACATAGATTAGTTTTATTCTAGATATATTCTATTTTTTGGCCATTAAGTATAAGAAAACCAATTCATGCATAAATATATATATATATAAATATATATATATATATATATATATATATATATATATGTGTGTGTGTGTGTGTGTGTGTGTGTGTGTTTGTGTGTGTGGGCGTGTGTTTTGTCACAAACAAAAAAAATTGTGGAAAAGATTTATTAAGGATACACACTGTGTAATGTAATCTTTTCCACAAAAAACTTTTTATTACTTTGTAAATAATATTACAAAGTAATAAAGTACAAATCCTAAGTATTGTATAATTCTAAGTTTTCACAAGAACATCTTCTTTAAATTGCACCAGCGATTTATCCTCTTTCCACGAGAGCGAAGCTATGGGTAAAAATACTATCTCGTATCATATATTTCAGCAAAAAAGAAAAATTTCTAGGTGATACAGTAGAGACTTACACAATTTTACAAATATTCTGTATTTAAGTAACAAGTACAATAATAATTTTGTGTATTATGAGTAACTCAAGCATAAGTTTTTATATATCATCATCATCATCATCATCATCATATATATTAATACGCTAAGGTTAAGATGTTACTCTCCCTTTTTAGAAAAAACCTCACAACTAATCCACATAAATTATATATCATTTTATAGATAATTGCTTGCTTTACCGGCATCCACAACTAAAAAATGTATTATTGCTATTGTTTTTGCAAATTAATTAATTATTAAAATTATATACACAAAACAGCAATGCTGCCATCTAGCGCCTCAACGTCAATATGATTGACGGTCGGTAAAATTTTTGTTTAATTTCAAATCCACTCACGTATAAATAAAGTGGCGCTTTAGCTCAATGCTTTTGATACTTGCGCCTCTATATGTCAATTTTAGTAAAATATTTGTTTGATCTGTCATCTGAGCTTCATAATGGAATAAATAATGCGAAGACTTCGCACGGGACACGCTAGTTTCTATATATTCTTGTACGGTGTGATTTTAAATATAATGTAAGTGAATTTTTAACACATATACTACTCGTTAAATCAATATATATATATATATATATATATATATATATATATATACGTATATTAATTTAAAGATCAGTATATAAGAATATACATTCTGATATCGCGTGAAGTCTACATAATTAATCATGATATCAAAATAGTAAACAAGTCAAGCAAGTGTATCAACTGCTCTTTCTTACAAATAGTTTTTCCCTCCTATATTTTTACTACAGAATTTGTTGAACCAAGTGGTAATTGCGTTAACACTATTATTGTAACACAAGACTACATTTTCTTTTAAAATACCGATATAAATACATTTTGAATTAGAGTATTCAGTAGTAGCACTTGCTTGGCTTTCCATTCTATTTGGATATCCAGAAAGATTCAAATTTAGCTTTGTTTATATATATATATATATATATATATATATATATATATATATATATATTAATAAAAATAGCGCATCAGGCAAGGATAACTAGACAGATTTTAATCAAAACTTTTTACTTTTATGTCTCTGAGGTTTAGTTAATATGTATATATTTGTATATATAAATTGTATAATTTAAATCTTCAAGATGATTATCTACTCCTACTTATTTAATTGAGATTCTTTTATAAGCTTAGGGAGAATTAAAAGTTATAATGTAATTTAATAATTCTCCGCTAGATGGCGACTTGCATTTATTTAATTTTTAATTTAGTAACACCCTTTAATTTATACATTAATAGTTGTTGTATCATCGCTACTTGTCATTATTCTAGGTATACCCTGGTGGCAGAAAGAAGTCCAAAAAATTTTTCTAAGAACGGATAAAATTGCTACTCTGTAATAGGTAAAACTCTCTTTAAACACACATATGGCTTGATAATTTGTGAAATTTAATATATTTCACATTTAATTAAAAAAGAAATGAGATATGTATTATTTTTATACATATCCTTAAAGGTTTATAATTCTTCCAATATTTTTTCCAAATATCTTTGGACACTATTAAAACTTGTATAAATATTACAAGAGAAAACTTCGTAAAATTAATCCAGTAGAAATAGATCAGTGTAGTAACAAACATACATTCCCATTGGCATAAGTGCATATATGTAAGGAAATAATTTGCGTTAAAATATACAACTTTATTTTATCGAATAATAACGAATTTACGAAGCACAACACTAGTCGTAGTCAGTGAAGCGCGGCAGTACGCGCGATGGAGGGTACAGGCGGTCGCAGAACGGGTTTGATGAATTGTTATTGGCATAATAACATTTACATTATGGAAATATTTTATGAACACGTATTGTCTTCTGTGCACGTCGGAGAGATTCAAGGAAATAGGCCGTGGAAAAATGCACAGACCTGATGTTTAATGAATTATGAATCAATGTTGAATAAATGTAATGCAATTTCTAGTTGTACCTACACTTTTAATCAATCATGTTTTTCGTTTTACTGTTTATGAACATATTTAAATTTCAGGATGAGGCTAAGAATGTCTTTTTTATAATTTTTAATGTAGTCATTATATTGTAATGTTGTTATTAAACTAATATTTATGAATATATAATGAATAATTTCGAGAAATCCTTAAATTAGTTTCAGAGATATTTTACACCGATTTAAAAGAAATAGAAAATATTAGCTCAGTAACTTGTCTTATATTTACAACTTTTTAGTTTCAATGTACATCAAATCGAATGCAAAACCAGCAATAAAGTGTTAATAAACTATTAGCTAGAAATAAGAATATTAGCTATATGAGAATTACTAACACTAGCATATAGTTTATAAATTAACAGGATAAGAAAAGAATGGCGAAGAAGAGAAATAAATAATGAAAAGACAAATAATGGACAGAGGTAAAAATAATTTTAACTCACAATTTTATAACGAACAGGGCAAAGGAGTATTTTCACAAGGTAAACTAATATTTTCAGTTGAGGTTATTGGAGAAATTTTCAGAAAATAACCTTAGACTAAGAATAGTTAAGGTTGAATATGTGAACTTGGACTATAGGCGCTTCGAGGAGTATCATGTAAGACAACTGGTTAAATGAGTGTTTATGTTTATTCAAAACTCTGCAACAACGATATTTGTATGGATAGACAGTAAAAGCTTCCTCCATATTAAGGCAATATTTGCTAACAACTTTTGAGTAGCAAACAATTTAATACTGGGTTTAGAGCGGTAAAGAAATTAACACTTATGTCTAGAGTGGTATATGAATGAATTAATACCGGGATTAGAGTGGTATATTAATAAATTAACGCTGAATATATAGCAGTATGTAAACAAATTAACACTGGCTCTAGAGAGGTATGTAAACGAATTAATTAACAGAAGAAATTAACACTTGTGTCTAGAGTGGTATATGAATGAATTAATACCGGGATTAGAGTGGTATATAAATAAATTAACGCTGAGTATATAGCGGTATGTAAACAAATTAACACTGGCTCTAGAGAGGTATGTGAACGAATTAATTAACATTATGTCTAGGGTGGAATTTATCCAAAGTAACACTAGGTCTGGGACGGAATGTAAACAAATTAACACTGGGTCTGAAGCGGTATTGAAACAAATTAACACTGGGTCTAGGGTGGTATATATAAATATAAAGTAACACTGGGTCTGGAATGGATTATAAACAAATTAACACTGGATCTAGAGCGGTATATAAACAAATTAACAACGAATCTAGAGCGGTATTTAAAATAATTAACACTGAGTCTGGAGTGGTATATATATAAAGTAACACTGGCTCTAGAGTGGAATATAAACAAATTAACAATGGGTCTAGAGCGGTATTTAACAAATTAACACTGGGTCAAGAGCGGTATATAAAAAATTAACACGGGTTTATATCCAACCGTTTTCGGTAGGATACCGTGTGTCCCGTTCTACAAATTAACATTGGATGTAGAACGGGACACACGGTATCCTACCGAAAGCGGTTGGAGCTAATATGAATTTCGCTTATATCTGAACATACCTTAACAATACATAAATATTTAATATATTGTCGTTAATTTTGGTGTTAGTTTTCTTAACCACGACCTAGGTTTCGTTGTATTACAACAAACCTAGGTCGTGGTTACCTCTAGTCTAATCTTTGCTAATAGCCTACCTGAAGATGTAATACAATGAAACCTAGGTCGTGGTAAAGAACATAAAGAAAGTAGAAATAATACTACATCACGTAGTTTCATTTAATTGTGAATACATAACTAGTTTATTCGATATGATCCGAATTAAGTACACAAGTAAAAAAAAATTACGCCACAAGTACTGCTCACATTTATGTATCGTTTTGCATTATTCATATTATTTGTTGATAATACGTTTTGTATCAAAAACAAACATGTTTTGTATCAGATTGCATCGTAAAAAATTGGGAACCCGTAACAGGAAAATGTGAAAATTTCTTTTTTTTAAAGTAGGTATAGACTTAGTTACGAGTTAAGTATTACTTCGAATATAATAATTAACCGACATAGCTCATCTTTGGAATTATTCAATATAATTACCCACGCAATAAATATACCAAATTTTATCAAAATCGTTAGAGCCGTTTCCGAGAAACCATTTACATATATATATATACATATAAGAATTTCTCGTTTAAGAGTATATAATATATATATATATATATATATATATATATATCTCTATATATATACATACATAGTCTGTCTTTTAATCTACGTTGTACGTTGTCGACAAGTCACATTTCATTGATACTCGTTGAGTAGAAAGGGTAGAGAAGAAAGACAAACAAGTGCATAAACAGACAACGTTTCCCTTTATAAACACTATAAGCGTAATTATATATTGTTTACCTTTTAATCTAATATATACGAGACTGGACTGGACGTCTATCTGCAAAATTTCATTGAAATTTGTTGGACCCTTTAACCATGAATGACTTACAATCGATGCGCTTTAAAACCAACAGACAAACATTTTTATTATAGTAATGAAAATATTACGACGTACTTTAAATTTTTAATATGAAAAGTCGTTCAATTATTGAAGAACAGTTTACAAGAAACATGTCATTTTATTTAAAACACTGCTTAATAAACGGTCAACGTTTCATTTTTACAAGCACTACAAGTGTAATTATATATAGTTCACCTTTTAATCTAATATATACGAGACTGGACTGGACGTCTATCTGCAAAATTTCATTGAAATTTGTTGGACCCTTTAAGCATGAAACAAAGACTAACAATCGATGTACTTTAAAACCAAGAGACAAACATTTTTATTATAGTAATAAAAATATTACGACGTACTTTAAATTTTTGATATGAAAAGTCGTTCAATTATCGAAGAACAGTTTACAATAAACATGTCATTTTCTTTAAATCACTGCGGAAAGTAACCTATAGAAACCATTCCAACCTATAACCTGAATGCTGAAACATGTACGTTATCAACTATTAATTATATCTAATACATGTCTATTATATACCTAATTGCCTTTAATTGTCTTTTAATCTAAAAGAAAATCGATTCGGAAAATTAGGACTTCTTGCAAACTGTTCATAATAAAATAAGTAATCTATTTGCCTCCTTCAAAAGTAGAACCTAAAATAGATTATTTGAATAATTTTTAAGTATCGAATACTTAAAAAATTATTTGAATGAGCTGTGACTTTTTAGTACTTCCAGATCTGTTGAAAAGTCCAGCATATGTTTGTGAACAAAATTAAACGGTTTGTGAAAAATGCTTGGTCGTAGAATATTCAAAGTGAAAATGTGTAGTCTAACATATTCAGTCTTTTTAATCTAATATATTCAATAGTAAAATATTCAGGGATTGAAATTTGTAAATTGATAAACATTTCTATTTTGTTAACATTAATGTGTAACTGAAAATATGAAAATTATTTTTTTATTCCATTGAATTCATTTTAAAATAACAAACAAGTTATGTCCCATAACAAGAAAAAAACCCGACTACCATAACGTAGAAGTTTAAATTGAAATTCGAAACAAATTTTGTCAATTGTCATAATTTTTTTGCACATTTGAATATAGATACTTTTGAATTTGTTTTTTTTTAATTATTTCTTATGATAGATTCAAACATATTATATATATATATATATATATATATATATATATATATATATATATATACGTATATATATATTTCTTTTCTTTTGAAGTGGTCTTTCAATGCCTTTCGTTTGTGAATAACATTGGTGGAATGAAGAGTTTCTTTTAATTTTTTTCTAGTTATTAAAGGCTAATTAAAATTTTAAAAATGAAAACAAGATTTTTATTAGAGTATCACTTAATAATTCGAAGTCAATTTGCAACCTATCATATAATTTTTTCGTCTGCTCATCAAGACCTTTAATTTGGTACTCATCTTGCTGGTTGTTGATTATATTTTTAAGTCTCAGGCGCCATATTGCACCTCACTTGTCCAAATTAGCTACCCGTTCCGGCTCTAGAGACCTAAGATTTGGAAACGTCCATATGCGTACATACATACATAGACCGATAAACACAGCACTACTTTAATGGGCCGCAGTCAGACAAAAAAGGTAATTTACATTATTCATAAAAGCTCTGTGGAGTCTTTAGGACGCGTACAACTAATAGAAAAGAATGAAAAAATAAGGATTTAACATAGTTGAACTGTTAATATTAGAAATTCTCAAAAATTTACATTTTTTGCAAGAATAATGAAAAAACAACAAAAGGAAAAAATATGGTACAAAAGTTGTTCAATCACTCTATATCAGATTCTTGAAAATGTTCACAAAAATGGAATATTAAACATCCATTCTACCGGATATATGCAATTTCGTATATAATTACTGAGATGAAAATCTGGTAGCTGCTAGTCCAAATTTTAATTTCAATAGTTTATTTATAACGACCTAAATGTTATTCATAAACATCAATATGATTATATTAACTATATGGAACTTTTACTACCAATATTTGCGTTTGTGAATTGTAAGCAAATATTTCTTGAATAATTATCGTAAATCGAAAACCAAACGTTGTCGACAAGTGTACGGGCGGCCGCACCGCAATAGGAACTAGTTCACCTGACAGATCCGCCGCGACCCTGACAGGGCCGCTCAACCGTGGCGCGCGCGGTAATTCTATTTACAGTCGAATTATAGTAAATGACCACTGATAGGTAGAAATAGTATGTTGTAATGCGCGTGTTTACTAGATAGTTAGTCGATGTCGTAATTATTATACTTACTATGCTTGCCGTTCCAGTCAATTTTTATTTCGACCACCGTAAATTTTATATTCAGATCAGGTTGACATATACATTACATATACGTTAGTCGATATAAATTCTACTTGGCCTATATCGAAAATATTTATACATCTTCAGTTTTGTATATATTTAAATAAAAGTTTGTTTATAAGGATTCTTTACCCCGTAAACGAAAAAATTTATAAATATTCTGTCTGTCACAGCTGTTTTTTCTTAAAAACTATTTGATATAGTAATTTGAGTTGTGATAAAGCATATTAACCGGACTACATCCTAATAATTAACACTCGAAAACATTTATTTGAAAGTTTTTAAGAAGAAAATAAAGTAATTAATTTTTTTTTAATTTCACATGTTTTGTGAGGTATCAATAGAAAAAGCCTTTATAAATATAAAGAATTTAAAAAAAAAATAATTTTTTCTATGACAGTTTATTTTCTACTTATATATTGCTGACAACGTTCACAAAAACGTTGCTCACATGTAAATGCTTCAGACGGAGATTTTGTTTAATAGAGAGCGAAATATTAAAAAATATTTTTGAAAAAGAAATATGAAGTTAAAAAAAATTATAGACGCTATGGAGCTATAAGACGGTGAACATTTTAGATCTGTCAGATATGTAATTTTTGTGTCAAACTCTACAAAAAATCCATCCATAAATATTTTTTCTACCTATATATTGCTGACAACATCCACAAAAACGTGGCTCACATGTAAATGCTATAGACGGAGATCTCCATTAATACGGAGCGAAACATTAAAAACATTTTTGAAAAAGACATAAATTGGATGCAAATATTTATTTTGTGCATCCGTCCATTGGAAAGCCATTTTAAAATGAAATTAAGATTTAATTTACCATTTTTCATTTTCAATCTGGTTTGCGAAATGTTAATCTTCCCTAGGACGTGTTTCCAACCTAATTTTTCAACCGCGGATTTAAAAAAAATGAGAAAATTTTAATTTTTTGAAATTTAATTCGAATTTTCAATAAAAGTTATTTTGGTTAATTTGAATGAATAATTTCAATAAATTCATATACTACTTTATTTACGTTCACGCACGCAATGACCTGGTTTTATTTTATTCAGACATTGAAATTTGTGTTATAATTAATTTCAATATACTTTTATATACTTGAATTGTAATAAATGATGTTATTCATCGTGTTTTCAGCAGAATGCATTCTTTAACACGTCTTCAAAATTTTCTACCGACTAAAACGAAATCTACCTTTGTATAACACTCCTTTTACCACTAATAGATTATGGAGACGTGTGCTATCCTGATCTTATTGAAGAATATTTGTGCAAATTGAAACGTATATCTTCGGCTTCAGAAAATATGATAATATTTCTGAATACAGGTTACTTCTCAAATGGCTGAAGATCCGTGATCGACGACAACTTCACATACTTACACTTCATTTTAATATATTAAAGAAAACTCAGAGCCTAAATTATCTTAGTGGCAAATTTAAAGATTTGTCTGCTCACGGCCTTGGGCTACGATCTGAAAGTTCACTCACCCTACTTATTCCTAAACATACCTCTACCACTTACGAAAAATCCTTCACTGCCCAAGCAGCAAAAATTTGGAATCACTCGGATCCTGATATCAGGAAAATCACGTCCCTAAACATTTTTAAAGATCGAGTGAAAAAGTCCTGCCTCTCCTGAAACTTTTCCTTTGTCTCCTTGTACTTTCCTGTCTTTCGCATTCCAAATCATGTCAATAGTTTGTATTACTTATACTTTTGTATTTTTAAATTTTTTTTATGTCTGATGTATTATAAATAATTTTCGTTGTAAAATATCTTACACTCTGCCGACTAAATTTCAACACCCATTGTTATGGTTGACTAGAAGAGATTGATCATGTAGCAACAAGTCGGGCATATGTACTATACATAAAAGGAGATAAATAAGTAAATAAATAAATAATAAAATATTACATCTATTCCATCAACATCGAGGGTTTAGTAAACACGCCATTACTACAGCCTAACCAGTCCCGTAGTTTGTTTAACCAGGAATTTCGTGGCTGGTCTATTACTAGGTTTCCTGCTATCATTCTTTGGATAATGAGTTGGGGGATTTTGATTTATTATGACATGCCCAAAATAAATCAGCTTTCTAAGCCTAATTGTGTTCATAAGCTCTACGTCTTTTTAAGCTTGTGTAGCACTCCTTTGGATATTGTTGGCTGTCAGTTTTTTTGTGGTGCCGGTGTCAGAATTTAGACCTCTACGCCATGTAGTAGCACTAAACATACGTAGCAGTATACTATCCACATTCTCAGGCTCATATTAATATTTCTGTCACACAACTCATTTTGAAGATAGTCGAAGGGGTTATTTTGACGCAAACCTCATCATTTTTTGTGCTTATTCTACGCTTTCATTGATCCAAATTCGCAGGTATTGATATTCGTTAACTTTTTCCACAATTTCTGAAAAGTATAACATATTTCTAAAAAGTACCACTGAGACTTCTTGGAACTCAGCATATACTTTATTTTGTTACATTTATTATGAGATCATGATTGTACTCAATTTACTAAGTATAAATTTGTTAATTTATAAAAAATATGTATTTAATTCAAATGAAAACTTCACAGCACCTGTTCTTTGATATCAAAAAGTGTTATTTAAAGTAACGTCAAACAAGAGGAAAAACTAAAACCTGTCTACGGAAAAAATAACTGAAAAGCACGAAATACAGACATAAAGCTTGTGAAATTCATAACGTTATATACCCTAGGACACTCTGGATAAAGACGAATCTAAGGACATTTCGTTTATTGAAATCACTTTAGTAGTTTAGTCTGTACAAGGAAAGAAACTTATATACATACATAACCTGTGAAATTCATAACGTTACACACCATAGGACACTCTGGACAAAGACGAATCTAAGGACATTTCACTTGTTGAAATCATTTTAGTAGCTTAGTCTGTACGAGGGAACAAACTCATATATATACTTAGCCTGTGAAATTCATAACGTTATTTACCCTAAGATACTCTGGATCAAGACAAATCTAAAGACATTTCATTTGTTGAAATCACTTTAGTAGTTTAGTCTGTACAAGGGAAGAAACTCACATACATACATACATACATAGCCTGTGAAATTCAAAACGTTATATACCCTTGGATACTCTGGATCAAGACTAATCTAAGGACAATTCATTTATTGAAATCACTTTAGTAGTTTAGTCTGTACAAGGGAAGAAACTCACATACATACATAACCTGTGAAATTCATAACGTTATATACCATACTCTCTGGATAAACACGAATCTAAGGATATTTCACTTGTTGAAATCACTTTAGTAGCTTAGTCTGTACGAGGGAACAAACTCACATACATGCATAGCCTGTGAAATTCATAACGTTATTTACCCTAAGATACTCTGGATCAAGACAAATCCAAAGACATTTCATTTGTTGAAATCACTTTCAGTAGTTTAGTCTGTACGAGGGAACAAACTCACATACGTACATAGCCTGTGAAATTCATAACGTTATATACCATACTCTCTGGATAAACACGAATCTAAGGACATTTCACTTGTTGAAATCACTTTAGTAGCTTAGTCTGTACGAGGGAACAAACTCATATATATACTTAGCCTGTGAAATTCTCAACCCTTCATCTGCCTTAGTCGGATAAAAAGGGCCACTGATAAAATCAATCCAATACGGAATCAGTTCCAATGGTTATTTTAATTGCACATTGCAATTTTATAAGTATTTCTACAGAACGAATATTACAAAGCAATGAACAACGCCGTCTATGGTTTACAGTTCAACGTGAAAATTAGAGAATATTGTACTAAATATTGTAGAAATGCCTATTTGTATAAATTTAATACATAATATAGTAAAACCACGTTATACGTCGATTAAACGTTATGAAATTACAGCTTAACGTTTAAAAATAGAAGTTTCACGTCATAAACCGGGCGCGAAACACGTTCGTTTGACTCGCAACTAGTTTGTTCAGAATGTAATATTAAATGTTAGCCGAATTTATATTGTTACATACATTATTATATAATTCGTTATGTTTACGACTTGGTTAATTACATGAAAAGCAATTAAATAAAGTGTATGCAAATGAATTTACTATAATGTACTCATGTCATAATGTCATTTGACGTAACAAATTGTTAACTGCAATTACAAAGCAGTATTTTTGTCATACACTTTCATGACTGAATTTATGCACTGTTACAATTTATGTTCTATTATTCAGACATTGTTTTGTTTTACACGAGTATGCACTCTTTATTTTAATTATCAATTGTAATACACGTCTATTAAATCAAATTATATTGTCTATTAAAATTTGTAATTTTTTTTATTCATCAATGATTATTATCTTTTTCAATCGCATTCACATTAAAATGGCAATCGCATCTGCCCTGATATATCTTTCTTCCGTCTCGTTTTCAGCCTGGTAGAAACGATCTTCCTCTTCCTCACTGTAATATTCCAGGTTGTTGAGAAATCTATCCAGCTGGCTGTATGATCTATCTAAGTTAGAATGGCATATGTTTATTTATATGTATTATACTGTTTTGAGCCATAAATAGACCGAGGCCTCGGTCTTCCAACGAAGAACGTACTCTTCGCGAGGACAATCTTCGTTGTGCTACACAGGACATTTTAAAGACTCTAAACCAGAATATTTTAATCTTTTATGCCAATTGAAGCCTTTGACGTTTACTATGCAAAAGTAGCCATCATCGAAATTATCTTTAATCTGTCTCCTGGCCGTAGTGATGTCGCGGTCTAACTCTAAGCATTATTTTTCTTCTCTCTTGCATTGATTCTCAAGAGCAAAGTTCATTACAAGATTTACAATCTGTTTTGTTGTTGTATGCATACCATAGACGTGGCAAAATATATGAGAATAAAATAAAATATAAACAAAGTTACGTATCGACAATCAGAAGTTAATTATTTCCTTCGTTAAATTTTGGGAAAAAGTAAATATTTTGGTCGGTGAACAGCCACATATTGTTAGAACTTATATAAATACTCGGATAGCAAAAAAAAAACTGGAGCTAATCACGTAAATTACCCAATTGATTAGCGTATTGTGTATTCTTAACCATAAAAATCCATAGACATCATAATTTTTTCTTTTTTTTTTATTATTTAATTATTATATATATAAAAAAAATAATACAAAATGCTCTCATTGTCCCTTTTATAGCCGGACAAAATCGGAACAGACAGCTAGTTTAAAAAAATTCGAGTCCTTCTCGCCAATTGCCACAAGTGTATTTTTTATCGCGAAAGACTTTAACTTAACTTGGAAGTATACGAAACGTTTTGGAGTAGTTTGTACAAAAATATACGAAACTACTATTTGGGTGAGCGAGTAACTACTTTTTGGAACGAAGAACCTAAAAAGATGTTCTGTGGACCTGCGGTGTGCATTGATAAAGTTCTCATTTCATATGACTAGGATTATTTTTTTTTACTTTAGATATTTCTTTCATTATACATAAATTTATTACTTCTGTGAAATTAAATCGTTAATTTTAAAAAATACTAAAGAAAATAAATTTTGAGGAAGTTACCCACGTAATTAAGCAAGGACTATGCAGAATTACTTTTTGGGACTTCTTTCTTAAGTCGTAGTCCTTCGTAGGTCGTCTCATTAAGCTCACACATATAATTTACTCGGTATTTATAGGTCCGCCGGGGCTTATTATTATCGTTATCGGAATAATAATCCCAGTCTGATAATGATCGCAAAATTTCTAAATCGCAATCGCTAGAGGACGACATGCTTGCTGTTGATTTTTAATAATGTTTTTTATTACAAATTTAAATAATTTTATATAAAACATACCGTTGATAGGCGTCAATCGCTCAATAATGACAGATAGAAAAGGCGCTTACTGTTGATAATCTAACCTATCGAAAGATAGGTGTTAAAACGTTATTGGGAAACAACATCTGTCATTTCCATGCAACATCGGATAGCCAGTGAGTGATTTGCCCTCGCCTTGGTAGATGGCGAGCGGAGATAGTAATTCCTATCTGTTGATGTGCTATTGAAAAGCAAAACTGAACTGTCAGTTAGAATTTCTGTCTACAGTAACACAAAATCGTGGATAGATAAAATATTGGTTTTGTCCGTAAGAGAATATTTTGGAAATATAGGATAGCAAGTTCCTAAGTACGCACTTAAGTATGTAAGGTTGAATGCACGTAATAAAGTTTATAAAATTTGAAGTTTCTATTTGACACATACTCAATGAAAATTCCATAGTTGTCCATTTCTTCTATGATAGAGTATTTGACTATTTTTATTACTAAAATAAAATAAGTAATAATATTAAAAACGGTTAAAATAAATACATCGTACCTAGGACTTTTCACTACAAAGTTACAACGACTTAAAAACTGACGAACTACAATTCGCGCGAAAACGCCCCATAAAAATACAACTAGCTTATGACGTCACTGGCAAGTTATTTATTCATTCATTATAAGGGAGTTTATTAAATATTTTTAGCATCTCGTGAAATATTGTATTTAAGTTATATATTAAATATTATAATTTTCTCATTTTTTGTGTGGAAACTATGTTCATAATAATTTTTTCAATATATAGAAGTTTCGATTAATTGTTTGTTATATGCATTACTTTTTTCATCATAAGGTTCTTCTAAACCTATTCTACAGTTTTAAAATATTTCATAACCAATATGAACATCAGTCAAATACCATATTGCTGACTAAATTAATTGCATTAACGCGTATGAAAGTTAGAGTCGCATTTTCAGATTTTTCAAATTGATTTATGCTTGAAAAAATAAAGCAAGGGTGAGGGAATGTGGGGGAGGGGGTGTATCATGTATGGGGCGTTACATTTAAATATATTCTGCTTTATATTAATTGTAATATCCAAATTAAGTCTACACTTGTAGCAAACGGTGATAAACGGACATGTTGAAATAATTATGAGAATTTTTCGTTTTAAAAGTTAAAATTAATTATATGCTTTTTTAATTAATTACCGACTAAACTAAATGGGTCACCATAGAGAATGTTAATTTAATTATTTTCTAGTCATAGAAAAATGAATAAAGAATTAAGTGATTTCGATTAGACCGGTTTTCCGGGCAGCTTTCCCATACGTATTTTATTCATAACGTGTATGTATTAATATGCTTCTGCTCTGTTTTGTCTATCTTTTCTCTGCGACATCCTTTCGCAGGGACGTTTTGGAGCGATAATGGTCGAATATGAATAACAAAAAGACAAAAAAATTAAATTTTTTGAAAATTATTTCATAAATTAATATTTTAAATTTTTATTCGGAATAATGAGATAAGTTACACATACAATGAAAATTATGGAAACAACGTTATGATAATACATCACGAGTCATCAGCTGACCTTATTAGTGCTATCATTTTCTACCTTTTATAGTTCTGTGCCTCGAAAGGAAAACAGGAACACTCATAGAATCACTTCGTCGTCCGCCTGTCTGCCAACTCTTTTTCTTAGGAAAGCGTGAAAGTTTCGAGTTTAGAGGTACCAAGTTGAAATTAATATCAAATACTTAGGTTTACGGTCCCTTGGAGCTGTAAAAAATCACGCTTCTAAGTCAACGCAATAAAAAAACCTAAAAATACAGTCATTTATATTTTGACATTCGTAAATTAGTCAAAACCTATAAGTTACTTTTCGTTGACCTACAATCATAAAATTTGGAAAAAAGCTACTTACAGCACAAGTAAAGAAAAAAATCCGAAAATCTTTAGTTTGTAGTTATATAAAAAAACAATATTCTTTTCAAACGTGTCCTTGTGAAAGATTTAGTAGGCAATATATTTTCGTTGTAAGAATTTTGTAAATAGTTTAATAGAAACATTAATCTATAATGATATAAATGTTCATAACCGTCAGAATGTGTACGGAACATTCGTAGTGCAGGTTCTACTCGTGCTTGACAGGTTTTTCATCTTGAACAGGGGTTTTCCGATAGTTTTATTTTTCCCGGAGTAGTATAATTTTACGTAATAAGTGTATTGAAGTTCTTTGGCGATAAAAATGATATATATGACGGTATAATCGTACAGTTCTCAAGATAGGAGTTTTAATAAAATATGTACTCACGTAGATGACATAAGTTTTTTTTAGTTATGATCAGTAAAGTGGTATCCCTGGTAAAACAGTAATACAAAGATGGTTTTCGAAAGATAAAAGCATTATGTTTAATTATTCTTGCGCTGGTGAAATCGCGTGGTTGATCGTTGAGATACTTCTGGATAAAGAATCAGGACAAATCGGCTGTGATTAATGTACAGAGAAAAGAGGAAGTGCAATGACGGAACTGTGCCTTATATATCCTCTACCATAGACTATGCGGGAAGGGGCTAGATTACCATAACCAAAAATATTCAACAGATTAATTACTTAATACATACTATAATATATACATACTATAATATATACATTTTATGAAATTTATTTTCACTCATAGTAATTAAATTAACCTTGATGCGAGCGCAATCAGCTGATTGAACAGTAGAATACTGGAGAAACTGGAAAATTCTGATATAATTTTAGATTCAGTAAGTGTTATGTATAAGGAAGGAGAATTTCCTCAAAAATAGATACAACACGTTTCCATTTAATTAAGGAAAAACAAATTTTGCAAGAAAAATGTCTGTTCTGAACTGTAACATTACCATTGCATTACTGTAACATTACCATTGTGTATTATTTGGCTTACCATTTTGTTAAGCTAAATGATACACAAATTCGGCAGGAAATAGAGAAAAGAAGTTACGTACTTAATTATGTTCAGATATTGGGTAAACGTCTTTTTCTATTTAGTCTAAAGTAAGTCCATAATAACTGAAATGGCCTCTAACTCGCTTTGCTCTGTAACTCGGTTTGTTCTAATGTCCTTTAAGGCAAGTGGACTCAAGCAACAAGTCGGAAATCCCTGACATTATGATTAACATGAATCCAAGTCTTCTGAATGATTTTTTCGCTACATCCGCTAAGTTACTACCAAAGAATAGCTAATTCCGGTACGTTCCATTGACAGTATATTCGTAATCGATAGATGTGCGCTCTTGGCCGTAGCTCATTTTTACTTGTACTGTTGTAGTCGATAGGTGTGCGGCTTACTGCTCAATACAGCTTTGCTTGTATTGAGCCGTAAGCCGCACGTAATGCTTCAATCGAGGACGGCATTGACGTCACGGTGTATTAACTCGCAAAGTGTTATACCTCTGACAACTTGAAAAAATCTTCATATTTTCCGCGAATAACAGGCGGCACACAGTTTTAATCGCACTACTTACAACCTTGATTAAAGTCGTGAATAACATGTGGGCGGAAACTGAAGGTTTCTATAAAAAATTGAAAATTGTTCAAATTTATAACTGGAAAAGATGATTTTCTTTACATAATATTTATGAGCATAAGAAATGTCAGCCTGTAGTTTTTGTGGGTTTTTTACCTTGTCGTTACACAAGATTTATGAACATAAGAAATGTCAAGTTGTATTTTTTGTGGGTTTTTTACCTTGTCGTTATAATAGATTTATGGGCATAAGAAACGTCAGCTTGTAGTTTTTTACCTTGTCGTTACACAAGATTTACGAGCATAAGAAATGTCAGCTTGTAGTTTTTGTGGGTTTTTTTATCTTGTCGTTACACAAGATTTATGAGCATAAGAAATGTCAGTTTGTAGTTTTTGTGGGTTTTTTACCTTGCGTTACACAAGATTTATGAGCATAAGAAATGTCAGCTTGTAGTTTTTGTGGGTTTTTCTCCTTGTCGTAACACAAGATTTATGAGCATAAGAAATGTCAGCTTGTAGTTTTTGTGGGTTTTTTACCTTATCGTTACACAAGATTTATGAGCATAAGAAATGTCAGGTTGTATTTTTGTGGGTTTTTACCTTGTCGTTATACAAGATTTATGAGCATAAGAAATGTCAGGTTGTATTTTTTGTGGGTTTTTTACCTCGTCGTTACACAAGATTTATGAGCATAAGAAATGTCAGCTTGTAGTTTTTGTGGGTTTTTTACCTTATCGTTACACAAGATTTATGAGCATAAGAAATTTCAGCTTGTAGTTTTTGTGGGTTTTTTTACCTTGTCGTTAAACAAGATTTATGAGCGTAAGAAATGTCAGCTTGTAGTTTTTGTGGGTTTTTTTACCTTGTCGTTAAACAAGATTTATGAGCATAAGAAATGTCTGCTTGTAGTTTTGGTGGGTTTTTTACCTTGTCATTAAACAAGATTTATGAGCATAAGAAATGTCAGCTTGTAGTTTTTGTGGATTTTTCACCTTGTCGTTACACAAGATTTATGAGCATAAGAAATGTCAGGTTGTATTTTTTGTGGGTTTTTTTACCTTGTCGTTATACAAGATTTATGAGCATAAGAAATGTCAGGTTGTATTTTTTGTGCGTTTTTTACCTTGTCGTTACACAAGATTTATGAGCATAAGAAATGTCAGCTTGTAGTTTTTGTGGGTTTTTTACCTTATCGTTACACAAGATTTACGAGCATACGAAATGTCAGGTTGTATTTTTGTAGGTTTTTTATCTTGTCGTTACATAAGATTTATGAGCATAAGAAATATCAGCTTGTAGTTTTTTGGGTTTTTCTCCTTGTCGTTACATAACATTTATAAGTTACACAAGATTTTATTGCAATGTCAGCTTTCGTGGGTTTTTACGGAAAAAATTACAGACATACAGACAGTGACGTAGTGAAACAGAAAACCGCTTGCAAAATCTATAGTCTATGACCCACAATTTGTTGTCTTATCTGTTGTCGTTCAATCTTCAGTAACTTTCATAAATTCATTTTCATACAAAAATAAAGGCTACAGATAATAAAATCTAATTAAAGATAAAATAAATAACTCATTATTTTAATTATCCGTTTATTTTTTCGACAAAATATCAATATTAAATATTAAGAATTTTATTTAAAATCCGGCCAAGTGCCTGTCGGAAGCCACATAAAGAAGAATTCTGTAGTAGTCTGTATTTATACGGGAATTGCACGTCACTTTGGAGACAGGTTCTGAATACTTCCGAAAGTTGGAAAATTGAAAGACAGTAAAGGCTCCCTCAGTTTCATTTTAAAAGATCGATCCACTTATATTTCCTCGATGAATATACGTGAAAACAACAATTGTCCCACTCACTTGACATGTATGGGGCGGTATATAAAAAAAAATCGAAGAGTGTGTCAAACTCGATAGCCGCCATTTGAAAAACGTGGTTTTTAAAAAATGAAATCCGCATTTGTTGTTATAAAGTTAAAATAACCTACCTACTTTGTATTAGAGGTGTAGTTTTTTTTACAATTTTTCAAACATTGAAATCTGCTACTGGACACTCTGTATTTGCATAAAGTGTATACTTACAAAATTTAATTCGCTTAGTCTGAAACTATAGAAAGTGTCAAACGGTGGTAAACGGACAGGACGAATTAATTATCAGAATCCTTTGTTTCAATACGGAACTTGAAAAAAAAACAAATTAAAAGTTAAAGTTAATCACAAGCTTTGGTAATTAATTGTCGACTAAATCAAAGCGTCATTATAGATGATATCAATTAATTTTTTTTCCCGGTAATGAACAAAATAAGCAAGGAATTAGATGAATTAGTTTAGAGTAGTTTTCCAAGGAGTTTTTGCGGACTTTCGTGTTTTTACACAATTATTGCCATGGTTTTTATATAAGTACATGCGCTTATAAATATCAGAATTCTTTGTTTAACTACGGAACCATAAAAAAAATTAAAAGTTAAAGTTAATCACAAGCCTTGGTAATTAATTATCGACTAAATCAAAGCGTCGTTACATTTGATTTCAATTATATTTTTTTTCAGTCATAGACAAAATGAACAAAAATTAAGTGAATTCGTTTAGAGCATTTTTCCAGGATGTTTTTGCGGACGTCCGTGTTTTTACACAATTATTGCCATCGTTTTCATATAAGTACATGCGCTTAAATATCAGAATTCTTTGTTTAACTACGGAACTTTAAAAAAAAATTAAAATTTAAAGTTAATCACAAGCCTTGGTAATTAATTGTCGACTAAATCAAAGCGTCGTTATATATGATTTCAATTATATTTTTTATTCAGTCATAGACAAAATTAGCAAACAATTAAGTGAATTCGTTTAGAGTATTTTTCCAGGCTGTTTTTACGGACGTCCCTGTTTTTACACAATTACTGACATCATTTTTATATAAGTGCAAGTGCTTATACATGTCAGAATCCTTTGTTTAACTACAGAACCTCAAAAAAAAAACAAATTAAAAGTTAAAGTTAATCACAAGCCTTGGTTATTAATTGTCGACTAAATCAAAGCGTCGTTATAAATGATTTCAATTATATTTTTTTTCAGTCATAGACAAAATTAGCAAAAAATTAAGTGAATTCGTTTAGAGCATTTTTCCAGGCTGTTTTTACGGACGTCCGTGTTTTTACACAATTACTGACATCATTTTTATATAAGTGCAAGTGCTTATACATGTCAGAATCCTTTGTTTAACTACGGAACCTAAAAAAAACAAATTAAAAGTTAAAGTTAATCACAAGCTTTGGTAATTAATTTTGGACTAAATTAAATCGTCTTTATAGATGATGTCAATTAAATTTTTTTCCAGTCATTGACAAAATGTGCAAAGAATTAGTTGAATTCGTTTAGAGCCGTTTTTCAGGGAGTTTTTGCAGACGTCCGTGTTTTTACACAATTACGGCCTTCGTTTTTATATAAGACATGAGCTTATAGATATCAGAATTCTTTGTTTAATTACGGAACCTTAATAAAAAAGTAAAGTTAATCATAAGCCTTGGTAATTAATTGTCGATTAAATCAAAGCGTCCTTATAGGTGATTTCAATTAAATTTGCATTACGCCAAATTGTAAGTGCACTACAATGTCACTCCCAATATTACTTTCTTCACAACTTGAAAAACGATCATTTTCACTCGAATTATTTTCGTATTCCGACGTTATGGGGTAAAAATTTTCTTTTACTAATAATATTATAATATGAGCTTTATGTATGTTTATGTTTATGTAACACGTAGAAAGATAAAAATTAGCGATGTGTGCTAGCGACCTCCCCTACCGCGCGCTAAGCAGCAACTGATTTCGCGAGCGCCATCGCGCTCGTGGCAAATTTAATTAGTGCGCGCTTAGAGCGTTCAATGGCGCTCGTCGGCACTAAAACGGTTAAATCCAAGACATATGGGGTAGGATAACGAAATTTGTAGCCACCCCCAAGGCCACATTTTTTATTCGGACGAGATGAAATTTACACAAAAGAGTTTAGGTGTAAATATAGGCTAAATACTTAAGTGGGCTAAATATGTCTATATACGTAAGGTGTTTGTATAAAAAATAGTTTTATATTTTTTTCCTGGGATTCTAGACTATAATATAAGTCAACGTATTAGTTTGTAGGTGGAAAAAAATTAAATCCATCGTAGAGGTGCATTATTCCTTGCGACATTCCTCCGCAGTGGTGCTTCAGATCTATTATAACAGAATGTCAATAATAAAAAACCAGCCAAGTGCCAGTTGGACTCGCGCACGCACGGTTCCATAGCACCAAACAATATTAAATGTATAAGTTTGTATTTCTAAAAGCCTCCGAGGCGGGCGGTGTCTTTTTCATTTCATTCATAATTCAAAAGCTTTTGCTTTTGGTAGATGAGTAACTGAAACAAACATAATGCATTTTCATAACACAGGAAGGCATTTATACAGAAGTCGTAGTAGAGGAACTGCTAAACAATCACTACTAAGCAAAACAGGATTATATGAAAATGCATAGTTTAAAAGTTATTCATTATTTTCAAAATATCTAGATTTTTCATACCTTGACTTACATCAATCGATCCTGCATCGTGACTAGGCGACTGATAGACGTGAAATTTGGTGACAATATAGTTTATTATGTGGCTATAACATTTTATTTTATACAAAAAACAGTGTAAATTTCCTTAAATTTCTATCATTTCTTGCAGAACATAGAATTCTAAAAAAATGTGTTCTACTTTGCAAGACCCACTGTATAAAAAGTGTGGCAAAGATGACATGCAAATTATCTTAAAAACCACTCTGATTAATGGTTTATAAATCGAAAAAAAATAGTCTTAAAACCACTCTGATTAATGGTTTATAAATCGAAAAAAATTGCATGTGAGCATTTTTAAAGTTTACAGTTTTTGATACATCATCGAACAATTTATAAATTATTATGATATCTATTCACTGTTTACCTCTTAATGGTGGTCCCAGTGAAATAAAATATTGTAAATTTTATATTAGAGAAATTAAATGAGAAAACTGTTATTATCTACTGAATGTTTACAAGTTTTTTAAATAGCAACATGACTTGGTGTGTCTGTAATTATTGGATTAACGGCAGGTAATAACAATACATCTATTCCAATATGCCTGGCCCGTATAGTTAATATTTTCAAGCCTTGTATGTGAACGAAAAAGCAATAATAGTAACGAGCAAAAACGTGATTTGAAGGGAAAGAAGTAATAAACAAAAACGTGATTTAAAGGGAAAGAAGTAATAAACAAAAACGTGATTTGAAGGGAAAGAAGTAATAAACAAAAACGTGCTTTGAAGGGAAAGAAGTAATAAACAAAAACGTGATTTGAAGGGAAAGAAGTAATAAACAAAAACGTGGTTTGAAGGGAAAGAAGTAATAAACAAAAACGTGATTTGAAGGGAAAGAAGTAATAAACAAAAACGTGATTTGAAGGGAAAGAAGTAATAAACAAAAACATGATTTGAAGGGAAAGAAGTAATAAACAAAAACGTGATTTGAAGGGAAAGAAGTAATAAACAAAAACGTGATTTGAAGGGAAAGAAGTAATAAACAAAAACGTGATTTGAAGGGAAAGAAGTAATAAACAAAAACGTGATTTGAAGGGAAAGAAGTAATAAACAAAAACGTGATTTGAAGGGAAAGAAGTAATAAACAAAAACGTGATTTGAAGGGAAAGAAGTAATAAACAAAAACGTGATTTGAAGGGAAAGAAGTAATAAACAAAAACGTGATTTGAAGGGAAAGAAGTAATAAACAAAAACGTGGTTTGAAGGGAAAGAAGTAATAAACAAAAACGTGGTTTGAAGGGAAAGAAGTAATAAACAAAAACGTGATTTGAAGGGAAAGAAGTAATAAACAAAAACGTGATTTGAAGGGAAAGAAGTAATAAACAAAAACGTGATTTGAATGGAAAGAAGTAATAAACAAAAACGTGATATTAATAAAAGTTTTAATTAATTTACGTCAGAACATTTAGTCGTAGTGGGGGAAAACATAATTGCTTTAATTTTTGTATTGTGCATTCATTTAGTTCAGTTATTTGTCTTTTTTTTATTACTTTAAGTAGTTATTTGTCTTTTTTTATTACTTTAAGTGGTTATTTGTCTTTTTTTTATTACTTTACGTAGTTATTTGTCTTTTTTTATTACTTTAAGTAGTTATTTGTCTTTTTTTTATTACTTTAAGTAGTTATTTGTCTTTTTTTTATTACTTTAAGTAGTTATTTGTCTTTTTTTTATTTCCATTGATTGCTTCGTTGGATTTGGTCACTGTAATCCGGTTAGTTGGCTAAGGCGTTGATTGATTTTTTTCCCATTTGAGTTGTTATAATGGTGTTGTCCACCCCAGGGAGATTACGTCATAATGTGACTTATAAATTAAAATCCGAACTACATTTGAGAATATTAGACAAAATCAAAAAATTTTTATTCGTTTAAGATATAATTTTCTAAGGCAGTATAGAACTGTATTTTGGTTTAAGGCCGACAATAATGAAAAAAAAACTTTTAATTAATCAATTTTTCATTTTTCTTGAGATAGGGTTTTGTTTCACTAGTACCACTATAAGCGGCCAAAAGGAGAATTTTTTGATGATTATCATTTTTTTTATTTGAATTTTTTGATGATTATCATTTTATTGATTTGAATTATCATTTTTTATTGTCTCCAAGTCAATTGACACGTCATCTTTATCACACTTTTTTTACACAATGAGTCTCGAAACGTTGAACACATCTTTTTAGAACTCCATATTCTACGAGAAATTATTGGAATTTCAGCTTTATTCTTAGTGGCATAAAATAAAGGTTATTTTATGGCTACACCAATAAGCTATGTTTTTACTAAATTTCATGGCTAGCTATTCCATAGTTTAAATGGAGGATTAAATAATGTGAGTCGAGTCGAGAATGGAAAATTTAAATATTTTGAAAATAATGAATTACTTCTAAACTATTAATTTTTGTGTAATCGTGTTTTGCTTTAAATCGATTGCTTAGGTGGTCCTTTACTCGTTACTTTCAGTTGAACCATTGACACAGGACACCCTATACATATTTCTATAAAATAAGGCAGTAAGAACAGACAACCGTACACTATGAGTAACAATTTATACTAAATGACAAATAAGTATAGTTATGATATATTTCCTCATCTCCTCAAGGTCGCTTTTATAAAGCTAAGGACATGTCTTTATAATATAACGTATTATATGCATACATTTTTAAATGTAATACACTCCTTGGCGTAAGACAGAAGCCTTAAAAATGCAAAACCCAATTTTTCCTGGATCAAGCTTTTTCTCTATTACAGAAATTGTTCTCTCATTTCACATAGAAATCGAACAGTCTAACCTACATATTTCCAGACTGTCTGCTAATGTTGTAGGACTATACGCATCTCATGCATATGGAGTTAGAACTATAATATCTTAATTTTTCATAGGTCGTGATAATGACGGTCAGAATTGTTTCAGACACTGTTAAATAGGCTTTTCAATACTTTATCGTCATATCTAGATGAATGTACGTGTGATCGGTATTTAACAACAAAAATTACACGAATAATTAAGTAAAACTGTTCACAACAAAAAATTTGTAAAAAGGCATTGTTTACAACAAAACATTTACAAAAGGGCAACACCTATGAGTACTTATCTCTTTATCTTTATGGCCATAGACTAATTATCTAGCCAGTTACGCTATTCATAGAACTACCAATTGATAAATGGCTCATTCCTGAGCGGCGGGGAAGAACCAAAATATGATACGCATGATGTCACCCATTAAAAATAATGATAATAGAATATTGTATGATTGTGATGGTCTGTTTAACTTTATTTGTTCACGTTTGAGTGAAAAACGTAATATAATTTTATATTTATTCATAAAAAAAATTATATAAGTTGTAAATTCAATACAAGTTACGATAGGGTGTTTGCAATATGTACAAGAAATAATTTATTAATATATATATATATATATATATATATATATATATATATATATATATATATATATATATAATAGTTTACGGACAAATTATAACGATTACCTATGTTTAACTCCAACAAAACAGGTAAAATATTTTGTTTAATAATTGAAACAAAAAATAATATTGTGTCTTCAAATTCGTGGCTTAACACTGAAACACAAATTATCCGCCAATAAGAACATGTGACACTGAAATACATCACACAGATCACAATATTTTAATACTTGGCTAACTTACAGTAATTGTGTGAACAAGACAACATGATCCCATAAATTGAATTCCATAAACAATATTTATCTGTCACTATTTAACAACACTGAATATAAGACGAACGATATTGTTATGTCATGGAATTTACATATCGCGTGATGGCGTTTTGGCGCTATTGCAATAAAAGCTCTTTTTTCTTTCTGCTTAAAACACGTTTATGGGGGAAAATATAAAAATTGTAGCGTTATTAGATACCATTTAAATATTATTTTCAAAAGTTGTCAAACAACTTCTTGTTCGTTTTTGGATGGCGCAGTCGCGTGGCAAAAGTGGAACCTTCATATTTTCGTTATGTCCGTCCGTATCTCACAGCAGCATAGCTCTTTTATTTTAAGACCGATTGTGAATTACGTAAAAACCAAAAAAATATCACATTGAATTCAAGAACTAATATTTTTTTCTTACGTATCTTCATAGAGTGGAACGTTATTGAGGAGATAATTATTTCTGTAATTGAAGTGAATAAAATGCAATCGTAAATATCTAGTTATATTTTCTGATACGGCGTCTCCTTTACCAGTTCATTGCGGTCGTCTTTATCGGCAGAAATTTGCTAGCTTCTCCATGGCGAGAAATCCGCAAGCATCTAATTCGCCACTAATTTGCGAGCTTCTCCTTCGCGAGCAATTTGTAAACGTCTATTCGCCAGTAATTTGCGAGTGTCTCCTTCGTGAGCAATTAGCGAGAATCTCCGAGCTGATAATAGGGTTTTGTAAGTATTTTAAGGCAAAATTATTTCAGTACATTTGCACTCATAAAATAAATTAATACAGGCAACTAAATTCATTGTTTTACTCCTGTGAAAGATATATTAAGCCATATTTATGTAGCGAATAATTATCAATATTTATAATTAGCTTAGTAGAAATACTATGAATTCTTAAATGTCTAAATGTTTATAAGGAACACTCGTAGTGCGGGTTATACTTGTACTTAACAGGTTTATTTTAAAACCTACAGAGGCCAAAAAATGATGTGTATATATATCTGGCATGTATCTATAGGAATAGCGTTATATTGCATTAATCCACCTTGCCCTCATTATGCTATCCATAAAAAGGTATATCTCAAGAAGGGTTGCCAACCCTCTCGGAATTAATTCCTTATTTATTTTCATCGACTCCCGTGAATGAGCGAAAGAAACTTTTTACTGAAATGTAATATTTTGTTCAAAAGAAATAGTTTATTGGTTTGGTTTTTTTCAGTCACATATGTTGTTCAAAGTAATTTCCCTATCGGATTTTTCTTCTTATATGTTGGCATCCCTAATAACAAGTCAGAAATTACGAGCGCACGAAAAGTGATCACAGGCTTACCTTTCTGAAAGTCATTACAGACCTTCACGTCTTTTAAACCGAATATTGCACGTATTATTGTTTCATCACCATGTATAGTAAATACTGGGTTGGCTAATAAGTAACGAGTGGTCATTAATGTTATAATTTTTTATTATATTTCCAATTTAAACTTAATTAATTAATCGTCGATATAATAACCACCATGATTTTGTACTACATGTTTCCAACTCACTGGCATGGAATGGATAGCATATGCCTAAAATTAAGATGCCTTGTATTGAAAAAGTTGGGCCATGAAATGTCTTAGGTGGTCTTCATCATCCAGGTTTTTTGGCGTTGCTGAGCGATCTAAAAAAACAATAGGTGCAAGGTCTGGGGAATATGGCGGGTGAAGGAACTGTATTCAAAGCGGGTCTATTTGTCTATATCAGGACCGGTTTACGGCTATCGCTGGTACGAGCTAAGTTCATGGGGTACCCACGCACCGTATTTGAAGCTTTTCCCGGACTACCGCGAGAGCTTCTTCACAGACCTACCGTGAAAGCTCCCGAGCTCAGTTGCCAGCCAGCGTGTCGACAATCGGCTATCTTCCTCAATTAACCATTTTAACCTGCAGCTAAGCAAAGAAAAGAAACGTAGGTGTAATGAATTTCTACAAAATTAAAGCCAAATATATTCAATGTCTGTCATTATCAAATGTTTACCAGCCATGACATTGATGAGATAGCAATATGTCTGCGTTGTTTATAACTGAAAACATTTCCATGGCTACTTAGACTTAGGCATTGGTTTAAGTGATGACTATCTAACAGAATGTAAAGAAGCCCTTGTATTTCAAATTGCGGTCATTAACTCAGTATGGAACTCCAGCTCCAAGTTTGATAAAGAAAAATTTATAAATCATAATCGAGATTCAAGTAATCTCGTAACCGATTTAACGAAAGTAGTAGGGGAGAAGTACAGTACTATCCGTTTATTTTATTTATCAAAATGCATTGATATAAATTAACAAAATATCAACTAATTAATAAATATGTATGATTTTCCAGTTATAAATGAAATATTTTATTTTACCTTTTAACAATTTTACCAACCGTAACTTGTTTGGAAGTCTACTACGCCTAAGAAATAAACAATCTTTGGCTCTTTTATATGAACTTTCTTTTTTATTTATTTATATTATTCGACTTATAATCATGTCTATGTATCATTTTGTTGTATAAAATACAGATAATAAACCATTTTGACCCGTAAATATTACAATTTTAAATATATTTTTCATAAATTTGATTCCTGAAATAAATCCACGTAATAATCTATATTATTACGTGGCTTTATTTCGATATCGTGGTGGGCAATCGATAAACGTATAAACAATACTAAAATTTTAAAATATTTGTTGCGAGCGAGATAAGTATATGTGACTCGAGCGTACAAAAACGAGAATGCATTAACACCTGGTGCTGTACGTCCCTATCCCTGTTCAAGATGATCTTGAACAGAGGTAGGGACGTACGCCACAATTTAATTGGCGTTTTTAAAATTAATTTGGTTCAAATTGGAGACATGAGTTAACAGGTTTATTTTAGAACTTAACGAGGCCAAAAAAAACATTAAGCAAGTCCGTCTTAATTATAAGTTAAGTGTTACTTATCAATTTAAATTCTTGAATATTGAATATATTTGGCGTTAATTTTGTAGAAATTCATTATTCACAATTAAATGAAACTACGTGATGTAGTATTATTTCTACTATCTTTAATTTCTTTACCACGACCTAGGTTTCGTTGTATTAGAACATCTTCTTAAGGATCTTTTGCTAATATCCCACTTGAAGATGTTGTAATACAACGAAACCTAGGTCGTGGTAAAGAAATTAAAGATAGTAGAAATAATACTACATCACGTAGTTTCATTTAATTGTGAATTTAAATTCTAGTAAAACAAAAGATATTTAAAATTGTACAATCTTATAATACTATAAGGTCTACTCAGGCAGATAACTTTTTCTCCGATATTTTCTGTGCCAAAAAGAGGCGGGTTTATTAGTTACAAAAATGTGGTGAATTTCTTAGTTATCAAAAATTTAGCCCATTTTTTCTCGATTATTTTTAATATTCATAGTTTTATTGTTATATTTTAACTTAAATATTCATACTTAATTTATATTAATTTACTAAAAACATTGGCATTATATTGACAGTTGTGCAAACAATTTAATGACAAAAATGGAAATATAAAATTTTATACTTGGAAAACAAAAATGTGAATTTCACAACAATTGGGGATTAATGTAATATGGATCGAATTTCTTTATCCAAAATGTAATGGATGACTGCAACAGAAGTTTTTAAACGAACATACACACACACACAGACATATATAAGTTGCATACGTATTAATTGAATCAGAGTATGCCGGCTACGTGCGAAAGTTCGCGTGTATTCGACGTGCACCCTAACTTACCCCAGTAAGAAGGGTGGAATTATAATGTAGGAAATTTATGCTATTCGCTATGACTCATATTAACAATTAAAACAAGAGATTCTGATAAAACTAGTATATATATTATGATAAAATTGTATTTTTCGGCGTTCGGGGAATATGGATGATGTTGATGTTAGGAAGATTATTATTCAATCATGCGTAGATGACTGCAAATATTACCCCAAATTGGATACTAATATAGTTCAAAATCCAGATTGAGAAGTACCTCTAAGTTTTGTGATTCATTTGCAAACCGAAGCAAATGGTAAACGCATAAACGACCAGAAATCATATGTATTCTGACAGTACTCTGAAACATAATTCGATTCAATTTTGACTATCATTTTAAGACTTTTTTGCTTTAATGCAATTTGTTATTGCGTGTTTTGATAACCAAAAAGCTTTAGAAAAGATTTATAACGTATAAATAAAGACATTTTGCAAAACAGTTTCCGTAAAGTTGGATTCTCTGTGACACTTTTGTGTTTTTTTCTTCGTATCTTGCGAGTACGAAACAACATGTGTCACTACAGATCTTTCACGTACCCTTATTTAAAACGTCCTGGTCCTGAGCCAGAATTCGAAAAAAAACCTTTGTTAATAACGTGATATGCAGAGCTGATACGCAAATTTCAAGCTGTTTATTATTTCTTGGGGATGTAAAAATATATTTTTCCCCAGGGATACAGGAAATTATGTGTAACTATAAAGGGATGCCAACATTGCTCCATAGCGAACGGTTCATAGCTGAATACGAATAAATGATTATGGACCACTATTGGGCGTATCTCCATTTCTATCGAATTTGAATAGGTACATGGTTGACGAGCTGCCTCTGTGCTGACTTGATTAGGTCAATGATTTGGTCTGATTGAGTCATTCGTTTGCTGAAAAGTAATTTCGTTATATGTATAGAATGTAATTGTTTGCTGCTTTGTGTTTATTGAAACGCATAGAGTATTCACGGTAATTCTTCTGTAATAATATGCTAATCATTAATAAATAAATATACCTTGGTGAATTCACAATGTTACTTTCGTCCGGGTTTTTATTCACATAAAATAAATTTTTATACTCATGCACATTAAAATTACTTGGGCTTATCAACGTAGTCCTTTTAAGTTGTGGTTTAATGGTATTTATATCAGTTTGTCTGAAATATTCCATACTAGTTTATTTTTGTTACACTCGGCAGTTTGTGCATTTTAAGGCGGCTAAGTAATATAGTTTGAATACATAATCCTTCGAATTCGGTTTGTGATTTTTGATTAGCTTCACTGGTCAAAATTAAGCACTCGAACTTATGTTCATGTATTTACCATATTACTTTGGTCCGTGTTTTTATTTATTCTGAATTTTATTCTGAATGATGGATTGGTTTGAAAGCAGAAAACACCACACCAAAAAGACGTAACTATTAGTTTATAAAACAGGCAATATGCTACAGGCCCTCAGTCGCAGAGGATTCCAAGTTTGCTAATAATTTTCAGGTATAGTATTCAGCATGTTTTGTACGTTGCGTTTTTGTAATATATTACACGTATATACAGTATAGTACAAAATTCATACTCATAAATATTTATATATATATATATATATATATATATATATATATACACTTATTATTTATATATACACAAGTGGCCCATTTACAGTGGTCCAGAAATTTCGTACACATGATATTTATATCTGAAGATGTTGCAGAGTTAGGTAATTAACTACGACTTTTTATCTAGACTACAACTATATCCTAAGGTGGTTTTGAAGATCACAAGTAAACCTGCAGTTGTACAGATCTTAGAACAATGATTTTTTTAAATGTTATTTTTTGAGAATAGGAAAAATGAAGGTAACGTTCCAAAAAATAGCTGAAGCTAAAAATAAACACAAAAATCTCTCACTGCATGCTTGCTACATGACTACTCTACTTGCATGCCAAATTTCATGATTCGATTTAGTTAAATAGGTTTTGAACTGGTTTGCGTGACTGGAGTAAAGGTTTTTCAACAAAGTACAAAGAAAATCATAACTTCTTAACTATTGATTTTCGCTAACTGATGTTTCTTTTAAATCACTTGCTGTAATGTTCTCTACCTAAAATCAATTGGACCACTGTACATGAGCCAAACTGTATCTTTCGCAATAATGACAACATAAAAAAATATTTGTCCGACAATTTTGAAGACGGCAAGTTCGGTGTAAAAACAGTTGTAGCTTATATCTTACGCTAGTATAAAAAACTAGCTTGACCCGTGCGAAGTCTTCGCATTATAAATTATTCAACTCGATTTAATAAATCAAAATTGATTGCAGGTATTCAATTCATTTCTAATGTTGCACACTGCTTATTACGTTTTTATTCCATTATGAAGCTCAGATGACAGATCATACAAATATTTTACTAAAATGGACTTATAGAGGCGCAAGTATCAAAAGCATTGAGCTAAAGCGCCACTTTATTTATACGTGAGTGGATTTGAAATTAAACAAAAATTTTACCGACCGTCAATCATATTGACGTTGAGGCGTTAGATGGCAGCATTGCTGTTTATAATTTTAATAATTAATTAATTTGCAAAAACAATAGCAATAATACATTTTTTAGTTGTGGATGCCGGTAGAGCAAGCAATTATCTATAAAATGATATATAATTTATGTGGATTAGTTGTGAGGTTTTTTCTAAAAAGGGAGAGTAACATCTTAACCTTAGCGTATTAATATATATGATGATGATGATGATGATGATGATGGTGATGATAATGTTTAAGTACAAGTTTTCATTCAGTTTAATAAAGGTAAAACAGTAAATAATTCACTAATTTATCTCTTTGTTTAGTCTACTTATTTTACGTATAATCACTTAATAATTACAGTTTAACATTACTTATAACAAATTTACATACATCGTACTTAACGGCGACTCTTATTAGCACACCTACTTTAACGGTAATTTTAATCTCAATTTTAGAATTATATTCCGTGTTATTTTAACATGGTCTTAATTTTTATATGGCCATGGCTTTAAATTATTTTTATGACATGGCCTAAATTATTTCTCCCCTTAGTCAGTCGTACTTTTTTGTATTATGCAATTTAATCCATTTTGTTAAATCAAAGATACATTGACATTGCCATATACGTAACCAAAAGTTCTTGTGTTATAGTGCTGTGAACGTTTAGCCACACAGTAGCGACTGTACTGAAACTGACCATGTAGAACTACGTTGTTATTGCATCCTTTTGAATAACATTTACCAAATAAGGATAATTTTAATTATATAAGAATTTATTTAATGTATTTGTAATAGAACGTAGTGCGGACAATATCGGTTAGATGGTGTTAGGTTCTTGCTGCTCGGTTTATTGGTTTCTATTGTAGAAGACTACAGCATACACAATCGTCTAAAATATAACTAAACTTTACAATGCAACTAAAGGCTGGTTGGTGGCTGGTGTCTGGTAAACCGGATTTTACAATTTACCAAATAAGGAGAATTTTAATTATATAAGAATTTATTTAATGTTTTTGTAATAGAACGTAGTGTGTACAATGTTGGTTAGATGGCGTTAGTTTCTTGCTACTCGGTTAATTGGTTTCTTTTAGGAGAGCACAGCATACACAATCGTCTAAAATATAACTAAACTTTATAATGCAACTAAAGGCTGGTTGGTGGCTGGTGTCTGGTAAACCGGATTTTATAATTTACCAAATAAGGAGAATTTTAATTATATAAGAATTTATTTAATTTTTGTAATAGAACGTAGTGCGTACAATACTGGGTAGATGGCGTTAGTTTCTTGCTACTCGGTTAATTGGTTTCTTTTAGGAGAGCACAGCATACACAATCGTCTAAAATATAACTAAACTTTATAATGCCACTACAGTCTTGTTGGTGTCTGGTAAACCGGACTTTACAATTTATCTGAAGAAATATTTACTGCTTTATGATTATTAGTTTTGGAGATATAAGCGCTCAAACTGAAACAAAATTTCTTGCATCTGCTCTGGAAATAAATTTCTTCTAATGAGGTATATAAAAAGAGCATATATATATATATATATATATATATATATATATGTATATATATATATATATATATATATATATATATATATATCATAGTACAAAAACTTACAATTTTTGAAGCGTAGCTTCTTAACAGGCGCTTGAGAAAGGGACCTAACTGAGAAAAAGCGAAACGTCACGAACGAACGCGGCGATGAAACTCTCCTCATTGGCTGGGGCAGTGTGTGTTACCGATATGAGTGAGCGAAATGGAGTAAAAAGAGTCTAAGGATTAGGAGGATAAACTATTACAGTTTTGGAGTGGGTAATTTTTTGTTTTATGGTGGGAACACAGTTACCAATTTACATAACTGAAAAGTTAAAGGAAAAAAAATTATAGACTTATAATACTAAAAGGAATTACTTTTAATTATTTAGATAATCATTTTGTATTTAATGGGCAAGCAACCTCAGTCTACCGAAACTTCTTGTTATCTCCTCCTTACCTCTATTTGCTAAATAAATTTAAATCGGTCCTTTAGTTTTGCAGGTAATATTTTAAAATGGTATCTACTGTGATAAGATATTTGCATAAAATTTATTCGGTTATATTTTCTATTTCTCGCTAAAAAAGACGACTGATTTTTTAAGAAAATTTCAAAAATCACGAGTTTAAAGGTAAAGCAAGTGAAGTATTATATAGTGCCGAGCTAACTTTATTAGAGTTTGATTAAACTAATCAAAAGAGTTATTTTGATTAATTTTTATCAACAATTACCAGAGATGCAACAAGTACGGAGCCTTGCATTGTGCGTGTTTTGACATGTTCCTGTTAATCTTTTATTTTAGTGCGTAGGTTGGTTCATTTGCAACTTTAAGCCAAATCCTCACTAGTAAAAATTTGCGTTATGTGTGAACGTATATTTTAGCGCAAATACTTTCGCGGAAAATTTCAATTTATTTAAACGTAAATTTTTATACCGTTTGCAAGTACTTAGATCCTCAAGTGGTGTGCGGAAAATTGTTTAGTGCTGTTGAAATTATTTATTTTTACTTATTGTATATTTATTTTTAGTATTTATAAATTAAAATGATAGAATTGTACAGAGAAAAAGTGACACTCGTTATGCAAAAGCGCCAAAAAACTTAGGCTACATTGGGATTCTGAGGAAGAATGGGTGAGTCTTCATTTCCACTATGAGAATTTGATTCGAGATTTACTATTATCAAATATTATGAATATCACATCATTGATATGAAATAAAATGTTAAACAGATTAAACAATTAAAAACATTGAGAGAAATATTTTATATTTAATTATATTTACTTGCACAAATTTAAAACGAAAAAACAAATAATCAGATATTTATTAATAATAAAATATTAATTTCATTTTATTATCTTATTTTTTCTGAAATCATTTATTTCATAAATATTTTTTACACAATATTTTTATTTTTTACAAAATATTGAAAATATATTTTTAATTTTATAAAATTGTTAGTCGACAAGATGCGAAGCCGGCCGAATTAAGTCGGAACGAGCCGACAAGACGCGAAGCCGGTCGAATTATGTCGGAAAGAGCCGACAAGAGGCCAAACTGGCCGAATGGAACGTCGCGACGTACGATTAGAATGTTTTAACACACATACAAACGCGCCATTAGATGTTTCGCATAAAAAAATTAAAACAACTTAGACGTTAAGTGGCAGAAATTTTGCTTTAATGAAATTAATTTTGTGATTTCCTTCTAAAAATACAATATTTGATCATAGACAAATAAAAACACAATTCTGGGGGCACTAGTGAAGGGCCATCGTGCTTTTTCTTTGACGTTTGATATACGTCAAAGACTTGTGTTGGTAATAAAAGATGATTTTTAGATTTTTTTAGTAAATGCAAGCTTGTTCGAAATACCCAAAACTTTAACTAAAAAAGAGAATAAAAACGTAAAAAAAGGTTTTTTGTAAAGTACATTTGTGCCAACGAATATAAAAAATTCATGTATAGAAACATATTTTAACTGCCTTTTATTTAATGTCATTTAAAAGCGCCGAAAAATTATATTATGGCCAATATCGCCAGATCCATAAATAGAACATTACACATCAGGTAACATTGCAAACACATAGAATTTACCACGAAAATAAAACGACTACCAACACAAGTGGGTACATTCTTGTTGTATAAGAACACATTATGTAAAGATTATGCTAATAGTGAAGTTTTGTTGTAGCCGAATGCCCGCTTTACGTATTTTAACAAAAATTTAGCAAGGTCGCGGCATTCTTTTCGAGTGTGCGGTTAATTTGGCAGCTGTCAAGTTTTATTGTTTTCACCTTGCGTTTTAAATAATGTTATCAATGCTGCCGGTGTGCAAGGATGAAGTCGTGTTGTTCATTAAGTAGTTCAGTGTCAACTATCGTTTATGTTAATTTTTCAAGCAGAAGAAAGTATTTTTTTCTTCGGTAGCCCGAGTATACATGTAGCGTTTGTGGAGTTCATTTAGTTCTTAGGGGGAAACAAGGATTGAACTGCAAGAGCTACGCCGTAGGCTCCGTGTATCCTTATGTAAGTCTATCGATTAAGTGAGATCGATTGGATAATAACACGCACAAACGATACACTGTTTTTGCGCCGATTTTTTTAAAACTACTAGTTGAACCGAATTGAGACTGACGGCAATCAATTTTATATTTATCCTTGATGTAAGTATATATATATATACATATATATGAATGTATGTATAAATATATATATATATACATATACATATATATATATATATATATATACACACACACACACGCACACGAGCAATTGCGCACGCTCGCACGCACGAACGCACGCTTTCCCACCCGCCCGCTCGCACGCACCCAAGCGCTCACGCACGCACGCACGAACGCACGCACGCACGCACGCCTGCACGCACACAAACACATAGATGCTATTCGTTGGCTATAAAGGAATAAATTGTCGTTGAAAGAAAACGTAGCCATACGCAACCACTACATATTCTCTTTTATTAAATTAACCGAACCGAACAGCTGATTATTATTTCACTATACCCGCGTCACTACATACCTAAATATTGTATTTAATTTATTTGTTAAATGACATGAAACATGACTATTAAAAACAAAATCAATTAGTTATTAATGTACTCACTCATGTTGTAGTTATGCGGAAATTACTTATCACATGACTTAAATAGTTTGTAAAAGATTGCACAAAAAAAATGTTTCAATTAAATTTTATTCACTTAATGTACAATAAAAATTACTTCACTTTATGTTTCATTAGCTTTAAATATGTAATATTAACCGTCTTATTGTAAACCAATCGCACTCTTCTAATTTTTGAGTTAAAATTTGTCAATCATTTGTGTATTTCTATCAATCGTATTAAAATTTTGCTAATGCTTTTGCGTAAAGTTTCTTTATAGGTCGATCGATAAATACAATAAAATTAAAATCTGACCTACAGATGTGTATCTCATGAGTGAGAGATATAAAAGGTATCGATCATATGTTATGTTCATATCTATCACTCGCTCACTTGAAATAAAAACGTATCAGTATACTACTAGCACGGGAGTGATCGGCGTCTTTTTTGTTTCACCAAATCAATCATTTCACTCACTCGTTGCGTCGTGAAGATAGATAAAAGTATATGTTTTGACATTACATGAAAGAGAAAGAAAAGGATCGAACTGTTTTGTCTAATATGCAACTGGATCTATGTAGACGACGTAGCTACTCGTGATCGAATGTGAGCGCTGTGATAAAGTATATTTACTTTAGTTCATTTTAGATAAAGGCTACTTTAGTTCGCTCAAAATATTTGCGTAAACAAACGCTTTTTTGTTTCATTTCAAAATTCTAATTTAAAATTGTATAAATACGCCAATCTATTCCGATTTATTTAATTATCATTAAAGTTATTTTATGTATAATTTTAATCTAGGTTGACAATCCTAAATCCTAACCTGCAAAGTATTAAGCAAAATCAAGTGGAGTAGAATTTATTTTTATTTTCAAACAATAGTGTATAATGTTCAGTCATAAATTTTATCACCACATTGTATGACCATTGTTCAACGTGTGCGTAATAAATGATTTCGTTAATAGCTAGGAGTACCGAGATACTGAACTACTGAGCTGAAGATATAAATGAGTGATATATATGTTTCCAATCAAATTATATATGTCACGCTTTTCTATTCTCTAATACATTTTGTGTACCTTTAGTCTGAACTATAAAAGGAGTAAAAATATTTATCTCCAATTAACTTCTCGCCTGCGCATACTACGCAGGCGAGAAGTTAATTGGAGATAAACGGTAAATTATAACGGTAAACTATAACAGCGATAAAACAATAATTTTAAATTTATTTAAACAGTGTACCAAACGAAGGTATTAAATGTCTATATTTTATTTATGGAGTTTATTTTACTAATTAAAGGGTTTTCGTGCTTCAAATATGAGAATCAGACATGCGTTTTCAGCAATGTCCTGCATCTTTACTGAGAGAAGGTTACTTTAAAAAGTATGGCATAATGGAAATGGACGGGGTATGATAATACCGGCAACACTTTCTATTAGCTAATACTTTACGTGGACTAGATTGGATTGGCTAGCGTATTTCTCTTACGATGTACAAACTAATTAGAAATTATTCCTTGTTTAAAAAGCAAAACAACAGGACAGACATGTAAGCAAAATAAAATATCCAGATGCTACAAAGTTGCGTTGCATTATTAATTTTTTTTCATCAATTGTAATATATCGTAATATATTCGTATTTTGAATATTGTGTAGAGATACCTTAGATTGGTACATTCCCTAAGCATGTATGTATAAGAGGATTCTTATAGATATCAATGATCATACCAGATTTGGAAAGAATCCTACAAAGAAAATATTTAGAAAATATAATGCAGCATTGAACGTTACATAAAACAATTGTAAGAAGATGTCTTATACTGTGTAATATTTAGTTCGTAAAGTTATGAAAGCATCTAGTTGATTTCAAGAAAAAATATAAAGTTGTAATTTTATATTTGTTTTGTTTTGTCTTTTCTAATAGAAACATTTTTTTGCTAATGAAAATCGATATTTATTTATCGGTTTTTAGACTATAAGGTAAATTAAACGTGTATCGATTTATTTTTATTTTATTTTGGCCATAATTCTTTTGATTTACCATCAGGCTACGCAGCAGTGACGGCCTAAACATTTCGAAAAGTATAAATTTTTTCTCTTAAACATGTGCTTAGTATTATATTCTAATGTTCTATTTCTACCTTACTAACTACAGTAACATAATATGTTTTAATTAAAAATAAACGCAAATAATATTCTATAATTAGCATAACAAATAGCAGCTGAATATATTTGGAAAAAACTAAGTTCTAGCTACAGATTTAGCGATTCATCTGACAAAGCATTGAACAATAAAAGCCATTTTTTCTCAACCATTTTTATGTTGCGAGCCACGAAAAAAACCAGAGTTAAATAAAATGCCTTGTGACCTCTTTACTATACTATAAAATTAAAATAATATTTCAATCAACTTAACATTAATCACTTTAAAACAATTAAGGTTTAATTATTAAGCTATAACTTTATTTTATCATGTTGTTATTACCTGTTAATGTTAAATTTTGTAACACTTCATTCATAAAAATTTTAATAAACAAATGTTTTGATATGCAGATTTTATTTTTTGGATAAATTGCATTACCTGCGTTTGTGAACAACAATCAGTCAAATGCCGCGCTTTGAATGTATCGTGTCGTTTTTTTAAATTTACATTAAATGTATTTCGAATTTCTGGAGTATTAGCGTTTGTTTTTGTTATTTATTGTTTTGATAACTGTTATAATGTCTACTGTGCGCTATTCCGATTAGGAATATTATAACATGCTGATGTGTTTAAGTGCATGTGATTGCAATTCTCACAATATATAGCATAGAGAAAATTCGCTACAAATGTAAATATTTACATTGTAGATTCTCCTTTCATATAATTCTTACCTTTTTAACCGACTTCAAAAAATAGAGGAGGTTCTGAATCTCTTCGTCAAAATCTCTTTTTTTATGTATGTTCAGCGATAATACTTTACCAAGTGGACCGATTTTGATGATTGTTTTTTTTTATTTGAAAGAGGGTACTTTAGGCATAGTCCCATATAAATATGATGATGATCTAATGATAAGATCCGGTAATGAACGATGGAATTCTTCAACGAATGATAGTAAATAAAACGTAATTCAATATATTTGCTAGTGGTAGTTGTTACTTTGAAAAATACTACCATCGACCATGTCAGAGTCTGATGATGCATTCTGGAGATAAACAATGGAACTCCTTATCTGATGGTAGTAAATCAAACTTAATATAAGATATTTCTTACTGATAGTTTTAAATTTGCAAAATAATGATGATGCATCATTGATCAGGTCAGGGTCTAATGATGAGTTCTGAAGATGAATAATGCAACTCCTTAACGGATGGTAGTAAATCTAACGTAATTCAATATATTTGTTACTGGTTAGTTGTTATTTTAGTTATTAATTTGCAAAATCTGACTATGGATTTCCGATATGAAGAACGGAACTCCTCAACGGTTAACAGCTAACCACTGGCGGCTACTACTATCGCTTCGTTTTTGTGTGTTGTCGGTAACCAACTTTAGACAAAGAGTTAGTTATCTATATACTAGTTTTTGATTGTGACTTTTAATAGTTATGCAATATTTTAGGAAAGAAAATAACTGAATGTTAGTTATAGTGTGATGACTAATATTGTTAGTAACTACAAATTCTAAAATAAAATATCTTTTAAAAAACGAACTTCAAAAGGATAGTACGTCCTAAAAAGTAAAAAATATATAATTACCTCAAAATAGGGACCTACTTATTCGCAATAAATAACTAACTATCTTAATTATTTTTAAAGTCGGCGCCAGCATTGCTAATCAACTTAAACAAATGTTAAATTTTATATTATCAGTACGCCCTTAAGGAATCTATTTTGTATTGTGAGAACATTAGAAGTTAAGGTTGTAAATTTACATTATAAATCAAATTAAATGTTAAATTTTTTTAAGTTGATCGATAGTGCTGGAACCGCCCTCAAAACTAAGTAACTCAGTTATTTATTGCGAACAAGTAGGTAATTATTTTAAGTTAATTATTTTTTACTTTTTAGTATCAACTTTTTTAAAGTCATTTTTTTTAAATATATTTTATTTGTCAATGCAAAACTTATACATAATGGAGAAGGAACTTTATATGATTAAATTATAAGAAAGTGTACTTATATTGAAATAAAAAAAATTAAATAATGGTTTTTATCGATCATTTATTTTTTTTTGCAATTGTCATTATAGTTAAATTATTTATATTTAAAATTCATTCACATATTATTTTACAAATTACAATATTTTAAATATTTATTAAGATAAATTCATATTGTTATGCTTTAACACTATTTTTTGGCATGCGTATCATTTGTATACAGATATGCGTCGTCGATATGATAGAGAAAAGTAGCGTGAATGATGAAAATGACCTCGTGGAAAAATTATATTCATAGTTTAAAACCAAGGTATAAGTCTGGTTTAGCGAAAATGCGAATTTCCCGTTTTTGTTTTAAATGAAAGAATATTAATAAAAAAAAATGACGTACTTCAAAAATTAGGCGTTGCACTTGATTATTTCATTATAAAAATTGATTTGAAACTATGGAGGACTTTCGCTTTTCACACTTGGCAAAGGTTCTCTCTGGAGAGAACGAACGCTATATAATCAAAGATAAAGATAACTTTCGCTTTCTATGGAGAAACGCCTGTCAGTTGATTGTCAAACATAGATTTCATAACCTCTATTTACGCGATCTTTTTTGTGCATTTTCATATTTTAATTTTTTGGGTTTGTTTTTTTTATATCAGTTCCTTTTTGTATGTGCAAATTCTGTGTTTCCTGTTACTAAGAATGGGAATAAAGTTGACAACTTATAACTTACACTTTGGAAAACCGCACTTTGGTATGGAAACTTTTTTCAAATCACTTTTCTTAATAAAATAATCGCGAGCGACTCCTAAAATTTGCAAGTACTTAATTTTTTACCTATTTTCTTTTATTTCCACTAAAAAAAAGGGAAATCCACATTTTTGCTACACCAGACTTGTTTCAAAACCAAATTTATTTTACATCCCAACATATATTCAAAATAAATTAAGTTGAGAAAGCTTCCAGATTTCAATTAAAATTTTAGTCCTTCTGTCTATATAACTCTTCCTTCTTTACACAATATAAGCCATTTTTCTCAACCGTTTTTATGTTGCAAACCACGAAAAAAACCAAAGAGTTAAGTATAATGCCTTATGACCTTTTTATTATACTATACAATTAAAATAATATTTCAATTAACTTAACGTTAATCACTTTAAAAAAATGAAGGCTTAATTATTAAGCTGTAACTTTATTTTATCATGTTGTTATCACCTGTTAATATTTAATTTTGTAACATTTCATTCATAAACATTTTAATAAACGAATATTTTTTATGCAGGTCTTATTTTTTGGATAAATTGCGATTCCCTTTCATAATAAACGCGACCCCCAGGTTGAGAAAGGATGGTGTTTGTCGCAGATTATAATAGTTTATTACCTGCGTTTGTGAACAATAATCAGTCAAACGCCGCGCTTTGAATGTATCGTGTCGTTTTTTTAAATTTAAATTAAATGTATTTCGAATTTCTGGAGTATTAGCGTTTGTTTTTGTTATTTATTGTTTTGATAACTGTTATAATGTCTACTGTGCGCTATTCCGATTAGGAATATTATAACAGGCTGATGTGTTTAAGTGACATTTACATTGTAGATTCTCCTTTCATATAATTCTTACCTTTTTAAGCGACTTCAAAAAATAGAGGAGGTTCTCAATCTCTTCGCCAGAATCTCGTTTTTTATGTATGTTCAGCGATAATATTTTATCCAGCGGACCGATTTTGATGATTGTTTTTTTTTATTTGAAAGAGGGTACTTTAGGCGTAGTTCCATGTAAATATGATGACGATCTGATGATAAGATCCGGTAATGAACGATGGAATTCTTCAACGAATGATAGTAAATAAAACGTAATTCAAGATATTTGCTAGTGGTAGTTGTTACTTTGAAAAATACTACCATCGACCATGTCAGAGTCTGATGATGCATTCTGGAGATAAACAGTGGAACTCCTTATCTGATGGTAGTAAATCAAACTTAATATAAGATATTTGTTACTGATAGTTTTAAATTTGCAAAATAATGATGATGCATCATTGATCAGGTCAGGGTCTAATGATGAGTTCTGAAGATGAATAATGCAACTCCTTAACGGATGGTAGTAAATCTAACGTAATTCAATATATTTGTTACTGGTTAGTTGTTATTTTAGTTATTAATTTGCAAAATCTGACTTTGGATTTCGGATATGAAGAACGGAACTCCTCAACGGTTAACAGCTAACCACTGGCGGCTACTACTATCGCTTCGTTTTTGTGTGTTGTCGGTAACCAACTTTAGACAAAGAGTTAGTTATCTATATACTAGTTTTTGATTGTGACTTTTAATAGTTATATAATATTTTAAGAAAGAAAATAACTGAATGTTAGTTATAGTGTGATGACTAATATTATTAGTAACTACAAATTCTAAAATAAAATATATTTTAAAAAACCAACTTCAAAAGGATAGTACGTCCAAAAAAGTAAAAAATATATAATTACCTCAAAATAGGGACCTACTTATTCGCAATAAATAACTAACTATCTTAATTATTTTTAAAGTCGGTGCCAGCATTGCTAATCAACTTAAACAAATGTTAAATTTTATATTATCAGTACGCCCTTAAGGAATCTATTTTGTATTGTGAGAACATTAGAAGTTAAGGTTGTAAATTTACATTATAAATCAAATTAAATGTTAAATTTTTTTAAGTTGATCGATAGTGCTGGAACCGCCCTCAAAACTAAGTAACTCAGTTATTTATTGCGAACAAGTAGGTAATTATTTTAAGTTAATTATTTTTTTTACTCTTTAGTATCAACTTTTTTAAAGTCAGTTTTTTTAAATATATTTTATTTGTCAATGCAAAACTTATACATACTGGAGAAGGAACTTTATATGATTAAATTATAAGAAAGTGTACTTATATTGAAATAAAAAAAATTAAATAATGGTTTTTATGGATCATTTATATTTTTTTGCAGTTGTCATTATAATTAAATTATTTATATTTAAAATTCATTCACATATTATTTTACAAATTACAATATTTTAAATATTTATTAAGATAAATTCATATTGTTATGCTTTAACACTATTTTTTGGCATGCGTATCATTTGTATACAGATATGCGTCGTCGATATGATAGAGAAAAGTAGAGTGAATGATGAAAATGACCTTGTGGAAAAACTATATTCATAGTTCGAAACCAAGGTACAAGTCTGGTTTAGCGTAAATGCAAATTTCCCGGTTTTTTGTTTTAAATGAAAGAATATTAATAAAATAATGACGTATTTTTTTTTTAAATTAGGCGTCGCACTTGATTATTTCATTATAAAAAATTGATTTGAAACTATGGAGGACTTTCGCTTTTCACACTTGGCAAAGGTTCTCTCTGGAGAGAACGAACGCTATATAATCAAAGATAAAGATAACTTTCGCTTTCTATGGAGAAACGCCTGTCAGTCGGTTGTCAAATATAAATTTCATAACCTCTCTTTACGCGATCTTTTTTGTGCATTTTCATATTTTTATTTTTTGGGTTTGTTTTTTTTATATCAGTTCCTCTTTGTTTGTGCAAATTCTGTGTTTCCTGTTACTAAGAATAGCAATTAAGTTGACAACTTATAACTTACACTTCTTTGGAAAACCGCACTTTGGTATGGCACCTTTTTTCAAATCACTTTTCTTAATAAAATAATCGCGAGCGACTCCTAAAATTTGCAAGTACTTAATTTTTTACCTATTTTCTTTTATTTCCACCAAAAAAAAAGGGAAATCCACATTTTGCTACACCAGAGTTGTTTCAAAACCAAATTTATTTTACATCCCAACATATATTCAAAATAAATTAAGTTGAGAAACCTTCCAGATTTCAATTAAAATTTTAGTCCTTCTGTCTATATGACTCTTCCTTCTTTAGTTATAATTTCAGTATCATATCTAACTCTTCAGTATAGATTTAGCTTGTTAAAATGTTTATTACATTTAGTTTACTCATATTTCATAACATTAATGTTAAATTTATATAGTTTAAAACTTATAATTCATGGAAAATGAAAAAAAACAATCTAGACAAGACCAAATTTTAATCTCTCCAGATAACAGATATTTTTGGAATGACCAGAGACAAGCATGTTTATATTTATTATTGCTTCTGTTGGACACATCGCCAGTACTGAGACTAATACAAAGACTGGTTTTGAAAGATTTACATATTTTGTTAATGCTAGTTGACTGTAGAATCTGTAGTTCAGTGGTGCATATATATTTCTGGCTAAAATGTTACGGTGATAACAGGCAAGTGAATAGCATGAGCCTTAAAAATTTTATCAATATTGTTTATGAGAGTATTTCATTATTTTCAAACATATTTTGCTTGAATTCTTATGGCATTTGGAGCATGGTACTCATATTTCCCTGATTTAAAGTGGTAACAGAATTCTAAAGAATTTAAGTCATGACTGTCACCTACTTTGAAAAATAGGTAATAAGTTTTTTTGTAAATAATCAGCACAAGACCCTAATTGTTCCCTTAACTCATGTCGGCATAGAAAAAGGCAGGCGGCGTAGAGGCGGTCAGATCCCACCCCAGAATGTTGATTTGGCTCTCAAAAGAATGATCCAAAGTAATTAAAAGATAAATATGGAAAGTTACATTTCTCTATTTCACCCAAGACAAGATAGTAACATTTAGTTTATGATGGGTTATACAGGATGTAAAATTTGTCATTATCAATACAGAGGTTAGTGCATGGTTAGAGTATATAACTATATATTTTTATTTGTTACACGATTGTTGATTATTATATAAATTTTATTGAAGAAGATTATTCTGAGCCCAATCAATTTTTATTTTGGTTGATAAACCCCTGAGAGACTGCCTTCCCACAGAAAAAAGTACTGGCTATGTTTATGAACATCTGATTGTGTACCATAGACAGTAAAAACTTCCATTACAATTTAAATACTTAAAAAAAATATTTTAGCAGTTACATTTTAGTATATGATCTGTGAGTTACATTTGAAAACCAACGTTCATAAATAGAACACGAAGACTAATTAAAATTAAAAATATTATTACTGCGGTTATAACCTTAAGAAGAAAATATAGATGAAGAAAAATATTTTTGGCACAAATGTAAAATTATTTATTTTTAAATATTTCTTAATTGGTCATTATACATTATATAATAAACAAACAAATATATACCTTTATCAAGAGTCATTTTCATCTTCACACTCTGAACTTAATTTTGAGTTTTGCACAGCTAACCAAGATTTAGAATTAATGGAAATATGTTTAATCACAGATTTATGAGATTGGCAACTTTACTATGAGACTTGGCTCAAATACTAAGCAAAATGTAACAAAGATATTTTTATTAAAAAGCTTAAAGTTCCACTTAATTTAATTTATTATTATATGTTATGTCATTATTATAAACTCAAATCAAATTAGACTTGTACAAAAATATTTTATGTTAATCCTACATAAAAAAATTGTGAAAATATTGGTTTAGTGTTTCTTTATGTTTTCTGGTTTCCAAAGAATGGGCAATTTCCATAGTATAATAAGTTTTTTGCTTTCTTTTGTCCATAACAACAATATACGTACAAACTGTAGTGACGTTTTAGTTTCTGTTGCAGATGATCTGAAGAGAAGAAACAAAAAAATGTTTAACCATCAAAGAAATTAATTCTTTATAGTATTTTACGTGTTTGTCAATTGTGGACTTAATTTGCATTCGAATCTATAATTTTTTTAAAATTAAAAATGGTAGATTCTAATAAGGAATAATAGAAGGACTTCTACAGTTAAATATACTGAATTTTGAGAAAAATAAAGTTTGAATAAAAATATTTCAACACTTGGACTTATGTAATTGGAGATAATAAAGATTTATTTTTAAGTTACTTTTTGTGTGCAAAACTCAAATTTGATTTATTTTTAAGTTACTTTTTGTGTGCAAAACTCAAATTTGATTTATTTTTAAGTTACTTTTTGTGTGCAAAACTCAAATTTTTATTAGACTTTTGAAAACGTGAATTACAGACATTTCATCTTTTTTTTAATGACTCATTTTAATATGTAATATTTAAATTTGGCAATTGAAAGATTTCTAATAAGTACATATTTTTTTTAAATCCTTTAAATCATCAAAAATATTTCACTTGAAACAAGTTATGGATTCAAAGCTGGACAGTATAGGTACAGTGTACATTTGATTAATTCCTAGGGTTATATAGTAAAATAGTAAAAAACGGAACCTTTATAATTTCATTGTCTATTTATATTTATTATTATGACGAAAAGCTGAATCAGCTCTCGGAATGCTAGACCATGGCAAAATACTCGGATTGGAAACTACATAAATCCTAATGAGGATAAAATAACTAAATATAACTTAATCATATTTAGTTATTTTATTCTCATTAGGATTATTTTCTAAATTTTACCAACATTTATGGCTAAATAAGACTGGCGCCAATAGCAAGCTACTAAAAAAAAAATAACAATTTGACATATTCTTTTAGAACACTTTTGAATTTTCGATTATTATTTATCGAAGAAAAATATTCTTAGTATTAGAATATATTGGAAGCTGTGCATCCATAACTATTTTCTTTTACTTTTGACAGAATCACAATTTATATTACTTGTTTTCTTTTGAAATTAATATTTCCTTTCATTATATGAAACTCCTTTGGCAGATTTTTATCTTTTATTGGAAATAAATATATATAATGTATAGTATAGATACATTTATAATTTTTTAAAATAATCTGTTGTATTTACAAATATTATGCAGACAAAATTTTAATTAAAATCTTAATTTAGCCACAAGAACAATATAGACGAATATTATAATGTATTATTATATAAGTATTATACAATTACGTCAATTATATATATGTATATAAATATATATAGTCCATTTCCATAAGACAAATTTGTGCGCTTCTGCTAAATTAAAGAGACGTAAAATTCTTTACATGCAGAAAAAGTTTGAGACGATTTGAATATAGAGTAGCTTAAAAGTTAAGTAATTTTTTTTGTTTTATTTTAATTTAGTAAAATGAAGAAAATCTAATGTTATTTTTTATACTGGGTAAAACTCTGATATGCTATCCTAATTCAAGTTCCACTAAGGTTTCAGACATATTGGAGAAAGATGAAAATATGTATATTGAAAAGTAAATATTGTATTGAAAAATAAATGTTGTATTTAAAAATAAATAAATTTATCTTTATTTCAGAAAAAATAATATCCGTCTATTGTTTTTTAACTTTCATTTCATTAAACTAATGCCCATTGAATACCGGCTATTTAAAATTTTTTCATTTCCTAGAATAAAAGACCCAGGAGTCTGACATGTCTCATCCCAACTCTTAGATTTTTATAAATTAGGTTTTTTTGAAATACTTGGAAAATATTGGAATTAAGACACGAATGATGCTGTTAGTTCTTTGATAAGATACACCCATCAAAATATTAGGTCATGTTACTAAAAATGTTTACCGCATTTCACACTTTATTTGATAATGCATCAAAGCAATTTAATCTACTGGCAAGGAATCTTTTTAGATTATGACAAAACTGACTATTTTTGTAGCAATAATTTAATTATATTTTCTAATATATAAAATTTTGTGGCTAAATCTGAAATTCTCAATTACCATGTTCGCTGCTCCATGACACAGTATGTATTCAGTTGAGTTGGTCCACGATATTCCGAGATACATGGTGTGCATTCTTTTATACTAATATGATGTATGAGAGTTTCATACTGTGAGTATTATTTTAATAATTAACTGGGCATGGTAGGTTTGGATCAGTTCTTAGCTAGGGCGGTGAAAATATTAGATGAACCTTTAGATTTTACAGGTATATAATTTCTTTGGTGGCTTAAAATTAAGCATTATTGAAAAGATTTTTAGAGAGGACTGTTACTTATATTCAAAAGTACAATCCTTACAGTTATGATGAATAACATTGTTCAATATTTCTAATTATTAGCAAAAGAAGATTCTTAATATGCTTTAAAATTGTTGTGAAACGTAGAAATCTAGGAAATTCATTCATTTTTAATCAACATGTCATGTTATTTTCATATTACATGTTAGTTTTTTCAAGATATATAACAATTTAAATTTTTTTGAAGAAATGAATGTCAAGCTACTACATTTTTGTTAAAACTAAATATAATCCATAGATCATAGAATTTTGAGTTTATATTCCATCTGTAAGCTATTTCAAATAACCTAAAAATATAGTAATCTTTTCTATATTGTCTGTTCTAATTAAATAAAAGTACTAAAATATGTTTCAATCAATTTTCTTTCTGATGTCTTTCCACCTGTTTTATTATAAAGGCGATTTATAAAATAAATATAATATTCTGTAATGTTTTTACACAATAAAGTTTAATACAATTTGACATATTAGAAAAATTAATTAAATTTGTTTTACGATACTAATTTAGATTAGATATTTATTAAAATTATATCCTTGCCAGTAGAAACAATAAATTCTTGTTCAGAAAGTTACCAGATAGGTAATTTAAAAAATTATTAATCTGACGGATAGTATTCAAGAGCTTGTATTTAGCAATTGTTTAAAAGTTGACCTATATTTTTTTAAATTTACAAAGAATATAAACAAATAATTTTGCCACAATATTTTACCTTCAACTACACTTCAAACTCCAATCTTCATATCTAAATCTATTTAGACAGATGAACACATATTTATCATTCGGCAGATTTATTGTATCCGTCATTGGCTGGACGTGAGTCTCATCGAGCAGTATGCGCTGGACGCAACAAAATTTTTATTATTGTACAAGTTTTCATGAGTAATTAAATTTTTTCTTAAGATAATTCCACCACAAAGGACACAAAAGGATTTTAGTCAATTATTCTAGCTACTATTTTAACTTACACTTCACAGTTCACAATCCATAAATTGTTTTTTGACTTACCGCAAAAAATTACTAAATGAAGAAAAATTTCTATTTTGATTGAGCGAAGTCACAACTTATCTACCATCAAGTTGTGAAATCTTTTACCAAAAAGTTGATTTTTTAACTTTTGAAAGTTCTTTGAATTATTCTGCAAATGTTTTAATTTTTTAGTATAATGTCTAATCAGCTTCTACAGCATAGCACAGATACATATGAGAATAGCAACATAGTGCGAGATGGTAGAGAACGAAATTAGTGGCTATATACTTATAAAATTTTATTGGTATGGTCGGAAATGATGTGATAGTACAGACAGTTTAATAAGCTGAAGATTCTAGGCATTAATGTAACTAGACTCATTACTTTCAAAGTTTTCAGTATTTTTGTAAATTTTTTTACTAAGTTTGGTATTAAGTAATGGAGGATTTTGGTTTTAAGCAAAATTATTTTTGATGCTAATTTTAATTAAGTATTAATTATTAGTCAATTTAAAATGTATTGTATGGCAAAAAAGCCTCTGAAAAAATTTGTACATTTATTAAGTTCATATATCTTAAAACTTTCAAAGCAAAATGGCGGGTCAAAAAATGTATTCTTTTTCTGTGCATTTTTTTCAATACATTCTTTGGAAATGTGTAATTTTTCATGCTGAAATTTCCATTAAGTGCAAGTAGATACTGGGAAAGGTCTTGGTAGAAACCTCTCGGTAGGTCCAAAAGGGCCAGGTCCTCAGAAACAGCTATCCCACTGTTTAGGTTCAAAAATTTCAGTCCCTTTTCATCTGTACTTTTTTATGTTGATTTATAATACTATAAAGAAGGTCTTACAATTTATAATATTAACATAACTATAGAAACCTCTGCCTACAATGGTGTTATAACAATGATAGAAAATTGAGTCTCTGAGAAAGACAATTATGAAGTGGGAGATAAATCATCTTATACCAGATATATAAACCAAACTAACGGAGGAGAACATTTTTTATAATGATGATAGAAAATCAAAAGTCTCTGAGAAAGACAATTATTAAGAGGGAGATAAATTATCTTATACCAGAGATATAAACCAAACTAATTAAAACATTTTTTTGTAGATATAAGTGAATGTAACAATGTTATTTTTACATAACGTTATATGTTATTTTAATAAAAATTAGTTTAACACTACTGTTTCTTTAATAAAACATCCTTTCCATAATACTTCAATGACTCATTAAATTATAAAGAAAATTATTTTTATCGGATTTTTTAGGACCTGTCACAATGACATTCCCAAATATATAATATGTGGAAAAAACAATTATACTGTAGGTAATGAAAAATCCTAATAATTAATGGACACATTTAGTACAAGAAAAGAGATAATTGAAAAAAATTAAATGGAAATACAAATGATTTGTCTTCACGGTTTATGCAATAATTTATAAGTTTTTTTTAACTATTGTAACTTACTTAACAATATTTTCTTTTATGTTATATTTTCTCAAAATGACTTTAATTGTGATTTTTATGGTTAATTAAAGAATGACATTTATGATGAAAAAAATGTGGTATATAAAAAAATGATCAATATAACAACAAAATATAAATATACCAATCTATATATTAAGTTAACAAAAATATTAAAATACGAGCTAGTAACTCTTTGCAGTAAGTCTGTGAATATATTAAATTATTCAAAACACACATTTAACTAAGCCGAGGCCTTATAAGCCTCGCTGCTTTAGCAGCCCTCACTTCTAAACCAGGTTGTACTGCCCGGAGCAGCCGCAGAGTTGCCCACCGCGAGCGGCCAGCTCGCTCACTTTCATCGCTCAAGGCCGCCACCTCCTCTCGAGGTGTGATGGTTAAGTTAGAACCACTACCCGATATTATACCTGTTGTTGAGCAAATAGGTATGGCATTGGACCACTTTCTGTTCCTGCAGATTAATGAAGAGTGTATTTTTTATAGATGTTTATTTATATCTTGAAAATATGCTTTGCATATGAAATTTTTTAAATTAAATTTCAGCGTAATTGTTAATATGTTAGATTTCAAGCTATTATTGTTTTGATAGCATAAATGATATAATTTTTAAGTCTGGAGTTGTAGTGTTTTCACATTCTTTTAATTTATTTACTTGTTCATTTAAAAAGCCAGCATTAAATGTAAAAATTGGTATAGGTTTTGCATTACCAATGAAATTTTTTGTGTTGAATATATAAAAATGTTTCAAAAGACCTAATGTGAGTTAGCTTTACTGAAAACACAAGCGTACAATTGGTATAAAGAATTCAAAGCAGGCTGAGAAGTCGTTGAAGACTTGCATCGTTCCAGTCAATTTTTAAGGTCTTCAACTGATAAAAACATCGACAAAGTGAAGGAAATGGTGATGGAAAATTGGTATTGAAGAAAAATCGACGTATGTATCATTTCAGTTTACATTTTGGGTAGAGGTATGTCCTTACACAACACAATTTTCTTTAAAAAGCGCATTACAAACAGCAAAGTTGCTGAAGATATGCTTGTTCAAATCTTTTTGCACTTTACCTATGATCATGACATTTATCATAACGGTAATTATGACGAGATTTTGGTTTGTGAATTTGAAGTGTAAACCGGCTAGCAAACTATGGAAAGCACTTAGATAACAAGAAAAACTGAAAAAATGACATAAAATTAACCCAAAAATCATATTGACTGTTTTCTTTGGCTTTTGTCATACTGTTCACTTGAAATTCCCTCCAGTGAGGACGACAATCAGCATACAATATTATCTTGACGTTTTGAGGTATATGAGGTTTAACGTTCGCTGGAAAAGTTCTGATTTGTGGAAGAAAAATTATCAGATTTATACTACTATAATGTACTATTCCACACATCGACCTTTGCATGAAAATAGTTGTCCAAAAACTAAACTAATTTTGTTAACTGAAACTGTATTCGGTAGACATGACATCGAGTGACTTTTTATTCCCTAAATTCAAATGCAATTTCATGAAAAATATTTTTAATCGGCAGATGCCGTACCGTATAGGCCATACCAATAACCTGTAAGAAATGTTTTGACAACTTGATTATTTGATGCTGGAAGTGTAATAAAGTACAATTGTCAAAAGAACAATTGCTGGAAGTGCCATTGTTAAAAGAACAAAATATTGATTAATTAATCCAAAATAAATTTGGATGAATAAACCAATATTTTGTGTTTTTTTAACAATTACCAGTATTTATTTTACAGAATATACGTACACGGAAAAACTATGTTAAAAAAGAAAAACTAATCTATTTATTTCAAGTACAATTGTGTCATTTTCGAAATTATTATTAATGGTGGAAAAATAAATGTAAATACAAAAGCATTACCTCAAGCACCGCAACATAGGTGCCCCCTTCAGCTGGAACCCTGGTTCACAAGTAAAGGTGATGGTTTCACCTATCTTGTAGTAGAACTTTACTGATGACATCCGTCCTGAAATAGTGGTACCAGGGTACGTGCATGCTTGCGCACCTGTAATATTTTTTCGAGGAATTATATAGAATGAATGTTATTGTACTTGCAATTACATTGGTACAATATGTCTAAAGATATTTTGCGCTTTTAAATTTTTGTTTTGTACGTCTGTATGCATTTAGTTGAGCTTTTTTAGAATATTTTTGAATTTTGTTACCCCTAATCAACATTATTTACAACACTAGAAATTTCACAGTTATGAAATTAACCACGTTTTGAAATACGGAATGAAATAATTTATTGTAATTTTTTTAATACTTTAAAAAAAAATTTGTGCATATCCGGTATTCGAAATTGGAAAAGGGCATTATATTATTTATTTTTTTTGTAGTAAATGGAATCATTTTAGTTTGATTATACATAGTAATTTGTATAAAATAGTAATATAATTTCAATCTGTATCTTATTATAAGGGTGTATGTATTGTATGAGATACAGATGTATAATCCTTTAATATATCTGTTTATTTTAATTTGACATAAAAATGGTTTATTGACATAAAACATTTAATAGCTTGATTAGATAAGAGGTAAAATGTTCTGATGGCACATCGTGAAATGCCTTTTGACCAGCTTCGTATCTTATCGCCTCTTTCCGGCTTAACACTTCCCTCTCTATTACACTACATAAATGCTATTTTATATGTGTGTATAGTGTGTCAGAATCGTTTCTTATTTACTAAGGCTTACAACTTTATCCATTTATATCAGTGTTTTGCATTAAACTGAAATAAACAATTACAAAAAAAATTATATGTTTCACATCTGCCAGGCGTCCCATGACGGATCACGAATTTTTTTTTAAATTTTATTTTCTTTTTCATCCTAGAATTAATTTACATATTGTTTCGTAATGAATGAGACCACTATGAATGACGAATTCATGCCGTTTTGTTTAATTTTCAAATGAGTCTTTCCAAAAGTCATTTGTGATTTATAGAATTGATGGTGACAAAAGTAATATTTTCAACAACTTTGTGGGCAACTTGTTTACAAATATTAGCAAGCGCGTTAGGAGTTTTGCTTCAGATGCCTGAAAGGCCTTATAATCTAAATGCCTACTAACCATTGTTTCTTTTTTCCTTATTCATTATTAAAAATTAGGTTAGTATTATTAGGTTAGTAGGAAAGTAATGAATGTTTTTTTAGTTTCTATTTTTTCTGGAAAGTGGTAAAACTGTATAGAACGCAACAATGTAAAATGGTGGCGGTAAACTATATAAATATGCATCAACTGCTACGAACCGCTTCAACGTTGCATCTAACTTGAGCGACTTCGCAGAGAAATACAAAACAATTGTGACGAATACTCAAAGTGTATTTCCATCACAACAACACCCCGCATGTAGCTAAATTCGTCCACCAGAATTTATTGGTTTTTCATTTGGAGATTCTACCACATCGATCTTACTTCCGTGACTTAGCCCCAACATATCTTTATTTAATCCAGTCTTTAAATAATCACATTAAAGATAAAAAATTTCTTGATGGAGCAGAGTTGTCAGATTTCCTTAATAAGTTTTTTGAGCCACAGCCCTGAAGTTTTTGGGTAGAAGATCCACGTTTTATGGCACGTTAGCAATGGGTTATAAATTACAATAATGTAAGGGTTACCAACAATGAATTGTGATTCTTAAAAAAAAGTTTGCAGTTATAAAGCTCAATACTTTCCTACCAATCCAATAGACACCAGTCGCATTTGATAAATTCTATTGAAGTATTTTCGCCTTATTTAAATCTAGTTTTTTGTAAACTGGGTGTCTCCTCTGCCTTAGCACCAACATATCTTTATTTATTCCAGTCTTAAAATAATCACATTCAAGATAAAAAGTTTCCTGAAGCAGAGTTGTCAGATTTCCTTGATAAGTTTTCGAGTCACAGCCCTGAAGTTTTTATGTAGAAGGAATCCACGCTTAATTCCACGTTGGCAATGAGTTATAAGTTATAACAATGCGAGAGCTACTAACAATAACCTATAATTCTTCAAAAAAAAGTTTGCAATTATAATGCTCAATACATTCCTACTAACCCAATAGATACCAGTCGCTTTGATAAATTCTGTTTAAGTACTTTCACCTTATTTAAATCTAGTTTTCTGTAAACTGGGTGTCTCCTCTGCCTTAGCACCAACATATCTTTATTTATTCCAGTCTTAAAATAATCACATTCAAGATAAAAAGTTTCCTGAAGCAGAGTTGTCAGATTTCCTTAATAAGTTTTCGAGTCACAGCCCTGAAGTTTTTATGTAGAAGGAATCCACGCTTAATTGCACGTTGGCAATGAGTTATGAATTATAACAATGCAAGAGCTACTAACAATAACCTATAATTCTTCAAAAAAAAGTTTGCAATTATAATGCTCAATACATTCCGACTAACCCAATAGATACCAGTCGCTTTGATAAATTCTGTTTAAGTACTTTCACCTTATTTAAATCTAGTTTTCTGTAAACTGGGTGTCTAGCAGTACAAGAGTATTTAAAATACTGTTATGATAAGAATGTCCAATTCGTTCAAAGACTTGATACAGTGTTAAAATGTAGATTGAAAGCATTATTGCTAATTTAAGAAGTTTTATGTACTTTCTCTGTAATAATTTAATGCAGCTTTTCAGAAATATTTACATATTTCTCAATACTTCAATATGTAAATATAGGGAAATAAGTGAGATTCTAGTAACAGCAAGTTTTTAGCTCATGTAGAGGACATATTGCAAAGTTTCTGTACACTTAATAGAATGAAAACGTCGGTAAATGGCTTATCTAGTTTCCAATCTGTAATTTTGGTTCAACGAATCAGACTCGAAATGTTCATGTTTGTTCCAAGTTTCGTTCCACAAGTTAGACTCGTGATGTTCATGTTTGAAAGTGATATAATTAGGTAGATGAAAAGATTGGTTCTGTATTTGCTTTCTAAACCTATATGTTATCCTAGTCAGGTATTTATCCTCTGGGGTAGTACTTGTAAAGGGGTAGTACTTGTTATCCTAGTCAGGTCCCTATATTATGGGACCTGGTTAGTTAAATTAGACAAAACCCAAACTTATTAAGTTTACCTCCTACGTCTCATCATATTAAGTTTTATATAGACACAAATAGTTTTATTAAGAAAAATAATTTAATTTTTACAAAGATTTTATGATCATTAATTTCAGTTCTAAAGATTATTATATTTGCGCAAAATCTCAACTTATTTTGAGACCACATTTATATTTATGAGAGTGAAATAAGATGTATTTACATATATAACTAAATTTGTAATTTAGTTTTTAATTAAGTTTAAGTTTTTTTATTACTAAAATAGAATAAGTAATAATATTAAAAACAAATATTTTGCTCCCACAATTGTAAATCACTCAAGTATTACTCAAGTGGCACGCAATCCATACTATTTCCAAAATTTGGTAATTACTAGAATGAACTTGGCTTACTAGTTTTAAAGCTGAAATAAGAGAAAATTTAATAATTTAGAAATTTAAGGAGTGTGATAGCAATTTAAAATATTTTGCTGCCACAATTGTAAATCAATTAAGTATTACTCAAGTAAGACAGTGGCATGCAATTCATATTAGCCCCAAAATTTAGTTACCAAAAAATATATACGTATTAAGCCGGGTCTCCTGCGATCATATTTTTGTTAGAAATGAGCCCTAACATGTTTTTCTAACAAAATAGGGGCGTGGTCAAAATGTTTTGTCGAACAAAAACATGCAAACATGTTATTTGGGACGAAGGGATAACATTCCCCGTTCGCCTGTAGGGGAAAGAAAACGTTTATTCTGCCGTTGCTTTCAAACATTGCACACGTCACCCGCTCCTGTTGATTATAACGTCAGTCGGAGAAATATTCAAATTTGTGTATGGCGCTTTGAAGATAATATGATTTGGAATAAAGACAATACATTGTTGTTTATTCATCTGTTCAGTTTCGTTTTCTTGTATGAAAAATAACTTCAAAACTTCAAGTACATATTCCTCGTCTGAATTCATTTTAGCTCAAATGAAAAATTATCCAACATTGAGCGTTGACTTTTCGTTTCTAACGCAGGCGAAGGTTATGTTTTGCTAACATGTTCATGTTTTGTTAGATTTTTGGAGCAGGAGACCCACCTATAATTATTTCATTATTATGTATGTCTACAACAAGACGATAGCAATTAATATTTTTAATATTGTACTTTACATTAAATTTCTTTATTTTTAAGCAACGCCTTTGTTGATAGCACGCATCTGTGGGGAGAGCATTGGAGGGAGGACACACTCATAGTGCATAAAAATCATTTAATTGTTTGGGGACTTTCCTATGACCATTTGCTTTATTAAATACTTGAAGCTAACGCATAATATGATTAGAATCAATAGTATATTTCTGTATCAAATAATATTCATTTATGGTAAAACAAATCCTTTTCAAAGCAAGTTTTTTTTTTTAAAACAATGAGTGAAATAATATCGTTGTATTAAAGTGTAAAATTATGCAAATTACAATTAGAATAGTGATAACGTCTCGCCGTAATGCTTGTTATATATTTTGTATAACAGTGCCTTCTCAACTTGTTTTTAACATGAAATTGTACAATAACCCAATGTCCTTGTATTCTTGTTTCGATTGTGTTCAAAATTATGCTAGTAATTTTATTACGGATTTTGGTTCAAATATTGTGTATGTCTGGGGCATGGAGTGTTTATGCATGTCATTAGGTGAAATATACATTTCCCGAAAAGCAGGCGAGCGAAGTCGTGGACAAAAGCAACTCATGAACAAATAACTGAGAAACTAAAATTGTTATCAACAGACTTGTATATTATAAAACTCTCTACAAATTTTGTCTATCCAACTTTTTTAAACCGATGTTTCTTAATATATGGGATCTCCAAATTCCTCATGACATGTTATATTTTAAACTCTTTTCCGTACCACTGTTAATTAACATCAATCTGAATTAACACATTTAGTGTAACTCGGTATTAAACACAAAAGACTTTGTACAATTTGCCTTTATATTATTTAATAAACATTTACATCAATCAAAGTGGTTATTTGTTAGAACTCTATTACCCAAATTCACAAAAATTCAGTGTCCAAGAATGTTTTATTGATACCCCCAAAGAATAATCCAAAAAAGAAAGTGGTCACTGTCTATCTATTATGAATATTACCAGATGCCTGAACTATAGAATGTGATTAATATTCTTGGAATATATGGAATAAAAACAAAAGATGGTATAGGATTAACAGATGTTCTTGTTTTTACGTGAGCTAATATCTGAGGTTTAAGAGCGATATGATAGAGATTCTTATTTGGGATTATCTTTATATATATATATGTCTTCTGTCCATGTGTATGTGACTGAACTCCTAAACGGTTGGATTGATTTTTATGAAATGTTGTGTCAATGACTAAGTTGATTCGAGAATGGTTTAGATTATAAAAGAGAAATGGATGTAGGCAAATTATGCATATATGCCTCTATTTTATCTGGAAGAAAACTCCAGGTAGACTATTTACAGAAATTTTTTTTTTAATACCCTATATTTGATGTCTTTAATACTATTGGCAAAGTTAATTGGTTAGGCTTTACAAGTAGTGTTACTTGAGAGACACTAATACTCACAATAATGGTAGTATCCTGAACTAAATTTTCAGTAAAAAAAACAGGTTTAACATATAAATCTCTTAAATAAAAGACAATGTTTGGCAATATTGCCTTTTATTTAAGAGGTCTGGCAAAGTTAGGTAATAGTCTTGAAAAATTAGGCAATAGTCTTACAAAGTTAAGTAACAGACTTGTAAAGTTAAGTGATAGTCTTGCAAAGTTAGGTAATAGTCTAGCAAAATTAGGTAACAATCTTACAAAGTTAGGTAATACTTTTGCAAAGTTAGATAATAGTCTTGCAAAGTTAGGTAATAGCCTGGCAAAGTCAATAGACTTGCAGTTAAGTAATAATGTCTCAACCTATCAATACGTAAGATCCCACTATGATACTCACAAGTTGGCGGTAAATCACTCCAACGCCCACTGTCCTGGCAGACAAGGATAGGTCTACCGGCGACGGTGTGCTCAGGGTTACAGTGAAACTGTACTACATCACCGGCGCGGAATGGTGCTCGTCCAAGCATATAGCCATGCTCAGGAGGCTGGAGAGATGGGCAGGATACCTCTGCAGATGACAAGATTGGTGTGACGTTTTTAGAAGTGAAAAAGCAAATGAAAGACTATCTAATGGTAATAGCCGATCATCAAAATAGTTTATTCACAATATTATTTTATCATCACCTCCACTTGTCTCAGTTTCTTTTAGTGTTTTAGTATAAATATCCTTTCCGTCCAACTGTGAGTTTTACTCACATGCAGAAACTACAGTAAATAATCTGCATGCAACAAAAACTCAAATTGTTTCAGATGTCAGTATTGTCATAATTCATTATTTTTATTTCGCTACAGAATTTGAATTGATTAAAAAATTCTGCTTGTAAAATGAACTTAAAATTTAAAGAAAGAAAGAATAAAAACAAAACTGTACTCGATAAGACTTTTTAAGTAATGTCTCATTGCCAAGGAAATATCTAAAGAATCTTTTCTGAAAATGTAAAATTTTAATTTTCGTGTGAGATACTAATATCATTTCATTTATAACCTTTTGCTAGGGTTTTGCTTAGACTTTTGCTAAGGTTTTGCTTAGACTTTTTCATTATTGAATTCAGAAAAAAATTACAGTGCAGTGTATAGTTTATAAACAATCAAGATATTTACACCAAAAGTTTTACACGTTAGAGCAGGAGTTCCCAACCAGGGGGGCGGGCCTCCCAAGGGGGGCATAGAGAGATGTCAAGGGGGGCGGAAAGCGTTTGCATTTTAGAAAGAAAAAACAAAAAAATATACAAACAACATTAACAAATAACATTACAATATAATGTTAATTTACATGCATAAAATTAATGAAATTAAATATCATATTCACTATTATTACCACAAACTTGCGAAAAATTTGACGTTTTGGTGTACATTTTTTGTTGAGAAATCAGTTGCAGTGTGTAAAATTATTGTGTCTCACTGTTAAAAGGTAAGTTTGTGTATTTACAAAGTTCAGTTACCATTTTTATTTAATTTACTAAATCAAAGAGTGGGGGCATGAAAATATAATTTATAGTCTGGGGAACCTCAACAAAAAAAAGGTTGGGAAACTCTGCATTAGAGGAATACTGAACATTATAATTGTCATAAATATAAGTAGTTATTGTTATTATAAATAGGTAAATATATCGAATAGACATTTTATCTTAAAGATAATCTTTTCAGAAATATTTATTGCTTTATACTGATATAATTACTGATACAATTATAGAAAAAAGAACTATTTGTACCAGCTGTTTTACATACTATTTTCAAAATAAAGAATGTGATCGATAATTAAAATCATAAATCCTATTTATTATAACTTTCAATTACAAGCCATGTTTGAGCAGTGAAGGTATATATTATATGTTTACTTACCCACACAAAGAGGAAATGGCTGCGCCCACTCGCCGCTAGGCAAACACACTGTCTCCGCAGGGCCACGTAGACCCCAGCCCGGTGCACAAGAGAAAGCAGCACGTCCACCCACCCCGCGTGACAGCACTGCAACACGCGGTCTACGTGCACCTTCCCCTGTTGCTATAGATGGCACCTCGCCACATTCCACACCTATGACATATATAAAAAAATTAAGTTATAAAATAAATGCTTTTATTGCAAATTTTTCTAATTATTGTAGGAAAGAACTAAAGTGGAATTTCTGGAATAAAGTGGTATTTCTGGAATAAAGTGGTATTTGAATAATTTGGTAATATAATGATGGCTTTTGCCTTTATGGTCCTTTGCATAAATTTTAAACAATTTGTATTTAGATATGGAAATATCAAAATACAAAAAAACAAATTTAAAACATTATTTATCAAATTATGTATTTATATTTCAAATTATATCTTCACCACTCACTTTCACATACTGGTAAAGGTGCGCTCCAGTTGCCACTAGGCAAACAGGTAAGCTTTTGTGCTCCGAGAAGCGAATTTCCATTGGCACAAGAGAATGTAACCTCCGTGTTCATCTTGCTCGACTGGTTACTGGCTACTAGGCCTCTCCGTAGTGGCAACGGTGGACAGTGAATATCTGAAATTTACCAGTGTGGATAGATTATTTTAATATATTTTCTAAGTAAATGTCTGTATGATCAGCGTAGTCATATTATTTTACCGTATAACCTAGGTAAATGTCTATATAATTACAGTAGACATTTTATTTTACTGTGTTACTTAGGTAAATGTCTGTATATTCAGTGTAGACAGATTATTTTTCTTTATTACCTAGTTAAATGTCTGTATGTTTAGAGTAAATAGATTACTTTACTGTATTACCGAGATAAATTTCTATATGATTAGAATAGACAGATTATTTTAATGTATTATCTAGGAAAATGACTGTATGATCAGAGTAGGCAGGTTATTTTACAGTATTATCTAGACGTATGGCTGCATGATCAAAGAAAATATATTGTTTTGAGATAAATGTAATGTTTGATGGGTTATGGGTTTGTTTGATGATATGTCTTTGGGGTTGATGTGTTATGAATTAAACATAAGCTATTATTTAAAAAATATAAAATTTTTTTTTTTATATTTACTTTTAATCTTTGAACAGATGTGAAAGTGGTAAGAGTTGGTTACATGAAAATTACATTGTGAAAGTGGGAAGAGTTGGTTACATGAAAATTACATTGTGAAAGTGGGAAGAGTTGGTTACATGAAAATTACATTGTGAAAGTGGGAAGAGTTGGTTACATGAAAATTACATTGTGACAGTGCGAAGAGTTGGTTACATGAAAATTACATTGTGAAATTGGGAAGAGTTGGTTACATGAAAATTACATTGTGAAAGTGGGAAGAGTTGGTTACATGAAAATTACATTGTGAAAGTGGGAAGAGTTGGTTACATGAAAATTACATTGTGAAATTGGGAAGAGTTGGTTACATGAAAATTACATTGTGAAAGTGGGAAGAGTTGGTTACATGAAAATTACATTGTGAAAGTGGGAAGAGTTGGTTACATGAAAATTACATTGTGAAAGTGGGAAGAGTTGGTTACATGAAAATTACATTGTGAAATTGGGAAGAGTTGGTTACATGAAAATTACATTGTGAAATTGGGAAGAGTTGGTTACATGAAAATTACATTGTGAAAGTGGGAAGAGTTGGTTACATGAAAATTACATTGTGAAAGTGGGAAGAGTTGGTTACATGAAAATTACATTGTGAAAGTGGGAAGAGTTGGTTACATGAAAATTACATTGTGACAGTGCGAAGAGTTGGTTACATGAAAATTACATTGTGAAATTGGGAAGAGTTGGTTACATGAAAATTACATTGTGAAAGTGGGAAGAGTTGGTTACATGAAAATTACATTGTGAAAGTGGGAAGAGTTGGTTACATGAAAATTACATTGTGAAAGTGGGAAGAGTTGGTTACATGAAAATTACAATGAAAGTAAATATTGTTGTCTTTTAATTTAAGTTTGGTAAAAAAACGATCATAATTAAGTTTAATCTCTCTCCTTAAATAAAATTATAAATCTCTCTTTTTAGGGTTTCATATTGAAACAAGAATTTTATTTAAAGGTAAAATTATAAACCCCCCATGGTTAAGAACAAGCCATAAAGAATTACAATTATTTTATTTTCATATTGCATACAATACTTACTGAAGTCTAGCTATGTAATATTTAGTATAAAGGTCAATATTATTTGGTTTCATAGTCTATTAAAGAAAATAAATTAGATACTTTATGTGAATGGTCGAACTTCGAAACACCACAAGAATATTCTGATTGATCTGACCAAATCATCCAGCACTCAAATAAGACATTCATTTCAACATGTCTACTCCAGGTTGAGATGGGTTGATTGTCTTGAAAGGGTCTTGAAAGGGAAAGAAAGGGTTTTGAAATAAGAAAAATTTAATATTTCAACTAATAACCAATTGTCCTGGAAAAAGATCCTTGAGAAGCATTTGTTAGTCTTACGGACAATATAGGGAATAAATATAAGTTTGAAGAAGATCATTGACCAGATGGAATTGGGCAAATTAAGGATAACCTAGAAAGAAGGGTATAAAGAATTATTCATTCTACTGCTGACATTTGATAATGATTGATCACAATCAGCTAGCTAGTTGAGGTGAACAACAAACAATAGTTTGACATTTTGTTGTACTCTTTAATTGTTTACACATGTTTGGTATTTCACTCTATTGAACAAACCTTTAATTGATTAAGAACTTCAATTTATATCTGGTATATATTTGTGATCTTATTTTCACACCTTCAACTGAAATCTCGATGTGGTGCATCTGTCTTGCAGGCGTGATACAGGTGTACGTGTCCGAGTCTTCCTTAGTCGCATGCAGGATGCTCAACCTATATTCCAGTTGACTGTCTCGGCCGGGGTCTGTGGACCAGCCTTGGGAATAGTTCCTTTTGAGGGGATAGATAAAATTGATAACATTTAAAACTGTAGTCTGATGAAATTTTTATATCGCTAAATTAAATCTGTGTTGATCTGAGCATCGTCTGATAGTTAAGTAAAAAAAGTCATGCTTTTCTTTAATATAAAGAACTTTCGTTTATTTTGCTTTCAACAAATGCAGGGATAGCCAACAAAAAAATTATAACGCGTGAAGTATCCTGGATGATAAAAAATATATTCATGTCCCTCTCTATTTTTTCGTCGTTGTTACAATAAAAAAACACATCATGTTCACAACATTTATTTCTCAGTTACAAGCATAATCAAATAAGTTAAAACTTTGGTGTTTAACACCTAAAAATAATTAAATAATAAAATTGTGATGTCTGAGCCTATTCTGAACCAGTTCATCAATTTCAGGATCAGTTTTTGCCAGAGCTATAATCAAGTCGCTATTGATGGTAAGACGATTTAGCTGCTTAATTTTGGTTTGAATCAATGCTGAAAACCTGTCTTAAATAATTAAGCTGAGGAAAATAGCAGAATTATTTGCAAAGTAAGTAAGGCAATTTTTGGCTTAAGGAGGAAAAGTTTTACCCAAAACTTCTCCAATGTCAAGGGGTGGAAGTCATCTTTCTTGGTGGATTCGTGAAAATCACCAATAAATTTGTGAAATGAAATAATGAACTGGTTGTATCATATTCGTGCGAGCAATTTTTTTCTTTGCCTGCTGTGGCTGACTGACCTGATCGCTAGAGAAAACCATGGGAACAGTGGTCGAGCGCAAGCGCGGCTGGAGCGCTGCATGTTGAGACTTGTCAAAATTTGTACAATGACCGAATGTATTAATGAGTAGATTTAAAACTTCAAATGGATTTTTCTTTAGAATGTCCGAACACATTGGGCCCCTCTTATGATCTCTTTACATCTCCCAAGGGAAGCGTACCTCACTGGTTAACCTTCATTCTGGCAAATCTTCAATATCAGTCAAATAATTTTGTGAGTTAAATCTACATAGATTTTCTATCCTTCCATATATAATGACATATGGAAGGATAAAGAATCTTTTTTTTTTTTTCTTTTTCTTTTAACAATCTGCACTCAGTAGTCATATTATAAGCGGATGTTTTGAGTGAATCCATTGACAGGTCGAGCGTGACTGCAGCGAGTCATCTACTCCGTAGTCTTTACTAATCCCCACAGGGCTATAAGATGTCTTTCCTCTTTAACCTCTTTGTATAATTTCTAGTTTTTAGCTCTGTAGCCAGCTTGTTAGGACGGTTTTCCAGTCTCTCGTGGTATTTTTTGGTCAATTTTTGGATTTCTTCCATGATGGTATCCATTTTCAATTCTTTATGTATTTCAGCATTCGTAACAAACCAAGGAACACCACTAATTGAGCGCAAGATAGCATTCTGCATCCTCTGTATTATGCTTATGTTTGATTTACAAGTGCTACCCCAGAGTTGAATTCACACGGGCTAATTTCCTTCTCCGAATCTCCGCTTTCGATCCATCGTTGTACATATATTGAATATTGCTCACTGTTCGCACAAAACTGAATTTTTGCTAGACACAAAATCGAATATCACTTTCTTCATATATCCTACCATTTGAGTAGTTTCTAAAACATTCCAGAAATCCTTGGAAAACTGGTGAGTTTGTTGGTTACCAACCTAATATTTTGCTCTAATTAATGTGCTAGGCAATATTAAATAGCTAAGCATATACAAAGGGACGCTTTTTTGATAAAGCCAGAGTAAACATAAAAAAATATAAGAAGTAAATACAGGATTTATATATTTGCTATAAAAAAAATTACAAGTAATGCCGTTATTATTGAAAATCGCGCAATATCTAAGTGTGGATTATTAACAATTTATTGAAAAATTTTTAATAATACACACTTAGACTCTTAATAGCCTATGCATATTGGAAAAAAGTCTTGTAAAGGTAAGTCTAGTGAAACCTGGGTGTCTCTAAAACTACAGACATATCCTTTAATTATTAATATACGACAAATAGTATCAAAATAAGGGTTGAAGATGTAATTAATCTATATTTAAGTATCCCATTATTTGAACTTATATATTGAAAAAAGCCCTTGTAAAAGTAGGTCTTGTGTAAACCTGAATATCTTTAAAACTACAGATATATCCTTTAATTAAGGGTTGAAAACATAATTAATCTATATTTTCTATATATACAATAAAATTTTCTATATATAATAATACCTAAACCTAATGTTTTTAGAGTGATTTAAAATACTTAAATCTTTTTTGCGATCAATCAATTTTTTATCAAGTTTGTATTTTCATAATAAAATTTTTAGTTCACTAATTGCTATCAACTCTTGTTTTTCTATTAATTCCATGGTTTCTTAATATAATTCTTAGTTTATCAATTCTTTCTTAATTGCTACACTTAGCAATTAATTTTTAAATACAGTCTGATAAATGTACAAGTATTACTAAAAAAAAAAATATTTGTCAAAAAACAAGAGTTTAATTATTTAAGGCGGTATTAATTTCATATAGTTGCAATATATCTCAGTGGCATTAATGAGTGACAATTTTATGGCTTTAAAATTTTTTTTACAAACAGCCTGTTTCAGTAAACTACACTAGGGTAGATAAAAAAGTATAATATATAATAAAAGTTTAAGATATTAATATAATATATAATTTAAGATATAGAACATTTAATCTATTTAAATAGAATGTTTTCTAGTGGCTTTTTTAAATCGACAAACTTTTTCAAATGTCATAATACAGGTACTATGGCTGTAACTTTATTTTTGAAACTTCTATTTTGGGACTCGGTAATAAATTTTCAGTTATCTGCTGTCTTATGGCAAAGTTTTACTTTCATTACGGAGTGGAAAATGTAAATTGTCAGCTTTTAAAAGATATTAAATTCCTCACAGCGTTTTATTATCATGACCGACATTCCACTTGGGATTGCCAAATCTTCTCATCCAGAGGCACTCCATATGCAGAATGGTACCCGGGTAGACTATTAGACGCCCATCGTTGCTCTGCGCGATAGGACCTTGCTGATGCCGAAACAAAATTGTTGGTGGCTTCTCCACTGAAAGTTACAATTGAAATATTATCAGATGTGAATTAACTTTTCAAGTAATGACATCTGTACTTGTGGTTACTGATGATGTAAAACTGCATTTTATTAGATGCTAAGAATAGAATATCAATATGGTTCGGAATTAAGACATTTGTATATAGTCAAGTTGTTCTAATTATGATTAAGTTGCAATTATCTAACTGCATTTTGTTAGATACTAAGAATAGCATGTCAATATTGTTCGGAATTAAGAAATTTGTATATAGTCAAGTTGTTCTAATTATGATTAAGTTGCAATTATCTGACTGCATTTTGTTAGATACTAACAATAACATGTCAATATGGTTTGGAATTAAGAGATTTGTGTATAGTCAAGTTGTTCTAATTATGACTAAGTTGCAATTACCTGACTGCATTTTGTTAGATGCTAAGAATAGCTTGTCAGTATGGTTTGGAATTAAGAGATTTGTGTATAGTCAAGTTGTTCTAATTATGATTAAGTTGCAATTACCTGACTGCATTTTGTTAGATGCTAAGAATAGCATGTTAACATGGTTTGGAATTAAGAAATTTGTATATAGCCAAGCTGTCCTAATTATGATTAAGTTGCAATTACCTGACTGCATTTTATTAGATGCTAAGAATAACATGTCAATATGGTTTGGAATTAAGAGATTTGTGTGTAGTCAAGTTGTTCTAATTATGATTAAGTTGCAATTACCTGACTGCATTTTGTTAGGTGCCAAGAATAGCATGTCAATATGGTTTGGAATTAAGAGATTTGTGTATAGTCAAGTTGTTCTAATTATGATTAAGTTGCAATTACCTGACTGCATTTTGTTAGATGCTAAGAATAGCATGTTAACATGGTTTGGAGTTAAGAAATTTGTATATAGCCAAGCTGTCCTAATTATGATTAAGTTGCAATTACCTGACTGCATTTTATTAGATGCTAAGAATAACATGTCAATATGGTTTGGAATTAAGAGATTTGTGTGTAGTCAAGTTGTTCTAATTATGATTAAGTTGCAATTACCTGACTGCATTTTGTTAGGTGCCAAGAATAGCATGTCAATATGGTTTGGAATTAAGAGATTTGTGTATAGTCAAGTTGTTCTAATTATGATTAAGTTGCAATTACCTGTGAAACAGTTGCAAGTACTTGTAAACTGTAATCATCAGAGATCCCAAATCATAGCAATTGCAATCATAATCAGTTGTGATAACATTAGAAATTACTTACATAGAAAATATAAAAATATAATTTTCATAACATTGTTGATATCATCCCCCTAAACGATTAGGTTCCTATTATAATTATTTTCAAATAAAACTAATTAAGGTTCGTTCATAAAATATAAAATAAAGTAGTAGCTTTTTTACTCACTGGCGTAATCATTCTCTTGGTTAAGCCCCATGCAGGTCGGCCTCGGGCTATCCCAGTCGCCGCCCATGCATTTCCGGTGTGGTGAGCCCGTCATTGCATATTTACCTATATCTACACACCTGCAGAGAAGAAGTAGTTATTTAAGTTTGACAATATTTATTAAATTCTTTACTTTTAAAATTGTATTTAATGTAAATATTTTAATCCAGGAAAATAGTGCATTTTCTTATTTGATTAATTAAAACAATTCATTAAACTTTATAACAGAGCTATAGTCAGGTTAAAGGGGGAAGTTCATTTAAAGAATTTAGGTGAGACGATTAATTTTGAGCTGGTTTCTGGAAATGTTTAAATGTTTAATATTTTATCAAAGCAACATTTTGATCTTATCGATAAAATTAATTCAGTGAAAATCATGTTTAAATTAAACACCAGAATTTATTTATTATATAGTGATGAATAAATTGTCTGTCTCCATGTTACTGTATGAGTATGATTCACATTAAATCATATTTACCTTGATATTAATATCGCTCCTGGTGGAAATTCTACAACATCTTCCAGAATTTGCAAGTCGTTGTAGAAAGACACTACGTTTGGCTCATCGTTGCGGAAAGTGCAGGAATTATTGCTTAGTAGAGCTTCTGCATGTCGGTCTATTGGTTCTGGAAGTGATGAGGTAAAATACTATGATATTGAAAAATAAAATAAAATTTATTTATACCTTCAAACTATGAATAGTACTCTTCACAAGAGATATGTTAAGACTCTTGTGGGGAGTACAGTAGACAGAAAGAATAGAATACTGAATAGTATCAAAGAAGAAATCTGAGAATAGCTCTGAAGGCAAACCCTATTGGAACAGGAAAAGTGTTTTCTTCCGGGAAACATCAGTTCATGTCCATTTAATTTTTATCATTCCTGCAAAGAAAATGTGCGTCTGGCAATAATTAACACTTCAGTAAGTAAATATTGATAAACTGATGCAAGATTCTTTTAATAAGTTTTTCCATAGAAATTTCCAGGACAATGCCCAAAAGATGTGTAAAATTTAGTTCCATTGGTATAAGTTAACACCTAACGGAAACACTAAATGTTTTTTACATAGTATGGAATGGAAAAGGTGAAATCTGTGAAGCTTTTTGTTCATCATTTTGAAGAACAGTTAAACTGCGGAAGTCACAATTGATTCACACTTTCCGTGGCTTCTTCTAAAAACAGCATGTATTAAAAAATTCCTAAAAGTCTCTCATTCAGTGTAAACGTTAATCACTCTAACCAAAGTCATATAAATTAAGTCCAAGTTCCATAGCTGTCCCACATGTTTTCTGGTGTAACCTGAAAGTTCCTTAGTATGAAACGTTTTGGTGTCAAAAAGTTGTTATAACTCAAGTAATATCATATTAGTAAGTTTGGTTTATTTATAAAGCAAATTTTCAGTTAAATACATTTAAAATTATCGAAACATGGCCAAGAGTTTAACTTCCATTTAAATTTAGAAATAATATTTTGTTGGCTAATAAGGAATGAGCGATTATTACTGTTATAATTTTTTATTATATTTCCAACTTAAAATTAATTAATCGTCGATATAATAATCACCATCATTTTGTACTACATGTCTCCAACGCACTGACAAGGAGTGAATAGCATCTGCATAAAATTCAGATGGTTTGGAATGAAAAAATTGGCCTATGAACTATCGTAGGTGATTTACATAATCAAAGTTTTTTTGTGTAAGGCATTGCTGAGCCATTTAAACAAACAATAATCAGTGGGTGCAATGTCTGGGGAATATAGTGGGTGGGGAATCCGTGTGCAACCAAAATCCAACATGTGTCTTAATATTGTCTATATTTTATGCGTGTTAACAGTGCAATCAGTGTAACAACCAACATTTATATTTACTATTACATATTACTGTCGCTGTTAATTTTAGTAGTACTAATACTAGGATAATAGTTAATCCATGGACAAAGACAGACAAACTCTATGCTTTTATTGCCATTAATTGATTAGAGATTTGTGCTTTTAAAATTTAACTTAATTGCATTTAAACAGTATACCATTCACATTTTGTAATGTAAAAAACATGAAAAAAGATTGTCTAGGACGTTAATCAATACAGAGTTAGCCATATTGGGTAATGCTAAATATTAAATTCTGTTTTCTTTGAATTTTCATATCTACTTGCTTTTAATGCTGAAAAACAAAAAAAAATGCATTTGCAATACATGTAAAAAATAGAAAACTCCTTAGCATATAGCTGCAGCAAGAACTTCAAATTAATCAGAATGAACAGAATCTGTTATTTTCAAAACAGAGTAAGTAAATTATAAGTTTTCATCACAGAAGTCGGTACATACCACAATTATTATTGCTTGAGCCGACCCAATCGCCATGCTCACAATATATCTTCCAAGTGGTCATCTCGCCCATAATGGTGGCAATGCACTGGAAGCTGACTTCTGTGCCATGAGGGAATGTTTCGCTTATGTTGAGTGGCTCCCCGTCACGGTATATTAACGTGCCTTGCACCCTGTACAATATAAAGACATTTGGCTAATATGACAATTATCGATGGAAACTTCTTAAAATTGTACTCTATACTTTGTTAACAGTATTATTTAGGATATTTGGAACTGTCTTAGGACTTTCATTGCTTGTATTACAAGATATATGTTAAAGATATTTATAGTTGTCATGTATAATGTTACATATGTGATTTTTTATATTCCTTCTATATAAAAAATTTTCACTAAATCTTTTAAATCATTAAATTTGGAGACATTTTGTGTTATAAAATGTTTTGGGAATTTTAATCAATGGATCTTTTATAAATTTCAATTTTTATTAGTTAATTTTTTTCCTTTTGTATTCTTTACAAACTTTTCAATTCATGCTTCAGGTTACCATAAGATATTCTTGAAAAAAATATTTGCCATATTAAATTAAAAATTATCTAATTGTCTGATCTATAATAATAAATTTTAATTTTAATATATTATTAAACTAATAGCCATACATTACAAATCACATACAGTGACATGCGAAAAAGCGTCACAATGACGAAAAATAACTAACTCAAAAGCAAAATATAAATAGGCATTGCGTTATCAATGTGTTGTCTAAATAAAATATATATATAAAACACTATAAGAAAGACTTACCGCTAAAATGTCAGTTGTCAAATTTTCACTATAATATTTTTGTTAAAACATTCTAGCATGCAAGTTTTGTTTTATCATGGAATAAATTGGTATTTGAGACATTGGGTCTTTGATCATTTAAGTTATTTAAGAAAAATAATTGTATATTTTATGGAGTATTGTTTCTAAAATTAATTAGCTAAAATAATTCTAAAATTAATTAGCTAAAACTCTAGCCCTAACATAAGTAATCTGTTCCATTGCATAGTCCTATCAGGTGTATCCAACTCGTATACACCCGTAACTCACTTCCGAGGTCGATTTCCTAAAAGAACTTTGTAATAAATAGGCAGTCCTCACTTTACGCCATCTCATTTTACGTAGCATATTGGAAAACATTTCAATACCATCTGTCTTATTTAACATCAATGACTCATTTTACATTTTCAAAATCACATCAACTGGTATAAACATCATTAGATAAATATCATATAACAGAAGATGTGGAGTGCAGGCAATGGGCAGATATTGAAGCTAAAGAGTTGATTTCAAAGAAATGAATCTAAGCCTTTAACCACATCCACACAGCAATGCAATTATTCAAATTCGTTCTGAAGTTAATAACATTTGCGAAAACATTATACGGAAATTTAAGCCAGTAGAAAGAAAGAAATGAAAAAATGCATGACTTTTTACAAAAAAACATAATTTTCATAATTATTTATATCACTGTATTGCACTGTGAATTCCTTTTTTGCATCATTGTCGTAAATACATTTGATTAATCTTTTAGATTTGTTCAATTTTTTGATGGATAAATTTTTCTAATGTTCTATTGTTTCAATTTATGTCATTCATTACAAATACGTAATCTGATGTAAACGCGAGGACTGTGTGTATTCAAATACCAAAATTACTGAATAATTCGAGATTATTTATTAGAATTATTTATGATAATGAAATTATTTATTAGAATTTCAAGAATTTTACAGATGAAGTAGCATATGATTATCTAGGAAAGTAGAGATATTTATAATCGGTGATATTCCTATAGTTTAAAATAATTTGTATACGTCTTATTTGTAATAATAACATTCAAGATTCTTCATAATTTTTTTTAAATTCGTACACATCAATTTTGATGCTTGCCTAGTGGTGAACTATATATTTATTCATTTAATTATAAGCAGTTAACAGCAACAAATATACGGTGATATTCCTATAGATTAGAATAAATTGTATACGTCTTATTTGTAATAATAACATTCAAGATTCTTCATAATTTTTTTTAAATTCGTACACATCAATTTTGTTGCTTGCCTAGTGGTGAACTATGTATTTATTCATTTAATTATAATGCAGTTAAGAGCAACAAATATACGGTTGTTGTTATACAAAAAAGATATTTCTTGCCAGCAGTACTTACAATCATTTTCTTAATAATAATGCAATAACTTACGTTATTAAAATTATCATACAGTCTCAGCCAACATATTGCATGATTAACAAAAAAGGTACTATAATAAATATAAAAAAGTAATTCATTACCTTACACATATCCGCTACTCCGTTCAATGTCTTGTATTTTGATACTAAATTACCATGATCATAGAGAGTGAATGAATTCTTATGATGAATATGTTTGTGAAGTGAATTCTATACAATTGAGCGTATGAATGACATCAAAAATATATCAAATACGTGTTAACCTCTGTATATTTTATACTGTTAGTCGTGATAGTCAAGGAAATTATGTCTTTGTACACAAATAATATAACCAAAAATGCTTCAATAAGATTTAAAGACTTACTTGTCTCATTCTCGTATTCTTAAGGAGAAAATTTCTTAAGGAGAAAATATTGTTTTTATACAAATATATTTTTGCAATGACTCTTACATTGATAACAAACATTTCAATAAAATTATATCATCAAGAAAGTTATGTCGTCGTACACAAATAGCCAATAGCAAATATGCAACCAAGAATGCTTCAATAAGATTTAAAGGCTTAGTGGTCTCAGTCTCGTATATACATGAGACCATTATTTTCTTAAGGAGAAAATATTGTTTTTATACAAATATATTTGCAATGACTCTTATATTGAAAACAAACATTTCAATAAAATTATATCATCAAGAAAGTTATGTCATCATACACAAATAGCCAATAGCAAATATGCAACCAAGAATTCTTCAATCAGATTTGAAGGCTCAGTGGTCTCGGTTTCGTATGCACATGAGAAGACTATTTTCTTAAGGAGAATACATTGTTCTTAAACAAATATATTGTAAATTGCAAATTATTTTTGAAATATGTATATAATTTTGGATAAATATTTATAAAATGCCTGTTATAATACGAGAAAAAGAAGGCAACTTGAACAATGAGGTTTATTTATTTTAATTGGGCAATGGAATTTTTTTCTATTATATTTTATTTATACTATTATTCTATTTTTACCACAATGGATTTAGTATTTATATACGATATTAATTTACTTTATTATAATGGTTTCATATATATATATAATGGTTTCGTATGCTTAGTCTTAGAATTCGATTCTATCTGTAAGTTATTGATTTCCACTGAAATATTGTATGTGGTTTCCCTTGCATTTATTTCATACAAAACATATCTTTTTCCATGCTTCGTCTTACCTTTTTTTGTCTGGATTTCTAATGGCGAAGTTCAAATTGCATTTATAGAATTCGTTTGTTTATACATCAAACTAAAGTTATTTACATTTTTATCTTACATACATCTTTTCATTGGAATAGCATTTGTCTTTAAAAAAAATGATTAATTAGCAAATGAAATTCGCACTGATAATACACAGAAGAAATATCTAACAATTGTTTTTACTACAAACTCGTTCTTTCTTTCTTTGTCTTTTTGCTTTATATCAAGACAAATGAGAATGCACAGTGCAAATGTGGTACATACATTACGTGTGCATGTTCAGTGCTAGACCATTTCAATACGATTACTAATTTCATACATTCTTCGTACTTTGAGATGTCGGTAATTCCGACAATAAAATACATATTTCATATATCTATATATAGTATACATAGATTTTGTTAGTTAAAATAAAAGAAAATTGTTTATTTGCTATGATAAAATATGGATTTGCATATTTAAAAAATGTGACCTTTAAGATGTACTCCAGACTTGTGTTACAAATAAAATATGGTAAAATATACCAAAAATATTTTATTCAAAAATTAATTATTTAGAAATTAAATAATTCATTTAAAAGGTTAAAAAATTTCAAATATTAAGTGAGAATAAGAAATAAATTTTTTTTTATAGAAATTATTAATGCTAACATCATGATATCAGCTTGTCTTCGACAAAAGCTGGCAACCAGTACAGGAAGTTATAAAATAAAATAATGCTCAATAGAATAAATTTTTTTTTCTAACGCATCTGAAATAATGCAGAAATATTTGTCTTCTGAATATGCTCATTATTTAAATTAAAAAGACTAACGAAAAGGATGTCTCATTGATTTTCGAAACAATTGCAAATTAGGTCAGAACAAGATAAGAATTAAAAATAAAGTTATTGGAATTTAAAAAAAACAGTCTTTGAGTAATAATTGAAATGAAATAATCCTAAATTTTGGAATTATTTTCCTAAGTAAAAGCCTAGTCATTTATAAAATCTTATAGTAAACTATTAATTATGTGTAAATGACTATATTTTTTAATTGCATTCACTTAGAAATTTGATTTTTTTTACAGCTCCAAGGGGACAAAGAATTTGATATTAATTTCAACTTGATACATACAGTCTTGACAGACAGACAGATAGATGGACAACCAAGTGAACCTATAAGGGTTCCTTATTTCCTACTGATGTAGGGAACCTTAAAAAGTATTTGAATATTGGTTCAGAAATGTAAGACATCTATTTTTTTAATGAGAGAACAAGAGATAGTAACAATGTCATTTGGGAAAGAATGGGACATAGAGCTGAAGTAGGTGAAATTAAAACTGTGATATCCGATAATCCCCATTATTTTGTTATTTATATTAAGATATTAGACTGTAAATGCGGGGAATAAATGAGGATACTTATCTAATTTTGATAAAGTATTTTGAGTCCACTTTATTTATATTAAGATATTAGACTGTTAATGCCGGGAATAAATGAGGATACTTATCTAATTTTGATAAAGTATTTTGAGTCCACTTTATTTATATTAAGATATTAGACTGTCAATGCAGGGAATAAATGAGGATACTTATTTAATTTTGATAAAGTATTTTGAGTCCACTTTATTTATATTAAGATATTAGACTGTCAATGCAGGGAATAAATGAGGATACTTATCTAATTTTGATAAAGTATTTTGAGTCCACTTTATTTATATTAAGATGTGTAGACTGTAAATGCGGGGAATAAATGAGGATACTTATCTAATTTTGATAAAGTATTTTGAGTTCACTTTATTTAAAATTGTGATAATAACGTATAAATTAAAAATTTTGATGGATTTGAGGATAAATCTATCATTCAAGCTTAGCCAAATTTGCTGATTTATTGCTAAATAACAACTAATCAAAAATGGCTTAAACTGCTTTTCGAACAGCAGCTGAATATATTTGTAATTTACATATTATGCTAAAGTAAATTATTTCGCCACAACTTATTCCCCGTTATTTTAATATTGTAAACATCAAAGACAAATTCTGCTAAAAAGGATTAAAAAATCTTAAAAGAATGTCACAAACACCGAAGACTGTTTTCAAAACACACTCATACCACACTCACACATTGTTAGTATATTATACATAAAAACAATTTTAACAAAGCAAAAACTATATAGTCCGCAAATCACATATGAAGATGTACGTATATATTATAACTTACCATCATACATTGAGTTTTTCATGTGCCGAAATCCAGATGATCAAGATGAGAAGGTGGTATGAATGAAGGTGAGAAATATACATATATTGATATTGAAAACGATAAGTTGATAAGATATGGTGAAAAAAATGTTTAGGTGCGACAATGAAATTATAATTTTTTCCACATTACAAGACACTTTGAACTTCTTTACAAAACTGTCATATTAATTATGGCGACTAGAAATATCAGTTGTGAAAAATTGTAAATTAAAAATTTTCTAATTAAACGCATTGAGTTTTTATACTTATTTAAATTTTTCTCATTGATATACCTTTTTTAAACATATTGCTCAATCGACAAAATGCCTCTTGTGTTTTTTTTTATTTTACATTAATTAAAAAAAAGCGAAAAGTCAATTTTCAAAAACAGGTATATTAAATGCGACAATTTCTTAAATATCTTATTTTCACATATTCCTTATAATCCTTTATATCATGTAAAGCTTGAATTGGTTTATACTAGCTTGTTTTATAGTAGATTATTTCTCCAGATAAGAAAATTGACTTACAAATTAAATTAAAAATAAACTGTTTTCCCCAAATTCACTTTGCTGCAAATTTAATATGACGGACTAGTCGAAATATATATGACTGACCAGAAAATAAATATATATGAAGTAACAATTTTGACATAATGGTAAAAAAGAAAACAAATTGTTAAGTTGGTAAGTCATAGTAAGTAATCAAGCTTAAATATGTCATAAAATAAATAGATATGAAATAACAATTTTGAAATAAGGGTAAAAAAAGAAAAGAAATTGTTAAGTTGGTAAGTCATAGTGAGTAATCAAGCTTAAATATGTCATAAAATAAATAGATATCAAATAACAATTTTGACATAATAATAAAAAAGAAAAGAAATTGTTAAGTTGGTAAGTCATAGTGAGTAATCAAGCTTAAATATGTCATAAAATAAATAGATATGAAATAACAATTTTGACATAATGATAAAAAAGAAAAGAAATTGTTAAGTGGGTAAGTCATAGTGAGTAATCAAGCTTAAATATGTCATAAAATAAATAAATATGAAATAACAATTTTGACATAATGATAAAAAAGAAAAGAAATTGTTAAGTTGGTAAGTCATAGTGAGTAATCAAGCTTAAATATGTCATAAAATAAATAGATATGAAATAACAATTTTGACATAATGATAAAAAAGAAAAGAAATTGTTAAGTTGGTAAGTCATAGTGAGTAATCAAGCTTAAATATGTCATAAAATAAATAGATATGAAATAACAATTTTGACATAATGGTAAAAAAGAAAAGAAATTGTTAAGTTGGTAAGTCATAGTGGGTAATCAAGTTTAAATATGTCATAAAATAAATAGATATGAAATAACAATTTTGACATAATGATAAAAAAGAAAAGAAATTGTTAAGTTGGTAAGTCATAGTGAGTAATCAAGCTTAAATATGTCATAAAATAAATAGATATGAAATAACAATTTTGACATAATGATAAAAAAGAAAAGAAATTGTTAAGTTGGTAAGTCATAGTGAGTAATCAAGCTTAAATATGTCATAAAATAAATAGATATGAAATAACAATTTTGACATAATGATAAAAAAGAAAAGAAATTGTTAAGTTGGTAAGTCATAGTGGGTAATCAAGTTTAAATATGTCATAAAATAAATAGATATGAAATAACAATTTTGACATAATGATAAAAAAGAAAAGAAATTGTTAAGTTGGTAAGTCATAGTGAGTAATCAAGCTTAAATATGTCATAAAATAAATAGATATGAAATAACAATTTTGACATAATGATAAAAAAGAAAAGAAATTGTTAAGTTGGTAAGTCATAGTGAGTAATCAAGCTTAAATATGTCATAAAATAAATAGATATGAAATAACAATTTTGACATAATGGTAAAAAAGAAAAGAAATTGTTAAGTTGGTAAGTCATAGTGAGTAATCAAGCTTAAATATGTCATAAAATAAATAGATATGAAATAACAATTTTGACATAATGATAAAAAAGAAAAGAAATTGTTAAGTTGGTAAGTCATAGTGAGTAATCAAGCTTAAATATGTCATAAAATAAATAGATATGAAATAACAATTTTGACATAATGATAAAAAAGAAAAGAAATTGTTAAGTTGGTAAGTCATAGTGAGTAATCAAGCTTAAATATGTCATAAAATAAATAGATATGAAATAACAATTTTAATATAATGGTAAAAAAGAAAAGAATTTATTAAGCTTAAGGTAAGTCATGAGGAGTAATCAAGTTTCAACATGTAGTTTTTTATTTTTTTTTACTATAATATCATAAATATTAACAACATAGTAATATGATATTTACAAGGGGTTGGCATGGTCGTGAGGTATGAGATCAATTTTCATGTAGTGATAGCGTATAATGCGTGTCCATTATTTTTGAAAATATAATTAGACACTAGGAAACCAATAACAAGAAATAACATCAAGAAGTTATTTATCGTAGATGCATATTGCTGTTAGTAAATAGCATATATATCTCAAAATTGCTCCAGGGACAAGGGGGTAACATAAACACAACACCTATATCTAAGTTCAAATCTCACTATCTCACTGCTGTTCATCAATCTTTTTTATTTAATTTTTTAAATATTAATTACAATAATTAATTAACCAATAATGAATTCTAACATTGAGAAATTTTATTGACAGGATGTATTTCCAAAGTCTTGACGTGCCGACGAGCTGCCATTTAGCCTTGGGGCAATATGTAGAGTTAAACTGATGCGATGCTCTGGATGTCCGACTTTGAATCTAACTGGTCATTTACTTAAGGATTTAAATAAAGTAGAAATAATACTACATCACGTAGTATCATTTAATTGTGGATATATATCCATTTAATAAAATTTCTCGATGTTAGTTTTCATTATTGGCTCACTAGTGTTTATATTTTTACGAATAATTTTATACATTTTCTGCTATCAATACACAAAGATTGATCTCGAACTAAGTCCCCCTGGCCGTATTATCTTCATGCTAGGTTCCTTTTAATGATGTCATAGACTATAGTGCAAGACAGCAAAATTACTTACTTAAGAGATTTTTTGGCCACAAAAATTATTTAAGAGACTTTTTGTCACATTAATGTTTTCCTGTTTTTATTAAAGAGCGATATGTTTAGTTATTTGTAGGTATTTTTAAGATACTTTTTCCTGAAAAAACTATGTCACTATCTTATAAAAATCATTGGCTGGTACTAATTTAAACAGCAAGTGCAAAAAATTAAATTTTCCGATAATTAAATTGTCACACCTTCAACATTAAATGTGATGAATGATATGGTATATAGATAAGGAAATATAAACAAGATTCATACAAAATGTTGAGCAAGTCAGATAGAAACATATCTAACACTCCAGTAGATTGTGATCTAAACAGTTCATTACAGTATAAATGAACGATAATATGAAATTTTATTTTATTTACATTATTATATACGAGTCAGACTCCGAGCAAGGCCGAGAAAACTAAATGTAATAATGAAAGATAGATCGAACAAACAGACAGACTCGCAAATCGAATCGAACATTTGAAAAAAAACATCTAACCGAATCGATGAAAACTTTCAAGAAAACCACTAATATATATGTAATAAATAGAGTTATAGACTGAAGTAGCTTAGATGAAGTATGTATATCTTATTATGCATGTCTCATAACTGTATAGCATGTTGCTGATGTGGAAGCTTAGATTTATTACACAGAAAACTCTAAACATAAAAATTGTTTAATACGATTTCGTTGGAAAACGTTAACTATTTTCAATTAAAAAAGATAATAGTTTTTCTTTTAAATATAGGTAAGACTGATTATTTTAAAAGTAAGTGAAAATTTTTTCGAAATAATATGTACCAGTTTGTCGGTGTAAGACGAGAGTCAAAGGAAACAAGCCTGTTGAGATTAAAGCGACTACTAGACAAACTCGGAGATCAATTACACCAAAAAATTTAATTTTGAATTTTTGCTATGAACAGTTGGGCAGAAATCACCGTACGATTTGCTCTTTTATGTTCGCTTGTTGGTAGTATCAATTGAAAAGGCAATTTTTGAAAATACTTCCGTTTCTGTAAAATATAAAAACTTGCAACTCTGTACAGTCGTTAAAATATGTCAGGAAACTGGTCGAACTGTAAGTAACACTAAAAATATTAATTTAAATATGACGATAAGTTTTATAACTTTTATTATTTGAACGCAGGCTTCTTGGACTGCTTGCATATTTACTATTCGAGTGCTTATATCATTAGCTAGAATCAAATGCCCTATCAGTAATCAATCATATATTTTTGTTGAAGAAAATACAACAACAGCAAAGAGTCCTTTCTATTGTCGTGTTTTCATACTACAACATTTTCATAGACAATAATTTTATAAGATTCCTTCAGACAACATTTTTAAAAAGATATTGGCTTAGAACAATTTCTATTTTTTAAAACAAGAAATAAGTTATTTGAGGTAAAAAATGAGAGAAAAAATTTCATTAACAAATTTCCAACTTCACTCCTCAACGGATTACGAAATCAATGCTAAAGCGTACACCAGGATTCATGCTGTACAGTTAAAGACGGTTTGTTTATGAATTGAGACATAAAATATGATATGATGTAAGCCACAATGCTTACCACGGCTTTGTGTTCTTGTAAACCATCGTCCCTTTTATTCTTCAGCGGAGGCGAGAGAGCAAATCAGATAAACGCATTCTTTTGCAAAAAAACTGTGTACGAAAATGTATTTATTTAGTTTTTCTTTCTAGGTTCTTGGCATGTGTTTTTTTACAGACATGTGTGCGAGGATTTAACAACAATAAAAAAACACTGTAAACAAAAATATAAATAAACCAAGTCAAATGAACTAATATAAAAAATGAGATGACTTATTTAAAAAAAAGTGATTTGAGGTTTTTAATATTTATATAAAAGGAGATTTCACAAAAGTAATAGTTTTATTTTTTATATCCCCTCACATCTTGCCCCATCTCCTACAATCATAGAGTGCTGATGAGAGAGTACTAATTGACCTGGACGCATTTTCTATATTTACTATAAATTTTCATGCATTCAGGCTTAAAAAGGCCTAATGGTATTAAACTAATTTTGATTATCTTTATTCCCCATTTCAGTACATTGTCTTGTCCTTGACTTCAATATCAATCAAATTAGACTTTCATGTAAAAAATGTGTGCATTAAAACGGACGCATTTGAAGTGAAACTTCTTTATCATGAATAATTTATTTATGTCTAATTTAATGACACATGTATTCGCTGTAAACTATATGTAAAATATTGACTATTAATATAATATTATTAATATTTTGAGATATAAACATTACTCACAATGTTTGCAATCAAATATAAAATTTGTTTCCAAAAAAATTAAAAAAAAATGTTTTTTGGTCACAAAAATAACAAACGCCATCTGTGATGTGTAGTACACATTGAAACGTTGATTTAAATGAATATTACAGATAACATTATAGAAATACTTATATAAATTTATTTATAGTTAGAATAGTCGTGTAGGTTAAATTCTTTGGAATTACTTCTCATGTTTCATCAATTAACTAACAAACACGGTATCTCAGTGTATCAGTTTTAGTTTACCTAATAGCCAAACAGAATATTTTCATTTCTTCCCCAAAGCACGAAGTCCTTTTTTTGTTAAAGTACAAGAACACAAGAATAGCTCTGCCAATGCAAATTAATGTGAACTAATGCGAGATTTGTTTCAATAAGGCTTTATAATTTTTTTAGATTCCTGGAGGAGTCGCTGGTATACGCTGGTACCCCCTAGATATAGGAAGGGCACCCCAAGTAGCCCGTGGATAAAAGTAATGTAGGAACCTCTCGATAAAAGTTTTCACAGCACAATTTTGTTACTTTTAATCTTTGCAATTAATAGTTGACTGTGTCATAAGAGAGTATATTTTCATCCATTGTTGTGCATATATTTCATGTCACTTCTTTCGTTTTTCCCACTAAATGAAAATCATGAAGCAATATTGTTTTACGTTCTCAACGTGAAATTTCTATATTTTGTTTATTGTTCATTCGCCAAAACTCAGTTACTAACTGAATAGACGATCAAATGTTACGAACAAATGCCCATATGGGTATTTAGTTCCAGAAGTATTTGAGAAGTTTCTTTAACATTAAATCGCTGTAAAAAGTGGTATGTTTATATTTTGTTTATTGTTCATTCGCCAAAACTCAGTTACTAACTGTATAGAAGATCAAATGTCACGAACAAATGCCTATATGGGTATATAGTTCCAGAAGTGTTTGAAAAGTTTCTTTCGCATTTGAACGCTGTAAAAAGTGGTATGTTTATATTTTGTTTATTGTTCATTTACCAAAACTCAGTTACTCACTGAATAGAAGATCAAATGTCGTGAACAAATGCCTACATGGGTACATAGTTCCAGAAGTGTTTGAGAAGTTTCAAACATTTAACATTAAATTGCTGTAAAAAGTGACATGTTTATTAGTAGCTGACCTAATATTGTTTTAAAAGAAGGTCGACTTCAAAATCCCTGCCTTTTATTTTATACTATTATCATGTTATTTCTATAATTCGATTGTATAACAACTGTGTCTGCACATAAAATCATTTTTGGCACAATATATACTTCTATGAACAAAGTATCAAGGAAATCTATTTAGAGGTTTTAATGGTACTGCCGAAATTAACATAGAACGAAAGGTTATTTTACTTTATAAAATAAGATTTTCACTAACGAGATTTTTACATAAGTTTCGTTGTTTGATAAAAAAGTTTCGTTTACCTGAATGAATTTCTAGGCAAAAGTTAATATTTTATAAATGGCAACAAAGTATTTTCATTATAAAAATTATCATCAATCCGCCATTACAAAGTAATGAGAAGTTTATATGGATTAATACTGATTTTACTTTGTCTACATATTTTTTACCGTTACTGTTCACATATACCTGTTGTATAAATATTACCTGGAATTGTTAAAAAAATGAATCGCTTAAAAGGAATTGGTATATTTTTTTGTTAAATTAGTAGAAATTTACTTAATTACCAAGCCAAACTTGAGCACAATCTGAAAACTAGTGTGTTTACAGCAGCTGTCATAATAAATTGACCTCAAAGTTGCTCTGCGCATTTGATTGTGGATAAATTAGTTGAACAAAGAGTTTACCTTAAATTTTCTGTATGAAACAAAATTTCTTTGCTTCGAATTGTTAAAAATGTTAGCAATGTTAGCTAAGGTGACTCGACTATGTCGAAAATACAGGTATATGAGTGATACAAATCGTTCCTCAAAGAAGGGAGTAAAGTGGTTGAAGATTTGTGTAGTCCTAGACTGTCTTTAACGTCTGCCACTGATGATAATATCAAAAAAATCAAAGGATTAGTACCTTAAAATTATTATTATTATCATTTCAGTATTAGAGAGTTGGTTGATCATTGATAAAATGACCGTTCATGGAATTTTAATAACATTTTGCATAAAAGACACATCGGTGCAAAATTGGTTTCAAAAGAGCTTAATTTCTTGCAAAAAGAGCATTGATTGATCGATTGAAGGCTCGATTGAAGACATAAAACAGAATTTACAGCGGGAATTAAAGATCATACCACTCTCAGCCTATGAGAAGTGTATGGAAGAGTGGATCCGGCATTATCAAGATGCATTGCAAACAATGGGGATTACTTCGAAGGTGATAAAATAAATTTTTATGAATATGATTTGTGTATTTTTTTAAAGATTCTGGGTGGTTTTTATACAGGAGGTATTTGTGCTTTTGCCTCAACTAACTTATATCATGAGTTTCATTTTTTCAATGAATTTTTATTTGGCAAAATCTCATTCTAACTCTACAGTATCTCCACATATTTTTTTTCACTTGTTTTATAACATATTAGGACTTTATTTATTTTGGTATTGTTTTTCAATTTTTATAAAGAAAATGTAGTTACTTTGAAATGTCAATTAAAAATATATCTCTCTCATAATGACCAAAGTACGATAATTACCAAAAAAAAAGATAATCTATTTTATTGTATGGTAAGAATATGTTAATATTAATGACAAAATGTAAAAAAAATATGGACAAAATGATAAGCAGTTTTGTTAACTTAAAATAGAAAAGAAACGGGTTTAAAACGGGAAATGTTGGTGTGGTAAAAGTGACAGATTTTATTACAGTACCCATAATAAAAAAAAATATAGCTTTATAATATTATTATTAGAAACTGATTTCCATAATGAATTTCAAATGTTTTTTTTAAATCAGACACTGTTTATTTCAATCGCCTGTCTTCAAGGTTTTAAAACTCCACTTACTAATTTTTTATAACAATGGTTTATTTATTTTTATTAATTTTTACAATGTACTTGACATTTCATTCCTTATTTTTTAAGTTTTTGGTGATGTTTTTTTTATAACAAAATAACAAGATTTATAATAAGCGTTATCTTTGTAATTAGATATGTAAGTCTCATTTAAATTATTTTAATATATACTTTTATGATAATATTTTTTGTTTATATTTTGCCAACTCCTAATGTAGAAGATATATAGATAGATTTACTAAGAGACTAATCTATTTATGCGCTCTTAATATGCTACCTAGATAAATGTATTTTTCTTTGAGATAATTATTTGTCTTGTTTGAATTCATTTTTTAAGTAAACTTATTAAGAACTATGCAATTTCCTATTAAAAAGGCAACTAATTTTGTAAAAGAACAAGATTTGTAGATTTAGAAGATTATTGCATAAAGAATTTCTTAACAAAAAAATGACAATGATGGAATAATCAAGGAAAAGCCACATGGAAACACTCATAAAATCCACATGGAAACACTTACAAAATTTACTTTTGTTTTTCAATTTAATATGCACACAAAAATAAGTTTCTAACAGCTTTTCAGATTAAAGGTAACAAGTAACTTAATTGTTAATCTTCGTGTATATTCTGTTGACCAAAAAAAGACCCACGAGGATCAGATTTGGTATCTTTTTTAATATATTATTTGACAAGCCATTGCCAAGATCTGAACGAAATAATATGATATGAAGTATGTAAGACTGTGAAAACTGCTAAACATCGATGAAGGCACCGAACATGAACCTGGTCGATCTAATATACACTGCAATTTTTGCATTAGACACCAAAATTTTTCAAATTACATTATTTAAAAACAAGAGACCGAATCCACAATATATCCACACCAACATTACCCGTGCGCACACATCAAAATGTAACATTACATAATCACCTATCAATTTTGTATCACATTTTATAATATTCAATACATAAAACAAAATTTTATTATTGGAAAAAATTTAAAAAAAAACCCAATTGAGTAACGAGTAACCACAGAAGCTACAATGAAAGCGCAACAACATACAATAGATATATATAATATTTATGTATACGTATATGTTGAACACACAAAATATAAAGACAAACGCGTGTTGGTCCTTACCTGGCTGGAGGGCCGCAGTCTAAGTCAGTGGATTCGTCAGGGTTTAGAGGCTCTAACTCGGATACGTCTTCGCGAACTATATCAGAGCCACTCTGGTACTCTGAGCTGTGACGTGATTTCGTCATATTGGCTGTAATAATGTGGTTATTACATTTTTAATATTAAATGCCAACAGGTACTCTTGGATCCAATAATTTGATTAATTAATTATAGGACAATAGGGAATATGAATGTAATTTAAATTTGGTTCAATATTTTTTTTCCAATTATTTATCATCCAGATATTATACCTAAACCATTGGTTTATTAATTAATTCCTTTTTAATTGTAAAAATTAATAAATAAAAAGTCCAAATTGTGGAAGGGATAATCAAATTATCGGACCGCAACACTATTACAATGAAACATGACGTCAGAATCTATGTCAACAGGCTCGTATGTTGACATTTTGTGTAGTATTTATTGTACGTGAGAAGGAAAAATTGTGTTCTTGCAATATTTTACATATCTAGTCACTTTTAACATCTTGGTGAGATTGAGAATCGTCTAGAAATATGACTGAAAGTGATTTTGTGAAAGAACAATCGGATAATCTGCCGAGAATAGATGCATTCATGATGACATCATATTTTGCTCCAAATTCAGATTTTACAACCACTAGTCAATGTATGATTATAAACCGTGCATTAATTATTTTAATGTATGGTTTATAATCATACATTGTTTACGTTTTTTATGTGTAAATACACTCATAAGTAGAGAGAAGTAAACATAGCCTAAAATCTTTTAAAAAAACGACTGTATAGTTACTGCCTACGTTTTATTAATTTATATATTCAGTAAAATTTATTATGTTTCAGTCACGTCACTTTTTATGTATTTTGGCAATCTTATGTAGTTTTTCTTAACATAAAAAACAAAAAAAAACAAAAGTTGTTTTAAACTTTTGTAAACCAGTTTATGTACACAGTTATCTGTTGCTTGTGTGAATAATATTCAATACAAAACTCACTTATAATTAATTGAAATCATTCCAGCTATCCAAATATAACAAACATTCAAACAATCTTCACAACTTGTTTGAAATACTTAAACTCTCCTCATAACCTTGCACCATTTCTTTCGTATTTTTATATCTCTCGGGATATGAAAAAAAACACTTAAGCAATTCTAATAGTATTTTTGCACTTTCTAACTGGTTTTCGAGCTTCTTTCATAGTTTCTACAGCCATTATCCTAAAAATACGTTTAAAGTAATGAGAACACCTACAATAAATAAACACTGGTCATAGCTTTTGACGTCATCTAAGGCACGTGAAAATGGTGGTATTTAAACAGCTTAAATTTATTGACAGTTTCAAATATTTTTTTCAACTTAATTGAAACATTTCTCACAATTAAATGAAACTACGTTACGTAGACAAGAAATAATACTAAGTAGTTTAATTGAATTGTGAATAATGATTTCTACAAAATTAACGCCAAATATATTTAATATTTGAAACATTTCTAATAGTATGTATATTTTTTACAATGTTATAAAGATATAAACAGTGAAATATAAAAAAATTACATGCATATTCTCTATTAATAGTTAAATTATTGTAAGATTAATATAAAATTGAGTTTAATTGATATTTTAGGTAAGGTAACACCGATATGAGTTATTGTTGTTGGTTTTATGTGAAAACACAACTAATAATTTTCATATATCGAAAGGGATACTTATGTTACGTCAAATTAGGGACACAGAACAAATTTGAGTCATAACTGTTTGGAAAAATCCAAAAATCTTTTTCTGATTTTAAATTAAATGATTAAGACTTTCCATGGTTCTCTCTTATAGCTGTCGAATATAACGTCTACAGCTATGACTAGTTTGTCAGAGATATATAGACGATTAGTTTAATCTCTAAAATTATACTAACAGTGTATAGAATTGAGTTGTTATTTTTCAATATAAAAAAGGCTTGAAGTTGTGAGGAGTGTGAACTAAAATATTAGTAAAGTCAATTAACAAAACATAATGATTAATTCTTAAATAACAATTATTACGAAATACAAACTAGTTTGAACAGAAGAAGTTAAAAGACGTTGTTAAATATGTTCTGACTGCAAAAGTTCAAAATGAAAAACGATGATTACAAAAGTTCAAAATTCGCTGCAGTAAGCCGAAACAAAAAAGAACTGACTATTAATATTTTATACAGCTTTAGTAAATTTCCTGGCAAATTTTCCCTTATATTTTCATTTAATCTTTATTTGTCGCTATCATCAGCTGATGTTTAGTAAAATTCCGTATTAATGAATGGATAATGGAAAGTTCTCGCGGAATTTTCATCGTATCTTTTATGAACTTACTTTAATTTTGATCTCTTTTTATAATTTTAGTGCTTATGAATGGCTAAGAATGCCTTTGCATCGAAATTGTTACAGAATACAGGAATAAGTCTATTTTAATACAATTAAATGAAACTACAGGATGTAGTAAGTATTATTTCTACTTTCTTTAAGTTCTTTCCCATGACCTAGGTTTCATTGTATTATTGTAATATCTTCACGTGGGCTATTAGCAAAGATCTTTGCTTGTAAGATCAAAGATCTTTGCAACCGAGGTTGTGGTAAAGAACATAAAGAGAGTAGAAATAACAATACACCATGTAGTTTCATTTAATTGTGAATAATGAATTTCTACAAAATTAACGGCAAATATATTCAATATCTATTTTAATATGTCATAAACAAAAATCTAATCTAATATTTGTCAAATCATAAACAAAACGTACACAATGTCTAGCACAAATCTAGAGCACATTACCTGGTGGAGCGCAGAGTTCCACTGTAGATGGCTGCAAACGACCCAGGTGGCAATGCAATGTGACTGCGGGCTGAGTACCACACAGCACCGATACGCTTGCTGCATGAGCCACTGTGAGTCCAGCTCGGTAGCCTGCCTCATAGGTAGCCGTCTCGCGCAATTGCGGTAGTTCGCAAGGTGCTGAGGGAATAATTAATAACTTAAAATTTACAAAAAAGTCTTAAAATGGATGAAAAATGGAATAAGTCCTGTTAATATTCTAGATAACAGTTTTTAGTTAAAAATAATCTTATTATATTTTTTCATCAATGTTTTCTTATTCTATTTAGATTTCCTTTTTGTTTCAGAAAAAACAAAATTACTTATTGTGTGGTTTTTAATGGAGATTTTTCATTATTTTGAAAAATGAAATAGGTCCTGTTAACATTCTAGATAACATTTTTTAGTTAAAAATTATCTTATTACATTTTTTCAGCAATGTTTTCTTATTCTATTTAGATTTCCTTGTTGTTTCAGAAAAAACAAAATTATATATTGTGTGATTTTTAATGGAGATTTTTCATTATTTTACATGAGAGCAGCATGGAAATACATATTTTGTTAAGCATATTACAATTTATAAAACGTATAAGAAAAAACAATCTTGTTTTTGCTTATGCATGAGAAAAAACTAGTTGTTTCATAACCGCACTTATTATAATATAATATATATAATAAACTAACAAGTACAAATATAATTCGACTACTATAGGGATTTTGTATTCAATTAAGCACATATCAACATTTAAGGATACAAAGTATTTATATTACACTATCTACAAATATTAATATTATTTATCTCCATCAAAGGCATAAATATATCTTAAATTTTTCAAAAACAATAAGATTTTGATTCAAGTTTTCCGATTAACTGCTATAAACATTATTTTGATTTTAGCCATCTTGGAATGGGAGAGAGGAGGGGTGGAGGTAAAGATGGGATTGTATATTTTTTGTTGATATTTTCAGCAATATCACTAGTATCAATATAACCATTTCACATAAAATCCTAAAAAAATATTACTATATATAACTATAACTATATAAATATATATATATATATGTATATATATATATATATATATATATATAACTATAACTCGCTCTTTTAATTGACAGTCAACATTTGAAATCTAAAAAAAACATTTCGAATAATTAGGTACTTAATTTTGAATATTAGCGGTTGAGATATATGCGGGTTAATATAATTGAACACTATGTCAAAATTTTAAGTTCCTATGTCAAAGGGTTTCTGAAAAAAACGGCTATGATAGAGAGAAAGGCAAATGGAGGGCACGTGAGTAATCTCATAAGGATTCATTTTGGAAAACTCAAAAAGGAGAAAAACTAAAAAAAGTGGAGGGTGGAAAACTCAAAAAAGTAATAGCTACTTTCATATTTATTTTACTGCACTAAAAAGTGTATAAACTGGAAAATTTTGCTTACTATTTTCATTAATCATGTAGATTGAATGCAAATCTTTGTAACGTCTTGCTTGTAACGCTTGTTTACCTGTTTGTATCTAAACATTTTCTACAGAAAAATAATTGTCATTTTAAAAGTTGTGATACTTTCAGTATGGGTTTTTCTAAGTAAAAACCCACAATTTTTGTTATTTCATAACAACTTTATGTAATAAAACATTGACTGTTTTAATCTGCTACATAACCGTGTGGTATCATGAATACCAAAATTGTTTTGCTCATGTTTCTAAAGAGAATCGCATATGGTAATACATTTAAACAAAAACGATTTTGTTAAGTCGGTATGATACCCAAATATCGAATTTATTCACATATCCACATCACTGCTTTTAAATAATTTTCCATATTTTATTTTGATATGTTTAAAATTTCTGCAATGTTTTGTGCCATGCAGAGATCTCTTGCTTGGACCTTCATTTTGCTATTTATCTAGATTAGCTGTCATGATCAATAAAATGAATTTTGGCAAATCAATTTAGGCACACGCTTAGTACAGCGCCTTCACGGCACCCATCACAAATGTTTCTATATATTTGCATCGGATTTCTTGCTTATTCAAAATAAAGATAAAACAAAATATATCAAAAATGTCCTCTATCAATTAAACAAATTTCTATCAATTGAGTGAATAAATTGAGTGAATAAATTAAATTTAAGATTGAAGCTTAGGAAAAAGGAATCTAACATCTCTAGGATCAACGGTAATAACTTACATTCACAATACATACAATCCCTTTGTCAGCAAAACCATATGAATTGATTAGGCAACTTAATAACAATTTCACTTACAAATGTTATTATTTCACTACAGATTTTACAAAATACAGTCACCATTATTTTAATAGGGGTAGAAGTAACAGTATTGGTTGAATTAATAAAAATAAGTTCACACTTTTTAATCTTAAATAGTTTCTTGTAGTTTGTAGTAATAGTTTAATTTACTTGTCTTTGAAATATGAAAGAAATGTATACAATGGCCACTGTGTTACACTTGAAAACACTGTAGATTTATATAACTATTTTAAAGACACCTTCATTTTTAAAAGATTTTCTCTAGTATTTTTTGTTCACATTTCATACGTCACATAACTAAAACACAAGTTTCTTTTTCGACATGATAAATAAGTGTTTCTGCCAAGTCTCAAAACTCTACCTCAATGCAAATGAGAAACTGTTTTGATAAAACATGATATATCTACATTAATACTCGGCAATAGATAAACTTAAAAATGTGCCATTTTCTGTGCCAGTAATATTGGTGTATATCTTTTAACATCTAATTACTATTATTTTCAGTGTGGCTGTGGGAAACTATGGAAACTACATTGACAGTTTTATAAATTTTAATTCTTATTTAACCCTCAACTGGCCGGGTGGTTTTTTTGTAACATAACGGGCCGGGCGCGATCACCGTGACCGCATGTACTTAAAATATAATATTTTTATGATATTATCCTAATAATAAATAAATAAAAATACTCAGTGTTACTGATAGTGTTTACTTTTAATTAGGAAAGAAAAATTAACAAAATATAACTTCTATTAATGCTAAATAAAAAAAAAACATTACTCAAACGCCAAAACGAAACAAAATCTCTAAACTTCTGTATAAATTCCTTAAAAAAAAAATCTTAACTAATTTTTGGAAAAAAAATTTGGTTTTGTTGTCTTAAGAGATCATATAATATAGAGAAAATAAAAAATTAACTTAAAAGATATTGTTAATGACAAATTGACAACCGTCAATCATGGTCTTGTTTCGCGACAATCGCGGCGCATCTTTTGGCTACATTCGATACATATCGGCTTTCTACAACAAAAACATACATGATAGGTCTTTCGTTTTTTTTGGGATCACAAGTATAGCATGTTTTTCTAGTTTCCAGCTTTTCTTCTACCTCGGGTATAGGTTCTTCTATGTTTAGTACTCTTCTTATACCTAAGCGAAGCTGTCGAGTCAGATGTTGATTACTTGCTCGCCTATGTAAATGCAGTTTGACAAGACATAATGCAAGATTTTCATAAACTGAAGCCTTTTAATCTTATCCTCTCGCACTGAGTTATAAACTATAAATGCATTAGAGCTCGCAATATCCAGCAAACGATAAAAAATTGTCATCGGCCATCTACGAGTACGTCGGGTAGTGCTATAGTTTGAACATCTTTGATCTAATAAGTCAACCCCATATTTAGTCTCATTATAATACATTATTACTGTAGGTTTTTTCTTGACATTATCTACTGCTAAATCGTGATGCATGCTTGATACGAGTATAACCAACCTATTTTTTTTTGGGACATAAGATACTAATGTAAATTCATTTGTGAATCCAAACAAGGAACTTTCTACTTTACGAGTTTTTGATGGTAAAAAATCTTTGGGTATTTCTCTTTGGTTTTTCTTCATTGTGCCAACAAATGTTAGACCTTTTTTCTTCAACTCTTGTACGAACTGTATTGAAGTAAACCAATTATCGGCTGTAATATTACGATTTGAGCCCTCTATTTTTTCTACAAGTCTCAAAACAGATTGGGTCGGTTTTTTTAAGTGTTTGTACTGTTCTGGTAAATCTTTTCCATCAGAATCTTTACCCACATAAATGTAGGCGTTGTGTAAATAACCCGTTTTTGCATCAGTGATACACTGAATTTTCAAGTCATATTTTGCCGGTTTTTTTGGCATATACATTTTAAATTTGCATCTGCCGCGAAATGCAACCAGCATCTCATCAACACAAGCTTCAGTTCCAATTTCGCATACGTCTTGACAATTGCCAATAAAATCATTAAAAATTTCAGAAATTGGCGCTGCGGGATCATTTTCACGTCGTTCTAGCCGAGTTGAAGATTCATCAAAGCGTAATGCTAGTAGAAGTATTTTCAGTCTATTTTTCGCCATAATACATTGATAAATACATCGGCCAGTTCCATCCGAGCTATACCAACTTGAAAAATCTGCGTGATTTTCTTTGAACACCGCTGAATAATACAATATGCCTAATAATGCTTTTAGTTCAATCATATCTAAATTATAAAAGTAACTATTGTCGTCATACTTGTCTCGCATCTTTTCTAAGTGACTGTTGGTATGTGTTATAATTTTTTCAAGAGTACCCTCACGAAAAAAATAATTCCATACATTTTCTACTGTTGATTCTGCTGTAAGGCTGTGTCGAAGACTTTGACGTATTCCTGGTTGTACATCTACTATGTTATGACTTCTTGTTCTACTTCGGGCGGCAGATGGAACAGAAGACCAGCGAAACTTATTTTTGCCGAAATAGTTTTTATCCCTTAGTTGAACTTCCTCGCTATTGGAAATACTTTTACTTGCCTTGCGCTCATGACTCGGTTGAAGACTTGACAAAGGTTGATCATCTTCATCGTTAGATGAGGTAACTTCTTCTTCAGATTCTGAGTGGTGTGACTCATAAATCACGTGATTTGGTTCGATATCCTGATCAATATCACTGCATTCACCATCGCCATCAGAGGCAGGGTCATCATTATCCTCTTGTGTAAGCCACTCTTGTATTTGTTGGTCAAAACGTTCCATTTTGTTAGTAAAATGAAGACTACACCGAGAAAGGAATTCACTTTCTAAAATCACACAATAGGCCGGGTGCGGCCACTGTGACCGCTGCAAACTTTTAAACAATAAAAACTCAAAACAAAAGACGTGTGCGACTATTACTAAGCCGGGCCTCGTACTAATCGCCTGAGTTGCGAAGGTACCAGGAGGGGCAAATACCATCGAATATTGGAAGAGTATAAAATTGACAGTGTTGCACCTACTGGGGTCATGGTGACCGCACCCGGCCTGTTAAGGGTTAAAGATTTAAGACTGAAGCTTAGAGAAAATAAATCTAATCTTAAATTGAAAGTTTAGTGTTGACTTGTACCTGGTATACATTCCGGTAAACTAGTGACAGCCCAATCTCCATGCCAACATCGCAGGTTCGTTGGGCCCTGGACATTGTAACTGAAAAAGAGTATTTTTAAAAAAATTCAATATTAAATCTATTATTATAGCTAAGAAAACATGTTTCTCTAGATAAAGTTCTTACAGACATTGTCTTACTAATGGTGAATCGACATAATTATCACACAGCTATGGCTTTCGTTTGACTAATCATACTACGTTGACATTGTTTAAATGATGAAATCATGAAAATATAATTTTCACTTTAGAAATTCGGAAAATGAAGATTAATAACTAAAAAAAGTTGTGTATCTAGGCAGTTTATAAAAACTATATATTTAACTGCAATGACCCTAATTTAAACTATTGAATTAAATTTATTTTTGGATAAGTCATAAAGACAAAGAAGATCATCTTTTGTGATATGTATTTTGATGAATATCATAGATAATTTTGGACAACTAAATACTCATTAATATTGCACTAACGAAATATTATGCTAACTAGTATAATTCGCAAGTCATTACAACACTTGCTGGACAATATTTATATTAAAATTGGAATGTCAGAAAAAAAAAATGTCTCTGGAAAAATAAGATTTCATTACGTAATTCTAAATACTTTTTATATATTATACTATATACATTTTATTATCTTCAACCACAAATGGAATGTATATAGTGCTGTAGGCATTGAATACATTCCACTTATGTTATTAAATGTTTTTATTACGTAATAATGTATATTTACTTATGGCAAAAGTGAATATTGTTAATATACCGGTACTGGCCATTATACTATGTAATGGAATTAATAAGTATTTAAAAAAATGATATTTTAACACCAAAATAACTTTTTTAAAATGAACATTTTCATGCTAAACAAAAATAAGAATTATATTAATATGACATTGAGAAAATTATTTTAACCGTTTTAGTGCCATTGTTTTTTACTCATATATACTTAAAAATGCCAAAGAAATCTTTTGATGTTATTTACCTTTATCTCGAAAAAAAACTGTATCTCTTCCAAAAATTATCCAATTTTAATAATTTTTTTGGTGTTTTTTTAATAAAAATTTGTACAAGGATTATAAAATACAAAGGAAATTATCGAAATATATATTGTGAACAAAAATTATAAGAAAAACTGAAATCAAGGTCGCAACGTATTTTCGCAGTCCGGTAGATCCTCCGTATCAGCAAAATAATTGTTATCGTCACTATTATCACGATCACTCAAAATTAGCATTACGCCAAATTGTGAGCGCACCACAATGTCACTCCCACTATCACCACAATGTCACTGCCAGTATCACTTTTTTTTATATTGTAATTACTAATAATATTATAATTTGAGCTTTATGTAACATGTAGAAAGATAAAAAATTAGCGATGCGTGTGAGCGACCTCCCCTACCACGCGCTAAACAGCAACTGCGCGCGCTAAACAGCAACAAGCACAACGGCGCTTGTCGACACTCAAACAGTTAATGATAGGTTTATTTTAAATTTTTGCAACTTTTTGATACAAATTAGATGTACTAGACACATACCCATATTCACAAGAGAAATGAACAACTTGACCATTGCGCACATCATCAGTTTCATTTAACTCTCTGGGTTCTTCTGTGAGGAGTGGTGATGATGTTCCTGGTAGTAAGTAAGCCCCATCGTTTCCAGACAAGGTGTAGATGCCATACTCCGTTGAAGGTATGTGACATGGTACTGCAGTAAAGTTATCAGATATGATCAGCCTTTTTAATTCAATTCAACAAGATGTTTTTTATAAAAAAGTCTACATGACCCTAATTATAGATCCTTATTTATCAAATATCTTTAGCTAGTAGACAAGAAGATAAAAGTATTACACATACTGAGAATTCACAACATAACTAAGATCTAGAGTAATTATGATATAACTCCATATGTCCTCAAACTTCCGTCTTAAATTTTGCCTTGAAAATATTTTGAATTAGTTGTAGAAAACTTTTTTGTAAATATTGTGTATATCCCACATGTAAATTTATTGTGTTAGGTTCAATCAAACAAGATATGGTTTATAAAGTTCGGAAAAGTAATGTTTTCGTTCGAAAAAAGCCAACCAAAGAGCTATTTTCCAGCATTTTAGATAAAAATTCACAAATTTGTAACTGCTAGGATGAAGTAATTGTTTTTCTACAAGAATATTTTCTCTTCTTAAATATTTAGCAACACTCTCACGAGAATATTGCCTCTAATCTCACGAGAATATGTAAAATTGCATAAAAATCAAGTTATTGTTTCACGACTTTTATAACCTTATTAAGAATGCAATGCAATGTTTTAAACATATTTTTCTATTTATATAACATATTTATTTTTGAAATTGTTTATTTCCTCAGTAAATTATCGCCGAAATGTAGAACTTCACAAACTTGCATTCCTCTTTTTATTGAGTATTCTATTAACCAAATTGTAAACATTTTTACATAAGCAATATCCCTCAAATATTTTGAACAAATCATATGACACATCATATTTTAAACTGGCTAATGCCTTCAACACCTTACTACTAGTAAAAAATACACTAATTATACTAACAACTAGTAAAAAACGCATGCAAGCAGTAAACGTCTAAAAATTACTTTAAAAACCTCTTTTTTAAAACAAAGTTGCATCAGGTCTAAGATGTAATGTTAGAGGATGATATTCAAGGTTTTAATATTAGATGTGCGTGGAAAATAACCTACTAATATGAACAAATCATGGTAATTGCAAATTCCACTATGTCATTGCTATCCACTTCGCCCCCATAAAAGATGATATAATGTAAAGTTGCATTAAATTGAAGATTTTACGAGTGAGAATTATATTCATGGTTTTTATATTAGATGCATATGGAAAATAACCTACTAATATGAACAAATCATGGTAATTGCAAATTCCACTATGTCATTACTATCCACTTTGCCCCCATAAAAGATGATATAATGTAAAGTTGCATTAAATTGAAGATTTTGTGAGTGAGAATTATATTCATGGTTTTTATATTAGATGCATATGGAAAATAACCTACTAATATGAACAAATCATGGTAATTGCAAATTCCACTATATCATTGCTGTCCACTTTGCCCCCATAAAAGATGATATAATGTAAAGTTGCATTAAATTGAAGATTTTGTGAGTGAGAATTATATTCATGGTTTTTATATTAGATGCATATGGAAAATAACCTACTAATATGAACAAATCACAGTAATTGCAAATGACACTATATCATCACTATCCACTTTGCCCCCATAAAAGATGATATAATGTAAAGTTGCATTAAATTGAAGATTTTGTGAGTGAGAATTATATTCAGGGTTTTTATATTAGATGCATATGGAAAATAACCTACTAATATGAACAAATCATGGTAATTGCAAATTCCACTATATCATTGCTGTCCACTTTGCCCCCATAAAAGATGATATAATGTAAAGTTGCATTAAATTGAAGATTTTGTGAGTGAGAATTATATTCATGGTTTTTATATTAGATGCATATGGAAAATAACCTACTAATATGAACAAATCACAGTAATTGCAAATGACACTATATCATCACTATCCACTTTGCCCCCATAAAAGATGATATAATGTAAAGTTGCATTAAATTGAAGATTTTGTGAGTGAGAATTATATTCAGGGTTTTTATATTAGATGCATATGGAAAATAACCTTCTAATATGAACAAATCATGGCAATTGCAAATTCCACTATATCATTGCTATCCACTTTGCCCCTATAAAAGATGACAAAATGTAATGAAAAGCTAAAATTGAATCTATATATAATGAAATTATAATAGTTTGTGTGTTAATTTATAATAGTAATAGTTTGTATCATTTTGCAAAATATAAATCACTTTTTATCTGGTTAAGCACACCCTCACTTAGTAAATATTTGTGCTGCCGACGCCATCTATTAGTGTTTTAAAAGACGTCTGATAGAAAAAAGGTCAAAAAAAATTCCTAATAACTTTTCTTTTATCTAAAAAAACACCCTCACTTAGTAAGTATTACAATATTTGTGCTGATAATGCCATATATTAGTGTTTTTAGTAAACTTTATGCTTATAGATATATTACGATATGGTATCGCCAAAGCCATCTATTAGCATTTAAGTAAACTTTATGTTCACAGAGATCAGAGAAAAAAGTCCAAAAAAAATCCTAACAACTTTTCTTATAGTGAATATCATGCAAAGGCAGTCACGTCGGTATAGCTAGTATTAAATAAAATAATTGAAAAACTCACAGATTTCACACTGCGGTTTGGTTGGTTTCCATCGCCCTCTTACACATTTTGCGGTGGCATTCACATCCAAGTTGAGCACGTAGCCTTTACCACATGCCACGCGAACTATCGTACCTATAATTTACCAATATAGAATAAGTCATAGGAAAAAGTTTAATCGCCAAGAATCTAGAATTTTAAATAACTTTATGTGTGTAGAGAACATAATTAAAATAGTAAGTGTCTGAGGGAGCTTTTTAATTCAACTTAAAATGCCCCTGTTTCACTCTTTTTACACAGATACATCAAAAATACAATTACCTGAACTAAAGCTAACATTTGGATCTCTTCCATGTTTCACAATCTCGATATTGACATAAGGTTCACTAGATAGGGCCTCACATGGTCCTTTAGTGCGGCCTTTCTTACGACCTTTTTCCGTTGTTTGTGAACCCCCAGTCTTGTCTTCCTCACTTGCTGCATTTTCAACTCCTGGGCCTGCACCTGCTGAATGATCTTTTCTATTCTTGCTTTCACGGCCTCTGGATGTTATAGAAGCAACATAAGAATAATAAGCCAAGAAGAATTTAATTATAGATAAAATTAGTATAAATATTTGGGTTTTTTTGGTATTGCTTTTTAACACAGATCGAATCATTACATTGAATGTTTTATAAGCAGCAGATTATGATTAGCATTAATAGTAGCTTTTTCTCTAGCAGATTATGATTAGCATTAATAGTAGCTTTTTCTCTTTTTCATCCTTATGTATTATTTGTGATGGATAGACGAAAGAAATGTTTATATAAAATAAAATACACATGTGGCAAATTGTTTTATAAACTGTACCATGCTTTATTTCTGCAAAATCACTTCGCATGATAAATAACCTGTTGTTAAATTGATATAGCAATCTAAATGATGCTATGAGATTAGGACTGAGCATAAAATAAGTATGTCAATCATTTTTTTTTTCTGTTTTTCTTTTCAATGTTAATGTAAGACTAAGCATTCTATAGTGCTTATATTCAGATAGTCATTTGGCACCACTAAAACAGTAAACACCTTATTTGGTTATAAATACTGAGCGATAACAGTATCATTTTGTAGAAAGTAAATTTTATTTTATTGGTAATTGAAAGGTTTTGTTAAGTTTCTTTTTTATTAAGTTTAAGTTCTGTCAATGCCAATAAAATGAATTCAAACCAGAAAATATTAAAAATTAATATGTTTTGTTATTGAAAAATAGATTATTTCTTAGTAAGAAAGGTCTAAATAAAAAATATTTTATTTTCATTTTATGGTTATTTTCGTCCCATCTTTAAAAAAAAATCTATCTAAAAAGCTAACCCAATTAATCAATACTCGGTATAATTGCCAAAAAGTGAGTTACAACATTCTTTTCAGGTGGTGTCTTTTTCAATTGCTTTTTCATTAAAATAATTTAAAACTATGATAATTTAAAACTAATTTTAAGTTATTATATTCCAGCAATGATAATGAATAATATACTAACGTCTTTGGTACAGTAACAGTTGTTTGATTCAACCTATCAGTTTTTCTACTAGTTCTTTTGTCTCTTTTCATGTCATCCTTTTTATCGTCAGCTAAGTTGTTTTCAATTTTCTTTGGCAAAGGTATCACCGATAGATCTGATTCTTCTACAGCAGTCACATCTCTTTTCCTCACGAATTTCTGGCCTGTCAAATGAAAATTTTGAAAAAACTTTTTCTTATCATTTTTAGATTCGTTTTTGTGAGTTTTCTCTGTCTTTTCTATACCTGTTCCTTTTCTTTTATCAAGCTTTGGTTCTTTACTTTGGTTATTGTCTGCTATTTTCTGTATATGTGCTTTAGTTTCAGCTGTATCATGATCTTTCTTTTCATCAAAGAGTGAATGATTTTTTGATTCTTCACTCAGCAATTGAGCAGAAAAATTCTTCCACCTCTTGTCATAATATTGTTGGAAGTAACGGTGCTTTAACAAATTGATATTTGCGTCTCTATTCTGCGTAGGATTGAACAGCTCATTTTTATCGGCAAAGAGACCACCTTTTACTACGATGATGTTATGATCTAAATCTCCATATAAATCCTCATCTTCTTCATCGAACTCTGACACATCTGACTCTTCTAAATCTTGTTCCAATATATGAGGAAATGTATAGTACAATCTATGCCCCATCGGCTGGCCATGTACGTTGTAAACTGTGAATAGCGTTGTGGGGTAATTATGCTGTCCTAAATTAACTCTCTCCATTTCATCAAGTTCATCTGATATATATGCCTCATCCTCTAAGCCCTCGTCTATTCGTTTCATCATTTTAAAGTTGGCATGACGGAGGGTTGGTTTCTGAGTTTTGTCATGATTATATTTGTTGTAGATTTGGTCTAGTTTATTTTCGGCCGTAAGTCTGGAGAAATCATGGTTGTGTCTGTGGGTAAGTGATGATTGGTCGTGGGAGGGGATTACCACTGATCTTCTACGACGACTCCATCTTATTCGAGGGTGTTGGCCGAGGACACATCTGCAATAAAAAAAATGTTTAAATTAAATATTTTTTTTATCAAAACTTCTTTTTTTCTTGTTTATTTGCTTAACTTTAAATGAAACTACGTGATATAGTATTATTTATACTTTCTTTAAGTTCTTTACCAGGACCTAGGTTTCGTTGTATTACATCTTCAGGTGGGCTATTAGCAAACTTTTCTAATTGCCCACTTCGTCATCTATTATATGCGTTATAAAATATCATCTTTTAATATATGCCTTATAGAATATAGTACTTTATAGAATATAGTAGACAATGATTGAAAAATAACAGTTATATTGTCTAGGTTACATGTGACCTAGATAATATAACATATCGCTCAATTCAATATTCAATATTGTTTTGTATTATATTTTATCATGACGAACTTTATATGTTAATTACAATTTTTAGAAGTTTACCTGGGTAATTCTTTAGGACTCCAATGGCCCCCGATGCAAGTGGCCCCCGGTGGCCCATCAGAAAGTACGTATCCCTTGTCGCAGTCATACATTATTTGCTTGTTGTTCACCACCTAATTTGAAATTTTAAATTATAATAAAAACCAAATATAACTGCTTCTTTACAGGATGCAATTATCGTATTTAGTAAATTCTCCATTCTTCCACAAATCTTTTTTATCTAACTGCAGAGGACATTGTATTTAGGAGCCTATATATCAATGTATGCATATGTGTGTGTGTGCGCGTGTGTGCGTGTGCGCGTGTGTGCGCGTGTGTGCGTGTGCGTGTGTGCGTGCGTGCTTGTATGTGTGTGTGTGTGTGTGTGCCAAAAACTTTGCAGAATGGATGGGATATTGAAGAGCGGAGGTTGCATATTCACATAGTAACTAATGAGAGACAGCAATTTATTTTAATAGTAGGTTGAAATATATAGAATTCATATACAATGTTTCAGTTTAATTGTGTCATTAACTTCAGAGCTATCATCGATCAAGTAACTCATTCTGGAAGAAATCATCTATTATGGAGAAAATAAAATTTCGGTCTGTCATCAAGTTTCTAGCAAAGCAAGGAAAAATACCACAAGTTGAATTGAATGAGGTATAATTGATTTACAAGAATTCTCGCCCTAGTAAAATCATGATTTACAAATGAAAAAATTTCTTCAAACACAGATCCGATGAAAGACAGATCCTCATTCAAAAGCAGTCAGGAGAAATAGTTGGAGCATCTTCTACAATCATCTCTAGAGAAGATGAAATTTTGAGCCAAATTGCTATGGATGACGAAACTTGGGTTCATCCTTAAGAGCCTGAATCCAATCAGGAATCCATGCAATGACACAGAAAGGGTACTCCACCCCCTAAGCAATTCAAGGAGCCGCAATCAGCTCAGTCACTTAAAGATAGGAATGTTTCAATAACGGGAGAGTACTATGCTGGTCTACTGGAGCAGTTTAAAGAAGCATTGAAGGAGAAAAAGCGAGGGAAATTAGCAGAAGGTGTGCTGCTTTTGTATAGCAATGCATCCGTACAAAAAAACCCACCTTACAGCCAAGACTCAGCACCATGTGACTATTATATTTCCCCAAAAATAAAAAAGAACTTGCTAGAAAAACTTCAGCGATAATGAGGAGGCAATTCAGCAATTTCAGTTTATTTTAAAAATAAAAGGAAAACATTTTTTTGAAAGTATAAATCAATTAACTAACAGATCTAAAAAATGTATTAGGGTGAATATGTTGAAAAAGTAAAAAAGGACTACGTTTTTTTATCTTCATTCGCCCCATTCTGCAAACTTTTTAACCTCCCATCGTATGTAGCATATGACATTCTCTCTGGGGAATTCCAGAATCTATTTGAGTAATATCAAACATATTAACACATATACAACTGGTGATTTTACAGTAAAATATTTAGTTAAACAGTATATCACTTTCAAATCTATAGAGTATTTTATGTCTATTTGAGTAATATCAAATATATTAACACATTTACAACCGGTGATTTTACGGTAAAATATTTAGTTAAATAGCATATCACTTTCAAATCTGTAGAGTATTGTAAGTCTATTTGAGTAATATCAAATATATTACCACATTTACAATCAGTGATTCTACAGTAAAATATTTAGTTAAACAGTGTATCACTTTCAAATCTATATAGAGTATTGTAACTCTATTTGAGTAATATCAAATATATTAACACATTTACAACCGGTGATTTTACGGTAAAATATTTAGTTAAATAGTATATCACTTTCAAATCTGTAGAGTATTGTAAGTCTATTTGAGTAATATCAAATATATTAACACATTTACAATCAGTGATTCTACAGTAAAATATTTAGTTAAACAGTATATCACTTTCAAATCTATAGAGTATTGTAAGTCTATTTGAGTAATATCAAATCTATTTGAGTAATATCAAATCTATTTGAGTAATATCAAATATATTAACACATTTACAACCGGTGATTTTACGGTAAAATATTTAGTTAAATAGCATATCACTTTCAAATCTGTGGAGCATTGTAAGTCTATTTGAGTAATATCAAATCTATTTGAGTAATATCAAATATATTAACACATTTACAACCGGTGATTTTACGGTAAAATATTTAGTTAAATAGCATATCACTTTCAAATCTGTAGAGCATTGTAAGTCTATTTGAGTAATATCAAATCTATTTGAGTAATATCAAATATATTAACACATTTACAACCGGTGATTTTACGGTAAAATATTTAGTTAAATAGCATATCACTTTCAAATCTGTAGAGCATTGTAAGTCTATTTGAGTAATATCAAATATATTAAGACATTTACAATCAGTGATTCTACTGTAAAATATTTAGTTAAGCAGTGTATCACTTTCAAATCTATAGAGTATTGTAAGTCTATTTGAGTAATATCAAATCTATTTGAGTAATATCAAATATATTAACACATTTACAACCGGTGATTTTACGGTAAAATATTTAGTTAAATAGCATATCACTTTCAAATCTGTAGAGCATTGTAAGTCTATTTGAGTAATATCAAATCTATTTGAGTAATATCAAATATATTAACACATTTACAACCGGTGATTTTACGGTAAAATATTTACTTAAATAGCATATCACTTTCAAATCTGTAGAGCATTGTAAGTCTATTTGAGTAATATCAAATATATTAAGACATTTACAATCAGTGATTCTACTGTAAAATATTTAGTTAAGCAGTGTATCACTTTCAAATATATAGAGTATTGTAGGTCTACTTGAGTAATATCAAATATATTAACACATTTACAACCGGTGATTTTACGGTAAAATATTTAGTTAAATAGCGTATCACTTTCAAATCTGTAGAGTATTGTAAGTAGCTAATGTTTATATGTCTATGAACATGAAAAAAATTACTTTTTGAGATGATCTTATCATTTGTTCTCTGAAAATAATAAAATTGGCAATGCAAATGCATGTTGATAAAAATTAAAGAAAAATTACTGGCCGTGTTATGTTATTGGTATTCAGCTTAAGAATTGAAAATAACATTGAAAAAATTATCAGTAGCGAGTTTGTTAAAAAAAATATATTTAAATTTCAATTTCATTTAAAAGTATTTATTATATTTAGAATACTTCTTACAGTTTCTGAGTATAATTGCAATTTATTTTAATAGTAGGTTGAAATATATAGAATTAATGATAATTTGATTTATAAGTACAACACCAGTTGCTCATTGATACCATTTTTAATATTGTGCAAGATTATGACTAAATTTAACAGCTAGATTTTATCTATATATTTAATAGGAAACTTGAGATAATTAAGATTAAATGTTGAACCAATCGTTTAAAACTTACACAAACTTCTAATGTACAATGAAAAGAACTGACAATTTGTCACAATGAAAGGAACTAACATCTAATGTATGAAGGAAAATTCTGCCCACAATTTGGAAACCATTTTGAAGTGACCTAAATTGTGTATTCTGCTTGTAAATAGAAGAACAATAGATGAACGCCGACTGTTTTCTGTTCATTATATAATCATCTGTAATGAGTAGAATCATAGACAGTTAAGGAAGACACACCGATTATTCTAATGAAACTAAAATTTCTCAATTCTAATAAAACTAAAGTTTTGACTTTTCAAAATGAATGTAGATTGACAGTTGGTTATTACATAATATTCTAAATTATCACCTAGTTATTTTTGATAGCATTTAATGTTAAAAATTAGATAAATTCTACTTAAGTTTATAATATATGCTTTTTAATAAAACTGGCGGTAGGTAGTTTAATAGAACAATCGCAATAATATCTATGACATACCTTACGAACATACGGACGGTAATCATATAGACCCATGTTGCCAACGAGTAATACTTTACCATTATCTATGTAGCCGGGGAATGGGCAATACACTGAAATTAAAGATTAATCGATTAATATAAGGGGCTAAAATATAGGAAAATTAATATTATTGATGTTAATGAAGTTTGTTAAGAAAAAATTTTAGGTTAATTCGCAATACATATGCACTATTAATCAGAAGTTTGTATCGAATGTCATTATCCATAAGTTAAAAAATCACTTGAAACACTCACCCTCTTGACAGAATGGTATATCACCAGTCCAGTTGCCGTAAGAACAGGTCACCATGGGATTCCCCTTTAATACGTAACCATCCTTGCAACGGAAACGGGCTCTCATACCGTGTTCTGTTTTAGGCGCGAGCACCATGCCATTACGTGGACGTCGTGGCATCTTTTTACACCTGGAAGAAATGCGGTATGTTAGTTATAACTTCTATGTTCGACTATCCGTTAGTCAGAGCATTACAGTTTTTACTGTTTAAGTCATTCACATAAGAGTGAAATTTGGCAAAATTTTTTTTGTATTAATAATAGTAACAGAATTTTACACTGTATATTATTACGGTAATAAATATTAATATAAATATTAAAACTTTTCCATAGTTGTCCTTCTACCCCTCTAAATTACCTGTAAACTTTAGAACCTCACACCAAAGTCAGTTCAGTAGTTTGCAACTAAATTGTATTCAGACAGACAAACCAACAAATAAACACAGTTCCAAATTTGGAATTGTGGCATGCTGGATCTAGTTCAATTCTCAATAAATTTTTTATTCCACTCATATTACGATGGGAGGTCCAAAACTCCACGAAACAGAAGGATTGCAAGTTAAATAAAATAATGAAAATATTTTTCTTAAATCTCATAATTAATTTGTATAAGCCATTAAATAAATATTTTTTGCCTTTGTTCTGAAAATGAGCTGAAATTCCCTCATTCATCTCACAGTCGTCCTTCAATTTTCTTCTTCGGAGCTTTTTTCAGGTTTGGGAACAAGTAAAAATCGCTAGGGCTTGGTCAGGGCTATAGGGTGGGTGAATGAGCGATTCAAAGCCGAGTTTGTGAACAGCATCCATCGTAACTATGCTTTTATGAACCGGGACGTTGCCATGAAAGCAACACAACCCTAGCCAGTTTTCTGCATCCCTTTTCCTTCATATCTTCCTTCAGTTTATTCAATATGGTAGTGTAGTACTCTTCAGTGATATCGGTACATTTTACACAATTCCAAAAAACCGTTGCCATTAATTTTCCGCCCGATTTTCCGAGACTTTAAACTTCTTAGAGGGCGGGACTCTTGCTTGGACTCAGACTCAAAGTGATGTACCCAAGTTTCATCTCCAGTTACAATTCTCTCCAAAATCAGTGTCAGTTCGTTAGTACACTGCTTCAAAATTCCTTAGATGCCTCGACTCATTGTTACTTTTGTAACGACATAAACATTCTCAGAACCCTTCTTGCATTGACTTTAGTCATGTCAAGATGATCGTATCGAATTCTCAAAATTGCTTTATCTGATGTACCAACTAATGCAGAAAGTTGTTTCTTCCTCAGGCGAATATCTCCGATACAAGTTTTTAAATTTTTTCCACAATATCCGATGTGGGCTTCAATCTTCATCTTCAATCGAATTCGATTCTCCCATCTAACTCATAATGTTTTGAGGAGTTTTTCCTTGCTTGGTGAAGAATTTAATCACAGCGGGTAGTTCAATTTGCTCCATATTCTCAGTTCCTTTCCAGATTTACTTCTTTAAAGGACGATTATTCATCAATGAATGACCTTAGGAACTTGACATTTGACTTATATGCCTCTAATAAGCTAACGCGACTTTAATGCGCTAATTAGAATAATTAGTGGGGTATCTCCTCCCCTTCATTCATATAAAAATACTAAATCTAAAGTGATTTCATCTCATTGCATGTAAAATGCGTTCTCTAAGGACGATTTGACAAATATGTTGTCTCTACAATTGAATTTAAAAAAATAAAAAATTTTGTTTTTTATTAAACCTAACATTTATTTTATATCTATGACAAATAAAAGAATAAGTCTTCTTTTCAACTAACATAATGAATTCCAAATTTAAAAAAATTTTTAATAATACTTTTCTAAATACCTTGCAGGTTGGCATCTTGGAATTTGAGTCCAAGTACCATTGTTACACGTGACAGCAGCATTATTAGATGGGAACTCATAATTTGTCTCGCATTCCACAATCAGCTCATCTCCTAAAATAAAATAAAAAGTGTCAATGGTTTTATTACTTTTCAACATAATTTCTTTCATATTCGATAAACCAATTTATTATTTTGAATAATATTGTATTAAATGAAACACATCTGCTGTGTATTTTTTGTAACTAAAAAGTGATTTTTATTTCACATTTTATACTTTAGAACCAAAATACTATAATTAATGAAAAGATTGTTGTAGTTTTTTTGTATTTTTTATGTCCCTTTATATTACAAATATTTTAGGATTTTGATAAATTCCAAATGGATGTAACATTTGTTGTTGTAAATCATATAAAAATATTACGAAATTCTAAGCCATGTGAGTTAATTTCTGTTTCATGCGAGTTAAAATGTTGTAACTTAATATTTACCTGCACATAAAGTAATGGTACATACGCAACATAAAAATCATGAAAATGGTACATACGCAACATATGGATCATGAAAATTATTTTATTTATTCAATTTGTTATATAATAATTGACTTTCCCATTTGCTGTATATTGACATTGACAGTTATTTCAGTATTTTAAAGTAGTCAAAATATGCAACATCAGCAATTGCATTATGAATGATTACTTATAGATATTTTCTTTTAATAGTATGACTATATAGCATAATTACAAAAATCTTTTAATGCTGCTCTCAACAAACTTTACCACACTAGAAAAAAATAAATTTCTAGCTACATATGTTCAATTATGTTATAAGTATAACTGATTCATTATACAAACCAAAAAATGTTGCAACAAAGAGGTTCAACAATTTCAATGATTCATACTCCTGTGAATATTTCGCATTGAGACGAACATCAGAATAACGTCCATGTGACATCATCTTAACCTCAATGATATCAACGTGATGTAATATAAAGTAATATATGTAATAATATAATTGATTTGTTATGACTAATGAATTTAAAGTTACATCATGATATGATATAAATATTACATACGGTGTATGTAAATCATTAAATAATGTCATTTTAAAGTCAAATTTTAGATTAATATGATGTCACAATTATATCATACACCATGACATAATAAAATCATAAGAAATAATCTACATGTGACTTAAGTGTAAAGTCATGTAAGACGGAAATAAAGTTCTAAATAAAAAATGGTGTCTTTTGGGACCTATTTGGGGCGTTTTTTGTGTTGTGGTAAATACAGTACAGATATAGGTTGAAATCTGAAGTGTAATTAATGTGTCAAGGTTGGACATACTTAAATTAAACCATCTATGTAAAATTTCATACCGTGTTGCAGCATAGTAGAGCTGCCCAGCAGTTTAGTGGTGGGTTCTGAATTATTACCATCGGTCACATTGGTGTTCTCCACTAAGATCACCTTTCCCTGAGTCACATGAGGAACGACACATGGCGCTATAAGAATATAAATATTTAATTATTTGTGCCATATTTTTTACATGACATTAATTATTATGAAACTTTTCTTTCCTTGATTAAAAATATTCTAATATATTTAAAATCTTACAGCTTTGAATATAATCATAAATATTAAAAATGTGGAAAGACAGTCCGTTAATAATTTACAAAATAAAGAACTATATTTTTCTTGAAAATTAAATATTGTGAAATCATATTTGAATCCAATTCTAAAGAAAGAACATTCACATAACAGTGTTTTGTTTGCTTTATTATATTAATGCATTTAATATATCTGTGTTATATATCTTTATTTTCATATAAAAGTATGTATAAATGTTTGCACTTCAGTACTAATTGAATAACTATATACTTCTTACAGTCATAATAATATTTTTTCAAGTTAATTGTGTTGTAATAGGGTTTTCATTCATACTGATTTATTTATTTCAATACTAAGCATTTTAAGTTTTAAAAAATTATTAACAAATAACACACTAAACAGACAAAAGTGTTGTATCATTTGTGATAACAGATCGACAAATATTTACTTGGGTGTATGAATTATATAATTTAGTTAAAGATCTAATCACAATAATAATGTGTTAAAAATTAAATAAAAGTAAATTTAGTAAAATACCTTTTTCACAATTCCAAAAAAATAATTATAAGCAAACGTTTGTAATTATGAAATGTAAAAAAATTTAAATGTCCTGTAACAGCTTGATTTAGTAAAAAATCAAACTGTCACAGGACGCCTAGCAGATGTAAAATATCTAAATTTTTTTTATATTTCCCATTGAAACATTTTTATTTGAACGAAGTGAAATCAAAAAACAAAACAAATATTCAAATAGTTGTTAATAAGAAATCACTCGATTAACTTTATTACTAGTTATTGGTGTTAATTCACCAAATTTTTTGAAGTTACAGGATTTCATTGCGTTTCTCTTATATGTGTATCATTTTAGCTTATTGTTGTTATAAGATACCATCTAGATACTGTATCTAATAGATAGATAAATAGTGGTCATTTATATAATTATATATACAGGCATTTTTGATATAACTCTTCTTTTTAACTTAAAAAACTGAACTCATTTTTACTCACACATTTCTCAAATATTCGGTAAATAACTGTTCTCTAAAGTAACCATTGGAAGAACTTTACAATAAATATGAATATTATAATTAACTCACCCAAACATTTAGGCAGTGGATACCGCCAAGTTCCATCACTCTGGCAGACAGTACTGGCATTGCCCTCCATTTTCATGCCATCGTGGCAACGGAATATGATCGAAGCTCCTAGACCAGTTCCAGAAGAGATGTTTTCCAGCCATCCGTTCCACAATTGCCCTGGATGGCCGCAGTTTATCTCTGTATGTCAGAAAATGATCTCGTGAAATGTTAAATAAACAAATTATAATTTAATCTAGATATTGAATTAAAATTGGTATAAATATATATAAACTCACACGTAATAATATCTTTTTTATCTTGTTGCCAGATTTTCACATATTCCTATACTTATTTTATAGCTTTCATCATCCATTCAGTCTTCTGAAAAAATTAAAACCTTTCCTAATTTTTCATCCATTCAGTCTTCTGAAAAAATTAAAACCTTTCCTAATTTTTCATCCATTCAGTCTTCTGGAAAAATTAAAACCTTTCCTAATTTTACTTTCCGCATTCCATTTCCTGTATATTGCAATATTTTTGCCTTTTTCTATCTTGTTTTTCTCAAAAACTTGCCTATCGTATTTTTTTATAATTTTTTGCTCTATACTTGTTTTGGCACTTAATAAATGTAAAAATGGAAGAGATTGCTCCTGTAAAAATAAGTTTGCCAGATGTTTATATTATTAAAAATAAATAAATAAATAAATAGTGTTTGTAAAAACTGTCCCTGAATATAAACCATGCAATTTTAAATTAGTAATATTTATTGAAATTTAGTTTAATAGTCTATCCTTTAAGTGAGTGACAACATTTTCAAATGACATGTATCCCATCAAAAGACTAATAATCAGGAAATCTATTAAAAATAAATCAAACACATAAAAGACGCAAAAGACAATTTACATTAATAATAATTTTTCTAAAACTTTTGTTTCATTATTTTCAAGCTTCAGTAAACAAAAATCTTTTATAAAAATGACCAACTTATTGATAACCGCTGGCACACGTAATATACATCATATGTGTCATGCTTCTATTTCCCATTATAAGCTACTTTTTCAACTTATATAATATGATATTTAAGTTCATCACAAGATAAGTTAAGTTCATATCACCTTTTATACCAATCAACTCACCCTTAGAAACTAAAGCTATACAACATTTACATGAGTTTTATGGTAGTATTTTAATTTCTCAAATCAGTTTTTTTCTATCTAATTTAACATGAATTAATGTTTATTTAAAATTTCATGTTATTCAACTTACCCTTACAAACAGGCTGCGTTCCAGACCACTTCTTGTCAGCCCCGCATCTCCTTGTCGCGTCGCCCAGCAGCCGGTATCCATATTTGCACTCGTAGCTGACGACGCTGTTGTACGCACACGATGTGTACACCGCCTTGCCATGGCGCGGGGCCTCTGGCGGCGCGCACTGCACCGCCGTCACCACTGCGCGCGGGCCACGGACCAACCGGTCCACATGGGTTAGTACTGTACTAGCTAACTGTGTTTGTGCAGTTAGGTTAGGTTAGGTTGGCTGAGTGGCTTATGGAGCAAAAATGGTATAATATTTTGCTTTGCCAAGTAAATTTATATAGCAACTCATTCGCTCTAATAATGTACAAAGTATAATTGTACTAATATAATTTTGCATAAGTTAGACAATTTTACATCGAAATCTATAGCACAGGGATAATTTTGTGATTTTCTTTATTTAAATGAAAGATTGCAATAATCTGTATTAATATTGTACATGTACCATATGCCAACCCACTGTCCACATGGTTTACTACTCCTTAGCTAAATTTTTATAGGTCAGGTTAGATTCAAGGAGACGATTTACGGATGAATGAGAAATTTGTGATCATTCAAATATTTGATAGGCAATACTTTTTTTGTATACATGTAATTGTGTACCTACCCACATTATAACCGTAATACGTATTTAGCACTGTTAAAATAAGGATATAACTTGAATGATTAATTAAATTTGTATAAATGAAGCTAAATTAATTTCAATATACTATACGTTCAAGCAACATAATACCACTTATTTACATATAAAATTATTATGTAACCAATTTTATTATCTTTAGTTACAGTTATTTGCCTGATTAACTTTACCTTAATAACCCATAGACTAGTTCAAGTAAATGATGTTGAATATAAATAATTCACAAATTTTACGTAAGTTCAGCTAAAATACAGCCAATTATTCGTTCATACAGTGTATCTATGGCTGTGTATTTAATTTTGTGTAAATTGCTATAGTCCAAGACAATATTTAAAGAAAAATAATTCTAGTCAACTAAAATATTTGTGAGAATTACTGGAATAATCTTTTGAAAATCTATTTTAATTGACATAAGTGAGATTGATGATATAGTTCGTGAAACTGTATTAATTCAGCGATTAAATATTATTAGATTGTTTAATAATATGATCACATTTGTTCTTTTCGTAATAAAATTTGAAGAGACTTATTGGAAAAAATTGCTTTTTCGACCAATTCTATCCATTTTGTAAAAAAAAGGTGAATCTGTCAGATATATGAATTTGCATATCATCCCATACAACAATTATAAAGATGATAACATTGATAAAAATTTCATCCGTTAAATTTTTTAATTTTCATGCTTCTTGCAATATAAAAATTAAAACTTTCAAGATTATTTTTTTATTACTTTCTTTTTTTTAAATTTGCTTTTGTTTTCTCTGTAGATGTCAATCTTTGTTATCTTAAACTGACAATTTCTATATTTGTAAAACCTAAGTATTTTCTCCATAATTGTGACAATTCCGCATATGCTTCAAATTTGAAAATATTATATTCATAAACTATTTCTTATTAACCTTAATACCACTTTAAGGTTATGGAAAGAAATATATTAGTGGTCAATGTCGTGTTTTACTAAGAAATTTGCTTTTGTTTTCTCTGTAGATGTCATTCTTTGTTATCTAAAACTGACAATTTTTATATTTGTAAAACCTAAGTATTTTCCCCATAATTGTGACAATTCCGCATATGCTTCAAACTTGAAAATATTATATTCATAAACTATTTCTCAATAACCTTAATACCACTTTAAGGTTATGGAAAGAAATATATTAGTGGTCAATATCAGGTTTTACTAAGTACTAATACTTACTCAGTAAGGAAAACAAAAATTATCCATTTGTTTCATTATTGGGTTAATAATTTTTGTAGTATATACTTACTATTAAATAGTAGGTATATATTATATGGATTATATATGTATATGGTAGTAGATACTATAACAATATATTTATGTAGTTGTGAATGAGATTTATTGAATTATTTAGAGCTACACTGTTATATTTATAAGAAGTTCAATTATCATACTGGCAGTAAAGTAAAAAATTATAGAGATAAAAAAAAACAAAAATGTTTCCCAATTACATTGCAAATAAACTTTATTGAAATTGATTTTTGTTACACAAAAATTTAAAATTTTCATTTATACTATATTTTCATGCAGTGCATGATATAATATAACAAGCTTTTAAGAGGAGCGAGATATATAATAACAGATAATTTATTATTTTAAATGTGTATACATATATTTTCTATAACAAACAATATGTTAATTCTTAAATTTTATTTTATAAATACACCTACACGATGAGTTTAAAATTGACTTGATATTATTAACGTTAAACTTTGGAAAATATATTTTATTATAAAGGACATCTTACCCTTTTGTAAAGTAAATTTTTTAAACTAGCGTCTAGTTCAAACAGTATATATCTTTTGATGAACTAGATATGTTAATAAATAAAATTGTAAATGGAGAGTGCCTAGAATGCCTACATATCAAAGTGTGATAAATAAGGTATTATAAGGCAGATTATGAATTAAATGTCTAAATATGTGTTCATGTATTTACCTATTGAAAATTGTTATCTGAAACTAATTAAATGTGAAACTGATAGTTTTACATACGTGAAAAAAGTGTGTATAAAAAAATTACATCTCTGTTATAAATATCAGTACACTTTAAAAAAATTATATTATGTGAAAATTAAGAAATGTTTACTTCAAGAATATTTAAAAATATTCTTTTATGAACCGAAGATTTTACAGAAATTACATTTTAATATTTTAATCAGTAAAAAGTGCTAATTAGTGCTATGGTAAAGTTAAATTCAAAGCTAAAACCTCGTTACAACTTAGTTACCATCAAGATTTCCTGAGAAAATGTCTATTGCTCTTGCCAAAATGTTTTCTACAATTTTTGACGAAAAGTGTAATTAAATATTTTTTTCTTTCTTGCGCTGATATTTTTTAAATATGCAATTAAACAATGCAATTATGGTAACGTTTTTAATTTGTAAAAAATATAAATTATAATAAATAAATTTACAAGTGCAAATCTCTACGGAGGTGTTTCTACAGGTCATATGTCAATTTTGTTCGGAAATTGATAGTGAAAATTTTGTCGACTCTACGGGAATAGATAATTTAATTAGAAATAATATTTTGAAATTTTCTGTGCACATTTTCGTTGCTAGAGCTACATACATACATATACATATACACATGTTTATATTTATGTATATATGCATATTTTATACAACTTTTAATTATATGATTAATAAATAGGAAATATATACTATCTTGTAAACTGCTGAGATAATCATTATCCCAATATAATTATAAATTTGCTGCGTTGTAATAAAATAGGCTAGAAGCTGACCAAAGTTTGAATTTGCCCAGTGAGTTTTTCCGCTGAAATGATTTCAGCAGTAAACAGTGTAAATAGACATTGCATTTTTGGTATTTCCTTTGAGTGTGTTTTTTGAATTTTTGAAACTTTTCAGTGTGTTTTTATGAATTTTTACTAAAATATAATTGTCAAGTTAATAATCCTTATTAATCATGATTCATTATTGTGTAATAATCATTATTAATTATTGTTTCACAATTAAAAAAGAAATGGATTCTTAAAATCATCTTTGATAATACTTTAGTAGTTACATAAAAGATTAACCAATTATCATTGAATAAAATTATGGGACATAATTTACAGAAAATTTTAATTATATGCAGTATGGGACATAATTTATAGAAAATTTTAATATTTAATAAAAATTTTGTAGGTTGTTTTTTCAGAATCAAAATGAATATTCATAGTTAAATCAATGTATCATGCGATCAATTGTAAGATAATGTTTAAATATTAGGAAAGAGATGAATTACCATTGAAATACTCCTAATAAATTCTATGTAGATCAAGTATAATAGAAATTATAGAAACATTTGAATATTCCAAATTTTTGCTCAAGATTCCCTTCATAATGGAGAAAAATTTGAAGGAAAAAATAAATATTGTTCCACAAATCATATTTTCATTTTATACACATTTTCAAGCTTTTCATCTCCGGTTCCGCAAAAATATTGGCAAATATTTTCTTTATATCCTAATAATATTTTTTCCACATGCTTCTGATATTTTTTATATTTTTCTTATGTTTGTTTGGTAATCATTAGAAAAACATTCCAGCCACACTGCTTACGTCATTTAAAAGGAATGAATATATAACCAATTCGCCAAAATATTTTTATAATGCCAATAATTATGTCATTGTGTTTTCTTTGTCTTATACACATGATATGTCTCGTGTCTTATTTACACGATCTGTCTGATGTCTTATTCACATGGTCTGTCTCAATTTGGTCAGTCTCTATTTTAGGTGAAATCAAAAACAATTTATGAATTACAGAAGTGATAAAACTTTGTCTTATGCAGTTTACAACAAATTGGCTGCTATTTGTCAAGTTTTCTTTTTTTTATAAAATTGGTCTTAAACTATGAAAATGAAGTGATGGTGACCCTAAGTTGTGTTTAGTTTAGGAATTCGAACCAGTGATTTTTCAAAAAGCAAACGTTGGCCTTTTTCAATATAACTCGAAAATTTAAATTTCACTCAATATTTTGTTCATTGTGTTTATTCCAAACAGTTGGAAAACTAAAGTTAGTTCATTGGAGATAAGCATTACTGTACACTTTTTGAAGAAACATATCTCCTATAATAGACAACAAAAAAGTGTTGGAGAGGGATATTAAATGGTATGGAAGTATTTTTTAGCATTAAAATAAAAGGATATGACTCACATAGGCCGAGAAAAACATAAAAAATCAAATACAGTACAATATTGAACAAATAATAATGGCGTCATCAAGGTTTTTGATTGTGAACATCTTGCATTTTGATTATTTTAATAATAGTTATTGAATATTGCTAACAATATGAATATTGCTAAAATGAATATTGCTAAAATGAATATTGCTAAAATTTTCAGTATCTGAACAAAATATTTCATACATTTCAAGAAAGTACCAAATATAATCTACGTGAACAATATTAATTTTTTCTTTGGTTGTGTATAATAACAGGACGAGATTAATTAGCTGTGATGTGATGTTATGCAAGATTTGTCATTTTCAAAAATAGTTCTAAAACACATTACATCTATAAGTATTTTAGTTTTCATATTGGAAAGGCAAGCTTAACTTTTTTGCATTTTTTGCTGTCTATAAATTACCTTGATATCATAATGCAAAAACTTACTTTCCTAAAGTTTATATTGCTTCATTTTTAGAACACATAGTTCGAAGTATTTTGTGGCTCAATATACAAAGGCTGACCCCTTAAATGAATAAATAAATAAAAATATTCATCTGTGTTTATTTTTGACATTAATTAAGTTAGGTAAGGTTAGGTTAAAAAATATCTTTTATGCAATAATAACACAATGCAATTATTTTCATATTATAAATCCATTGTCCATAGGCTATGGTACACCCCCACTACCCTTCTTCCACTTAATATTCAAAAAACAGATTAACTTATTGCGAACTCCTAGCCCGTTGATATTAAATATAAAAATAAGACACAATATTTCTTTAATCACAATACTCTATATGATGCCATATTTCATAATATTCAAAAATTACCAAAAAAAATTTAAGCAAAGTAAGCGCCAACGCAAGCCAATTGAAAATAGACAAACGGTTCGATTTTAATGAAAACTGTGCCTACACCTAAGACATGTCAACTACGAATTGCCTCAAGGATATTAAGTATTGAAGTGGTATTTAAATATATGTATTACGTTTTATATCATTAGATACTTATTTTAAAATCATATTTCTCAATCGACTTTCCTAAGTTCCTCTCCTTTTGACGGAAATGCAGCATTAAAATAGGAATGAAAAGAAAAACAAAAAACACACTGTAATTAACAGTATAGGAAAATCTAAATGTAAGTTATTTTGTAGGCAATTATATTATATTAAACTGGCAAGAAAATATTTTTCACTCTCATCAAAGAAATATATTTAAACTAGGTAGAAAAAAAAAATTAAAAAAAGATTAACTGTCAGCCACTTTTTATAAAATGTTGGAAGACTAAAATATTTCATTAAATATTGTTTAATTTTGTCACTCTAATATTTATCTTCAAAATGTCCATTTTTATGTATTTAAAAATTTGTTAAATTAATTTTTCATGATTATTTAAAAAAAAATACTTGTGGATCTCGCAGATAATGTGTCCGCATAAATATAATATGTTATATAACTAGAGGAAAAATTAGAAGTGTTAATTATAAAATGAAAATTAAAAGGAATTATCTCGTTCCTTGTGAGGAAAAAGCGTGAAATAAATAAAATGCAATAACAAGTTATTTATTAAATTTGAAAAAACACAACTTACTGTGTAGTATTCTAAGTTTTTATGAAGTTTATAAATATGTTTATTATCTAGAGCATAAAAATTCCTCTAAATTATTACTTTGAATGTAAAATTGACATTTGAGTTTCTAATTATTTCTCACAAAAATTTGAATTATAATTATATATTTAAAAAATGAAATAAATAGATACAGATGTATTTATCAAAATGTTGCATAAACGTATGACTTACATTTAGTATTTATGTAGCTAAAATTTATTATTTATGTAGCTAAAATATAACATTTACAAAATACACTAAATATAATTTTGAAAATATTAGAACGTTTTTTGACTACAATTTTAAATGTAATCAATATTTTTAATTTCATTAAAATGGACATCAAATAAATCAATATTAAAGTGAACATTTATAGATATAACATCAATTTTAATAGTATTAAATGCAACATTAATAAGCAACTTCCAAAACTTAAAATGGATTCTTGTTGTCACGTTAAGTACTTTCAACTGTCAGATATTATTATGGCATATTTTTCAGGTTTTGAACAATTTGTTCACACACATATAACAAATATAAAAAAATCTACGAAAATTTTAATTACATTTATGGTTGAACTAATAAAGGATTCTAATCTCAGCAAATTACGAATTGATTTTTAAAATGACTTATGACAAACAAGATACCCAAATTCATTTTTACTAAATTGCTCAAAAGAAAAATTGTTTATAATCAAAATGACAACTTACAATTTACAAAATAAACATAGAATTTGTATAAATGTACAATATAAAGAAATGCAAGAACAACAGGTAGACAGAAAGAAAATAAACGGCATTCGGAGAAATACAATAAATACACATAGTAAATAAACATACATATATACAAATTTAAATCATAATACTATGTAAAAATTTTTTTTAATGGAAATAGTTTTAAAAAAAATATAATTAATGACAATGTCGGTGTCTTTCTAAAAATTTTAATCATGAATTTAATGTTTCAACGTAAACAGGTGATTTCAGATAATTTTATCAATCAGATTTAATATCGATTGCAATGGACATCTAAAAACTAACTTATCTTAATTCCCATATGCTAACTTTTACCTTGGATTCAAACATGACATTGCTGAAAGTTGAAAAAAAAATACAAAGTGAATATATAACTGAAAAGGAAGTACCCACTCTACGACAGGTACTGCCAACTGAAAGAAATCCACGAAAAAGAAATTAATTGACAAGTAATGTAATTATGATGACAACACTGATTTTTGTGCATGACAACCATATTTACATGTCACTATTGTAATGATTAAAAGCGAAAGACGTTTAGACTGTATTCACCGTGACAACAAACTAATTAATACATATCAATATACAGAAATCAACAAATCAAAGAAGAGTACAAAGAACTTTAAAAGGTAATTTAAGAAGGGTAAATATAATTTTAGTTTGCATTGTAAATATTCAAACATTTAATAAGACAATGTGTAAAAAAAAATATATATTACTTACGCACGCAAGTCGGCAATTCCTTTGGTGCCCAGCTACCATCAGCTTGACAGAATCGTTCAGCTTTACCGACGAGCTCAAAGCCAGCGCCACATTGGAGGAGTGCACGGCATCCGAATGTATGGCATTCAGCTGATACCCAACCGTGTGGCACATCACCTGGTGGTCCGCAGGAACGAGCTGTAAAAATAGTTTTAATTTGTTAAAAACTATACAAATTTAAGTTTTGATGGTTACAAAGTGCAACTGACATTAGTAGCGGAATATGTTAACTTGCATCTGCTGTCACAATCGAAGAACGTCTGTTTGATTTTTCAGATCTGCATACACATTTGCTTGCTCACCAATCGTTGCACATCTCAATGTGGATACTTTTCGTTAACTAAAAAACCTGTCAAGCACAAGTGGAACTCGCACTACGAGGGTTTTGTACACATTTAGGCATTTATAAATATTTAAGTGTACTTAATATTCTTATTAAACTATTTAAAAATTGTAATTTTTTAGAACGAAAATATATTGTCTACTATATCCTTCATGGGCGCATATTAAAAAAAAATTTTTTTAAGTGATATAAGTAGAAATTACCAATTTTTGGATTTTTTTCCTTTATTTGTGCTGTGAGATCTTACTTCTTGCCAGATTTCATGATTCTAGGTCAACGGGAAGTATACTATAGATTTTGATTTATTCCATATCAACTCAAAATATGCAGTATATATAAATGGTCATATTTTCAGATTTTTTTTATTGTGTTTACTTGGAAGCTTAATTTTATTACAGCTCCAAGGGACCATAGAATGTATTACTAAGTATTTGATATTAATTTCAACTTGATACTTCCACGCAATCCTGTAAAAAAGCTTCATATAACTCCAGTGGTGTAACTTTTCCACCGCCTTAATATTCCCTCTATCATAAATATATTAGGAAAAATTTTAAAAATGCATTTTTTTCTTTATATGATTTAATTCCTGTTTTTTAATCGCTTCTTGAAATTTGGTCACTCATACAAAATGTTATCCAGTATATCAATACTTCAAAAATATAATTCAGTGGCATTTTCTAGTTATAAGAAGTTTTCTGGTATTATTTATCTATTAGTAGGGTCAAAGAATTTTTATACTAGAAATTTCCTTACTTAATATCTAGTATTAAATTTTCTCTTAAGTTCCTTGGATTGGATCACCATAATATACGCAACAATGATAATGGTAATAGCGGGATTAAAAATAAGCATTATACGTTGCGTCGTGTAGTATTTTTGTTGTCTGTATCCACATTAGCAGATGTTAGAAAAATCGGATTGACATCCATAACTTTAATTAAAATTTGTATACGTAACAACGGTAATGGTAATAGCGGATTAAAAATAAGCATTATACGTTGCATCGTGTAGTATTTTTGTTGTCTGTATCCATATTAGCAGATGTTAGAAAAATCGGATTGACATCCATAAATTTAATTAAAATTTGTATACGTAACAACGGTAATGGTAATAACGGGATTTAAAATAAGGATTATATGTTGTGACATGTAGCACTTTTATTGTCTGTATCCATATTAACAGATGTTAGAAAAATCGGATTGACATCCATAAATTTAATTAAAATTTGTATATGTAACAACGGTAATGGTAATAACGGGATTTAAAATAAGCATTACATGTTGTGACATATAGTACTTTTATTGTCTGTATCCATATTAGCAGATGTTAGAAAAATCGGATTGACATCCATAAATTTAATTAAAATTTGTATACGTAAAAACGGTAATGGTAATAGTGGGATTAAAAATAAGCATTATACGTTGCGTCGTGTAGTATTTTTGTTGTCTGTATCCATATTAGCAAATGTTAGAAAAATCGGATTGATATCCATAAATTTAATTAAAATTTATATACGTAACAACGGTAATGGTAATAACGGGATTTAAAATAAGGATTATATGTTGTGACATGTAGTACTTTTATTGTCTGTATCCATATCGAAAATTGGATCACCATAATATACATAACAACGGTAATGTTTATAGCAGGATTGAAAATAAGCATTATATCTTGTGACGTGTGGTACTTTCATATCCATATCAGCAGATGTTAAGAAAATCAGATTGATATCCATAAATTTAATTAAAATTTGTATACGTAACAACGGTAATGGTAATAGCGGGATTTAAAATAAGCATTATATGTTGTGACGTGTAGTACTTTTATTGTCTGTATCCATATCAGCAGATGTTAAAAAAATCAGATTGACATCCATATATTTAATTAAAATTTATATTCGCAATAACGGTAATGTTAATAGCTGGATTTAAAATAAGGATTATATGTTGTGACATGTAGTACTTTTATTGTCTGTATCCATATCAGCAGATGTTAAAAAATTGGATCACCATAATATACATGACAACGGTAATGGTAATAGATGGATTCAAAATAAGCATTATATCTTGTGACGTGTAGTACTTTCATATCCATATCAGCAGATGTTATGAAAATCAGATTGATATCCATAAATTTAATTAAAATTTATATACGTAACAACGGTAATGGTAATAACGGGATTTAAAATAAGCATTATATGTTGTGAAGTGTAGTACTTTTATTGTCTGTATCCATATCAGCAGATGTTAAAAAAATCAGATAGACATCCATATATTTAATTAAAATATATATATGCAACAACGGTAATGTTAATAGCTGGATTTAAAATAAGTATTATATGTTGTGACATGTAGTATTGTATAGAAAACAGTTTTGAAAAACAAAAAAAATGGAAGCTTTGTAATGAAATTGTTTAATTCAATATCTATGCATCTTACCTTATAATTTTAATCGTTTGACTTGAAAGAGTTATCGTTTGACATACTGACTTGAAATAGTTTTCATTTGACATAGTGACTTGGAAGACTGACCCTAAAATTTTTGAGGCTAATAATCTTTTATTAAATTGTGATCTAAATTTTACCTTTTCAAGGAAAAACAATCTTAGATGGTCTTACAGTTTGTTTTAGTTTTTGATACACCCTTCGATATTATCATATGAAATTATATGGTTACATCCCTTTTTCTCTTTCTACTAATACTCTCCTGAGCATGGTAGTTTTCCAACATTTTAAGTTGAAAAACTACCATGCTTTTTGCTCCTTATGTATTAGAAATAAAAAAAAAGAAAAACCAAAGATATTTTAGATATTTTATATTAAGTGTAGGTTTTCATTGGAAACTTCAAGTATTCAGTAAATTTATTTTTATTTGTTTAACTGTTTTAGTGTCATGGTTTTTTACTCGTACATACTTAAAAATGCCAAAGAAATCTTTTGGTTTTGATGTCATTTACCTTTGTCTCGAAAAAAACTGTCTCTTCCAAAAATTATCCAATTTTAATAATTTTTTCGGTGTTTTTTTAATAAAAACTTGTACAAGGATAATAAAATACAAGAAAATTATGGAAATATATATTGTGAACAAAAATTATAACAAAAACTGAAATCACATCACACACATCCTCCGTATCAGCAAAATAATTGTTATCATCACTATTATTACTATCATTCAAAATTTGCCTTACGCCAAATTGTGAGCGCATCACAATGTCACTCGCACTTCTTCACATTCTTTACTTTCTATCACTTGTTTCTATCACTTTCTTCACAACTTGAGAAACAATCATTTTCACTCGAATTATTTTTGTATTCCGACATTATGGTTTAAAAATTTTCTTTCCCTGGATCCTTTTTATATTGTAATTACTAATAATATTATAATTTAAACTTAATGTAACACATAGAAAGATAAAAAATTAGAGATGCGTGTGAGCGACCTCCTCCTCGCGAGCGCCATCGCGCTCGTTGCAAATTTAGTTAGTTCGCACACTTTAAAATTTCATCATCAATTACCTTTATAAAATCATATTTTTATTAACAAAAAGAACATTACATACTAGGGAAGGTATTTTATTGAAAGAAATCATTATCAGTTAAGTTACTAATCTGTATAAAATGTTAATTTTGTTTATACTCACGCTCGCAACTAATATCGGGTCCGTACCAAGAAGCGCGACCATCTATAGCCAGGCATTTAGCACGCGGGAATCCGTTAGTCACAAATCCTGTGTGGCAGTGATACTGCACTGCTGCATCCAAGTCGAAGGTTGCTTGCTCAGGCAGGGCAGAGTGGCGAGCGTGTTCGATAACGGGCGGAGAGAGACAGTAGACTTATGGGAAAGAAAAAATTGTGTGATTAAAAAGATTTAACTAAAATGTAAATATGTAAAACTGTTAGTTTCACTGTTACCTATTTAATCTCGAACATTGAATGACTAAAACTGTAATATATTAGTTATTCCTTTTGATAAAAATAGGGCAAAAGCAATAAACAAGTTCTCATAAAAATACTATTGTTCTTATAAAAATAATTTATATAATCAAATGGCCTACTAATAAAATATTCCAATAATAAATTATGAAATTAAATGTTAAATGATCCCTATAATTGAAAGATCCTTTACTAATTGTCCAGTTGTAAATATTTCCCTCCACTTCTTTCCATACTTATTCTATTCCACTCTTACGCACTTTGCTATTTTGTAAACAAGTTCTCATAAAAATACTGTTATTATAAAAATGATTTGTATAATCAAATGAACAACTAATAAAATATTCCAATAATCAATTATAAAATTAGATGCTAAATGATCCCCATAAACAAATGATCCTTTAGTAAATTTCCAGTTGTAAATATTTCCTTACAAAACTTGTTTGTTTCATTTCACTCTTATTCACATTGTTGTTTTCAGACAGTTCAGTATAGTCTGCAGAGCAGATAATGTTTGCTTTAAATGTGAAAACGTTTTGAAAACCTTTGTCGGGTATGAGGAGCCAATTGCACCCAAATGAGCGACAGTTTCTGTTGAAGTAACTTCATACTTCAATAACTAGGCCATCTTGAAGATCGCCATTTTGACACATCTGTTATTTTAAAGAGGAAGGACGAAAGTTTGAGCCAGTGTCGCTTCGACATTTGTGGCAGACAGACGTCATGAACTACTCACATGCAAAATGAACCCAAAATTGTTTACCCACATTTCATATTTGCGAGAGGTATTCAAATAATTTTAAACCACATATTCCACTATGTATTATATTTCTCATACCATTACTCTCTATATAATAAATATAAGTTGCAAATAAATTAAATCACCCAAAATACAAATTTTATTTAATTTCGATATACCCACTATACATTGATGTCTTCATGAAAATAACTGGTGAAGCGTCCAACATGGAACAATTCCTTTTTTCTACTTATTGCTTCCCCAATACAGTCTTATTAATAAAACAGAGTTACAAAATAAAATCAGCTCCGTGTGCTTATATCTCTGAAACTAATGTTCATTAACAGTGTAAAGGTAGCTGCAACTGATATTTTCACGAAAATAAATGCTGAAGTATCTAGCATGGCAATTCCTTTTTTGACTTATTACTTCCCCCACATGGTCATAAAAATAATGCAACGCTACAAAAAAAATTCCCGCTCTAAGTGCTTATATGTCAAAAAAAAAAGTCTATTAACAATGTAAAGATAGCTGCAACTATCTGTTTCTTAACTCTTGAACATGGTAGGCTTTGAAAGTTTAGTTAAATTTCATATTCTTATATAGAAGAAACAAATTGAGTTTTAAGATGCTAACACCTATTAGTATCTTAGGAATCCGACTAATATTACAAAGAAAAAAAAATTAACACAATTTTATTCACAGCGATGCGGTAGTGGTATAGTTGTATGTTGAAAGTTGCAACACGATTGCTACTTAATGTGCTTCTTTCGATATCTTGCATCTATGAATATTCATTATTTATTTAATAGATTTTGATTATTAACATTGTACTTATGACTACAATGCCAATCACTTGTACCCATGAAAATGATAAAACATCCCAAAATATTATAATAAATTATTTCGCTAGTATCATTTATGGTCATCTGTCTATACTGGACATTGTATTTATAAAAATGAATTTGAGACAACGTATATTTTTGAGAAAGGCATTTTAAAAACCGTTTATATTCTCAAAATAAGTAAGTTTCAATTTATTGATATGTTAATATATTAAAGGGGGATTTCAGGAAAAGAAATGAAAGAAAACTAAAAAGGTATTGGCTACCGGAGTTATTGTTCAAGATACTGATTCGTGTGAAATTAAAAAGAAAGTGAATTATTTTTTAACAGTGAAGAAAGTACCCTTTTGAAATATGATATTTCTGGAATTCGCCAAAGTATCATGATAATACTTACTGTTTTGCTTGCAGGCTGGTGCCTGACCAGCCCACTGTCCATCGGCTTGACAGCTTCTACTCTGCAGACCCACTACGTGGTAACCATGGGGACATGTGTACACAGCTCTGTAATTAAGCAAAATATTCCTTAATATTAAATATACCAAAAATTAAAAACGATAAGTGTAAACTGGGACATTCAAATTTCAAACTGTCATTTAAGCAATTTACAATTTATTTCATAATTCTTAATTTTAATCATAATCAGACTTCCTTTTTTTCAGTTACTTCAATATGGTCAATGTTATACCATTGACATAGATAAAAGGGTATTATGTCAATACCATTTTATCTATGCCAAAAATTTCAATTGCCATCAAAATGGAGTCATTTTTAAAAAGTGATTTATAGCAAATTGGGGAAGTTTATTATTATTTACTCTTACTGACATCTGCTTTGATTTAACAAAATGAAATTGAATGAACAAAATGAATATTTGTGTTACTTTACTTGCATGTCAGAGTAAAGAATCTTTTTTTGAAAGATTTAAAAAAAAAGTCATATGCTAAAGAGAAGTCAAGTTCATCAAAAAAATGTTTTTGATTGCAAATAATTGCATCCAAAAAATTTTTTTTTTTGGAAATAATTGCATCAAAAAACTTTTTTTTATTGGAAATAATTGCATCAAAAAACTTTTTTTTATTGGAAATAATTGCATCTAAAAATTTTTTTTTATTGGAAATAATTGCATCAAAAAACTTTTTTTTATTGGAAATAATTGCATCAAAAAACTTTTTTTTATTGGAAATAATTGCATCAAAAAATTTTTTTTTAATTGGAAATAATTGCATCAAAAAAATTTTTTTTTATTGGAAATAATTGCACCAAAAAATTTTTTTTTTATTGGAAATAATTGCATCAAAAAAGTTTTTTTTTATTGGAAATAATTGCATCAAAAAAATTTTTTTTATTGGAAATAATTGCATCAAAAATTTTTTTTTTATTGGAAATAATTGCATCAAAAAAGTTATTTTTAAATTATTGTCACATATCAAATGAGTAATTTTAAATTATTGTCACATATCAAATGAGTAATCCATTGGAAGTTATTACCTTTGAATCTAATAATTTATAGTGATGGATATTGCTCGCAAATATAAACGCTAAACAAGTTGAAAATAAAGTTCCCAGCCTAGTGTTACATAGAGGAATTATTTATCACCATAATAACACTAGAACTCGTACAGCTTTTTTACTCATAGAAATGTGGTATTTGACTATATTTTTTTATTACTAAAACAGAATAAATAACAATATTACAGACGGTTAAAATAAATATATCGTACTTAGGCCTTTTATTACAAAGTTATGACGACTTGAAAACTGACAAACTACGATTCGCACGAAAACGCTCCATATAAAATATGACTGGATTATGATGTCACTGGGCCCGTATTTAGCAGTCATTATAAGGGAGTTTATTAAATATTTTTAGTATCTCGTTAAATATTGTGTTTAAGTTATATGTTGCATATTTTTTTGTGTGGAAACTGAATTCATAATAACCTTAATTGAATGAAAAAAAAATTGACACTTTTTCATTTATAGAAGTTCCAATTAATTGTTTATTATATGCATTATTTTTTTCATCCCAAGGTTTTTTCAAACCTACTCTACAGTTTTAAAACATTTTTGCAAAAGATATTAATAACAGTCAAAAACCCTATTACTGAACTTGGAATGAGAAGACTTTCCTCTCTTCCATGTTCTCTCAATCTGATCCTACAGTTTATTATATTTTTGTTCTCATAATCCCTGCAAATATTTCCTTGACTACTCTGTATGTATGTGAGTGAGTTTGTTCCCTCGTACAGACTAAACTACTGAAGTGATTTCAACAAATGAGATGTCTTTAAATTCATCTTGAACAGATAGTGTCCTAGGGTACATGAAATTATGAATTTCACAGGCTCGGTATGATGAATGTGTGTGAGTAAGTTTGTTCTCTCGTACAGACTAAACTACTAAAGTAATTTTAACAAATGAGATGTCTTTAGATTCATCTTAATCCAGATAGAGTCCTAAGGTACATAACATTATGAATTTCTCAGACTAGGTATGTATGTATATGTGAGTTTGTTCTCTCATACAGACTAAACTACTAAAGTAATTTCAACAAGTGAGGTGTCCTTAGGTTCATCATGATCCATATGGTGTCGTAGGATATATCCTACGACACCATATGGTAATATTACGAATTTCACATATTAAATTACTAAAGTGATTTTAACAAATGATCTATCCTTGGATTCGTCATAATCCAAGTAGTGTCCTATGTTATATAAAGTTATGAATTTCACAGTTTATGTATATATATGAGAGTAAGTTTGATCCTTCGTACAGACTAAACTACTAAAATGATTTCAACAAATGAGCTATTCTTGGATTTGTCATGATCCAGAGAGTGTCCTAGGGTATATAACGTTATGAATTTCACAGGCTATGTGTGTATGTATTTCGTGCTTTTCAGTTCTTTTTTCCGTAGTCAGGTTTTCTCTTGTTCTACCGATAGATCCAAGAAGTACAGGCAATTTTTTTTGTTTGAAACACAATTTTACGAAAATATCAAAGAGTTATTAATAATAATGATGATAAGAAAGACTAGTGAAGACTTTCATTTTGTTAGCGTTAGTTTGTTATATTGCAGGTAACCAAATAAGCAGGAAAAGTGTATTGACTTGATCCTCATATTTTTGTGTAATTAATAGTTACATCTGCTGAAAGACCGATGCCTTTAGACTGATTTATCACCCAATGATCATATTCTTTAGACAACTTAGTAATGATTTGAGATGACAATGCGAATACTGAAGAGATCCCAAACTAATTTAATTTCATCATCGGCAAATTCTTTTCCTGCTGCAGCTGAATGAATTATTAAAATTTACATCATATTTAAGTATTATGTTACACTTACTTATCACTGAAAAGTTTCCCTGATAATGTGACCGTTCCAATCTCAGGTTGCTCCAAGTCTGGACATTCACGATCTGTAAAAAAGGTTGTTCATTAGATCTCTCGAAACTTGTGTCAGTAAAAGGCTGTTAAAGGGGGGTGGAGTTAAAGTTTTTTAAGTATTTGAGGCTGTACTCTCTAATTAAACATGTGTCTATGTTTATAAAATTAGGTTCATTGTCTTTCTAAAGAAGTTTTGTCGATATCATACTAACAACTAATAATTTTGCCATAGTTATATTTAGATAAAAAGGATTTATAACCCTCATCTCTTGGTGTAATCTATTCATCTGTCTATCATAGGACTGTTATATATGTTTATGTAATAATTAATAAGAATGGAAGAAGTAAAGGGAAAAAGGGCAAAAGGACTGCGGTTTAGGAGACATGGGATTTTTTCAATTAATTCTAGAAGACCTTTATGGACATCTGCACATAACTGATAGAAACTAAAATACAGTTTTTCTTAGATAAATATTTCAGTTTTATTTTGTTGGAACTCTTCCTTGTTTGGGGTTCCGTTATGAAAAAAGAGACACTTCCTCTTTCTTCATCTATCTGTCACAGCTTTACAGCTTTAGATAGAGACCTCGACTTAGATTAAAACAAAGAAGGGAAGATACGATATGTGCCCACTTCATGTAAAAACAAACGGGCATAGGTACAACTACACGCACACTAACTCTCACAGCGGCAATCACAAATTGCCTACATGTAAAATTAACCGAAAAAGACAAAGCAATGCATTATGACTGTAGTGCGACTGAATCAAGGTATTACAGCAATTGACAATTTTCACCGAACGCACTGCTCATGCTACTCTCATTCAAATATGACAGTAATAAAAAAAAAAATTTTTTTAAACTTATAACATTGTTATATAATTACGCATGAAAAGTAACTCCATGTGTTCTGTTTTTGTTTTGTGAATGGTTAATGCATGTAGTAAAAACACTAGAAGGGATTTTTGGATCGATTTCACTGAAAATATTGGCAATTTTAATTTCAAGAACCTCATGTCTATGCAAACCGCCAGTCTGCGTACGACTGAATTGAATAAAACACAACCAGGTCCATTGGACCTGGTTTATGCGGACCATGCACTGTTAAAGCGTACCGTATCTTCTCTTTTTTGTTTTAATCCAAGGATCTCGATCAATATATAGACAAAATGTTGAACTAAATTTCGTTAATACATCTTCCCATAAAAGGGGACATGTCTAGGAAAGGGAACAGCTCTGTAATTAGGGAAAATATTTCTTTAATATTAAATATGGCAAAAATTTATAAAAAAATGAACTCAAACTGGAACATTTAAATTTCAAACTGTATTACATAATTCTTAATTTCAATGATAATAACACTTTTTTCATATACCTTCGAAGTTACAAAATTATGTAACGACATTTTTACAAACCTTTAAACTTTTTAAAAATAAACAACAATTTTCAAACTCTTTAATAACTTACAAGTAGGAATGACGAAAAGTGTCTTCACTAAATTTAGCAATATTATGTGCATTGTTATTTATTCTGCAACAGATATGAATGTTGTTAATAATAGATTTGCAACTGAATGTTGATGAAAATAGTACTAATTTATTGATTAAGTCATTTATTTATTTACGTACGACGATGATGTAGTACTCGTATGAAAACTGTCTTACAATGAATATGGTCTTGTCATATTCATTCTATTTCGATTTCTTGCAAATAATTATACAAAAAATGCTTCATTTTAATACCAAGCTTCTTGTGTATTTCAAACAAAGAACTTAACTTCTATTTAAAAACAAACGTTAATAATGATAATGTACAATGGGTTGGAATTCAGTCACGGAACATAAATTATTATTTAGTATTAGTAGTGTCATATAAATGTTGTTAGTAAAAGATTGGGAACTGAATGTTGATGAAAATAGTACTATTTTATTGATTAAATAATTTATTTATTTACGTAAAACTGTCTTAGAATGAGTATGGTCTTGTCAAATTCATTCTATTTCTATTTCTTGCAAATAATTATACAAAAAATGCTTCGTTTTAATACGAGGTTTCTTGTTTATTTCAAACGAAGAACTAACTTCTATTTTTTTAAAAACAAATGGTATGTTAAGAATGATAATGTGCAATGAGTTGGAATTCAGTCACGGAACGTAAATTATTATTTAGTACTAGTAGTGTCATATAAATGTTGTTAGTAAAAGATTGAAAACTGTCTTAGAATGAGTATGGTCTTGTCAAATTCATTCTATTTCTATTTCTTGCAAATAATTATACTAAAAATGCTCCATTTTAATACCAGGTTTCTTGTTTATTTCAAACGAAGAACTAACTTCTATTTTTTTTAAAAACAAATGGTATGTTAAGAATGATAAAGCACAATGAGTTAGAATTCAGTGACGGAACATAAATTATTATTTAGTACTAGTATTGTCAACTAGTACCGCTTCCTTGGAGATAAGGCCGATACCTTAGCTACACTTGTGCAGAACTATAGAAATGAGATAAAAAATCCAACTTCAAACATTTGAGCGTGGTCCAATGTCCAAATTTTTTTCTGGAGGATAGCGTATGATAGAGTTTTACGGTCTGCGATTTTTTTTTTCATTAGTAAAAACCTATCCATACAGAACATATTATTTAAGAAAAATAAATTATCTTTTAATATAAAGCAAATAACGACAACTTTTATAATGAAAGATATAGTGAAATTTTTGGAAGGTTTCCTATATCGGAGCCCTAACGGCATTATTTCCTTATTGGAAATTCGCAAAAAGAAACTAAGAAAAAAATTAATTTTTCTGCAAATCGCTCGTTAAAAAAAGAATTTTTTTTAGTCAACTAAGAAATAATAAATTTAATTTATCTAGTTTAATGAGAAATTATCTTCCTTTTATTTCCTTTTATGTCAGGCGACAGTATCTTTGCACAGTGATTGTAGTTATTGTTTCGAAATATTGCGCTAAATATTTCATTTTCAACATACTTGGAGTATTTCTCAAAGAACTTATTAAAATTAGACTACTCAATTATTTTTATCTAAAAAAGAAAAGAAATAAATTAATTCGAATTGAGCAAGTTTAATAAAAAAGCACCGCTAACAGATTTTTTTTCATGATTACATCTTTAGTGGAAAAAGAAATGAACGCAGCGTATTGGAAACATTAAGAAATTTTTGGTATTTTTTAAACTAGAGAAGAACGAAAACTTATATTTGTTATACTCTAATATATAACATTTTATCGATTTTTCCTAAATTATTATCACAAATAATACGTCTTAACGCTAAAACTGCTAAAAACGTACTACTGACATGAATACAATATTCAACTTTCAGCGCGCTGAACGGGACGCGGAAAGATGAGGAACTATATATAATCTTTACGTAGGCTTTTAAAAATTCGGATTATTTTATAATTTTCATTTGAAGACCATTGGAAATAAAGGAAGCGAAAAATAGAAATATAATTGTTTGTATATTTTTCTGTAATCTCTGAAGATATACTATTTAAAATTAGAAAAAATATTATCGAGATTGTATTATTAACCCATATATTAATTTGCCCCCCTAAGAATTCAAAATAAATATTTTTGGGTGATGGTGTTCAAATATGTGGGGGTCAATGTGTTTTATTAATATGCCATATTCAAATTTCTACGTCGAGTGGTTTCTTAGAAAAATGGCTATGACAGGCAGACGGACAGAATTATTAGTGATCTTATAAAATATGATCTTATTTCAATTTTTTCTTTTAAGGTACTAAACCATAAAAAAATATGACGAATTTTTTCACTAAAAACTATAATAGGCCCGAAGATCGTCTTGCAAATACGGCACGAGTAGATAAAATTTATAAAAAAAAATGCCCAGTTTATATGAAATATCGGGCTTAGTTATGAACAAGATATGATCGCTATATCATATTTTGAGTATGCATATACAATCTAAAATATATGAGCTTTGGCTCAGTGGAACAGCTCAGGTTTTAAGTAAAGACAACAACACATTTATGTGTTTAATTTTGAGGTTATGATTAGTTGACAAATGTTACTATGAGAAATTTTTCATTAATATTATCAACACGTAAAATGATTTTTAATATTATATATTTAAAGTCCTATAAAAAATGGGCTCTTCTTTATTAATTTCATTCCAAATGTTAATTTTTCATGCAATACTGACTTGTCCCAATTGAATATCATTGGGATATAATTAGCAGAAAAATAAGAATTTTTAAAGAAGTGAATTATATTAATTTGCCCATTCTTATTGTATTTATATTTTATATCAACTATTTACATGAAAAAAATGCTATTGTTATATTTATTAATACTTACAAATCTGCCTACTTGTCGCAATAGCTGAAAAGTGTTTTTCATTTAATAAGTAGGAAAATAAAGCATAACTTCATTGGATATTATTTAATCATCATATGTGTTTGTGTAAACGATAACTTTTATAGTTCCTAACATTTTCTTGAAAAATTAATTACATTTATATTTGGAACAAAGTTACTATTCGATACTTTTATACAAGTATTTAAATAGTATCGATACTAGATCCCGATACTGAATAATGACTACAAGTATCGATAACATATGATAAATAATTGTCATTAACCATCTCTAATTTCGTATTATGGCACAGGGACCACTATTTTTATTGAGGCAGGGGATCTATTTGTGTCGCATCATAATAAATATTCAGATGCGTTTTGTTCACTCTAGGAAAGTTCTAAGAGTAAACAAAATAGAGTAAAAATTTTAAATTATACTAAAGAATAGTTCTCTGTTCATAACTAGGCCAAAATTGGGTATTCTCCTTCGGGTACCCAAAGATATATGGAACGATTTTGCTACTAAACTATTAAACTGAGCAAAATTAAGCAAATATGTTTTGATGAATTTCACATTTGTTAAAGTGAAATATTGTGTAATGATATAAAATTTACGGTATAACATACAAGTGGGACAATAATTAAATGCATGCTATCAAGTTAGGAATTCAAGAATCCAAATGAGCAATCCGAACAAGAAGGTACACTTAATAATAAAAGCAAAACCTTCCGTAACATGTAACATTTAAACTTCCATTATAATGTTAAATTCACTATACTTAATTTACTAATAAACTATCCAATAAACATAAAATTAATAATTTCCAGCCAGTTATAAATGCCGTACCACGTTCAGAGTTATGATTCCATTAATTATATTATATATAAACAGCAACTCGTCTCAACAAAAACATGATTTCGGTCACGTAATTCTATTCTTTTTTTAATTTCATGAAGTGTTACGTGTTCAGGGGAAGTTTTTCGGCTTCCGAATGCCCTCTGACGAAGGTAGAAAGAATAAACTCCGCGTCACATCCGGCCGGTGGCAGCGACAAATGTGTTTGGACCGGATGCTGACGCTCTGCACGTAGCGGCCGAGGCCATCCGCATACGTGCTCTCTCAACAGTGTATTAAATCTTTTTATTTCGACATTAGGCATCACGTGATGCGAGTCGGAATTACGTTTTGTAAGTGCTTCGTTGGTAAAAAAAACATAACGCGACAAAAAATGGCTGGACGTTTAGTTGCTTACGCGTGTGCGTGCTTTGGATGAGTCTGTTTTAGCTCAATTCCGTTTCACGTTTGGCTATGTTTTTTTTTCTATTTCAGGACTCTGTAGGTTGTCAGAAACAACCTTACTTTATCTACCGTTCGCGACGACAAAATACCTGTTATTTATATGCGTCCAAAAATGTTTCCTGAAGAGTCGAGTGTAAAGTTTCTTCTGAATAAAACGATATACGTTCAGAGAAACTCTGGTAATTTCACTATGCAGTAATACAATACCTTGCAGAAGTTGATCCTTTTAAAATCTCTTTTAGGCAAATATATCTGAAGACTCTATAGCAAATATTTCTAAGTAGAACGAAGGGGAGGTTTGACATAACAAGATGTCAGATTAATTTATTTAAAAAAAATTCAAACACAAAAAAGAAATCTGTTGGGACCGATTAGAATTCTCATTACAACGTTCTCGTACATACTTATTTATTTATGTATTTTAATGTATACAATTTATAAATATGGCGGATTTTTTTCTACGAGAGCAATCACTTACAGCCAACCAGAACACCAGTCCAGCCTCGTGTCTATCCAAAATCGAATCCGTGTCCCCGCGTATGTCTTATCCAACAGACCACAGCGACGACTTAAGTATATGTGAAAGTTTATTGAATATTTGAAATGTTGTATTTCTGTTAAAATATGCATTTCCGAATATTTCATGAATTTCTCAAATATACTTCTATTTTATAACTCATAATTTATTGAATATTATATGTTTAGTTCTTTGTAGTATGTGTTGTTAAGTAAGCAAATATCTGATCCTGTCAAAGAAATTAACGAACGGAGAATTTTGTTTAATCATGAAATTTATAGAAAATTTAAACAACCAAATATTGCCCGAGTCATTAAATCATTTCGTATCAGGTGGCTTAGGCACATTTTTAGATTAGAAGACAACAACCCGGTCAAGAAAGTGACCTTTGCCAATGTGGAGGGTACCATAAACAGAGGAAGACCTCGCGCAAGATGGATAGATTGTGTCGAGAATGATTTTAAACTTTTAAAAATTCAATGTTGGCAGGCGGTTGCAGCTGACCGGATCCGCTGGAGAAAGCTTATAGAGACAGCTTGGACCTATAATAGGCTGTAGTGCTAATCAAGAAAAAGAAGTATGTGTTCTTTAAATACACAAGATGAGAAGCTTTAGAGATGATTTACAGCTTCCTAGTAACATAATGTCTAATAATGGTAATCTGGTCCACCAATTTGTTTTTTTCGATGAAAATTGAATTAAAACCTAATTGTATACTCTGATCAAAGTGCCCTTCCCAATAATAACCCGCATATTTACGGTCTTTTTTTATTCGGCCACTTTTCGCATGTTACTCATTTTAAAAATAATTTAGGACCAAGAAACTGCATATGATATGTGGATTCCAAGTGATAATCTAATTCTAATCATGTGAAATTCAAGTGACAATCTAATTGTAATCGACATGCATATAATTTGTGACTTCTATTCGAAATCAGTCTTACTTCGATTAGAAGTCAAAACTAAAGTTGAAACGAATTATTCTGCCGTAAACTGAAAACGATATATTCGGCATAATTATTCGGCCGAAATTTGGCCGAAAAATTATGCCGAATATATCGTATGCCGAATATTCGAGTTTTGCCGAATATTTGGCAAAACTCGATCGAATAATCGGCAAATTATTCGGCCGAATTTGACGACTGCATGCATATCTCAAAGTATTCGGCATGTTGTCACTACAAAGCAATATTGTTACAATATAACTGCATCATATCTTACACGCAAGTTAAATCCTGTGACACTAAACGCAGAATAAATGTTAAAGCAACACTTTTTTTAATTTGATGGGAATAAACGGTTTTTAAAGCGAGAAAAATCTGTCAAAAATTCTACCAAATAACGCATATAACTTCATACTATTGCGTTGTTACGTACCGCTTCCATATTTTGATTATAACATTAAATAAGTGTTCAGAACTCATAATAAGAATAAATAATTATAATATATACATACATATTAAATAAATAATTAAGACAACATGCAGTTAGTTTCATGACAAATAAACTAATTTAAATAAACTCTAAGTATTTGGTATTCTGCCGAATACCATCCTAGTTTTCGGAATTCAACCAATTATAAAAATAATTCTCATTAGAAATCTTAGACAGACAAACAGGCGACAGACAGATAGACGACGCTGCCACCACAATAGGATTATGTTTAGGTTCTTTTGGTGCGGAACCATAAAAATAATATACAAATTGCACATTTTAAGATGGTTCTAGAATAAGTTAAAACATTTTTAAAATCGACGTTGGCTGTGGGGAGGTAATTGCGCCCAAATGAATAACAGTTTCTATCGAAGTAATTTCAAACTTTGATAAATCGGTTAAAAACAGACATAGCCTCGCCAACTTGATCTTTTATTAACGAGAAATGGTAAAAGTTTCACAAAAATTATTTTTTTAGTCAAGAGGCATTTTAATAGAATTATTTAATTGGTGTCATATTACTCATATCATTATACGGTATTCTATAAATGAATGAAGCTACTCAAAATAAACATATTATTTAAATTCTATATAATATATACGTGATTTCACGAAAATTATTGCTACAGTGTCCGACACTAACAATTCCTTTTTTATATAATTTTTTCAACTGCAAAACATTTTGGAATGTACACTCTTTTTGTGTTTCAGAAGAAGGTGAGAATATATGGAAGTACCACGTGAGTTTTGCAAATGTCCCTTTTAAAAGTTTCGCCATATACCCGACGTATCGTTGGTTGTCCACCTTCTGCCCCATGGTTTTCAGCAGTAGCGCAAAGAATTACATAAAACAGAGAAGACTATGTCCACTCCAAAAAAATAAAAATAATATCGTGTAACAATAATAAAACTTTGTTTAAAATTATAATTTCACTTGTTTCAGAAAACCTTTGCGAAAATCGATAACAGTTCTAGTGATATTGATTTCCGCAAATCGAAAACTTCTTATTCCGGAATAATATTTTTCATAAAATAAAACGAGCGACGCTTCCTGTATGAATGATACATATGTCCTTTGTTAAAGTCTGTAGTAGTCTAACAGTCCAACATACATATATACCCACTTTTATACGTACATATATATATATATATATATATATATATATATATATATATATATATATATATACTAGCATTTGCCCGCATTGTATTAGGAAAGTTTAAAACCTTTTTTATCAAAGAAATAGGTACTGATTTCAACCAGGCTTCTTATGTACTCGTAGTTACATAAGAAGTGTTATTTGCCAGAACTGACGGTTAACATTTGTTGTAGTCGCACCATGGAGCGTCGCGCGGTTTATGTAATGGTTCTATAGACTAAAATATCATGCAATAATTAACCCACAAATAGTAAATGAAACATGTCCCACTTATTCCCACTTAATCCCACGACCTTTTCAAAACTGAATTGGTAGCAGCGCATTTAGCTCTTCGTGTGCGGGCATTAATACATACCTTGAAAAGAAAAAAGGAAACCTTATAGGATCACTTCGTTGTCTGTCTCTCTGTCTGTCTGTCAAGACCCTTTTTTTCGGTAATGCGTGGGGGTATCAAGTTAAAATTAACATAAAATACTTAGGTCTACGGCCCCTTGGAGCTGTAATAAAATTAAGCTTCAAGTTCAATGGAATAAAAAAAAACCAAAAATATGTCCATTTAAGCCGCATTTTTTGACATTCGCAAATAAATCAAAACCTATAGGGTACTTCCTGTTGACCTAGAATCATGAAATTAGACAAGAAGTAAAATCTAGCTGCACAGAGTAGGGAAAAATCCGAAGATAGTTAATTTGTAGTTATATATATATATATATATATATATATATATATATATATATATATATAATTTTTTTTTAATATGCACCTCTATCATATTTTTCATATTTTTGTTCTAAAAAATTAGTATTTAATAAATAATTTAATAGAAATATTACGTAACATTAAATGTTTATAAATGCCTAAATGTATACTGAACCCTCACAATACGACTTCCACTTATGCTCGGCAGGTTTTTTTTAGCATTTATTTTCACTGCTTTGTTGCTATAAATCATAGTCTGAATAGATAAATAGCTAATTTTTTAATGTTGAGTTTTTATTATTTATATACAATCCATTAATCAGTTTAAACCTGAAAGGGAGATCAATACAAAAAGAAATAGATAAAAGTTCCAATTTTAATTACAATGAAAATATACCTAAGGATCTTGATGGAAAAAAACCATTTAGTTATACTTCTAAAAAAGTATAACTAAATGGGTTAAAGCCACAAAAAAAACCATTTAGTTATACTTCTAAAAAAGTATAACTAAATGGGTTAAAGCCACAAAAAAAACATTTAGTTATACTTCAAAAAAAGTATAACTAAATGGGTTAAAGGCACAAAAAAAAACATTTAGTTATACTTCTAAAAAAGTATAACTAAATGGGTTAAAGGCACAAAAAAAACATTTAGTTATACTTCTAAAAAAGTATAACTAAATGAGTTAAAGGCACAAAAAAAACATTTAGTTATACTTCTATAAAAGTATAACTAAATGGGTTAAAGGCACAAAAAACCATTTAGTTATACTTCTAAAAAAATAATTTAGTTATAAACTAATTTTCCTTACGCAATTAAACAAAGCTTGATCCTCGCTGGGTACAGAGCAATGAAGCATTTAATTCGTGATTGGCATATCGCAAAAATGTTATAGGAGCCAAATTTTGATTTAATTGGAAGTCGTCATGTTTATAATTATACAAGCAAACAAACAAATTTTTTAAGCGTAACAATTAAACATTGTATAAATAACCAAACCCCGATTGTGAGTTAAAAAAAACAAACCAAAAACGAAGCTGTTTACACGCCGTTTTAAGCGAAAACTGAAAGATAAACAGAACACATCTCAGTTTTCAGTAACCTAAGTTTTGATTTAATTGGAAGTCGTCCTGTTAATAATTATACAAGCAAACAATCAATTTTTTTAAACGTAACAATAATACATTGAATAAATAACCGTACCCCGATTGTGAGTTAAAAAAAACAAACGGAAAACGAAACTGTTTACAGACCGTTTTAAGCGAAAGCTGAAAGGTAAACAGTACACATACTCAGCATTTAAATGGGTGCTTAGGAACTTCAGTATTTCGTGAGGGTTGTTGTTTATTTATTTGCTTATTTCACGCAGGCTCAATGTCCAAGTCGCAATTGGGGCCAAAATGCTGAACTTTTAGGCTATGTTCAGACTGTAACAGAAAATGTTTGTAATATTCATACAGGTAATTCTGTGCATAATATTGAGTAGAAAATGTTATGAAACTATATGACAATTCTCAAACGTTTCTAAAAAGTGACTATCAAGCTTGTTTTTCAAGCGAAAAGAAATTAAATTGTTTGGCAGAATCACCCTAAAAATATACTCAACTTGATACGCAGAATAACCTGCTGAATAATAGGTACGTTTTTAAATACACCTATATACACAGAAAGATAATGCAGCAAAATGCGTTTGTTATTCATGAAAACTGCCAATCGTTTCTAAAAAAAACACTTTCACAAATCATATCAACTTTGACAATGTTGCCATTACAATAAAAAAAATATTGAATATATTCAGCGTTAATTTTGTAGAAATTAATTATTCACAATTAAATGAAACTACGTGATGTAGTATTATTTCTACTTTCTTTAATTTCTTTACCACGACCTAGGTTTCGTTGTATTACAACATCTTCAGGTGGGAATCTTTGCTAATATCCCACCTGAAGATGTTGTAATACAACGAAACCTAGGTCGTGGTAAAGAATTTAAAGAAAGTAGAAATAATACTACATCACGTAGTTTCACTTAATTGTGAAAAAAAAATATATTATTTTGCAGAAATGTCCTTCACATTGCACAGTTTATTGCACAGAATACTTAAATGTACACGAAACCTATATATTATGCACTCATTGATACAAGAGGAAACTCAGTTAACTAAAGAAAGATGATTTTCCACAATTAATGTGGAGGTGAACTACTAGAGATTGGGGATGTGCACTCATAATCTCTTAGAGCATAAAATTTAAAAAAAATTGTGGCGTTGACAAAGAAGTTTCACACTACGACTTTTAGTACACAGTAAAGTACGTATGAATAGTTAAGGGTACACGATGATTCAATTATATTATTTGTGATTATGTTAATTTTCGCAATGTATTATCTAGGACATCTTTCATAGACGTAAAATATCTGTAAATTTTGCAAAAATTATGCCATTAAATAAAGTAGTTTTTACGGTAAACTTTAGATAAATATCTAATATGCTCTTTTGGTGAAATCGCGCGTTTGAATGTGAATTAAAAGGTTCTGATGGCAAGACGTGCCTTGCTATTCGGTCAGCTTCATGTATTGTCGGTTCTTTTCCGTTTAATTCGGCCAGCTTCGCGTGTTGTCAGTCATTGGCCAACTTCGGGCGTTGTCGGCTCTTTCCGACTTAATTAGGTCAGCTTGTTTATATTGGTGTATTGCATTAATGTCTTAAAAAGTTAAAAGCTTTACATAAACATGGTTGGGCTCATCCGGGATTTGAACCCGAGACATCTCGAATCTTAAGCGAAAATCATACCCCGAGACTACCGAGCCGTTGTTATGGATGTTGAAATTTTGATTTACATTGCTAAGTTTATTTTTAGAAATAAAATTATATTTAAGTATAAAATATTTTTGGCAATTTTTTATTTAAAATTTTACGATATAACTGACTGACCAAAACACAGCACTATGATTTATCAAAACATTATAGTTCACAAAATATTTCTATAGATGGCGCTATTTTGATTGCATGGTTCAAACATATGTTTTTTTTACATTTATGCTCTGGGTCTGGGTTTGATGAATATTCATAAAATTTAGGTGTTTTATATCTGCCAGACATCCCATGACGGCTCAATCTTTTATTAACATTTTGAGTATGGAAGTTATTTTTGAACACTATATATAGCAATGGTTCTGAATTTTTATGAGTCAGTTTATGAGAAATATATTTATGTGGTATATATATATATATATATATATATATATATATATATATATGCTTATAAAAATATATTAGAAAATGATGAAAAATAATATTTATGTATGTAAGTTTTTAATGGAAATATTATGTACCCGTAAAAGTATACGGGGCTCTCGTGGTAAGAGCTTTATTCGTATTTAACAGGTTTACTAAATAAATAATCCTTAATTTTTTTTAAAAATTTATAAAATTTCTATTATAAAAAAAATAATAAACAATTATAAAAATATCAAAAAATTTTATAAATATCTTCCAGTGAAAAATTAGGTTTAGACTTTTGCGAAGCATATTAAAAATTATTGTCTAAATTTTGGGTCAAAATTTTCTTAGAATATAATTTTATTAGCCAGCAATGAAACATAAAACTATCTAAATCAATTATAAAATTGGCTCGTATTATCCAGGTGTATAGCTATAAAAACTGAACTGAAATATAGGCTAAACAACTGTCCTACATATGATACGTCCAAACTAAAAAATAGCTATAAATGTATGCAAATATAAGCGCGAGCCCCTCAAAGTGAGATTACCCGCTATCAACCCGCCTAAAACCCAGAGATCGCGTAACAAGCAAATCCAGAAATTCTATTAAATAAAACTGCAAAATGGCGCCCGGGTGCCATTTTGAATAATTCAACGTGTCTGCTGCGGCGCACGGAGCGTTTCCCGCGCTGTCACATTATTATCGTCGACGGAATATTTAAAGGGCTCTGAATGCTATGCAAATTCCCGACACAATATTTACCCTTTAAGCATCGCGGTGTGTCCCCTAGAGTCACTTATGATTTTCAGTTTTGAATTAACTCAAAAGCGTTTTAGATGTTAATTTTTCTTTCGGAAGATTGTGATATCCTCCAGCCGTCAAAAACAAAAAGTGACTACAAAGGTTAAGAAAATAGAGGCTGTCAACCATTCCTCTGGTCCATCACAGACTGGATCCTTGAAAATATTTCACATCGCCGTTTAAAATTTGAAATTAAGGTTATTTTCTGTAGCTTAGAAATTATTAAAACACTAATGGCAAATTTGAAAAATGTTAAAATAAGAAATTATGCCTCATTTAGATTAGATTTATATAAGGAAATCATTTTTTACAACGTAATGAAAGCCTTGAATTAAAGCTTTCGTGTTTTAATTATAATAAATAAATACAAGTTTGAACACCTTTAACCTTTCACGATGTTTTTTTTCATTCGTAATAATTATAAAAAAAATTCCAAACTTTTATCTACATTCTTCCTCATCCTACTCCAGAATTTAAAGAAATCAAAACTTGAAAACACAATCTTTCCCTTCTTATTCCAGAAACTAAAATACCAAAAATTTAAAACAATTCTCAAATATTCAAAATGAAGCCTCTGGTATATTATAGTTTACTTTATTTTTATTCGGCTACATTAATTTGATTAACTAGCAGTTACAGCCTGTGAACAATATATTAATGGGAGCGATGAAGTGCGAGATTGTCTGTATGCTGTGAGATCTTCTTAGGGATATCTCAGGGTTTTATAATTTTAATGAAAACATAAATTTTCTTCCAATTTTAGCCTCTACTCGCCTCTAACGATTCTTTCATAATTTATGTAATTTACATTCATCAGCACACCAGTGCAGAAATACCACAGCCAAATAGGTCATTTAGTATTACCAATATTATAGTAATACTAAATGACCAAATAAATTAAATTTCACACTTATAACGGCGACACATTTCAAAAAAATTACTTTCATTCATGGTAAATATACCGTATTGTGGTGTAATTATGGAGCTGAATACTGTGGAAAATTGGAAACATCCATGATAGATCCGTCTCAGATACTGGTGTCGCAGTAATTAGAGAGAGCTGAGAAAATGTTAGAAATTATAGAGCACAAAACATTAGTATGTTTAAATACACATTTATTATGAGAGAAATGTCCATATGGAGTTGGAAAAAGACCCACTGAAGGAAATCGGAAAAGAACAAAAATTAGAACGTAACAATAACGTTTGTTAGAGAAAAAGCGTAGATTTTTCTTTTATAAACGCTTAACCATGTACTCGGCTCCGCATGTAATGAAGTCAAGTACAGCTGATATTGTTAATGATCATACGATATGCCATTTTTCACCTTGTAAATATCTAAAAATAATAATTGACCAAGTACAGCTGATATTGTTAATGATCATACGATATGCCATTTTTCACCTTGTAAATATCTAAAAATAATAATTGACCAAGTACAGCTGATATTGTTAATGATCATACGATATGCCATTTTTCACCTTGTAAATATCTAAAAATAATAATTGACCAAGTACAGCTGATATTGTTAATGATCATACGATATGCCATTTTTCACCTTGTAAATATCTAAAAATAATAATTGACCAAGTACAGCTGATATTGTTAATGATCATACGATATGCCATTTTTCACCTTGTAAATATCTAAAAATAATAATTGACCAAGTACAGCTGATATTGTTAATGATCATACGATATGCCATTTTTCACCTTGTAAATATCTAAAAATAATAATTGACCAAGTACAGCTGATATTGTTAATGATCATACGATATGTCATTTTTCAACTTGAAAATATTTAAAAACAATAATTTACCAAGTACAGATGATATTGTTAATGATCATACAATATGCCATTTTTCAATTTAAAAATATCTAAAAACAATAAGTGACCTGGTACAGCTGATATTGGTAATGACCATACAATATGCCTTTTTTAACTTCAAAGTATCTAAAAGCAATAACTGTCTGGAAAAAAAACGCAACCTTTCTTGGAGTAGACTCTATAAAATTATCTTTATATGTACAGTTTAATGTTTTATTTGTAATCTTACAAAATACGAAATAAAGTAGCCACAAAACCGTTTTCTTTTTTCTTCCAATCGTAAAATACGGCGGATAATATACAATGCGTACATATACTTATAATTGTAATATTTTTCTTAAATATTTGTGAACAATAAATTAATATAGTGATATGATACTATAGTGAAAATAATCATTTTTCAAGAAGTAATTTTTTAAAACAATTGAGAAATGAGGACATTAACATTTTCTAAAAATGATTTTCAAACTTTTCTATTCAAAAATTAATCTTTTCATCTAGTCGAAGTTTTTCCTAAATTTATAATCACATATGGCTGTCAATCATGAAAGATATTCCATAAAAAAATATCGGAGACACGGAGGAAGAGAAGACAGACGTTGTTTCAGTAATTTTTTATTTAATTTTTCAGAATGTAACACTGAACATAACGTGAACATAAACAAATTGTACGTATAAACATTATTACTACAAAAAGACTTTTCTTCACTTTATCATTTCCTACTCTTAATTCGAACTCGATGTAAAAGATACTGTAAAACTACGTTACGTTAATATGCTTAAAATTCGACACGGGAACAGGAAGTAAACCTCTACGACAGCACACAAGTGATGCGCATTTCCGCGTTCATGATAGGGCTCAAAACTAGAACGTTAAAAGTTAAAGTTTCGGGGTAAAAGTTACCACGAAATTGCCATTTTCAACATTTCACTCAGTAAATGCTATTTTCAACATGGAATGATACCCAATGACTCCAATTTACTAAGAAGACATGTACAGCTCAAATCTCTTTTTTGCGTGAACAAAAAAAACTTCAAACATGTTGCACCATGTAAGGCCATAAGGTCTTGTTTAGGATATTTATTTCAACTTGATATCTCAAACTGTTTCTACGTTCCTATATATATATATATATTTATATATATATATACATATATATATATATATATATATATATATATATATACATACATATATATATATATATATATATATATATATATATATATATATATATTTATATATATATGTGTGTGTGTGTATGTACATATATAAGCTTATGACTTATTTTTTTATTTACAAAAGCATATATAACCGTAAAAGGCACAAGTCTCGATGAACGCCACTTAGTTTTGATCTGTTAACAGCCACTTTGACACGAAGAAATTTAATGAAAGTTGGCTTTATTAGAAAGAAATAGTACACCACTTGGGAAAATTTAAATTTGAATGAAACAATGAAGTTGGCTGTTTTAGAAAGAGATAGTACATCGCTTGGTAAAATTTTGTACGAAAATTTACTTTGTATGCGTACATCACTTGGTAAAATTTTGTATGAAAATTTACATTGTAATCGCACATCACTTGGTAAAGTTTTGTACGAAAATTTACTTGGTATGTACACATCACTTGGTAAAATTGTATATGAAAATTTACTTAGTATGCGCACATCGCTTGGTAAAATTTGGTATGAAAATTTACTTTGTATGCGCACATCACTTGGTAAAATTTTGTACGAAAATTTACTTTGCATGCGCACATCACTTGGTAAAATTTTGTTCGAAAATTTACTTTGTATGTGCACATCACTTAGTAAAATTGTGTACGAAAATTTACTTTGCATGCGCACATCACTTGGTAAAATTTTGTATGAAAATTTAGTTCGTATGCGCACATCACTTGGTAAAATTTTGTATGAAAATTTACTTGGTATGTGCACATCACTTGGTAAAATTGTATACGAAAATTTACTTAGTATGCGCACATCACTTAGTAAAATTGTGTACGAAAATTTACTTCGTATGCGCACATCACTTGGTAAAATTTTGTATGAAAATTTACTTTGTATGCGCACATCACTTGGTAAAATTTTGTATGAAAATTTACTTTGTTTGCTGATGGTGGAGTGAATAGCTCATCAAACCGGCAACCGATCTATTTATTTTATCTTAGTCTTCAAGCGAGTTAAAATCGGACAAAGTGAAATGTTATATCGACTCGTGCGAGAGAGAAAGGTATTGTCTTTCTTATCCATTTTACACTAATATTTTAAATAATATACTTTATTAACCACCAACATTTCTTATTTATATATATATCTATTTTTACATAGTTTATAAAGACTGAAATGAACTCAAGAATTTTAAACACACTCAACTAATATCCTCTCAAAGTGTATTACGACGCGAACGGGTTAAACAGTTACCCACCCCCAAGGCGTGAAGTCGGGCACGAAATCGAGGGCCTCCGACGCGTTTGTGTGTGTGTGTAATGAGCCGAGGCCTTAGACGATTATTTATGGTTAAATTTTGATAGATGGGTTCATAAAGCTTGCTATGAGGGAGTTGTTGCGTATAAGGAAGAAAGAAAATGTTTATGAACTTGATGCGAAGAACTTTACATACCAAAGTGAAGTGTTTTTAAAAAAAAACGACTCTCAACTTTTTCTTCGCATCTGGCAAGATTGCTCGTGACTAATGAGGTGTAAACTAGGAAGGCGCTTAAAAATCGTACGAATTGAATAAAAAAACTTTTCGTAAATAGAATCTATTCATTCTTAAGCCGACAATGGATATCCTCATTAGTTTGGTAAATTTTTGGGCTTATTTGTGAAAGAAAAATCTCAATAAATTATATTGCGATATTTTGTTGTCATATCGACCAATGAGATGTAAACAATGGAAAAGCTTAAAAAGTCGTAAGAATTGAATAAATATACTTTTCGTCAATGGAATCTATTCATTCTTAAGCCAACAGTGAATATTTTTACTCGTTCGCGACCATTTCGGACTTATTTGTGAATGAAAAACCTTAACAAATTTTGTTGCGATATTTTGTTTTCGTGACGACACATGAGGTTGTTGAATAAATATACTTTTCGTAAACTAAATCTATTCATTCTTAAGCCAACAGTGGATATTTATTTGTGAATGAAAAACCTTGGCAAAATTATAATTCGTCTAAAAATTATGAGTCTCAACTTTTTTGCGCTTCTCGCAAGATTGCTCGCGACTAATGAGATGTAAAGCTGCATGCACGCTTAAAAATCGTACGAATTGAATAAATCTACTTTTCATAAATTAAATCTATCCATTTCTTAAACCGAACCGAACCATTTCTTGCTCTAAAATGCTTCGGGCTTATTTGTGTACGAAAAACTTCAACAAATTTCGTTGTGATATTTTGTTGTCATATCGACAAATGAGATGTAAACAACGGAAGCGCTTAAAAAATCATAAGAATTGAATAAATAAGCTTTTCGTAAATGGAATCTATTCATTCTTAAGCCAACAGTGAATATTTTACTCGTTTGCGAATTTTTCAAACTCTTTTGTAATTGAAAAACTTCAACAAATTTCGTTGCGATATTTTGTTATTATGACGACAAATGAACATGTATATACAAAAAAATGTACATTTTGTTTTTAATACAATTGTCCTTAGTTGCACAATGGAACTGCTACAGTCATCTGCTCTGACCATCAAACGAGAATGCAAACGAAATTTATAGGTATTGAGGTCAATAAATGTGCAGAAAGTGACACGAATGAAAGCAATAAAATGCACCATGAGAGCGAGTGCATTCAACCGATGCATTAAACGGCGAAGTTACGCTACATTTGTTACAACGTGGTGTAATTTCAGACTGAAGATGCGCCAAGTTGCTCGACGATTCGGAATTTAAATTTGAATAAAAATAGATCGGGGAAACCCTATATGGTGTTGGACCTAAGTGTTGCAAGAATAAAAAAGATGTTCTTGAAAGTGAAAATTAAAAAAATTAGGCAAATTAGAAATCTTTCATTTGTTTTATGACAAATTAGGATATTTTCTATAATTTTTTGTAAATGCTATTTCTATGGAAATGTTTAAACTAGTAAGATGAAACAAAATATAGTTTGTATCTCGTTGTATCATCTATATACAGATGTAACATATTAGTCCATGAAACTCTTAGGTCCAGCAGGGCCCTCGTAAAAAAACTCGTAAAATTGGAAATGAGCGAAGAAGACATTCATTTTAACAAAAATAGAACGAATATCAATGTCAATTAACAATTTATCTTTAATTAAGCTATATCTACAAATTAAATAAAAAACCGGCCAAGTGCGAGTCGGACTCACGCTCGAAGGGTTCAGTAGAACCAGGTTTAGATATGAATATCTTATTCAAACCAATTTTCGTTGAAACTTTATTTTAAGTTCTACTACCTCAATTTTTTTTTAATTTTACACACGTTAGTTGAAAAGTTAGAGGGGGAGGAGCCACTTTTTAAGACTTTAGAAACACTTATCTCACCAATTATTGACTTAAATGAAAAAGTTATTTTGGAACCTCTATATCATTTTGAAGACCTATCCAATGTTACCTCACATATGCGTGTGCACTGGATTTTTTTCATACCTCAGTTTCATGTATGGGGTGCGACCCTTAATATTATTTTTTTCATAATTCCATTATTTCATTGTATAACGGTTCATTGAAGACACCTGCCCCATCCAAATTGTATTTATATAGTGCTAATAGTCTTTCAGTAAAATTGCTGTGACATACGGACAGGCAGACGGTCAAACACAAGGGCAGTATGAAATTATAAGAGTTTCGTTTTCGTCATTTGACAACCGAACACGAAAACGATGTCGATTATTTTTTCTAATCGTATTTAAAAAGTCATTACTAAGTCATATACTTCATTAAACATTTGTTATTTTTGTTTCTAATCAACAATTGGGTAATTGACTAATTTTTTTTATTTCATTAATCATAATTTCAAAGTACAAGCTGATGAAGAGTGAAAAATTTTTTAAATTTTCTTAAAAATTGACCGAGTTATAAAAGTTTAAATTTAACCTTCAGACAAGGACGGCAATACTGTGCTGTAAGGTCATTTTTAATATTGCACATTATATTCAACAGGAGGAAAAGAGACAGAGGGATATACCCAACTCTATCCGTATCTTCAAATTTAGAAGCCTACAACTGGCTTATTTTTCAATCAATTTTTTAATTTTTTTCAAGACTGGTTTTTAATTAACTTATATTTCACAATATTGTACGAAAAATATCAAAATTTAGAATGAGTCAACTACCGTATTCTTTATATATTAAATTATTGAGTCAACTGCCGTATTCTTTATATATCGTTTTTGTAGATAGCCGTTTTTGTTTACAAATTGTATTTTATTTTTCGGTTTTTCTAATTATAAATCGCTAAATTCTTGGTTTTTTTAAAGATACTAGTTTTTTTAATAATATTATATTACTTTAACGCCATGCCCGTCTCTCTCCTTTGTATGAACGTGGTAGGATTGCGGTTAGCACTCCGGGGCGGTTGAAGTTTGCACATTTTGAAAACGGTGCCCGCATAGAAAGGTGATAACCTTATAATCCGCCAAAGCACTCTAATGTATCTGCCGTAAAGTTTGTATCCTACAGTTGTGTTATATTGCAAATGCGAAAGTGTTTTTATTTGTTTATCTCTCCTCAACGCTAACTAATCCACCTACTTAAAGTACGTACTTTAATGTATCTGCCGTAAAGTTTGTATCCTACAGTTGTGTTATATTGCAAATGCGAAAGTGTTTTTATTTGTTTACCTCTTCTCAACACTAACTAATCCACCTACCTAAAGTACGTACTTTAATGTACCTGCCGTAAAGTTTGTATCCTACAGTTGTGTTATATTGCAAATGCGAAAGTGTTTTTATTTGTTTATCTCTCTTCAACGCTAACTAATCCACCTACCTAAAGTACGTACTTTAATGTACCTGCCGTAAAGTTTGTATCCTACAGTTGTGTTATATTGCAAATGCGAAAGTGTTTTTATTTGTTTACCTATCCTCAACACTAACTAATCCACCTTACCTAAAGTACGTACTTTAATGTACCTGCCGTAAAGTTTGTATCCTACAGTTGTGTTATATTGCAAATGCGAAAGTGTTTTTATTTGTTTACCTCCCCTCAACACTAACTAATCCACCTACCTAAAGTACGTACTTTAATGTACCTGCCGTAAAGTTTGTATCCTACAGTTGTGTTATATTGCAAATGCGAAAGTGTTTTTATTTGTTTATCTCTCCTTAACGCTAACTAATCCACCTACCTAAAGTACGTACTTTAATGTACCTGCCGTAAAGTTTGTATCCTACAGTTGTGTTATATTGCAAATGCGAAAGTGTTTTTATTTGTTTATCTCTCCTCAACTCTAACTAATCAACCTACCTAAAGTACGTACTTTAATGTACCTGCCGTAAAGTTTGTATACTACCATTGTGTTTTTTTTGTAAATGCTGTGTTTTTTTGTAAATACGAAGGTGTTTTTGTTTGTTTGTTTATTTGTTTATCTCTCCTTAACGTCTAACTATTCCACCTACCTAAAGTACGTATTCTAATGTACATGCCGTAAAGTTCGTATCCTACCGTTGTGTTTTTTTTGTAAATGTGAAGGTGTTTTTGTTTGTTTGTATATCTCTCTTCAACGTCTAACTACTACACCGATCTCCATTAAATTTTATATACGTGTAGCAATTGTTTATTCTGGAATAGAATTCATTTTTTTGGTGATAAAAAATCATCTTCTTATGGATAAGAGGACGGTCATAAGTATGTATTTATATTTACATAACTAGCTGTGCAGACGCGATTTTCTTTGCGAGGAATTCGGTATAAGAAAAGTTATTAGACATTATTTTGACTTTTTTATTCTTTCAAAAAGTTATGAGCATAAAGTTTATTAAAAACGCTAATAGATGGCGTTGGCAGTATCAATATCATAATATTCACATAACCAGGCTGTTCTTTTATATATGTAATATCCAGATAAAAAGTATATCATATGTTGCTCGAGGGTACATATTATTACCATACTAAAATGCAACAAAAGCCGTGCAGTAGATTTCGCGTGATTGAAGAACAAATTAACACACAGGCTGACAGACATAAATTCTAAAAACAGGTTTTCTGGCTTCTACTGTTATTCTATATCCTAAATTAAATATTCTTTTTAAAATATTTTCCACGTACATAATTCACGTTTTTATAATTTTATTACGTATATAGATAAGTAAATAATATATTTTTCATTGTTTCACCATTTCGAAATATTAATTAAATACTATTTTTTATTATTTTTAATCAAAAAGCATAATGAAATACTGGAAATTAAATTTGAAAAGATTTTTTACATCTCCTAATAATTTATCTAACGTATCTTAACCGTACTAATTAAGATACGTTTGCTAAATATGTTAGATAAATTATTGTGAGTTAATCGTTGAGAGTAATTGGTGAGAGTTATCACATTACATTTTCACGGTTGCGAAATTATAATAGGGAGAGCGGATATCCTGTGAAAGGGTTAATAAAAAAGAGCCTCAATTTTTTTTTTAAATTTGAAGCGATATATCTTCGAGATATACTGAAAAATTTGTAAAAATATATCCCTCCACTCCCCATCTTCGGAATTACTCACCCTAATAGTATGAAACAAAAGGATTTTTAGAAACAAACGCAATGGTTGTGTATATAGTAGACTGTATATTCGTGAAAAGTATATAGTAGACTGTATATTTACATTGTGAAAGATGTATATTTGTAAATAGTTCAATAGAAATACCCTATATACTTAAATATTTATAATTGCGTAAATGTCTACGAAACCTTCATTTTTTTATTAAATTTTACCTCACGTCTGTGTCTGAGTTAACTAAAACATATATCTGTAAAATTATCCGACAACTTATATTTTTTTTAAATATGCACCATGTTTTCACACTCGTGAAAAGTATATAACAGACTGTATATTTACGTTGTGAAAGATGAATATTTGTAAATAATTTAGTAGAAATACCCTATTTCCTTAAATGTTTATAAGTGCATAAATGTCTACGAAACTTCCGTACAGCGAATTATATTTGCGCTTGACGAGTTTTTAATGAATCAACTAAGAAAATAAGTACAAAATGGATATTTAAAGATCTATGTAACAATGCAACATTAGCTGAGTACGTGAAAAAAATATTCACAACAACTTGAAATACGAGAAAGTGTACTTAAACATGTTTTTTTTTAATTTTACTTCACGTATGTGTTTGAGTTAACTAAAACATATACCTGTAAAATTTTATCACAAAAAATTGAGAAATGACCAAATTTAAGACAATATGAGAAAGCCATAGAGAAATAAATCAGATAAATCTATAACGAATATCATAAATGAAACACCACGATTTTGATACAACGTATTTCTATTCGAATATGGAATTCATGCAACGTATTTCTATTCGAATTTGGAATATATACAATATATTCATACAATGTATTTCTATTCGAATTTGGAATTCATATAATGTATTCATGCAACGTATTTCTATTCGAATTTGGAATATATACAATATATTCATACAATGTATTTCTATTAGAATTTGGAATTCATATAATGTATTCATGCAACGTATTTCTATTCGAATTTGGAATATATACAATATATTCATACAATGTATTTCTATTCGAATTTGGAATAGATACAACGATAATATCGAAACGATATAACGTAGACAGTGTGAAAAGAGTCAATTTTATCCGTAAAAAATAGCATTTTTCGTTATATATTTTATTTTTAATAAATCACTTTATACTATTGAACCCATGTCCAAAATTTATATTAGATTATATGTTTCCTCGAATGCAAATCTCTGCGTAATCAATGAAAAGATATATCTAAAGAAAAAATAAAACAGTCATGGTGGTGACTCTTAATTTTAAAGCTGAATTCGGAGTGAAGACTCCTTGCAAAAGTCGATAATGGTGATATTTTTGACTATATTTTAATTGGTATATGTTTCCTAATAGGTCATATGTGTGACCAGGTTACTCGTGACCGACCGGAGTTGTCACTTATACACATGCAAATAATACATATTTTGTACAATTTCATGCAAAACTGTTGTGGGAGAAATTTACAAAATTTGTAACTGTATATTTTTAACATAAATGTTTCTTCATTTCGTAATTAAAGGCCTTAATTAAAAAAAAAATTAAATCAATTGAAATACCCTAAAACCTATTGGTTGAACATGCAGTAGGACTAGTTGTATTTTACCTGTAAAGCTATTAGATTTTAATAATACAATTTGTTTGTGATATATATATATATATATATATATATATATATATATATATATATATATATATATATATTGAGTATTGACGTTTCCACTCTTCGTTTGAAGTAAGTCATCGCTAATATGTTACTTATATATTGCTAATATATATTAATCAATACTTATATATAGTATCATTAAATATTTAGTGCAATAAATATTTAATGATACTAGATATAAGTATGACATCTACAGTCATCGTTATAATTTTCCTACAACCTTTGCCTAGGATTCTAAAAAACCTATTTTTTCATAGATTTAGACTCATTAGATTCGCAAATAAGCGGCGGATATTAAATCTTCGCTTATTCTTCCGTATATTTCCGTAAATATATTTGCCTATTAAATGAGTTAGTTGAGTTATTACAGAAGTTAAAAAAATTGTTTACAGAAGCTTAAAAAACGACGTTACTTTAAGTAGAACGAAAGATGATATCGATAATTATGTATCTCCATGGAGGCACAAACATTTCTTTAACAGAGAAACCAAAACGACTTTCACAGTGAACAGCGAAAGTGGTAATTTTTATCTTTTCTCCATTCCAAATACGAATAATTCAAAATTCAAATATTTCTTTTCTCTTATCCACGCGTGAATAAATTGAACGGTCGAGAGCGAAACAGACGATTATCTTTTCCGTTCCTCGCTAACTTCACATCCCTTTTGAAATGCTCTCCTGTTAACCATATGAATTAGTATCGATAGCGTTTCCAGTAAGTCCGCAATGCGCCAGCAAAACTGTGTACCTCATAGTTTTTGCGAAATTCGCCTTTAAACAAATACTGGCAAAATATTTATATGGTGAAAAATAGTATTAATTTAATATTAGTAAATATTTTAATGGAAATGATAATTACGCTTATATATTTACACGTGGCCTTTCCGACGGAAACCTCGTAGAGCAAGCTCAGTATTTACCGTACATCAAAAGGGAAAACTGAATCCTTATAGGATGACTTCGTTGTCTGTCTGTCAAACCCCTTTTGTCTCAGGAACGCGTGGAAGTATCTAGTTGAAATTTGGATCAAATACTTAGGTAGGTTTGGAGCCGTAAAAAATCAAGCTTCTAAGTCAAAGCAATTAAAAAAAAACCTTAAAAATACGGTCATTGATGCCGCATTTTTTGACATTTGCAAGTAAATCAAAACCTATAAGGTACTTCCCGTTAATCTAGAATCATGAAATTTGTAAAGAAGGAAGAAAAGAAAAAAATCCGAAATTCGTTAATTTGTACTCATATCACATAAAAATATTTCTTTCTTTAAATATGCGCCTTTGAAATATATAGTAGAAGACAATATATATATATATATATATATATATATATATATATATATATATATATATATCTGTTCTAAAAAAAATTGTAAATATTTTAATAGAAATAGTATGTACTATCAAATTTATATAAATGCCTAAATGCGTACGGAACCCTCACAGTGCGAGTTCCACACGTGCTGGACAGATTTTTTTACATGCGCTTATTTCACGATTTTCAACTTTTTAATTTTAACAACAAATATAACATATATAAGTCTTGTGAACTAATTTAAAGCAAAAACATCTAATCTAATTGTGTGGTCAACAGTGTCGAAACACGACAACTGTTATACTGTGTGTTTTTTCACAAAACTATGCCCAGGAATATAAAATCTCATTAACTAGCAAACATATTTCCCACAAAAGGATTTAAAGTCTAATTAAATAAATAGGTGCACCAGCTTTATTCATATTCCAAGCACGAACAATCGGGCAACTTGGCGCATATTCAGTCGGAAAACGTACAAAAGCCACGTCGCAACAAATGCAGCCGTCTGCCGTTTAATTCACCGGATGAATGCACCCGTCCGCCCAATGCACTTTATTGCTTTCATTCGTGTCACTTTCTACCTATTTATTGACCTCGATGCCTATAAAGTACCGTTTGTGCACCACGACACTTTGACGGTCAGAGCCAGTGTTTGTTGCAGTTCTATTGTGCATCTGATGACAACTATAATAAATATGAGAGGCTGTACGGTCTTTTTATTCATAAATGCAGTGTTTGTTGCAGTTCTATTGTGCATCTGATGACAATTGCCATAAAAATAGGAGGTTGTGCGATCTTTTTGTTTATATATGCATATATGGTAGAGCTTTTAAAATAACAACCGCATCGGTTTATTAATGTGGGATAAACTTGAGACCACTCATCATTTCGTAGGATATTCTTATTCTGTGTTTTTTCTAATGTAAAATTTATGTTAATAAATGGTTGAACAATTAATATTTTCTTATGTTCTTCCTATTGATATTATTCTTAAACTTCTTATTGTCAAAATGCATTTAAAATAACAGCTATTTTGAATGCATTTTCATTCAACACAACAGCCATTTTCAATGTTACAAATATTAGTGACGTAACAACAGTCGCTCATCGTTGTGAACAAATACTCGAAGCGTCGCTTAACTGGGGCACTATTTACATATATTCATTAAAACATATTCAAATAAATTCTAAAGAACATTCTAGAATCTTCAAAATATATTGTTAAATTTTGTTTACTTTCTCACGCGTCCTACTACTATTTACTAAAATATTCACGAATCTAACATATATAATTTAACATATGTATATATATATATATATATATATATATTATATATATTATATATATATATATATATATATATATATATAAAGAATGTAAATATATAATAAGTTTGTTAACCTATCGAGTTCTGTATTAAATAAATTAGTATTACGCTTATAAAGCTAATGTACATAACTACAGACTCTTGAAGACTCGAGCTTACTGTAAATAGCGATGTCTCCGCGGATGTAACTCAGTTTTATTTTAGAACATCGAAGCGATCACTATAAAAAAATTGGAAAATTAATTTCCGATATTCAGCGACCTGCTTGATCTCTCTTCGTTTATCTACATATAGTGTAAAGTATAATTAATCAACCACTCCAGTGGACTTAATCTTCATCATTTGACAACCTATTTGATCTCTTCGTTTATCAATATAGTGTTTGAAATCCGATTAATCAAATAGTCCAGTTAACTTCAACTTTATAATTTGGCAACCTACTTGAACTGTCTTCGTTTATCTACATATAGTTTGAAGCATAATTAATCAACTACCCCAGTGGACTTAATGTTTATCATTTGACAACCTACTTGATCTCTCTTCGTTTATCTACATATAGTTTGAATTATAATTAATCAACTACTCCTGCTAACTACTTATCTATATTATAATATACCTTCCAACTAACTTATTTATTTATTATATCTTATTATATCTTATTATTATACTTAAAGCTATATGAGCTTGAGATATAATAATCTTCATCATTTGATGACCGATTTAATATCTCTTCGTTTATCTACATATAGTGTGAAATATAATTAATCAATTACTCCTTTGGGCTTTATCTTCATCATTTAGTGACATACTCAAACTCTCTTCGTCCATCAACAATAATTATATAGTTTTATCCAAGGATCCCAACCTATCATCTGTTCTCATCTGACACCGAGACTTGCTTTTTATGGCTAAATCTGGTTTATATATTTGCATTATTATATGAAATTTTTTATATATTGAATATATTTGGCGTTGATTTTGTAGAAATTCATTATTCACAATTAAATGAAACTACGTGATGTAGTATTATTTCTACTTTCTTTAATTGCTTTACCACGACCTAGGTTTCGTTGTATTACAACATCTTCAGGTGGGATATTAGCAAAAATCTTTGCTAATATCCCACCTGATCCATACTTTACAAATCGTTGCCAATATCCTACCATATCCTTTCATACAAATCTTTGCTAATATCCTAATTCTCATATAGGCGTCTTCTGTAAATTAATTAAACGGTTTGGAAGAAAAGTTTTATTTAATTTCTATATACATGATTCACGTTTTTATGAAAGTAATTGCGACACTGTCCCGACACTTGCGATTTATTTGCAACACTGTTCCGATACTTGCGATTTATTTCTTCAGACGAATTTGTTATGCCGTGGCCAAATTGTTCCATAATTTGACTTTTATCGTCGAGCCATCTTTAAGAACTATACGGACTGACGGCCATGAAAAAATTAAAAGGGTCCCTTCTCTTAATCACGAACCCTAAAATGACAACTGTAGGTAATAAATCGATCGTTTTGAATATGTCTGCTTGCCCTTACGTTTGTACACACATAAAACGCGATAGTTATCTCTATACTCTTCACGTAAAAAAATTAAATTTTCAGGTAAGTTTTAATATCATAAGTCTTACGACTTCTCGAATAAACTGAGGTATCTTCTCGAAACGACTTTAAGAAATTTATAAGTAGTGTTTGTTGCCCTGTTTGTTTGTTGTTACATCAAATAAAAAAAATCGACGATGGACTCAAACTAACTATCATTGTAACTCGTATTTTAGCTTAATAAACGTTTTTAACTTAAGACAATTTAATGCAATACACCAATATAAACTAGTAAAGTTGTAAATAAGGCACAATGCTGGCATACTAACACATAGTAAGATAGTGTGTTGTAGTGTAGTAGAGAGGGAAGCGTTAAGTCGAAAAGAGCCGATAAGAAGCGGAGCTGACCGAATTAAGTCAGAAAGAGCCGACAAGGTACGAAGCTTGCCGAATGGCAAGACACGACTTGCCATCAGAACGTTTTAACTCCCATCCAAACGCGCCATTAGATGTTTCGCATTAATAACCATAAAATTAATTTAAATAAAATTTATTCTATTGTATTACTTAGTGTAGTGTTAAAAAATTTAAAAACATCTGCCTATTCATTACCATGGTATGGTTAATTCGAATGAGAAAGTAGTTTTGGCTAGCTAAAATGCTAAAAAAAACTACTCTTTATTGCGAGTTTTATCCCAAAAACATAGAAGTGAGTGTTTAAATGGATCAATTTTAAAAGCGCTAGAAAAATTTACTTAATAATGATCTTTACTCTTAGTGTTAATAGTGAAAAAAAGGATACATTTTAGTGAAAAAAAAGATAAACACGTTATATCGCTGTCTCGCTTTACATTGTACTCTCTGTTTAAGACTACGTTTCCGCTTACCTTGTGGTTTCCGATAAAGACTTTTCTCTGTATATGGCCCCGTCCCTTGTGAATTCTGAGCCGAATTGGTTCCGTTTCCGCTGTTTAATTTGAATACGGAACGGCTGTTTGTGGCAGGTATAATATAGGCTTTTGCGGGTGCCCGCGTCTCGACAAAACACGATTAAGATCTTACGGATATTTTTTGTCAATGTACAAAATACAAGTAACACGGTCGATACTCGTAACCACCTATATACAAACGTTTATTGTACTTCAAAATATATGATAAAATTAAAATTAAATGATCGCAAGTATTGAAAGTGCTAACACGTGCCTTTTGGAATTTCAAAACTTATTTAAAACTCTTAAATGCGTGATTATAAGGCAGTGATTTTTATTCTACTGAGAGGCAAACTTCAAAAATATTTCTTCTTCTTACGTGCTACTGAAGCTCTCGGATGTACGAAATATCCATCGAATATGCAAACCAAAATATGTATAAATCAGCCTACTGAATGTATAAACTGTCATTATTACCAATAAAAAATGTACTACGCTTATCCTGAGAATACTTATACAGTTCATAAGGTTGGCATAACGAAGGTATTAATTACTATTAATAAATGCAGTAAAACGATATAACTATTCCGAAGTTATTCTAAAAATTCAACTTGGCAACGTCGCTTCTCATAGACAACTGTAAAGACGCTCTAAAGACGCCATCTGATTTGACAGATGTAATTTGTTTTCACGGTCATAGACACAGCATCACATAGACAAACGTAAAATGTGATGCTGTGTCTATGACCGTGAAAACAAATTACATCTGTCAAATCAGATGGCGTCTTTAGAGCGTCTTAAAGTTTATATTATTCTTTGTCTGTGTCCGTTCTTGTTGAATTTTTCTCTTTTTTTCCAGTTATGAAAGAGCATGAAATGCTGAAAAAAGAGCGTGAGCTACGTATGAAAACGGCATGAACATATTAGAATGACATGAACAAATAAAGCTTAATTTAAAATTTCGCAATACAATTTTGGAAAACCTCACAATTCGTTTTAAAATAATCTGATAATAAACGAGAATGTTACTTGAATTTTATTTTATTTTAAAACTGTCATCAGAAGTTAAATTGTGTGAATATTTCTTTTCGATTATATAAATTGAATTATATAAAGCTGTTTTCCTTAAAATAATTGTAAACACAATTTAATTGCAAAAACTGTCGTGCTAATGGATATACTTGCCAAAATAGCTTGAAATCGGAATTGTGTTTAACAAATGAAGTTATGACTGGCTTGTCATAAACTGAATTGATTAGTAGTATTTTGTATTATTCTCTATTTATGCAAGGTATTTATAAGTTTATATTCCAAGTTTATTAATAACAATGTACGTATATGTATGTATGTATATATATAATTGATTTTACATTGCCAGGTTGGAAAAAAATCATAACTTGCATTCTTTCTCAAGTTTGCAAAATAATATTTAAGTTTAATAGATTTTCAAATACGAAACAGATTGCCACTGGTCTTAGTTTACTACGATGCATATTTTTTTTTCAAGAAATTGGCATACAAACGGTGCGTCTATTGCGAAACGATGCGCATAAATAGTGTGCAATTGCGAAATTCGCCACGATCTCGAGGAAATATCTCGCTGAAATTTTTAAGTATTCCATTAATTTATTATCGATTACACCATATACTCGTACACATTAACCGAACTTATCACTCGTGGTCAATCTATTTGAGCCTACCTAAAAACAGCAGATCGAGAATTAAGCATTTTGGAAGCCAGTAATTAATTTTCTTTGATAATTATAAAAACAACATTGATGACTTGTTCGAATTGATGAACATTTTAAGTATTAAAATGGACAGAGAAAAAGGAAAATTAGAAGACGAATGTGAAAAATAGAAAATGTTATCTATCAAATTTCGAAAATAAAAACCAGTCGCAATATCCGCAATTGGTTCAAACTTTTATGGGTTTACAAATGATTTCCTAATTAAAAAAAAATTGTATAATATTTACAACTTTAAAATACATAATTAAATGAATTTTAATAAAACAATGAATTTTTAAAAATTGACGCCAAATATATTCAAAACTTAAAAATATTTAAAATATTTTCTGAACACTTTTGAAAAATATGATTTGTTGTTGTATCCACATGAGATGAAGAATATCTCATATGGGAAGATGGTTGCCAGAGCCTCGAAGGTTCGACTTCTTCCAGCCCCGCTTTGATGAGCGGCCGGAAATCGAACCCTGGTTCTCGCGATGCGCGGTCATGTGCTCAACCCAACACACCACGGTGACTACAAAATATGATTTAATTAGGTCATAACTGTTGTGTGTATTTGAAACTTCTTAGAAAGATTAGTCAGTCAGTATTTATGATTTAAAATTGGCTGGTACCAGAACCTTCTATTATATACATATATATATATATATATATATATATATATATATATATATATATATATATATATATATATATAAATATATATATATATAATACTGTAATGCATACATCTTAGAAAGATCGGTACTATAAAAAAATTGCAATGACTCGGGGCGAGGCTCGCCGACCCGAACGTTACGAGTGAAGATGCGCTAAAGGAGAAAAGGATAAAACATATTATTGAACACGGGTTGACACAAATGGGAGACATTTAGTCCACAACACGCTTCTCTTGATGAGGTATGCATTGATCGGTGGAAAGTCGGCCACCGCTTATATAAATATATATATGCACACACACATATACATATATATATATATATATATATATATATATATATATACACATACACAGAGCTACTACTAAATCGTTGGTGCGTCTTTTATTAATCGTATAACTTCTGAAGGAGTTATCCAATTGATATCATATTGACACATTATATATATTTCGTCAAGACGACGGTTCATAACTTTAGTAAGATTCGATAGGGGGCGATGTAGTCAAGTTATTAACAAATTCTTTGTTTGTGAACAAAAAATATTCAAATGCATTGCGGATTGACGATCGTTTATTCTTTAAAATTATTATCAAACTAGCTGACCCGTGCGAAGTCTTCGCACTATATCGCCATCTAGCGTGTTCCAAGTATACAATTTGGCTAAGATATTTGATGTGTCGCCCACAGATGGCGCTCATGCCAATTGTTATAAAAATTAATTTTTTTATTAACAAAAAGATTTTTTTTCGAATTTTTTTATATTTTTCGCCCAAAGTAGAAAACATAAGCTTTAAGTGGGTATTTTTTTAATTTTTTTGGTGCAGTAGTTAAAGAGATCGAGCCGCTCGACCAAAAAACACCTTTTAGAAATAATATATTTAGATGATTGGTGATTATTTTAGCCATTTCACATCTAATTTTCGGCCATATAAAAGAGAGCGCCCACTTTATATAAAATAATTGACCTATTTATGAACACGATGTGTCATGTTTTAGATTATATAAACAAACATTATTAAACAATTTTTAACTCCGTGGAACTTGTAAGTTCTTTTAAGCAAGTAAAACTGTCTATAGTTTTGTGGTTATAATTAGTTAATAGTTATTACGAAAAGTAATCAAATATTATTGTCTCACATATATATATATATATATATATAGATTTTAATGTTATATTTATAAAAAGTGTTTACTTAGTTATTTTTAATTGAAGCTGACGTCATCACGGTGATGAAATGTAAAATCAAATTAAGCAACACAATCTAGCACTAACGATTAAAGTCTCCACCCAATCATCTCTCCATCGCTCTTGATGGACAACCGACAAAAGACGATTGAATTATATATAGATATGCAATTACGAGACGGATTAATCGAAAAAAATATTTTTGCTCTGTCAACATTTATTTTCTTTTATGTCCAAAAAATCCTAAATACTAAACACATGAAAATAGAAAATACGAAATAAACTATACCAGTCATCATTTATTTATATAATCTATTTCAAAAATTATACCTATTACGTCCATTTTAATATAGATGAATAGCCATCGATACCAGCTTCCGATAATAACTAGTGACTGTAAGAATCGATAACATTTAATTACATCCCTAACTTAATTAACATTATGATATAGAGAAAACTTTTTTGAGCAATGAGATTATTTTTGTCCATTGCATTGAATATTTAGATCAAATCGATGTATTAGTCTAATAATCGATGTATTGGCATCTTTAAGTATATTTGAGTAAAAAACCATGGCAATAAAACGGTTAAACTTTTTGTCTGCAGTTATGGTGATAAAAAGTTCTGCTTTATAAATATTTTTCACGCCTTATTTTACTTCTTTTTACTATCATTCTGTTCACAGGAGTTTAAACAGTTTTGTATTGAAAATGTGCATATTTGTATAGTTAAGTATATTCACATTACAGAAATTATGTACAATATTAATATACCCACTGTTGCTTGGATTTAAATTCATTATGTATAGATTGAAATAGACAAGTGCTTAACCTAAATTGTAGAATAACATTGAACATTCTGTAATTGTGCTGCGTTCAGTGTGTAACATGTTGCTGAACAAATTTCTTCTAGCGATATCCAATTCTTTTATATGTTGTATATTGGATCAAGTGCTTGAGTCTTATTCAAATATAAGAAGAAGATACTATAAATAAGTGTAAAGAATAATTCTTGACATGTTCCATATTTGTTCATGACTAGGCCAAAATTGAACATCCTCATTTTGATCTCACCGTTTTTAAACAGTAAAGAATAATTCTTTACATGTTCCATATTTGTTCATGACTAGGCCAAAATTGAACATCCTCATTTTGATCTCACCGTTTTTAAACAGTAAAGAATAATTCTTTACATGTTCCATATTTGTTCATGACTAGGCCAAAATTGAACATCCTCATTTTGATCTCACCGTTTTTAAACAGTAAAGAATAATTCTTTACATGTTCCATATTTGTTCATGACTAGGCCAAAATTGAACATCCTCATTTTGATCTCACCGTTTTTAAACAGTAAAGAATAATTCTTTACATGTTCCATATTTGTTCATGACTAGGCCAAAATTGAACATCCTCATTTTGATCTCACCGTTTTTAAACAGTAAAGAATAATTCTTTACATGTTCCATATTTGTTCATGACTAGGCCAAAATTGAACATCCTCATTTTGATCTCACCGTTTTTAAACAGTAAAGAATAATTCTTTACATGTTCCATATTTGTTCATGACCAGGCCAAAATTGAACATCCTCATTTTGATCTCACCGTTTTTAAACAGTAAAGAATAATTCTTTACATGTTCCATATTTGTTCATGACTAGGCCAAAATTGAACATCCTCATTTTGATCTCACCGTTTTTAAACAGTAGAATCCAAGCTTAAAAACTTTTGAAACGCTAGATTATGGCACAATCTTATTTAGTTTTAAATTATACAGGGTAATTTCTCTAGGATTCTCACATCCATGCAAACGAAGTCGAATACAAAAACTAATTGTCAATAAAAAGAAGACACCCTATACAATTTAAACTGTGCTGAATTTAATATCCATAAACGGATGTCACTTGAAATTAACATATAAACTTGAAATTAACATATAATGTAGCATCCATTTCGCTTGTTAAACCGAAAAAAATATTTTTTCTCTCGTTTTTCTTTTCGCCCCCTCTCACTTGCACACTCGTATACAGGCATGAATTGAGGGTGTTACATTTATATAGGAGGCCGGTCTAATGAAGCGTCCGAACAAACTGCTTTTACCCTCCTCAAGACGCTTGAGTGCTCGCCAAATGGCGCTCTTTGCTTGCCTTGATTCCCTTTAGGACCCTGTTGATTTCCTTTTTATTTGCCTGAGACTGTCCTATTTATTTCCTTATTAAACGGCTTTGCGCTTTGGTCTTTGTTGTTTCTATATTCGTAGACATTCGTTTGTTATTTCTATGTTCGTAGACAATATTACCTTGTAATTTTCGCAAACATTTTCTCGTAACGTTGAGACCAATCAAGTTAAAGAAGATATGAATTCTGGATAACCACTAAATATAATTTAATACCTTTTTTTACGTTTTTTGGCTCATGTGAAATATAATACATGCTAACTGCTCCCTAGAATTATACAGGCTGTAACAAATAACGTGTACATTGATCATACAAGTGGTTATTTACATCAAAGTGAGTGGAAAATGTTATGGGGCTGTATTAAAATTTTTAACTATTTCTCAAAAAATCACTGTGAAACTTTTGATTCAAACGAAAAAAGAATCATATTTTTTTTATAAAAAATGGGGTGTGGTTGTGTCATGGACACGGCCGTGTGTTGTACGTGAATACGTCTATGTAACGCAAAATTGCAACCGCCCCAGCTGCAGATGTACTGGCACCGTCGTTGATCCGCTCAGCCGCTTTCATTTTTTTACGTTCCCGGCGCTGCTTGACTCGGTCATATGGTGTTTTATTATTACCATTCGATTGTTTTTGAGAAGCCCTTTCCAGCCGTATACGATCTCTGTATTTGGTTTTGGTTTTTCGACGCTTATTGGCCGACATTATATATTTTTGATAATATTTTATATTCTAACACCTTATTATATTCACTTTCTCTACTTTAAACTAATGTTTTATATACAATCGAAAGATTTTGATAACAGCTGACGATTAAAACTTAAGCAAACATCGTAGATTTTCCGCATCCAAAGTTATACTAATTGCAAATCTCGATACGCAGCAAAATATCCTTAAAATGGCGGCGCTTTCCCCTCCAACGCGCGCGATACGTCACTGTTCTCGCTTGTCGTAATGAATTCTTTAATCCTTTAGCTATCTAGTGGCATAATTTAATTTTTGATGTAGAGGATAGATTCGAAACTGCAACGCCAAACCATATCCCCCGATTTTGTTATCATTAGGTTTTTTGTTTTTTTGGTAGCAAATTTAAAGATGTATTCACGTCAAAAAAACACCTATATATACATAGGTATATAATTAAACAGTCCAGATTTTTTTGCCGAAATCAGAATTTTAATCATTAGCGACTGGAATTCTAGTATTTTCATTGGTAGCCATAGTCATTATGACAATTAAATTTAGTAAACGGGGCTCGAAAATATAAAATAAGAAATGAAACCGAATTTTTATTTTGGAAAGACTTTCTAATGTTAGCCTACTAGATGGGGTGCGCTGTGTATATGTGCCTGTAAATCAATGTTCAGCCCAAAATATTGGACGGTTGAGAATCCAAACGTGTTTGACTAAATTGTGATTTAGACGTTAAAAATCAAATACAGCGAAGAAATAATTTCAGATATAAGACCACTCAAAAAAAACCCAAATTAGGTATAGCTTGTGAACCCGAATAATTATTTATTTACATACATACACATATTTATGAATACGAAAATAAAAGTAATGGTTTAATAAAGTTTAAACTTTTAGATTAAACATAATTATAAAATTGCAAACTAACTGCAAAACACAACGACGACCCATTTCAAATTGACTTTCAATCATCATGAACAGATCGCACTCTGTTTCAACTGCGATCATATGGTTGAGCAGTCAAATACCGCGGGAAACTGGAGAGTTCCCATAAAATTCAATTCTAGGAGATGGTACAGCAAAAAGGTGATGAATGCATGAGCGTAGGAAATGATCAAGTACTAAGAATGAAAGTTTATTTAATAATACATTGGTAATTACATTATATTAAATACATGCATAATTACATGCAAATGTTTCTCATTTCACTAATATTGAATTTTAAAATGTCACTATACCATGGCATACTACTTTTCTATTTATATTAAAATTAAAAAAACATGTATTTAGAGTTTCGCCCCTCCAAGTTAAAAAACCAAAACCCGTTATAGAATAATTTGGCTGTACGCCTGTGCGTCCCTTCGGCCTTTTTTCCCAGAAGCTGCTTGAGTTATCAAATTGAAATTATACTAAGGCTGATTTCAAGTTGAAATTATACTGAGTTTTTTTGGTTCATGCAAAAAAATACGGCTATTTAAAAGGTATTTTTCTTCATGTTTACTATAGTCTTACTCACTGATCATTGCAACCTACATGGTACTTCCGATCGACCTTTAATCCTGAAAGTCACTATAATTGGAGGTCCTACAGCACAAGTAAAGTTAAAAATTTAAAAGTTAATTATTTATTTATATGTAGAATTATATATTTGTTGAAATATGCTATTAAAGATGTAATGGACAACATATTTACTACTTTAAAAATAAAAATTATGTGGTTTATGCAACAAAAAGATACGGCTATTTTAAACTATTATCATATTGTTTGTAGGTTACCAACATCTTCTAAGAAAGAATTTCTCAAAGTTCAAGCGGAAATTGGAAAAATTGCATCTTTGCTAAAAACTCTGTGAGGCACTTAAGTTATTTGATTGTGATACCTTACATGGAAGGTATTCACAGGAAAAATGAAAATTGAACTTTAACAAATAGGAAAAATCCACGTAGATTTTTCACATTTTTCAAAAATCCGGTTCCTGTCTTTATACGGACAAAAACCAATTGATTTATACAACAGCAAAGTTTAAATATTAAACACAACTTAAGTCTTTCATTTTAATTTTGACCAACTGAAAACTACTTTTTTAGGCGCACCAAGATCAAAATTTTAAAATATCAAGTGAACTACTTTTTAAAGTGCGCCGCGTGAACTTTTTAATTAATATTTTATTTCAGTATAATTTATTGCAATATGCATATATTATTGTATATAATCAGTGTAATGATTCAAGTGTATATAATTAGTATTTAATACTTTATTTGAGAGTATTTTAATGTAATGAGCATATGTTATTGTATTTTAAAATAATAATCTCGTATTGTCCCGAATTAATATCCAATAAATAACATTAAAATAATCTATGCATATTATAAAATAGTAACAGAATGATAATGGAAACCAGAAAACTGTTTTTAGAAATTTTCTCTGTCTATAAGTTTGTGCGTCAATTACGTAAAATCTACTGGACGGATTTTGATGAAATTTGTGAAAAACTTTTTCCTTATGTGCGTGTAACTTAGAAGACTCTGGCAACACCGGTGTCAGTACCGCGCCGACATTTCTAGCGGCCAGACGTCGTGAACCGCGTACGTGATTTTTTACGACTTTCGACCGTTAAATTAAACATTTGCAAGAGATACTAAAATAATTTCAAAGAAATATATATATCCTACTTCTCATACAGGTATATTAAGTTGTTGTTGTCGTGTCCACATGAGATGAAGAATATCTCATATGGAAAAATGGTTGCCACGGCCTCGAAAGTCCCACTTCGATGACCGGCCGGGACTCGAACCCGGGTACACGCGGTACGCGGTCATGGGCTCAACCCAACACACCACAGTGACTACAGGTGAATTCATTAAAATAATTAAACGGTTTGGAACAAATGTTTTATTTAATTTCTGTATACTATACACGATTCACGTTTTCACGAAAGTAATTGAGACACTGTCCCGACTCTTGTGATTTATTTTTTCAGACAGATTTGTTATGCCGAGGCCAACTTATTCCATAATTTCACTTTTATTGATGAGCCATCTTTAAGAACTTGGGGAGGAACAATACTGACTGACGGCCCTAAAAAAATGAAAAGGGACCCGTCTTTTAATCACAAACCATAAAATGACAACTATAGATAATAAATCGATCGTTTTGAATATTTTATTTGTTTGCCTGTACGTATTTACACTCATAAAACGCGATAGTTGTCTCTACACTCATCACGTAAAAACTATTGGACAAATTTTCACGGAAATTTTATACGGACTGACGGCCATGAAAAAATAAAAAAGATTTCTCCTCTAGTCACGAACCCTAAAATGACAACTGTAGGTAATAAATCGATCGTTTTGAATATGTCTGCTTGCCTGTACGTTCCTACACACATAAATCGCGATAGTTGTCTCTACACTCTTCACGTAAAAACTATAGGACAAATTTTCACATAAGTTTTAATATCGTACGTCTTACGACTTGACGAATAAAGTGAGGTATCTTCTCGAAACGACGTTGAGAAATTTATAAGTAGTGCCTGTTGCCCTGTTTGTTTGTAGTTACATAAAAAAAATCGAACCATCATTAGACTCAATCTTACTATCATTGTAATTCGTATTTTAAATTAATAAACGCTTTTAACGGCTTAAGACAGTTTAAAGCAATACACCGATATAAATGAGTAAAGTGGTAAGCGTTAGTAAATAAGGAACAACGCTAATACACTAACACATATGTAAAGTAGCGTGTGTGTAGTGTAGTAGAGATGGAAGCGTTAATTCGGAAAGATCCGACAAGAGGCGGAGCTGGCCGAATTAAATCGGAAAGAGCCGACAAGGCACGAAGCTGGCCGATCGGCAAAACGCGACTTGACATCAGAACGTTTTACTAACCATAAAATCAATCTAGTAATAGGCGTTGTTCCTTATTTACGTTAGTAAATAAGGAACAACGCCTACACACTAAAACACAGTAAAGTAGCGTGTGTGTAGTGCAGTAGAGAGGGAGACATTAAGTCGGAAAGAGCCAATAAGAGGCGGAGCTGGCCGAATTAAATCGGAAAGAGCCGACAAGACACGAAGCTGGCCGAATGGCAAGACACGACTTGCCATCAGAACGTTTTAATAACCATAAAATCAATTTAAATAAAATTTATTCTATTTTATTACTTAGAGTACAAGAAAGAAAATATGTCATATTTAATTTTATATGTTTATGTAACGTTAGTTTTATTTTATTTGTTAATGTGACGTTAGTTTTATTTTATTTGTTAATGTGACGTTAGTTTTATTTTATTTATTAATGTGACGTTAGTTTTATTTTATTTGTTAATGTGACGTTAGTTTTACTTTACTTGTTAATGCAAAGTAAAAAAAAATTAAAAATTAAAAGCATCTGCCTATTCATTACCATGGTATGATTATTTCAAAGAAGAAAGAAGTTTTGGCTATCTAACAGGCAAAAAAAAAACTACTGTTTATAGCGAGTTTTATTCTAAAAAGCATCGAACCAAGTATTTAAACGGATCAGTAGAATTTTAAAAACGCTAGAAAATTTTACTTAATAATTTTCTTTACTCTTAGTGTTAATAGTGAAAAAAAGGATAAACACGTTATATCGCTGTCTCGTTTTACATTGTACTCTCTGTTTAAGACTACGTTTCCGCTTACCTTGTGGTTTCCGATAAAGACTTCGCCCTCTATATATGGCCGCGTCCCTTGTGAATTCTGAGCCGAATTGGTTCCGTTTCCGCTGTTTAATTTGAATACGGAACGACTGTTTGTGGCAGGTATAATAGGCTTTTGCGGGTGCCCGCGTCTCGACAAAACACGATTAAGATCTTACGTATATTTTTTGTCAATGTACAAAAAACAAGTAACACGGTCGATACTCGTACCCACCTATATACAAACGTTTATTGTACTTCAAAATATATTAAAAAATTAAAATTAAATGATCGCAAGTATTGAAAGTGCTAACATGTGCCTTTTGGAATTTCAAAACTTATTTAAAAGTCTTAAATGCGTGATCATAAGGCAGTGATTTTTATTCTACTGAGAGGCAAACTTCAAAAATATTTCTTCTTCTTACGTGCTACTGAAGCTCTCGGATGTACGAAATATCCATCGAATATGCAAACCAAAATATGTATAAATCAGTTTACTGAATGTATAAACTATCATTATTACCAATAAAAAATGTACTACGCTTATCCTGAGAATACTTATACAGTTCATAAGGTTGGCATAACGAAGGTATTAATTACTATTAATAAATGCAGTCAAACGATAGAATAACTATTCCGAAGTTATTCTAAAAATTCAACTTGGCAACGTCGCTTCTCATAGACAAACGTAAAGACGCTCTAAAGACGCCATCTGATTTGACAGATGTAATTTTTTTCACGGTCATAGACGCAGCATCACATAGACAAACGTAAAATGTGATGCTGTGTCTATGACCGTGAAAACAAATTACATCTGTCAAATCAGATGGCGTCTTTAGAGCGTCTAAAAATTTATATTATTCTTTGTCTGTGTCCGTTCTTGTTGAATTTTTATCTTTTTTCCAGTTATGAAAGAGCATGAAATGCTGAAAAAAGAGCTTGAACTACGTATGAAAACGGCATGAACATATTAGAATGACATAAACAAATAAAGCTTAATTTAAAATTTCGCAAAAAAATTTTGGGAAACCTCACAATTCTTCTTAATATTTATATAATAATAAACGAGAATGTTACTTGAATTTCATTTTATTTTAAAACTGTCATCAGTAGTTAAATTGTGCGAATATTTCTTTTCGATTATATAAATAAACGAGAATGTTACTTGAATTTCATTTTATTTTAAAACTGTCATCAGTAGTTAAATTGTGCGAATATTTCTTTTCGATTATATAAATTGAATTATATAAAGCTGTTTTCCTTAAAATAATTGTAAACAATTTAATTGCAAAAAACTGTCGTGCTAATGGATATAATTGCCAAAATAGCTTGAAGTCGGAATTGTGTTTAACAAATGAAGTTATGACTGGCTTGTCATGAACTGAATTGATTTGTAGCATTTTGTACTATTCTCTATTTATGCAAGGTATTTATAAGTTTATATTCCAAGTTTATTAATACAATGTACGTATATGTATGTATGTATATATATCATTGATTTTACATTGCCAGGTTGGAAAAAATTCATAACTTGAATTCTTTCTCAATTTGCGAAATAATATTTAAGTTTAATAGATTTTCAAATACGAAACAGATTGCCACTGGTTCTAGTTTACTACGATGCATTTTTTTTTCAAGAAATTGGCATACAAACGGTGCGTCTATTGCGAAACGATGCGCATAAATAGTGTGCAATTGCGAAATTCGCCACGATCTCGAGGAAATATCTTGTTGAAATTGTTAAGTATTCCATTCATTTATTATCGATTACACCATATACTCGTACACATTAACCGAACTTATCACTCATGGTCAATCTATTTGAGACTACCTAAAATAGCAGAAAGCCTATCTAAAAGCCTACCTAAAAATAATCGAGAATTAAGCATTTTGGAAGCCAGTAATTAATTATCGGTGAAAATTATAAAAACAACATTGATGACTTGTTCGAATTGATGAACATTTTAAGTATTAAAATGGACAGAGAAAAAGGAAAATTAGAAGACGAATGCGAAAAATAGAAAATGTTATCTATCAAATTTCGAAAATAAAAACCAGTCGCAATATCGGCAATTGGTTCAAACTTTTATGGGTTTACAAATGATTTCCAAATTAAAAAAAAATTGTATAATATTTACAACTTTAAAATACATAATTAAATGAATTTTAATAAAACAATGAATTTTGAAAAATTGACGCCAAATATATTCAAAACTTAAAAATATTTAAAATATTTTCTGAACACTTTTGAAAAATATGATTTGTTGTTGTGGTATCCACATGAGATGAAGAATATCTCATATGGGAAGATGGTTGCCAGAGCCTCGAAGGTTCGACTTCTTCCAGCCCCGCTTTGATGAGCGGCCGGAAATCGAACCCTGGTTCTCGCGATGCGCGGTCATGTGCTCAACCCAACACACCACGGTGACTACAAAATATGATTTAATTAGCTCATAACTGTTGTGTGTATTTGAAACTTCTTAGAAAGATTAGTCAGTCAGTATTTATGATTTAAAATTGGCTGGTACCAGAACCTTTTATTATATACATATACATATATATATATATATATATATATATATATATATATATATATATATTCCCGGATACCGTGTGTATACATACATACTCACACACACACACACACACACACACATATATATATATATATATATATATATATATATATAATACTGTAATGCATACATCTTAGAAAGATCGGTACTATAAAAAAATTGCAATGACTCGGGGCGAGGCTCGCCGACCCGAACGTTACGAGTGAAGATGCGCTAAAGGAGAAAAGGATAAAACATATTATTGAACACGGGTTGACACAAATGGGAGACATTTAGTCCACAACACGCTTCTCTTGATGAGGTATGCATTGATCGGTGGAAAGTCAGCCACCGCTTACATAAATATATATATGCACACACACATATACATATATATATATATATATATATATATATATATATATATATATATATATATATATATATGTATATACATACATATGTTAATCGTATAACTTCTGAAGAAGTTATCCAATTGATATCATATTGACACATTATATATATTTCGTCAAGACGACGGTTCATAATTTTAGTAAGATTCGATATGGAGCGCTGTAGTCAAGTTATTAACAAATTCTTTGTTTGTGAACAAAAAATACTCAAATGCATTGCGGATTGACGATCGTTTATTCTTTAAAATTATTATCAAACTAGCTGACCCGTGCGAAGTCTTCGCACTATATCGCCATCTAGCGTGTTCCAAGTATTCAATTTGGCTAAGATATTTGATGTGTCGCCCACAGATGGCGCTCATGCCAATTGTTACAAAAATTAATTTTTTTATTAACAAAAAGATTTTTTTTCCAATTTTTTTATATTTTTCGCCCAAAGTAGAAAACATAAGCTTTAAGTGGGTATTTTTTTATTTTTTTTGGTGCAGTAGTTAAAGAGATCGAGCCGATCGACCAAAAAACACCTTTTAGAAATAATATATTTAGATGATTGGTGATTATTTTAGCCATTTCACATCTAATTTTCGGCCATATAAAAGAGAGCGCCCATTTTATATAAAATAATTGACCTATTTATGAACACGATGTGTCATGTTTTAGATTATATAAACAAACATTATTAAACAATTTTTAACTCGGTGGAACTTGTAAGTTCTTTTAAGCAAGTAAAACTGTCTATAGTTTTGTGGTTATAATTAGTTAATAGTTATTACGAAAAGTAATCAAATATTATTGTCTCACATATATATATATATATTAATGTTATATTTATGAAAAGTGTTTACTTAGTTATTTTTTAATTGAAGCTGACGTCATCACAGTGATGAAATGTAAAATCAAATTAAGCAACACAATCTAGCACTAACGCTTAAAGTCTCCACCCACTCATCTCTCCATCGTTCTTGATGGACAACGACAAAAGACGATTGAATTATATATAGATATGCAATTACGAAACGAATTAATCGAAAAATATATTTTTGCTCTGTTAACATTTATTTTCTTTTATGTACAAAAAATCCTAAATACTAAAACACAAAAATAGAAAATACGAAATAAACTATAACAGTCATCATTTATTAATATAATCTATCTCAAATATTACCCTTATTACGTCTATTTTAATATAGATGAATAGCCATCGATACCAGCTTCCGATAATAACTAGTGACTGTAAGAATCGATAACATTTAATTACATCCCTAACTTAATTAACATTATGATATAGAGAAAACTTTTTTGAGCAATGAGATTATTTCTGTCCATTGCATTAAATATTTAGATCGAATCGATGTATTAGCCTAATAATCGATGTATTCGCATTTTTAAGTATATTTGAGTAAAAAACCATGGCAATAAAACGGTTAAACTTTTTGTCTGCAGTTATGCCGATAAATAGTTCTGCTTTATAAATATTTTTCACGCCTTATTTTACTTCTTTTTACTATCATTCTGTTCACAGGAGTTTAAACAGTTTTGTATTGAAAATGTGCATATTTGTATAGTTAAGTATATTCACATTATAGAAATTATGTACAATGTTAATGAACCCACCGTTGCTTGGATTTAAATTCATTATGTATAGATTGAAGTAGACAAGTGCTTAACCTAAATTGTAGAGTAACATTGAACATTCTGTAATTGTGCTGCGTTCAGTGTGTAACATGTTGCTGAACAAATTTCTTCTAGCGATATCCAATTCTTTTATATGTTGTATATTGGACCAAGTGCTTGAGTCTTATTCAAATATGTTTCCTCTTTTTTTCAACCTCGAGGGGCGTAGAAATAAAAGAAGACACTATAAACATATAGTTATAACAGTAAAGAATAATTCTTGACATGTTCCATATTTGTTCATGACTAGGCCAAAATTGAACATCCTCATTTTGATCTCACCGTTTTTAAACAGTAAAGAATAATTCTTTACATGTTCCATATTTGTTCATGACTAGGCCAAAATTGAACATCCTCATTTTGATCTCACCGTTTTTAAACAGTAAAGAATAATTCTTTACATGTTCCATATTTGTTCATGACTAGGCCAAAATTGAACATCCTCATTTTGATCTCACCGTTTTTAAACAGTAAAGAATAATTCTTTACATGTTCCACATTTGTTCATGACTAGGCCAAAATTGAACATCCTCATTTTGATCTCACCGTTTTTAAACAGTAAAGAATAATTCTTTACATGTTCCACATTTGTTCATGACTAGGCCAAAATTGGACATCCTCATTTTGATCTCACCGTTTTTAAACAGTAAAGAATAATTCTTTACATGTTCCACATTTGTTCATGACTAGGCCAAAATTGAACATCCTCATTTTGATCTCACCGTTTTTAAACAGTAAAGAATAATTCTTTACATGTTCCATATTTGTTCATGACTAGGCCAAAATTGAACATCCTCATTTTGATCTCACCGTTTTTAAACAGTAAAGAATAATTCTTTACATGTTCCACATTTGTTCATGACTAGGCCAAAATTGAACATCCTCATTTTGATCTCACCGTTTTTAAACAGTAAAGAATAATTCTTTACATGTTCCATATTTGTTCATGACTAGGCCAAAATTGAACATCCTCATTTTGATCTCACCGTTTTTAAACAGTAAAGAATAATTCTTTACATGTTCCACATTTGTTCATGACTAGGCCAAAATTGAACATCCTCATTTTGATCTCACCGTTTTTAAACAGTAAAGAATAATTCTTGACATGTTCCATATTTGTTCATGACTAGGCCAAAATTGAACATCCTCATTTTGATCTCACCGTTTTTAAACAGTAAAGAATAATTCTTGACATGTTCCATATTTGTTCATGACTAGGCCAAAATTGAACATCCTCATTTTTATCTCACCGTTTTTAAACAGTAAAGAATAATTCTTTACATGTTATGGAACATGTATAGATTGAAATAGGCCATGACTAGGCCAAAATTGAACATCCTCATTTTGATCTCACCGTTTTTAAACAGTAAAGAATAATTCTTTACATGTTCCATATTTGTTCATGACTAGGCCAAAATTTAACATCCTCATTTTGATCTCACCGTTTCTAAACAGTAGAATCCAACCTTAAAAACTTTTGAAACGCTAGATAATGGCACAATCCTATTTAGTTTTAAATTATACGGGGTAATTCCTCTAGGATTCTCACATCCATGCAAACGAAGTCGAATACAAAAACTAATTGTCAATAAAAAGAAGACACCCTATACAATTTAAACTGTGCTGAATTTAATATCCATAAACGGATGTCACTTGAAATTAACATATAAACTTGAAATTAACATATAACGTAGCATCAATTTCGCTTGTTGAACCGAAAAAAATATTTTTTCTCTCGTTTTTCTTTTCGCCCCCTCTCACTTGCACACTCGTATACAGGCATGAATTGAGGGTGTTACATTTATATAGGAGGCCGGCCTAATGAAGCGTCCGAACAAACTGCTTTTACCCTCCTCAAGCCGCTTGAGTGCTCGCCAAATGGCGCTCTTTGCTTGCCTTGATTCCCTTTAGGACACTGTTGATTTCCTTTTTATTTGCCTGAGACTGTCCTATTTATTTCCTTATTAAACGGCTTTGCGCTTTGGTCTTTGTTGTTTCTATATTCGTAGACATTCGTTTGTTATTTCTATGTTCGTAGACGCTATTACTTTGTAACGTTCGCAAAAATTTTCCCGTAGCCGAGGCCAATCAAGTTAAAGAAGATATGAATTCTGGATGACCACTAAATATAATTTAATACCTATTTTGGGTTTTTTGGCTCACGTGAAATATAATACGTGCTAACTGCACCCTATAACTATACAGGGTGTAACAAATAACGTGTCCGTTAATCGTACAGGTGGTTCTTTACATCAAAGTGAGTGGAAAATATTATGGGGCTGTATTAAAATTCTCAACCGTTTCTTAAAAAAATCACTGTGAAACTTTGATTCAAACGAGAGAAAAATCATTTTTTTCAAAAACATCTATATATTCATACGCATATAATTAAACAGACCAGACTTTTTTGATGAAATCAGAACTTTTAATCATCAGCCACTGTAACTCTAGTATTTTCATCGGTAGCCATAGTCATTATGACAATTAAATTTAGTAAACGGGGATCAAAAATATAAAATAAGAAATGAAACCGAATTTTTATTTTGGAAAGACTTTCTAATGTTAGCCTACTAGATGGTGTGCGCTGTATATATGTGCCTGTAAATCAATGTTCAGCCCAAAATATTGGATGGTTGAGAGTCCAAACGTGTTTGACTAAATTGTGATTTAGACGTTAAAAATCAAATACAGCGAAGAAATAATTTCAGATATAAGACCTCTAAAAAAACCCAAATTAGGTATAGCTCGTGAACCTGAATAATTATTTATTTACATACATACACATATTTATCAATACGAAAATAAAAGTAATGGTTTAGTAAAGTTTAAACTTTTATATTAAACATAATTATAAAATTGCAAACTAACTGCAAAACACAACGACGACCCATTTCAAATTGACTTTCAATCATCATAAACAGATCGCGCTCTGTTTCAACTGCGATCATGTGGTTGAGCAGTCAAATACCGCGGGAAACTGGAGAGTTCCAATATTATCCGGTTCTAGAAGGTGGTACAGCAAAAAGGTGATGAGTATGAGCGCTGGAAGTGATCAAGTACGAAGAATGAAAGTTTACTTAATAATACATTGATAATTACATTATTTTGTATACATGCATAATTACATGCAAATGTTTCTGATTTCACTAATATTTAATTTTAAAATGTTACTATATCATGGCATACTACGACATTTCTATTTATATTAAAATAAAAAAAACATGTTTTTAGAGTTTCGCCCCTCCAAATTAAAAGAAAACCAAAACCCGTTACATAATAATTTGGCTGTCCGCCTGTGCGTCCCTTCGGCTCTTTTTCTCAGAAGCTGCTTGAGTTATCAAGTTGATATTATACTGGGGCTGATATCAAGTGAATGCAAAAAAACGGCCATTTAAAGTGTATTTTTTCTCCATTTTTACTATAGTCTTTCTCACTGATGAATAAAACCAACAGGGTATTTCCGATCGACCTTTAATCTTGAAAGTCGGTTTAATGGGAGGTCTTAAAACACAAGTAAAATGAACAATCCAAAAAATAAAAATTTCATCCAACGGAACAGAAACAGATATTTATGCATTTTCCACAGATTTAATAAAGTTGCTTCCAGTTTTGGAAACATGTAATTTTGAGGAAGTTTTACTTACATAACATTAAGATGTGAAAGTATACCCTTATAGGGAAGGTATATGCAAACTAAACTTTAATACCGTTTAACTTTTCCCCTAAGTTCCGCTTTGTGATGATAATTAACAAGTTTCAGGTACGGACATTAAAGTTGGCCGGGGTAGACCGAGTTGGCCGTTTGGCCGGGGTTGGGAGTTGGCCGGGGTGAGGAAGGATTGTTTCCGACATGATCAGTTATCAGTTTTACATGAGTTGCTCGAACGTGAGCTAATCCAATGGCCTGGTAAGCTTGGTATCTGAAAGTAAAACTAGAAATAGCATTTACGAAGGATCACTCTAGAAAGAATGTGAAGATTTCGAGGTTGGAGCGAAATTCTTGCCGTAAAAAAAGAAAGATGCGAAACTCTTTAAAGGCTCACCTCATGAATTAGACACCGCAATTAAAAAAATATAATCAAACATCTTCGATTGGACTTTAAAGAACCTCTCCAGTCAATGCAATGACAGTCAATGCGATAAATCTTTGAAAACAAAATTGATCCGCGATATAGAGAGGTCATAAATTTAAAACACAAAATTATTTTTTCTTCAATGTATTCCCCGTAAATTTTTATGTGTTTGTACATGCCATCTACGTATTCCTGTAAAACTTTATTACGACCGGTTTTAAGCAGAAAAAAATATAATACTATAAATTACGAACTGATAGAGGCATATGAGAAAATTGTAACCATTCAATGTGGCTACATAACCCTTAAAACATCATAATAACTATGAAATTAGATTATAAGTAAAAAGGTGCAGAATTGATGTACAAAAAATTATAAAACGTTTTAAATTAACTGTTTCTTTTCATTTTCCTACTTGAAGAAACCATTTTTTACCAAATCTATGTTGATAACAATTGGTAAGTTAAAAAGGGAATTAATTCGAGATCCAGCAGCATCCAGAAAAGCATATTATCTTCGAGGACAGTATCAACCAGATATATCAACTAGGAACCAAAAAAGAAGAAAAAGAAACAAATTGTTGATAACTTTTCTAACACTTCCTTATTCCAATTTGTTCTTTAATTTATCTCTTTACATGATGATAAATTAAAGAACGAATTGGAATATGATATACGTTCATATGTTGAAACAAATTTGAATGTGGAATGTGTAGACATGTTTAAACAAATTGGAATATAAAATATGCACGCATGTTCTAGCAAATTGGAATATGAAATATGCACGCATGTTTAAACAAATTGGAATATGGAACATATATGTAAGTTTAAAGATGATATCCAAATATTTATGTAAGTAGATTCCATGTTTGAGAAAAATCGGAAAATTTCAAATACATGATTTGACCTTTATAAGGGACTCGATCTATTGGTTTGTATTTTTATTCCGAGTAACTGCTGTGAAATTGAAACAACATACACAACTTCATGAAAACTTGTCAAAATTGTGGATAAAAAGAAATTTTCGCGCATAGGACATACTGGGGAACAGTAGCGTCTTGAAAGCAGTAGTCCTTTAAAAATGTGGAGATGTAACTTTATTTCTTCCATTATATTTAAACATTCATGTGCTATATTTCCCACGGTAATTGAAGAATATTTTAATATATTTTGCGTTAATTTTGTTCATCAATTCATTATCACTTAATCTTTATTAACAACTAAATGAAAATACGTGATGTAGTATTATATGTACTTTATTGAAATTATTAACCACGACCTAGGTTTCGTTGTATGACAACATGTTCAGGCGGGCAATCTCTTTAAATAACCCACCTGAAGATGTTGTCATACAAAGAAACCTAGGTCGTGGTTAATAATTTATGTAAAGTAGATATAATATTACGTCACGTAATTTCATTTAGCTGTGAATAAAAATTAAGTGATGAATATTTGTAATTTGATATAATTGATACACAAAATTAATTTTCAAGAATGAGCTGCTCAATTTTATAAGATATATTTTCTTAGTGACTTGATATGCGTTACATAAGTTTTAAAGTAACTCGATTATATACTGAAAATATTTTCCCTAATGCATTTTCTTGTGAAATATATTAGGAACTTTTAGAGCTTTTTAAAAGAATTTTTTGAAGGATATATTGAAAACAATTAAACAAATTATATATTAGGTATAATTTGCTTATATTTCGATATAACAAAAACCATTTATTATTTTTTAAATCAGTTATTAGGGGTTTCAGAAAAATCGCTGCATTCCCGCTTCGCTTTTTTTCGAAAGGGTGTTTTTGAGAAACTGAAAAAATATTGTAAAATGTCAAAGGAAATGGTCGTAAAGGAAAGCATAAAACCAATATCTTTATTATTTACATTTTCTTTCTTTTCGTTCTAAGGTTCAGAATTGAGGCTCTGAAAAATACTTTTGCATTCAAAGTGTGTTTTTAGTAAAGGAAATCGTAAAACAAATGTCTTTATTATTTACAGTTTCTTTCTTTTCATTCTAAGGTCCAGAATTAAGATGCTGAGAAATACTTTTGCATTCAAAGTGTGTTTCTGAGAAATGCAAAATATGTTGTAAAATATCAAGGGAAACGATTGTAAAGGAAAGCCTAAAACGAATATCTGTATTATTTACAGTTTCTTTCTTTTCATTCTAAGGTCCAGGATTAAGAGTCTGCGAAATACTTTTGCATTTGTAAAACTGATTTCCAAGTAAGTCTTTCTGTTTATTGCTTATTTGTAATTTCAAAGCTTTTTGAAGAAAAAGCTGTTATTTACTAAATTTTTTTCGTTAAAAGGACATGTTACTGATTATAGTATAGACATCTATTTCAGTACCATAGAGTTTTCACTAAAGTTAACCTATGCGATAAGTCTTCATCAAAAGTCAGATCAGATCAGTCAGAGCATCTAGATTCGAGAGAAGATTCGGAAAAGTTCGAATTCTTTTTACTAATTTTGGCATACAGAATCGGCAAATTTGACATGTTGGGTAAGTTAAAATGAAATAATTATTTTTTGTTAATGGCTCATATTTAATACTTGTAACTAAATAGTTATTATACTTTAGCTCACTTTTTAAATTAAAATGAAAAAAAAATAAGATTATAAGGAAGTCATTGCTAGTAGACATTCCGAACAAAAAAGGAAATAAAAATAATGAGCACTATATTCCTTATATATTATACGCTCAATTTTTAAATTAACATTTAAAAAAAACTTGATTATAAGGAAGTCATTGCTAGTAGACATTCAGAACAAAAAAGGAAATAAAAATAATGAGCACTGTATTCCTTATATATTATACGTTCAATTTTTAAATTAACATATAAAAAAAACTTGATAATAAGGAAGTCATTGCTAGTAGACATTCCAAACAAAAAAGGAAATAAAAATAATGAGCACTATATTCCTTATATATTATACGCTCAATTTTTAAATTAACATTTAAAAAAAACTTGATTATAAGGAAGTCATTGCTAGTAGACATTCAGAACAAAAAAGGAAATAAAAATAATGAGCACTGTATTCCTTATATATTATACGCTCAATTTTTAAATTAACATATAAAAAAAACTTGATTATAAGGAAGTCATTGCTAGTAGACATTCAGAACAAAAAAGGAAATAAAAATAATGAGCACTATATTTCTTATATATTATACGCTCAATTTTTAAATTAACATTTAAAAAAAACTTGATTATAAGGAAGTCATTGCTAGTAGAAATTCAGAACAAAAATGAAGTAAAATAATAAGCACTGTGTTCCTTATATATTATACGCTCACTTTTTAAATTAACATTTAAAAAAAACTTGATCATAAGGAAGTCATTGCTAGTAGACATTCCGAACAAAAAAGGAAATAAAAATAATGAGCACTATATTCCTTATATATTATACGCTCAATTTTTAAATTAACATTTAAAAAAAACTTGATTATAAGGAAGTCATTGTTGGTGGACATTAAGAACAAAAATGAAGTAAAATAATAAGCACTGTGTTCCTTATACATTATACGCTCAATTTTTAAATTAACATATAAAAAAAACTTGATTATAAGGAAGTCATTGCTAGTAGACATTCAGAACAAAAAAAGAAATAAAAATAATGAGCACTGTATTCCTTATATATTATGCGCTCACTTTTTAAATTAAAATTTAAAAAAACCTTTATTATAAGGAATTCATCGCTGGTGGACATTCTAAACAAAAAAAGAAATAAAAATAATGAGCACTGTATTCCTAATATATTATACGCTCACTTTTTAAATTAAAATTTAAAAAAACCTTTATTATAAGGAATTCATTGCTGGTGGACATTCTGAACAAAAAAAGAAATAACAATAATGAGCACTGTATTCCTCATATATTATACGCTCACTTTTAAAATTACCATTTATAAAAACCTGATTATAAGGAAGTCATTGCTGGTGGACATTCTGAACAAAAAAAGAAATAAAAATAATGAGCACTGTATTCCTCATAAATTATACGCTCACTTTTTAAATTAACATTTATAAAAACCTGATTAGAAGGAAGTCATTGCTGGTGGACATTCGGAACAAAAAAAGAAATAAAAATAATGAGCAATGTATTCCTCATATATTATAAGCTCACTTTTTAAATTAACATTTATAAAAACCTGATTATAAGGAAGTCATTGCTGGTGGACATTCTGAACAAAAAAAGAAATAAAAGTAATGAGTACTATATTCCTTAGATGAGATAAACATTTGTACGCACTAAAACACTTGTCACTGTGAATTTTACTTTATTTTATTTAGTTATGTTCCTTATAGTTTTATAGTGAAGTATTTTTTGGAAATATTTTCGAGATTATTTCGAAAATTATATTAATACATATTTGTATTTGAAATACCTGTATATTATGTGGTTGAAATCCGCAGATTGGGAAAACAAGGTAACGTTGAAATTGATATTACATTGGGAAATAAAAGTACTGGGAAAAAACCAGTGTACCGGTGGGTGGACGCACGACAGAAGCGAAGCTTCTTTTGTATATTTTGTGACGCATTTGTATATAAACGTGTAATGGTAGACTATCTCGCTCTTTCTCTCTCTGTCTCTGTCTTTTTCGACCTCTCTCTGTCCCCCTGTCTCTTTCAGTCTCTTCCTGCCCATCCCCTCTCCCTCTCTCTTCGTACTACGTAACCAGAATTGTTAAAGAAATACGCTACATAACTAGTTTAAAGTTTAGTTGAAAGAAACGGAAACTTCTAAAATAAGCTTCGCTTCCGTTCCATCACCGCGTTCGCCAGTTTTCTTTTTTACTCACTTAGTTTTCCGTCTCAAACGTCTATTAAGAAGTTTCACTTCAAAAAATTAAATAGTTTAACTATTTATTTTTTTGCGTAGCATCCGAAAAAAAAATTGAGCGTCTTTGTAAATAAATTAAAACATTTAAAGCGAATATACAGTTCGAGTGACCTAAGAACTAACAACATAACAATCGGCAGTTGATAATGGAATCGGCAGAAGCACACGCTTTGTACAATCTGCTGAGTCTCAGTTCGTATCGCTTTTTATACCATAACATGTTACATATACTAATATAAACTGCTGTAAAGTTTGTTTGTTTGTTTGCATTATTCTCTGGGACCATGCAACTGATTTCAAAAATTCGTCTGTGTTAGAAAGCCCAAACTTTGAGGAAAACTGATCGAATCATCAAGTTACGATTCAAACAAATAGAGTAGCGATGAAAATAAAAGAGCAGCCAGGGAACAAAGTTTAAACACGGCAAACCGTTTTCTCCCGAGAGTCGATAAACCCCGATCCCGACGACTGATGTCGTTTGGCGAACGAAGCGGAGGCATTTAGTGGTTGCAGGGTGGGGTGAGAGTAGCTCAATGATGTAATATGGCATGTGACTCACTCGACCCATCGACTTCCTATGCAACGGACGTGTCCCAGCGAATACTTCTAGAAACCACTTTTTTTCATCAAACCCATAATTAAGATAATTCTACATGGGTAAAACCGCGAGACATAGCTGATAAAGTATAAAACAAACTTTGTATTACATTTAAAGAAAATTAAAAGAAAACTTCTATTACATTTAAAAAAAATAAAAGAAATCTCATATTACATTTAAGGAAAAATAAAAGAAAACTTATAGCATAGACTTTATAAATTAGGACTAATTGAAATTGATTTATCAGAAAAACTGTTGCAAACGAAATCTATGAAAAAAGCGAATTTATAACTATACATACGAAGTAAGGGAAGTTCAAAAAAAACATTTTTTAGCTCTGTCAATCTAGAGACGGGAGGCTGCTGTGTCAGGTAAGCAGACGCAATAGTGAAAAACGCGATGATGGAAACCTAGGAAACCATTAATTATCCGAACAATTCAATTTCACCTCATCTCACATTTCAACCTTCGTCCCAGTCAACGCATAAATCATAGCGAAATCTCACCAATTTGACGTAACAACATTCGCGCGGTTCCGACAAACAACCCCTCATTCATCGCAGCTACCGCCCGCGCAGAGGCAACTTGCCAAACTCTAAAAACGTCTCGCGAATCAAAGGCAACGAAAGCCCAACACGAAGTCGCCTAATAAGAAAATAAATTGAAAAGTCGCCGGCAAATAAAATGGAAAGCAAAACCGCCCCAAAGGGAATCGGGACAAGCAAAGAGCGCCATTTGGCGGGCACTCAAGCGGCTGGAGGTAAAAGCACTTTGCTCGGCCGCTTCATTAGGCCGCCCGCCTATAAATAACTCTCCCGATACGTCGCCCACCGTTGTCGGATGGGAGGTACTGGTAGAGTGATATCCCGCTGTATACCTGTTGTCAAGTCAACCGTTTTCATCAATCAACCAGGCCCCGGCTCAATTGAACGACCACCTGGAGTACAAGATCACTCGCTTCAATTACATAGATACCTTATTTGGTGTATATAAACTTTGCATTTTACTTATATAAGTGATATCAGTGCTACGTTCATAATCATTTTACGAGGCGCCTTCGGACTTATTTATTGATATTATTAATTAAAATATTAGGAGGAATTAACCTGTTTTTTTTATAATTTCCATCTCAAAAGTGATTTGTCGCCATTAAGGGGTGACAAATAATGCGTGAAAATTTTTTATTGAAAAGTAAAAAGCAAGAAGTTACAGCAGATATCTGGTTAAGAGTCCTAATACTAGATTTCTTTCACCCTAACAAATAAATAGTATTCACCACAAGAACATTTTAATTCTTTGATTGAAATTTGCATCTCATTTGGGAGGGAGGTCTATGACAGCAAATTAGTTCCACACATATTAGTTCCACACATATTAGTTCCACACAACCAAAACATATCGTAAACGGGTAAACACTTTTAATTAAATTTTCATAGCACTGGTGGAGTCTTAAATTAGTTTTAAATTCAAGATAGTCTACTTAGGCTACATACTTGTGAAGAATGACCTGGAACGAATATATGCCTGAAGCGCTATGAACGACAGCGTCACTGAGATGCCGGAGAAGTCATTTTGTCAAAAAGGTTCAAATCAATTGTAACTAAAAAACTGAAAAGCAAGTATTAGATATACATGACAAAGAGCTATTATTACATATATATATATATATATATATATATATATAATACTAGTTAGTATTACGTATATATAGATAAAGCCAGTATTGCATATATTTGACAAGCAACCTCTTATGTCCGTTTGCTTTTATGACTTGAGTTCAATTAGATAGATTTTGATACAGTTTTCATCATTATATAAGTTTAAGTATAACTGGTCGACGGTTTTCCACCGATTAAATGCATAAGTCAAGAGGATCGCGTTGTCGGCTAAATGTTTCCATCTGCGTCAACGCGTGTTCAAGGATATGTTCTATCCTTTTTTTTGTTAGCGTATCTTCACTCGTAACGTTCAGATCGGTGAAACTCGGTCGGAGTCACTGTAATTTTTTAATAGAACTGATCTTTGTAACATGTATGCTTTACAATATTAAATATCAAATGTTCTATATTCTTTAATTATTTTTTGACCTATCGTCAATTTTTTTGACCTCGGTCGTTTACGTTGTGCATAATTTTAGATGGTAGTTACTGGTACTTTTCATCCGTAGAACATTTTTATAAAGAAGAACGAGCTTGAACGATGGAATACGAGAGCGTTTACTTATATGCACGGATTTTTGGGATCCATAGTTTTCTGCTGACTCCAAATGACAGTGAAAATGATTGTGACATGGGTAATGTTTGAGTTTTCGGTACGATTTTAGTCCTTATCTGTTGGGCACTATTTTAGTACTAGTAGGTGGCCAAACTAAGTATTCGCAGAAAAATGTAAATGAACTAGCTAAATGGTTTTTCTATCTTCCAATCGCCATACTGGGTTAAAAGGACAAGCTGAGTATCGCAATTCGCTTAAGATTTTTACAAGCTTGTAGAAAGTAAGTGTGAAAAATTTTAGAGAAATCGATTTTAAATATTCACACGTACATAAAGATTTCATATATAAAGGTAAATGCCTGTGATTTCCCAAATAAAAAATATTGACAATTTAATAACTCATCTCATTTTAATTCTTTTCATTTCTCAAAATCATTAATTAATTAATGATAAAGAAAGTCTGTAACTTTTAAAAAAAAACTGACAAATTAATAATTCATCTCATTTTAATTCTTTTCATCTCTCAAAATCATTAATTAATTAATGATAAAGAAAGTCTGTAACTTTTTAAAAAAAACTGACAAATTAATAATTCATCTCATTTTAATTCTTTTCATTTCTCAAAATCATTAATTAATTAATGATAAACAAAGTCTGTAACTTTTCAAAAAAAATTGACAAATTAATAACTCATCTCATTTTAGTTCTTTTCATTTCTCAAAATCATTAATTAATTAATGATAAAGAAAGTCTGTAACTTTTAAAAAAAAATTGACAAATTAATAACTCATCCCATTTTAATTCTTTTCATTTCTCAAAACCATTAATTAATTAATGATAAACAAAGTCTGTAACTTTTAAAAAAAAATTGACAAATTAATAACTCATCCCATTTTAATTCTTTTCATTTCTCAAAATCATTAATTAATTAATGATAAACAAAGTCTGTAACTTTTCAAAAAAAATTGACAAATTAATAACTCATCTCATTTTAATTCTTTTCATTTCTCAAAACCATTAATTAATTAATGATAAACAAAGTCTGTAACTTTTCAAAAAAAATTGACAAATTAATAACTCATCTCATTTTAATTCTTTTCATTTCTCAAAACCATTAATTAATTAATGATAAACAAAGTCTGTAACTTTTCAAAAAAAATTGACAAATGAATAACTCATCTCATTTTAGTTCCTTTCATTTCTCAAAATCATTAATTAATTAATGATAAACAAAGTATGTAACTTTTCAAAAAAAATTGACAAATTAATAACTCATCTCATTTTAATTCTTTTCATTTCTCAAAATCATTAATTAATTAATGATAAACAAAGTCTCTAACTTTTCAAAAAAACTTGACAAATTAATAACTCATCCCATTTTAATTCTTTTCATTTCTCAAAATCATTAATTAATTAATGATAAACAAAGAAACGTAAAGTAATTTTACATAATTAATTATCTTTTTTCTCTTGGTTTAATTTAATTTTTTATCAAGTGTTAGCGATAGTAGTCAATCATTGGTCATACGTTATACGCCTTCAACGTACAAATGAATTAGACGAAGTTGCTACTATAAAAGCGAAATATATTTTCGTCCAATCGAAATAAATAAAAAAGAATACATTAAATACAAAACAATATAAACAAAAAGCATAAAGAGTGATAAAACAATACATTATATTAAATAACGAAAAGAAAAAAAACGATATGAAAATTTCCATTGAAATCAGGAATTTGAATGAAAAACAAGGAAATCACACCTGGAAATCAATTAGATGGGGAAAAGCTCTTTCCGGCTACACTTAAATTGACGATGCGTTACGCAAGACGGAATTTAATTTATTTCACAGACAGCTTCTGCCCGCGGCTCCGTTTACGTGGAAATTGTAACGTTAGCGTATTTAATTTATTGTATTGGGGTGTTTAAATTATTTACTAACACTGATATCTACGTAGTTACAATTACAGTTAACGTTTCATGTTTCTTTGCGAGACTAATATATGTATCTTATATGTTAACATATCTGTGAATTTCTCGTTAAAGTTTTCACTGAAAGAAAATAAGTGTCTATCAGAAATGTCTTCAAATTTTCTTATTTTTATTTTCAAATTAAAAAAAATACTATGGTTTGTTTACAAATAAATATTAAAAATAGAAATACATTGTTTAATCCTGGATTTTCTTTGTAAAGCTTGATAAAAGCTATAATTATTACAAATATATTTTTTTCAGACTCGTGTAACTGAACATTTTTCAGTACGATTACAGTTTAGCGTCAGTGGAAATTTCACTGTTTTTATGATTAGGTAATAGCATCACTCAAATGTCCGTCTGTCCGTCGGTCGCAGTCATTTTTCTCAAACACCGCTTGACGTAGAAAAATTGGTGTAGTAATAAAGGATAACTCTATATCTTGATAGCTAACACTAAAATATGCAAATAAATATGCCCCCTCCTCTTACGTCCGATACTATACCATTATCTATATATATATATATATATATATATATATATATATATATATATATATATATATATATATATATATGTATTTATATATTCTTCCTACTTAATTATGTAAAGTATTATTCAATGTTTATTGCAATAGGAAATCCATATAAGTGGTAATAAAAATAAATTAAAAATAAATTATTTTCTTTTCAAATTAGATACGAAACCAAACTCAACCGCAAGCCAGGCTTGCATTTGGCCGGTATTTTATTAAATGAAAGGCCAGACGTTTAAAACGACTTATTTAACAAAAAATAGTAGTTGTCCGTGATTTATATAAAATATAAAAAATTGGTTAAACACCAAGGTAACGATCTTTCTTTACGCAATCCTTTTTGCTTGTTTAAATTTTAAATTCGTTTCTTTGTATATACATATATATATATATATATATATATATATATATATATATATATATATATATATATATATATATATATACATATATATATATATATATAACGAATAATAAAAATTCCTTGTTTGTATAAAATCGGATTTATTTCTTTTTTTGTGTATTGTTACGTTTATGAGAAATAAGTTTAATTGCAATCGTTTTCTTTCCACTTGATCTGCTTGCATCATGGTGTATATTTATTTTATCTAGCCTTACTTTACAAAAATGCTAGAAAAGTCAGTTCTCAGGGTTTATCCGTTATCTTCCGTTTGATACAAATAATGAAATGAGCTTGCACTTTTATCACTGCTTGTTTTATTATGTCAGTCCCAAGACAAAGTCACTGAAGGCTCGTCTGTTGAGTAAAATTTTGCTTTAACTCTTGTTTTTAGGATTTACCTTGCGTATAATATCTTATACAACACCCTTGTAGAAGTACTACTTTATATCGACAATATATGGAGTACATTCTGATATGAATACAGACACCAGGTCGAACATTCTTGCCGAATATTTGGCCGGCGTCTTCGCCGAATATTTGGTATTCGGCTTAAGTTCGAATAAACTACGCATCGCTACTATAGTTTCCAACTTTTGAGATATGAATATTTTTCATTGTCCAATATATTAAAATAACTAGTATTTTTTTCAGCCCTTTGGCATAAAATATTTCTAAAGAAAAAGCTATTGAAAAAAATAAATTTATTAGTTCTGCAAAAAAATTATATTAAAAATTGCACGCGTGAAAAATTTCAAACTTTACTCTTTTTTGTAGCAAACAGCAAATGTTTATTCTTATTTAATGGTTTCTTACTTCATATAATATTGTCTATATCCTAAACCTATCGACAAGCCTATATTTCTATACTTTTCACCCAGATTTGAATAGGGAAACAGCCTTTGAATTGATAAATGTAACAGGGAAAATAATTGAAGTAACAAGCCAAATATTAATCAACTTAACCTTAAAATTCTTTCGTCCTTGTATACCACATGTATATTTCTATATATATATATATATATATATATATATATATATATATATATAGCAATAAATACTTAATAATAATGCTATCGTCTCGTACATTTTACTTAAGATAATTATAATACTTTTTTTTTTTTTAAATTTAGTTTTTAAGTAAATATGTTACATATTAGTACGCAAGGTGGTTTTTTCAGTAGCTTTTAAAACAAACTAAAAAAAAGAATGGGATCTACGGATGCTTCATAGCTTTTGTCAAAGATTAACCTCACACAAAATTTTCCAAGGTTACTAGTTCACAAGAGGCATATACCTACGACATACTGAACAGTTAAATTTTGTGCACTCCACACGCAAGGCCAATCGATTAAAGGCCGTCAACTACACAAAATCAGGGCCATCTGAGCCTTCCATGACGTAATAGCAATTGGTCATAAAGGGCGAATTCGGAGGTGGGAGCGCTCCACGTGGCGGTGCGTTAATAATTGACATGTTAATTATTTAACAAGCCGCACCGCGCTCGCGGGGACGCCATTAGTGCACGGAATTACTCTGTATTTTTAGCATCCCGTCATCATTGTGGTGACCGTCTTGTTGATACAAATGTATGAGACTATTTTACGTGAGCGAGGATTTCAAATCTAAAATGGGAAGATGGTCAAAACCATTAATTTTATATATAAGTCTATAATAAAAAATTGTGTGCATGATATGTGCTTAAATCTAAAGAAAAAAGTAAAAGTGTTTGCCCCCGAAGAAAATCTATAATTTTATGGCGTTTAATTGAACGAAATTAAAACGTTTAATTTAAAAACAAAAAATGGTCACGTTTTGACTTTATCCATATATGCAGTATCATTTTTGCGACTGTATAGAAATATAATTTTTACAGCCGTACTACGGTACCATATTTACAATCGAATTGCATTTCCATATTTAAAGCCGTATTTCAGGACCATATTTAGAGCCGTTTTGCAATATTACCTTTACAGTCGTATTGCAATACCATCTTTATAGCCGTATTGCAGTATCATCTTTACAGCCCCATTACAGTATCGTCTTTTCAGCCGCATTGCAGTACTTTCAGTCTTTACAACCACATTGCATAACCATCTTTACAGCCGTCTTGTAGCATCATCTTTACATCCATATTGCAGTACAATATGTACAGCCGTATTACTTTATCATCTTCACAGCGGTATTTACCATTTTAAAGCCGTATTGCAATACCATCTTTACAGTCGTATTGCAGTATCATATTTTCAGTCGTATTGCAACACCATATTTACAGCCATAATGCAGAATCTTATTTCCAACCACATTGCAATATCAGCTCTACAGCCGTAATACAGAACAATCGTTACAACCAAATTGCGGTATCATCTTTACAGCCGGATTGCAGCACCATCTTTACAGCCGTTTTTCAATACCATATTAACAACCGTATTGTATTACCATATTTACAGCCGTATTGAAGTTTTATTAATACAGTTGTGTTTTATTTTTAATAACATTAAAAACATCGGCTAAGTGCATGTTTAAATAGGCAAAATAGGGTAGCAAAATAACCGAATAAACTTTGATCTGAATGCTCTAATCAATTTAGAATTATTTCAGGATTTTCAGATCCGTATTTGAAATACTAGGGAGGAAAAGGGGGAGGTGCATTGCATGCCACTTTGAAACTTTAAATTTAATAATAAAACTATGGTCACGCTTTTACGTGATCATTATTGCAGTGTCATCTTTATAGCCGTATCATACATTTGAATAATATTTAAATACACCGGCTATATCTGAATACATACAAAGTAATATTACATTGCGTATCACCTGAAATTGTTGATACGATGTAACTGAATAAAATTTTGTTTGCACATTAATAATCAAAAATGAAAAATGGAATCTAAATTTTATTTTAAAAAACTTATCCAATGACTTAAAAAAGTCGCTTTCAATTTACATGAGCGGCAGGGAAATTAAATTTTCTTTTAAATATATTGTCACCTATTTATTGAGATTTCTTAAAAAGACTTTAAAAAAAATCATACATTCAAAATTCATTCAATACTGTGTTGACGAGCATGATGGGATTACAAGGATTCTTCGTTTTACTACGCAATACAGACGATACAATAAATGGTCGTTGTGATTTAAGGTGCCTACGCATGAACCAACAGCGTCCCGAAAACGATGCCAAATTCCATCCCATCATTAAAGGCAATGTACAGAAAATATAAATAGTGTAAAATTAATTTTAAAAGTTTATTGTTTTTTTCATATTAATTTGAGTTTTGTGAAACTTGCGGTTTATAAAAGCAAGAATAAAAGCATTTGAATTCTCTACCATTGAATTTTAAACTTTAACGCGAAATTATGGAACTTTAATAGTTAATATTTGATTATACACCAAAAACAAACGCGTATTTTTCCCACATCCTGCACTTCGTGATGCCTGTTTTAAAATATCATATTTGACGATGTTAAAATATATTTTTCATGTACAAAAATAGATTATTTTCACAGTTAAATGAAAATACGTCATGTGGTATTATTTCTACTTTCTTTAAGTTTAATTTAAAGACGTTGTGTAGTAGTAAAGAAGGTTAATTTAACTCAAAGAAAGTGGAAATAATACTGCATCATGTGGTTTCATTTATCTGTGAATAATGAATTTATACAAAACTGATGCCAAATATATTCTACACTTTATTTTATTAAATGTGTTAATACTAGATATACCCCATTTCAATCATTAACATAAAGTTACCTGTAAGCCATCTATACTACATACAGCATTAGCTAAATTAGCATTAGATGGCGCTGTATTATATTGTCATTATAAAAGTGGATTTTTGGACAATTGTATGCAAAATATCTTTCCCTGTATACTATTTCTCAGTATTATTTTTTTTTATAATATAAATAATATAGGTTATCAAAAACTCTACGAAATTTATCTTTTCGACTACAGTTTTATTGTATTATATAAACTCTACTGCAAGTTTCTATGGAAAATAATATCCAGTACTTTGATCTGTATAAGACAGAGGATTCAATAAAAACAAAAGCATAAATGTTCAAACATTTTTCTAAGCGGAGTGAAGGTTCGTACGTAGGCTGATATTATCCTTTACTAAGCACGATATATTTGTCCTTGAAAAAAAATGGGTAGGCTGTATCAGGGACGCAGCCGCAATGGAGCACGTGAAACGTCTTGAGCGTACTAGAGAGTGTGTAATATAGTAAGTCTAACACGTTCCCTGTGAAGACGAGCACGTTCCGCTGAGATCAAAGCAGGTTGTCGAGGGCCGGAATCTCTCTCTATTGCTATCCAAACTCTTGTACGCTAGTTTTGTACGTTATGTACCACAAGTGTTGGCGCCATAGTAGAGCAATCATCACATTTTTGCAAATAACAACACTTTTTTTCCAATTCTACAACTTCTAATGATCACAAGTATAAGTTGTATATATCACACCTATTAACTTCGTGAGCTCTGTCAAACGCGACCACTCCCGCTCGAATCGATCAATGTACTGAGTAATCGCTGAGTAATCACTAGTTAAACACAGCGCGCAATGATAAGTGTAGTTCCGAATGAGTCCTGCTAAACGCGATTGCAGCACCATTTACGCCAGCGACATATACACTACCCAGTAATGGCTTCTATCCTCTAAATTATGGTACTAATATAATGCCTATAGATGCTATATTTCCAAAGTTATAATCGATCTCGCCATAACATGTTTTGCAAGTGACCCCCGTCCCCCCTCTGACCGAAACGAAAGACGTTTCATGTCAAAATTTCCTAAATGTATCCCATAGATGGCGTTAAAATTGCGACATATTCCGATGAAACTCTATGGAACAATCAGAGAGAATTTCATCTATCAATATTAAAACAAATCCCTTCACTTTAAAGATGAAATAAATACAAGATGAAATGTTTAGCTTTGTTTTTTCTGGTATTATTGTATTTCTAACTGCTAAAGTTTGCATTTACACAAAAAAAACTCACATATTTATATATATATATATATATATATATATATATATATATATATATATGTATCTATCATAATATAGTATATACTGGACACGGGGAGCGGGAAAAACATTTATATCTATAAAATGAATAACAGTAGAACAAAAAAAATGTTAAAAGATAGATTTTACAGTCCAGTTTATAACTCGCGATTCTCCATTTCTTTATTCTTGTGTAAAGTTCAACTAAATTTTATAAGATTTAGAATAAAGTGTTCTCCTATAGAAGTAATAAATAAAGTTGTGAGAAACTATTGTCATCTATCCTATATTATTGGAAATGTTCGTATGAATTAAACGTCAACTGTGCTAAATTATATTAACTTTATTATATACAGGTCAGCTTTATTATATAAAACTATTATTATATAAACTATATGTAAACTGTATTATATACAGTAAAGCTCAACTAAATTTGATAAGATTTAGAATAAAGTGTTCTTCTATAGAATTAATAAACAACGTTGTGAGAAATTATTGTCATCTATCTTATTTATTATTGGAAATGTTCGTATGAATTAAACGTCAACTGTGCTAAATTATATTAACTTTATTATATACAGGTCGGCTTTATTATATAAAATTATTATTATATAAACTAAATGTAAACTTTATTATATACAGTAAAGCTCAACTAAATTTGATAAAATTTTGAATAAAGTGTTCTCCTACAGAAGTAATAAACAAAGTTGTTAGGAACTATTGTCATCTATATTATTTGAAATGTTCGTATGAATCAAATATCATATGTGCTAAATTATATAAACTTTTTTATATACAGGTCAGCTTTATTATATAAAACTATTATAATATAAACTTTATTATATACAGTAAAGCTCAACTAAATTTGATAAGATTTTGAATAAAGTGTTCTCCTACAGAAGTAATAAACAAAGTTGTTAGAAACTATTGTCATATATCCTATATTATTGGAAATGTTCGTATGAATTAAACGTCAACTGTGCTAAATTATATTAACTTTATTATATACAGTTCAGCTTTATTATATAAAACTATTATTATATAAACTAAATGTAAACTTTATTATATACAGTAAAGCTCAACTAAATTTGATAAGATTTTGAATAAAGTGTTCCCCAATAAAAGTAAAAAACAAAATTGTGGGAAACTATTGTCATCTATGCTATATTATTTGAAATGTTCGTATGAATTAAACGTCATATGTGCTAAATCATATAAACTTTATTATATACAGTTCAGTTATTACGCTTTGAACACAAAAATGTAAAAAAAATTATACTTGATTTGGTGATACAGAGAATTTAATAGAAAAAAAAATATTACAAAAATTCAGAATGTTACATTTGATTATTATAAGCAATTATATAAAAAATTCATGTTTATCAATCCAATATAGACGTGGTTAATTTGTACAATTATTTGAAGAAAAATCTTAATTAAAATCACTTTTCGAAGTGATTCTTCTTTTGGATTGGTTAATATAGTTGTGAGGGTTATCATAACGCCACCTATCGACAGTTTTTTAAGATTGCCAGATAATGTGATTTTAAATCCGTTAAACACCGATAGAATAGTTTCATGACCGCCATTAATTGAATAAAGGTGTTACTGGATTTCCATATTTCGTGTTATAAAAATAATATTACACAAAATTACCATCAACTAATTATGTTGTTTTTAGGTTCTAGATTCAGAAGGAGTCGTAATTAGTAGTGTATTAAATAGTGTATTAAACATCGTAGAAATAATGTAATTAAATTTTCAAAAATATTAATTTATTGAAAACATTTTAAGGGCATATCAAAATAAATGTCGTCATTTTATTTGGTTTATAACCTATACCTTTTTAATGCCCTTTTTTATAGAAACATAAAAAAATTAAAAAGCACTTAGTTTAAAAGAAGTTTCACGTCGTACCTACAAGTATGTACCCATAATACCACATAACCTTAAAATTGTTTATAATTCGTTTAACATTTACCTTGCACGTCTTAATGTTCCGGATAAAATTATAAACGTGTACGACATGCCCTATTACCTTGCATAAAGCACTATATATTCCTTTATGGCTCAATAAATTATGAGATGAAATATTCAACTCGCGTGACATTTATAATATCATCTCGCCTATCATGTCACGTTTACTTAAATCCCCTCTTAGAGGGGATGACGGCAAGATAAGTACAGTTGAAAGGGGGTGGTACTGAATGATATAGAGACTGAAAGCGTAGTAAATTATTGTATTTACTGTAGTTCATTGACTTATTTTTATTTATCTCACTATTTTGTTGGGAAGATGTGTTTTTGAATTGAAATTTATTTTATGTTGATAGATAAAACACTGAGGAGAAATATTACAGCGTTTCACCGACATATAACGCTTAGTAGCGCCACCTATTGGTTGATTAGTATGAATATTTCGATGATTATATTATTACGTATATGCCCTGATATTTAAATGATAGATTGTCCATAATTATTATATATTATAAAAATAAAAATACTGGAATAGTGTTAATTTGAGAACATTTATTAATAAATTGGCTTTCGCAGGCGGCTTTGCTCGCGAGATATTAGGAAAATGTAAACAATTTTTGAAATCAAAGCCTCTTAAGGCTCATCATGCACAGTTTTTTGTGAGCAGTGAACGAAACTCAGTCGTCACGCTCGGTTAGGTGACGCTGAATCGGGTAAACTCGGCTCCCTTCGTCATCGTACAAGTGAACAAGTTTTTTAGGCGCACCAACCGCACTTTTTTAGATTAATTTGAGTCTAAAATGTTTATAACAAATTTCAATTTCCATAAACCTATTGTTTCATTCTTACGGGTAAACTCGTCTCTCTTTAGCTTCGGCTAAGCAAGTTCAATGTCCAACACACAGGAGTGTATCCTTTCAAGAATTACGTTCTATTTTTTATTAATATTTTATTTATATATATATATATATATATATACATATATATATATATATACATATATGTATATATATATTAGAAGTTTCACTTCTATCGTGTGGTTATAAGCACACGCCACAATTTTTTATAAAGAAATAGCTATAGATTTCGATGAAGCTAGTTATGTATATACGAGGTATATTTTTAACATAATATCCCAGATTTGTTAACATCTATTGTTGTGGTCGCGGAGCACCGCGTAAATTATATGATGGTAGTCTGTATTAAAATACTATGCAATAATTAACCCACGAATTCGGTGTGCTGAAATGATCATGTTACATTCATTTTAAACTTTATTTTAATAGCAATGTACTGAAATTTCGTGGGGAATATGATTTCATTTAAAGTGTTTTTGTTCATTGCTCAATAATTGATAGCGTAATTATATATACAACCATTAATTATATATACAACTATTAATTATGCATACAACAAATATTATGTTCATGCATAATTTCATTGAAATCCCTAAAGGTGTTTAAGCATGAAAAGAAGACAAACAAACAGATAAACAGATAACGTTTCGCTTTTATTATATTTGTATGGTAACCATCATATTCAACAGCGTGGGTATTCAGAGCTTACATTGCAATATTAGCAATAATTATTATTTTACATCAAATATACATGTAATAGATAAATAATTCACAATAAATATACGCGTAATTCAATCAAATTCTCAATAATTTATAATTAAGTTAGGGTAACCAGTTTTAGGTCAGAACTTCTTTTTTCGCTTTCTAATATTTTTGCTTCCAGTATTGTGTAGAACGTGGATGTTTTGTAAAATATCAGATTACAGAAAGGAAAACTTATATAATTTTTGGATTTATTTATAATGCGAAAAATTTAAATGTAATTTTATAATGTGTAGAGATTTAATGTATGTTATACAGAAATATGCATAAAGATGATATAGGCAGAGTAATTTGCAATACGGATATCATAAATACGGGTACTGTTCATGCCTAGGTCGATTCCTATATTTTTATTATACTGGTATATTCATTATAATGCAGGTATTAGGAACATATAACATAGGTAAACCAAAATAAAATTGATTCATTTTTTGTTATTATACTGGTATAATCATTTTACTGGTATAATCATTATAATGCAGGTATTAGGAACATATAACATAGGTAAACCAAAATAAAATTGATTCATTTTTTATTATTATACTGGTATAATCATTATAATGCAGGTATTAGGAACATATAACATAGGTAAACCAAAATAAAATTGATTCATTTTTTGTTATTATACTGGTATAATCATTATACTGGTATAATCATTATAATGCAGGTATTAGGAACATATAACATAGGTAAACCAAAATAAAATTGATTCATTTTTTGTTATTATACTGGTATAATCATTATACTGGTATAATCATTATAATGCAGGTATTAGGAACATATAACATAGGTAAACCAAAATAAAATTTATTCATTTTTGTGGGAAGCAAATTCTAATGCGAAATTAATGAAAGATCGCACAGCGAGAAGTTTATTTGAATATAGATATTACTAAACAGGAGAAGGAGCTGATTCTTACTCCAAATATGGAGAAATATTTTGAAAGTTTCAATTTTGGATGCGTAAAGCGATTGTTATTTTTATGATTCGCTCAAAACTGGAAACCCTATTGAAAAAGTGCGTATGTTTATCCCTAAGTTCGTCAGCGCTAAACTAAACGTATTATTAATGTAAGAATATTTATGCAAATCGAGCCTCCGGGATCAATATAGAATTTGCAAAAAAATTTGAAACAAAAACAATTTGTCAAAAAATCGTACATATTTATCAAAAACATTTTATTCCTGCCATGAATTCGTTTTTGAGTACATATTCGAAAAAATTGACTTTACAGAAAACTTTCTAATATATAATAAATAGGCCAATAAAAATATATTTAACACCTTACGTTTATAAGTATTAGTTTTGTCAAATTTCTCATTATAATTTTGTTCAGAAATGCATTCAATTCAAACATTGTCGTATGGGCCCTATATTACGGCATGCTTAAACCGATTATCGATTAAGATAACTGTCATAAAAATCACATTAGGCCAAATTAATAATAACACTTTCAGCAACATTCATACTATCCAGGGTATTCATTGCATAGATCCAAAAATATTTTATGATTGACAAGAAGTTAAAAGCAAACAGTACTAATATTTAAACCTTTACGAAAAACGTACGAAAATTATATTCCGATTAATTAAAAATATGTAAAAATTAAAATTAGTTTTCCATTTTCATTTCATTAAATTTATTAGAAAAATGGCAATGTAATTCATAGTTGAAAATTAAAACCGTACATAAATTTATATTGAATAACAGGGACATTTATAAAAGCATCTTTTAATTACATATGAATATATTTATTTTCGTAGCTTTAGATCGTCATATAAATACAGAAAATAAAAATTTTCACTTAATCCGATTCTTCATGCATGAGACAATTTTTTTCCAAATTTTTAAATTACCATTGAAAAATACAAACCCATGGTAAATAGACGTTAAGATCTAATGGAATATTCAAACACGAAACCCTCAAAACAATGAAGTAATTAATTGTCATATAAATTGGAACTGTTTCAATACAGTTAAAAGAACGCATGTTCACCATATGACCGGAGCGTGGGTGTTTCAATAGAAATTGACTTCGCAATTAAAAATTCGACGTATTTTTTTTTTACTTAAACATCTTCAGGCGTATCGCATTTCACGTACGGTATATTTTTAAACCTTTTTTATTCGAGATCGAAAAATTAAATTTTCACATTTCATAAAAGACCTCCCGCGTCAGCTCTCGAGGCGGGTTAAATCTCCATCATTAATCCTAGTAATAGTGTATATTATTCCTCAACATATTATTTCGTAAACGCAAGTAGCAAATTATTCATTTATGTTAATTCGGTTATGAGCCGACGTTAATCTCAGAGGGGCTTTTCTCCTCGAATTCGCTAGCTATTACGTAAGAATTTAGTGTCTGTTCACATACAGCACGGCCTATCTCGTGTTTAAGGCTTTTGTGTCTTAGAGTTCTGTTGCTGCTACATGTTTTGTAGGCGGAATGTAATATTTTCATGAAATATATGTCTGCAAGTAATTTCTTCGTCTTAATACGAAAACTATTACACTGATTTTTATGAAAAATATTTCAAAAGTTATATCAAAAGTTTCAACTTTATTTTTGCCTTTTGTATATTTTTTCTTACATGTTAAAGTATATCCATAAAAAAATTTCAATGTTTACGTTTTTCCATTTTTATTTTCGGATTCCCTACTGAAGAAGGAAAAAAACAACCCTTATAAAATCATTAATTAACCTTCGTTTGTCCGGCCGATTTTCTCAGAAACTATGCAATGTTGAAACTTAAAATTTTGCATATTGATAAATTGTATTAAGTCACTTATTTTGCACTAACTTTTTTATAATATTCATATAAAGACTCATCCCTTATAAATTATTAAAAACACTTTTTTCTTTACTTTTTTATATAGTGAGGGATATTATTCAAAAGAACTTGTTATGTGGAAGTAAGAACAAACAATTTTATGTAATTTTCAATTGCATATTTAAAAAAATATATTCTAAAAAATTGCGAGAATTGAGCATGCCCCCTCACTTTATTTCCAAAACTACTGAAACAAAAATCGTAAAAAAACAGGATTGGTAAAATCTGACTAGAATATTGTACGAAAACTATGACAATTATTCTAGATCTTATAATTTTCCAAATATGCACCATGTTTTTACATCGGTGAAAGATGTAATAAACAATATGTTTACGTTGTGAAAAATTAATAATTATAAATAGTTTAACAGAAATATTATAATATATACCCTTAAATATTTATTATTGTCTAAATATGTAGAATCCGTAGTGCGAGTTTCATCCCTACTTAACAATTTTTTTTTTATTTTAATTCTTATCCCCTCTACTACCAGTATTCAAACTTTTTTCGCATACCACTCGTATGAAACACATATTTGCCGCATGCTACTAAAGTTTTAAATATATCACTATGTCTTAGTTATATCTCAGAATAGTAAAACAATAAATTACAGTAGTAATCGGTGAAGCTTGTTCGTTCTTGCCGATTGAACAAATGAGTCTTAATATTGCCATACACAAATAAGTTACTAATGTTGAGAGAGAAATAAATTTACCGTAAAATATTTAATAGTTTAAGAATCGATACTATATACCATACATATGCCTAGAATTATATTTCATACGTAATCGCTGATTACTGTGTTATTATGAAGTGAACATTATTTTTATCAATTTTTTAATTTTTTTCGATATAAGAAGTCACGTATATAGCAGGGTTACATTTGACCGGGTGACAGATACTGAGTATTTATACGAAAGTTCAGGGCGGCGCTTTATTCTCATAATGGAAGTTACTATATACATAAAGATATTGCTTGTTGTTGATGAACATGATACAATTTCTTATTTAATATTTGTTTACGTAAACATTTAAGGGGATGTAATATTTATATTAAAATATTATTTTTATTTTAATATTAATTTTATTTTTCACCACGTAGATATATTGCCTAGCATATCGTTCACTGGCTATAGATATTATAAATTTTCCAAAAACTATGAGACTAAGAGTCATCGCTATAGTTTGCCGGTTAAGTTTAGATATCCAATAACGATGTTTTTCATAGTTTTAGATTATATAACATTCTGAATAGTGACATTCTGAATAATAACATTCTGAATAAAAGCATTCTGGAGAGTAACATTCTGAATAAAAACATTCTGAATAGTAACATTGTGAAATAGTAACATTCTGAATAGTAAAATTTTGAAAAATAACATTCTGTAGAGTAACATTCTGAATAGTCACATTCTGAATAGTAACATTGTGAATAGTAATATTTTGAATAGTAACATTCTGAATAGTAACGCTCTCAATAGTAACATTCTGAATAAAAACATTCTGTAACATTCTACGTAGTAACATTCTGAATAGTAATATTCTGAATAGTGATATTCTGAATAGTAACACTCTGAAATAGATTTAGAATCTTTATAACTTGTTCTTTTAATTTCAACTTTGCACACAAAACGGTTTCTATGAAAAACGGCTTTCGCATACAGGCAGGCGCATGAGTGGTCTTAAAAAGGTTTGGTTTTTTTCTCTTTTGAGTTACCGAATTCTAAAATGAAGAAGTGGAATCTTCCTCTTATCTAACAATGGCGAATGTACACACAACAACTCGGCTCCGGAACCTGAGTAACTATACTAACTCTATAAAAATAGCTATAAGAACTATATAAATAGCTATAAGAACCACATAGAAATTTCGTCCTAACCACCTGACATATAAATGCTTTGAAAGACCATTTCAACAAACATATAAATTGTTTAAAATACTGTGTAATATCTAAGGTTCTTTCTTGGCCCTAATTCCCGTATTATTAAGTATAACAGCAACAAAGTGTCATTTCAATGGCATCTAAGGTTATATATTCATATGTGTCTGATGTAAGGTAAGTTAATAAACTTTGATGGGACTGACTATAGTCACATGTTTTATTAGAGTGACTCATATATTTACGCCAGTCGACAGTGTTACCTTGACTTTACATGACAGTAGATATTAGCTAGAAATTAGTTTAGTAGGTTTAAATTTGTTACCTAAATAGAAAATTGAATTTTTAAAATTACGAAATAGAAAATAACTCTAAAATTTGGGCTATTAAATATTTTGTAGCACCATTTATTTTTGCACAATCATCCCTGCTAATATTATAATAAATTGGAATATTAGTTTATTTGTTCATTTGTTTGTTACCTAATAACACTACACTAGCAACTTATAGGTATCAAAGAGCAATTCTATAAATAACAAAACAATTTGACCAAAACAAAAATTAATTTGAGCCTAGAGACCGTTTAAGACATATAAAAGATCCAAAATGATAGAAATAACCATAGCATAAGGATTGTTTCTTTTTATCTATGTACATTATTATGCAATATATTTAATTAATTCTGATATAAGCAACATATCAATAAATATACCTAAATGATAATGAAATAAAGATTTATAAAGCAAAATATTATAAAAAAGTAACAAAAACACTATAAACCAAAAAATATAAAAATTCAAAATCCGAAAAGCTAATTAAGATAATAACTAAAACCTGAATAGTAAAAATCTTCTTTATTTGATAAACATCGTAACAAGGTAACGACGACGCTTACGTGGTATTATTGTACATGATAATATTTATAATAATGATGATATAACTTTTTGATGGCTATGTCTTTATTCATCAGTTTGAATTCTGTGACTTAATGAGAATTAAAAAAAATTTAAAAATATTCAAAAATGTCTATACTTCAAATTTTATTAATCTACTTTGCAATGCATAAGTCCATTTCTGGTATTGAAGTTCTTTAAAAGTTGTTGATTCCCCAAAACTGGCCAAAAAAGTCTATTAATGGGGTTATTCTTTATATATCATACATATAGTTTGTGCGATGAAATAACACATAATAATTTTTAAAAATAACCAAAGAAAACCCTTTTTCAGAATCTTTCCTATGCATTTTTTGATGGTAAATCCCAGACATCACAATTTTTTTATTCGACCCCCAAAATATGTTCGAAAATTATTAGCCAGCCATCTTCAAAATTTGAATGGATAAAATATAAAATAAGATTGAAACTCTGTGATAAAATTTGAGTCGATATAGTAGAAAATAAGGTTGAAACTCTGTGATACGGGAATTAATGGAAAATGGAATAAAATATAGTTCAAAACGGTCACGCGAATCTAACCTACCCTAAGAAAAAATCACATTTTTATTTATCTTCAATATTTAATAATAGAAGTGTGACATTGAGACTTAGACATTTCGTTAACTATGCATTTTTTAATGATGAATTCCAGACATCACAATTTTTTTTATTCAACCCCCAAAATATATTCGAAAATTATTAGCCAGCCAGCTTCAAAATTTGAGTCGATAAAGCAGAAAATAAGGATACAACTCTGTGATACAGGAATCAATGGAAAATTAGGGATAATGGAATAAAATATAGTTTACAACGGTCACGTGACTAATCTACCTTGAGAAAAAATTTACATTTTTATTTATCTTCAATATTTAATAACATAAGTGTAACATTGACACTTAAGCATTACGTTAACTCGCAATTAACTTCACTACCTGACGTCTGATAAAAATAACCACACCACGTTTCAAACAATTTATTTTAACTTGCCATGAACAAATTACAGTTAAGCGTGATCGTAGTTAAATATCGTGAGAAAGTAGTTAGCTGTTGGACATCGTCTATCAGTTTAACTATGACTCAATTTCAGGTAACTATGTAGCAAAAGCAAACATATTCAAACCGCAGAGTTCGAAGAAATGAGTCATTACAATATTATAGAATTTTCAATTTGTCGTTTCGTTAGTAGGTAGAAATAAAATTTCATAAAGCCACTATCTGTCTTAAGTTGTTTCTTATAACAAACAATTTTTCGGTATTTGTTAATATTTATTAACAAATACCGAAAAATTGTTTGTTATAAGAAATAACAAATAATTTTTCAGTATTTGTGGTTTCGGTCACGCTTTTTACTGATACCATAACAATTGTGTTTTGATGTTTATTACCCGATTATAATAACTAGTTGCCCTGTGCGAATAATTCGCAAATAACCGAATGGTAACATAATGTGAAAATATATAAATGAAAGGTATTTTATTTAGTTAAACAGTTTATATATAGTAGGCTCGTTTTATTTGTTATAAATAATTACTAATATGAACTTTCTAGCGCAATAATCTTTAATAATATCTAAAATAGTTAAATAAGGAGGAAAATATATAAAATGTAGTTAAATGTATTGGCAATAGATGGCGCTGTTTACAATATAAACACCTTTGAGAAATAATATATAGAGAAATAAGAAATTAAAAATTTAATTAAAAAATTAATTTTGAATTGTTTGTTTATTTTTCGTCAATAGCGATGAAGATAATCTTCTAAATGAAGGTTCAATCATTAGTTTTAATGAAGTATCAAGGGAGATATGGCGTACCCACAAACAACACCTTTGATAAATAAAATGTAGAGATTTTTTAAGCCAATTAATACCATAATTCTTGTGTTTTGAACTCAGTGTATTATTTTATTCAGTAACAGAAAAATATTACTACAGCATTACAACAGATTACGCAAAGTGTATTTTAAATCATGATAAATATTACTCACGTGTTTGGCGAGCTCAAAACTTGCATCTGAATTCTGATGCCTTAAGCAAAACTTCAGAAGTAAATTACAATTTTGAAAAAAAATTACTGACGTCCAAAATATTTCTGACTGTATTCTGTCAAATTATTAAGAAGCAATTTTATTTTGAAATAAAGAAGTTGATTTATAACTGTCCCACACATTGTGTAAAACTTGTGTCTTTATAAACCTTATTATTCTTTGTACCACAATTTGATTTAACCTTGGAGAATTGTCTAATTCTTACAGCACACTGCGCAGTTCTACCGACGACTTTGCCTTTATCGTGTCTATCGACTTAATACGTCGGGGTTTCCATGTTAATTTTAATGCCGGTAATAAAAGAAATCCCCCGAGGGGAGTCGGACGAGTGAGCGATCTGTGGAGCTAGAGTAGTCTCGTATTTCGCCAAAATTGATAGATTAGGAGTGACGTGTACGTTAAAATGTTGTTACCACGAAATATGTATCTATAATTTTTACAATTTTAAAACAACCTCTCCACGTACGATTTTTTTTTGAATTGCTAAAATGAATTGCTGATACAATTTAAGTATTTGCGAACTCTGATCTCATGTTGCTATGATCTGAAATTGGAAATAAACAACAGAATCTTCATGGCTAACAGAAGCTTTTACGGCCTTCGAAACCAATTCAAGTTCAAATTTATTTCTTTTAAGACTAAGTTAGGCATGTATAAAACTTTAATCAGGTCTATACTTCTGTATGGAAGTGAATGCTGGACCCTCAATAAAGCAGAGGAAAAAAATTACTCATTTTCGAAAGAAACATTTTAAGAAGAATCTTTGGACTTATTCAAGAGAACAATATGTGGAGAACTCTTCACAACTATGAAATTTACAGAAAATATGACAAATATGACAAAACTAATATTGTGAGAACCACTAAAGCATCACGTATTAGGTGGTCTGGCCATCTTTACAGATATGCTGTTATTATTACTGCCAAAAAAGTGACTTTTACGAAGATTGAGGGGACTAGGCGAAAAGGACGATCACCAACATATTGGCTAGATGACATTGAAAAGGACCTCCAACTAATGGGAGTCAATCAGTGGAGAGCCATCGCGTCAGACAGGGTCAGGTGGAGGAGGATCAGCGAATCAGCTTGGCCTGCAGAGGGCTGTTGTGCTTTTGACGATGATGAAAATAAATTGCTGTCGCTGCCATTGTATAATAATGATGCAGTCCAAAGATGCAAAAAATCGATATCCAAATCAACAGGAAAAGATACTACAAAGTAGACTATGGCTTTTCATCAGAAACTGCATCTTCACCTTCCGCATTACCTGTATTTCGAGCAGCCACAGCTGCTAAGGTATCTAAACGAAACTCTTAGAAAGACAATGACGTACCTATATGTTCTCTTGTCGCTTCCGTGTTCTAATAAATACTGCAGCGATCCGTAGCAATTAACACATGTTTATATTGTTTATCCCCACCACTTTAGATTGTTGTACTCTAACTCAATATACGATATGAATATAAGTTATATAATAATACACTTATTCATGTCACTCGTGGACTCCTATTCAATTATTTCTATACAGGGCCTAACAATTTTAAGCTTGTGTTACAGACTATTTAATCCCAAATGATTCCATAACCCTCCCTCAACGTAACTCTTGATACTAAATTATGCCTCATTGTGTACTATTATTTTCTAATAAAATACGCGACTTTGTCAAATTTGTCTTTTATGAAAAAGCAACTTGATTAATGAACTTTTTTATAAATAATTTCATTTCCGTACGTATATGCTCTTTTGTCACTTCCATCTTGTAGTAAATACTGCAGCGATCCGTAGCAATCAACACTTATTTATATAGTTTACCCCCACCACTTTTAATGGTTGCATTCTAAATAGTTCTATCACTTTTTAGAAAAAAATAAGAACTCTAGAAGGAACGCTCATTACTTTCCTACTAATCCAATATGTGATATAAATATAAGTTATATAATAATATACTTATTTTATAATTACATGTCACTCATGGACTACTATTCAATTACTTCTATACAAAGCTTAGAGACGTTAAGCTTGTGTTACACACTATTTAATCTCAATGATCAATCCTCCCTCAACGTAACTCTTAATACTAAATTATGCGCCATTTTATACTATTATTTACTAGTAAAATACGCGGCTTTGTCAAATGTGTGTTTTATGAAAACGCTACTTGATTAATGACCTTTTTTTATAAATAATTTCATTGCATTTAACAGAATGGCAGATTGATTAATATTATTTTCAAAGATTCATATCCCAAGAGATAAATTAAACTATATAGTACCATCCAATTATTTACCAGGTCGTCTACTTCTTAGTTCCAGTCGAAAGTAAACTTACAAAATTTGTTAAAAAATTAAGGTTTATCAATATAGGACCCTATATCCAACTTACAGATTTACCCAGAAGGTGGAACAAGTGGAACTATCATAAGAACAAATGATCATGAAACATAGTGTAAAACGATAAGGCACAAGCAGAACACAAACCGCAATTCAAACAAAACATCACTCTAACTAGTGAGCAGGCGTGAAAAACCAAGGAACTCCATAACCTATTTCCTAAAGTGGTCAATGCAGCAGAAAAAGTATCAAGACTGGATGTACTTGTAATACTCTACTTAAAAAAAATGCAATGCAATTCCCGCCGGAGTTGAAGGAAATTAATATTAGACATATTTATTCTAAAAAAATATAACATTATTATAAATATATTTAATGTCAGGGTTCGGATTTATTTATATGCACCTCAACATTATATATATATATCGGACCGTAGCACAGTGGTTAAGTCACTAGCGCCCGACTAAAGGCACCCGGATTCAATTCCCGGTAGGAAGTTTGAACACTCATAAATTAATTATATAACTGATAATCATTGATATACTTGTGATACAAAAATTAAACTACTAACAATAGTAAAAATATACTATGTGGATTCGACCGTTCGACATTAAATTAATCCTCATATAATAGATGGTGTTTTTCAACCGTACACCAAAAATCAATTAAAAAAATTCAGTAGTTTAATTACAGGAATAGTTTTAATTGATTTATAATTTCAAACACCGTGTATTCGCTACCACGAATTCGAATTCTATACCACTTACCAAGAATTTGCTTGACCAGCATACGTTGCCACTTCGACACTTTCCCAAAAAGTTAGTTTATTCCTTAATTATAGGCAAATAGTAAGATAATACTTATGCCTGTGTTAGAAGAGTCATAACTCAAAAATGTACTGGCCGACTTGTATATTTTGTAATTACGTCTACCAAATAATCCATTTTATGTAACTTGAATACAGAAAAAGGTTTACTATAACTGAACTGTCATTTTGATTTTTTTTCACAAATATTCTGTTTTGGAACGGAATAATAATTTTGTCTCGACGTATTAACATTTTGCTAAGCTCCACTTGTCTGTCAGAAATAAACAAAATATATTTCTAAACATCGTAGTGACGTATTTAAATCTGAACAGATATTGACTGACAACGTTCATAGAACATAAATATATTAATATATACCTACATAAATACATACTTGCATGCACACATACACACAAAACATACATACATATGTACATTCAAATATATTAATTACTTTGGTTTTGTTTTTGGCCTATGTATATATATATATATATATATATACATATATACCGGTACATATTACCTACCACTCAACTAATGTCTTAATCCCTTTCATATATGAAAAAAAACTAGGAAAGTATGTACAAATACTTACTTCCCTAGCTTTTTTTATTTGTATATACTTGTACATACTTGCAAAACGTTTTAGTTACATAATGCGTTTTTTATTATGGGCATTATTTTTTATAGCAGTATAATTTAACATTTTCACAATATGGAGTATCAAATAATTTTTCGAATTGGAAGTTTTTTTTTAAGTTTTACGTGTATATCGGTGACTAGATATTGTTTTCTCCATAGCCGTAATTTTAGACTTCAATCAATATTTTTTTAATGACTTAATTCATATATAGGCGTATACCGGTTTTAGTGAAACCACAAGTCATTGCACTCAATCTTCATCTGCTTTTGAACCCTCAATTTCAGCCCATCATAAAACCATAAGACAAAAAACAAAATACCTTATTTGGATACGTTAAGTTTATTATTTGTATTTGCAAACTGTGTACGTTCCTTTGTTGGTAAACTAGATAAGTCTATTTTGGTACTGTTTAGTTTAAAGTTGTCAAAAATTTTCAAAATTAAAAAATAATTGAACGGGAAAATTTAATGTTGATTTCCATACCATATACTCGTTTTTTTCTATTTTACAATATACTACGTCCTCATTTATTACTGACATTTCCAAAACAAACAAAGTTAAAGAAAGTAATTGACAGAAATATAGGTTTAATAAAAGCTTACACATTACGTACAAAGCATCTACAAATTACCAAGAGATGTTACCGAAAAAATATTTACCATAAATAACATTTTAGAAACTTTATTATAGGATACAAGCTTGTGTTTAAAATTTACCTCGAATTTAATCTCATATAGATTTTGTTCAAAATATTGATTTTAATAAAAAGTTATTGTTCAATTTTCTCAAATACACAATTTTCTAACTAAAAATGATAAGCTATTTGTCAAATATATTTATATTAAATAGTATGTTAATTATCTTATAAACCAAATGTAAAATCGTTAATTAAATATTGCTTGTGTTATGAAAATTATTTATAAATATTTTTAATTATAGATAACATATTCTTACTTATATTAATCTTTATCCCATGTCCGCAAGTAGAAATATCGTAAATATGGGGTATAAATATATTTCGAATTATCGATAATAATATATCGATAATGTTTTCCAGTCTCTAGTATTGCACCTGTGTAATTATTTTGATGTAGTAGTAAGTAAAAGCATTATACGTACGAGCGGTTGCAGCAGAAAAAGTTATGTATAAAGTGTCATTGAACCATCGATGTCCGCGTCAGACTCGTACTTTCTAGTTTCAAATTGTTTGCATATCTGCATATGTATTTGCATGTATAATAATTTGTTTGCACCAAAAATCTTAAAACCAACATAATTAATGCTTAATTTGAAGAAGTCGCAAGTAGTCATAGCCTGTATTTTATTTTATCAAAAGATCTTAGACAATTACAGAAAATCCCATGAAGATTTTTACATGTCCTTAAAGCGATTGAAGGTCAACATTTAAGCAATAAAGTCACAATGAGTATACGTCAACTCAACAATACAACAGCGCCTTGAATTAACCTAATTGTGCTCGCATTTTTCTCGTACCCCGACCCCCTACCCCCGCCGTCTGCGTGGAGGCGGAGTTTAGATCACAAATATTGCTGGTCGCGCGAGGTCAAAATGCGCCAGCGGGAACTGACTCTCGAATGTGTTTCTTGTTACAATGTACACAATAAGTTAGAAGAAAAAATTAATTTCTGGAAAAAAGTTACCATTTAAACTGAGTCAGTTATGGTGTCTAGTCGTATATAAACAAACTTAATAACAAATATAACTAGAGCAACGGAGATCCTTGTTGTTTAAATATATAAAACATTTATGGATATTTAGTATTTGCATTCAACTCTTTTCATATATTCATATTGTTTTTCATCATATAAATATTTTGCCCACACCGTATGAAAACGCAGACGTAAAATATTGTGAATTTTCCCAAAAACTACATTTAGAATCGTTGCTATAGTTTTACAATAAACTTTAGGAAAATTCTAATAACATTGTTTACTAGAATTTTGTTACCAGATATTCTATACGAAGTGGTAATTTCTGATTTCTGATATCAGTCTATATTTATCGGGTCCAATTATGTGAAAAATATGTAAAAACACTTCATTTCTGTTTTCAGATTCAATGCTTTTAAATTAATATTTCCTTGCCTGATTTGACATGTGTTTATTTTTAATTTTCATAAAATACAATTCTTTCTATCATAAATACTGGAAAAATATATTATCCTTTAAACATTTAAAGTTATTAAATACTACCTTCATTACTTCTAAAGTAATAGAGTGACAAACAAACATATTGCAACATTTATAGATTTTAGTGCTAAGGATTCGACCATTAACGAAAAGACTGGGCGAAGTTAGTTTTTCCGCCCACCGCCGCCGCAGAACATTACATACAAGGACGGAAGTGAATTGAGCGTGTTATTTATCGGTCTAATGAAGCGACCGAGCGAACTGCTTTTACCTTTCTCAAGTCGGTTGAGTGCTCGCCAAACAGCGCGCCGTGCTCGCTTTGATTCACATTAGGGCGGGCTTGCTTTCATTTTTATTTGCAGAAGGCGTTTCTATTTGCCTTTATCTTTCGCTTTAGGTTTTTTAAATAGTTTTTTTAGTGGTTGTTTTTGATTTTTGTAAATATTTTTGAACTTCGAACCTTAGAAAATATTTATTTAGTTGTTTTATAGCACGGATTCATGGGAAACTGTTTCTCTTAATCATAGAAGGTGTATATAGAGTACTTAATAATTGGAAAATGCATATACAGAGTTAACTTCTGTAAAATTTCAATATAAATATTTTTGAATGATAACTATTGCGATATAAGTAGATTATCATGCTTTGTCACGGCTTGTAAGAAAATTGCCTGTGACAAACACGGTGACGGACGAAGACATGTTTTTATACGGATTAAGTTTTTTCTCTCATGATGCAGAGTTTTAAAAATAATATTTTTTGCTTAAAATAGTAATAATAACATTTATAAACATTTTATCAGATATAACAGTCAGGTTGGTTAAAAATACATTTGGGTTACGTCTAAGATTCGGATTTTAAAGGCAATCCCACTTGTGAGAATGAAAATAATAATAAAACTATGGGTTACCAGCAAATATAAAAATAATAGAGACCCAAAATAAATTAAATAAAAACACACAATTAAAAACATTTAGTAACGTCAAACTTAGAAGTTCAAATTAAAAGAGATTTTTTAATTGTGTAGCATAGGAGACATCAAATATTCACGTATAAAGACATCTAATGATTACATCTAGATATAAGCGAACGATAGTAAACTATGTGTGTCATACTCGTCATTGCGATTACGCCATAAGAAAATGCCAATATGTGCGTCACACTCCGGCACTGTGATTACGCCATAAGAAAATGCCAAATAAACATATTGATATCTCACTCTAAAGATGCGCAGAAATATTTTGCTGAGAGTCCACCTAACGGTTAAACTTTTTTAACGCTCTGAACTTCCGATTTCATTCCTCATACAACTTCATACCGAGCGCTACATATGAAAATCGATTCTTAAGAAATAAACTCCAAAAAAATTATATTCACTCATGAAAATTAACTACGCCGCTATTAATTTAATTTTTACAAGTAATGGATCGTGCTTTACTTAACACGCAAAATTCACGAGTTAATTATTAACCAGCATTTAAGTGCAAACTACCGTCTCATAACTTGAGCGGCGCTCGGCCCCAAATAATTTTTAAATCAGCTATGATAAATTATGTTTGAAATAATACTTACGGATACATCGTAACTACATAAGAGGTTTGATCGAAATCGGTAACTATTTTAAAAAAAAAGTTAGGTGTCATGACAAACCCGACAGAGGCGATGATTCTTATGCATCTCATATAAAATTCAATTTATAATTATTAATTAATAATCTAATATTGATGCAGCAATAAATCATAAATATTTTTGCAAATAACTTTCGAATTATACATCACACAATAAAAATACTTAATAAAAAACGAATATACATAAACAGATTTAATATGCTAAATAACAGTCCACGTAAGAGAATGATTTCTTTTATCTACTACAAGCGCATGCGCGTAGTACCAAAACCGTATATATACACATATTTATAAAGAGAACGAAGATGAGAAAGAGGCAGCGCCAGACGCTGCCTGTTGTATTTTGTCTCTCTTTTACTCCATCTCGCTCATTCACAAGGGCAACAATACGCGCTACCCAATCAATTTTTTGAGTTTCAACGCTGCGTTCGCGGCGTTTCATAATTCGTTTACACATTTCGTTTAAGAAGCTTCGCTTCCAAAAATACGTTTTTACTAATATCACGCGCGCAAAGCCACGGAACGCTAATATGTATATATAACACAGTAAGTATTTATACCAATAATTAAATAAAACATGTATTCCTATGATTACGAGTAACGATTTTCCATTATTCTGCACTATAACATAATTATGTTAATATTTTCCAAGGGTCGAACTTCAAAAATATTTAAAAAAGCAGAAACAACCAGAAAAAAACTATTTGAAAAACCTAAAAGGCAAAATAAAGACAAATAAAAATGAAAGCAAAATCGCCATAAAGTGAATCAAAGCGAGCACGGCACGCTGTTTGGCGAGCACTCAATCGACTTGAGGAAGGTAAGAGCACTTCATTCGGCCATTTCGTTAGATCTGTAAATAACACGCTCAATTCACTTCCGTCCTTGTGTGTAACAGCGTGCGGCGGTGGTGGGCGGAAAAACTAAATTCGCCCAGTATATTTGTTAATGGCCAAATCCTTAGTGCCAATATCTATAAATGTTAAAACTGGTTTGTATGTTACTCCATCGTTTTAGAAGAGATGACGATACTGATTCAAAACTTTTATACTTTAAAAGACCATATATTTTTTGCAATGTTTTTAATAAATAGAATTATATTTTATTACATATATTTATATAAAAATAGAAAAAAATATTAATGAAAAGACTAGGGTGTTGCAACGAAATAGTTCAATAAAGTTTGACTTAATAATATTTAATTAAATTGTTAACTATAAATAAAACCAACCGGTACCATTATATAATGGAAGTAATAACATTTCGTAGCTAATTATAAATTATCCCAATATACTGCGTGTGAGGTTTCCTCCATTCTTGGCACCGTCTACATACTTTTTACATGACTTTTGCCAATTTACAGCTTTTTTTAGATAAATGAATTTAATGTATTGTACATTACTTAAGCAATAAAGTTTTTGTGAAGTACATTTATATTGGAGCGGATATATTTCAGAATTTTTGGAATATCACAGTAAATAATACACTAAACTCACACAACGAGAAATAGCAACTCATAAACTTTTCAATTATATCCCAATGTCTGTGTTGGAACGGACAAGGAAGTAACGGTGCGGAAAAAGTTTAGAAACGGGGCAATACACCTCTTACAACAAAGCACTAGGGCGGTTCGGCGGTAACTCCCGCATATAAATGACGAAATAAAACTGCAATCGAATATTAAATTTGTTTCCATTAAATTTTTAATTCATATTGATTCAATTTAATTTCTTTGCTTCCCAACACATATGATACATGATTGGTAGCGTAATGTATTACTAGTCACATTTTGGCACAATGCACCCAAATTTTGGGATTATTATTTATTTAGACATCTAAGGCTTCAAAATAATTCTCCTTCGATTATCATGATGTAATACTAATAGAAACATTTTTTTCGATTACCGTGATATAATACTACCAAACACTTTTTTGATTATCATGATGTAATACTAACAGACACTTTTTTGATTATCTTAATATAATACTAACAGAAACTTTTTTGATTATCATGATGTAAAACTAACAGAAACTTTTTTGATTATCATGATGTAATACTAACAAAAACTTTTTTGATTATCATGATGTAATACTAACAGACACTTTTTTGATTATCACGATGTAATCTAACAGAAACTTTTTTGATTATCATGATGTAATACTAACAGAAACTTTTTTGATTATCATGATGTAATACTAATAGAAACTTTTTTGATTATCATGATGTAATACTAACAGAAACTTTTTTGATTATCATGATGTAATACTAACAGAAACCTTTTTGATTATCATGATGTAATACTAACAGAAACCTTTTTTATTATCATGATGTAATACTAACAGAAACTTTTTTGATTATCATGATGTAATACTAACAGAAACTTTTTGGATTATCATGATGTAATACTAACATAAACTTTTTTGATTATCATGATGTAATACTAACAGAAACCTTTTTGATTATCATGATGTAATACTAACAGAAACCTTTTTTATTATCATGATGTAATACTAACAGAAACTTTTTTGATTATCATGATGTAATACTAACAGAAACTTTTTGGATTATCATGATGTAATACTAACAGAAACTTTTTTGATTATCATGATGTAATACTAACAGAAACTTTATGATTATCATGATGTAACATTAACAGAATTTTTTTTTCGATTATCATGACGTAATAATAACAGAATTTTGTTTCTATTATCATTATGTATATTTATCTACTTTAATGTATTTAATTGGTACATATTGCGGACTTATTGCTGCGAGAACAATTTCATACACCCAACTATAATACCAGACCAGGAACTACCGGGAATCGAACCCGGGTGCCCGCGTCGTGCCGCGCCGTCAAAGGCTGTATGCCTTGTGATCAACCCAACACACGGTGACGGTAATATTAAGAGAAACTTTTTTCACAATTAAATGAAACTACGTGATATAGTATTATGAAACTACGTGATACAGTTTTATTTTCAGGTGAGCTATTGGCAATCTTTGCTAATAGTCCACCAGAAGATGTTGTAATACAACGAAACCTAGGTCGTGGTAAAGAACTTAAAGAAAGTAGAAATAATACTACATCACGTAGTTTTATTTAATTGTGAATAATAAATTTCTACAAAATTAATGCTTTTAATTTTTGTATATTCAATAAAACACTTTTTTAATTGTCATGATGTAATAATAACAGATTTTCTTTTATTATTATGATGTAATTGTAATACAAACTTCTTCCAATTATCATGTCGTAATTAACAAAAACTTTTTTCGATTATTTTGATATAATACTAACTTTTTTGGCTTAACATAATGTAACACTAACAAAAAGTCGCCTTATGAAGTTATTTAATAACAGACAAAACATTTTGGGCTATTTTTATTTAAAGTATGCTACTAAATTCGTAATTGCGAAAGTTTGGAAAGTTTTACCTAACACTTCTGTAATCAAATAACAAATCACTACCAAATTCGGCATAGTTATATTTTGTATAGTAACAGATACAGTAGAATATGGAATAGCAGATACAGTTATCCATGACATCACCACGTGGAATATCAATACCACGAAAGGTTGCCCAATCACATTTACTCAGTACGACAGATTTTCATAAAACATGGCAGTTAAAATATTGGTCATTTTTAACCCAAAAATGACGTTATTTCTGTAATATGAAACTCGGTGTTTCTTCAATAATATAGTTCTTGTACTTCAAGAAGTCTCTAGATGGCGCAACATGTATGTTTGAAGGATTTAACATTACTTACAAATAGATGTTGACATTATATCATTGAATTAGAGACAGATCCCAGTATCTTAATCGAAGATAAATCTTAAGCTACGTCATATCAGGGGCATCTTTAAATACAAAGTTAGACCAGGGGCATCTCTAAATACAAAGTAAGACCAGAGGCATCAATCAAGACAAAGTTAGACCAGGGGCATCTCTAAATACAAAGTTAGACCAGGGGCATCTCTCAATACAAAGTTAGACCAGGGACATTTCTAAATACAAAGATAGACCAGGGGTTTCTCTAAAAAAAAAGAGACACAAACAAGATAAATTTTTAAGAGAACTCTTGAAAGTGCAGGTGTACACCGGATGTATCAGAGTTGATTATAGCGTACACTATAAAATAAGTTTCCATAGAAGACCGTATTATATTTGTGAATATGAATATCTTATAACACATATGTAACAAAAGTGTTTCAATGTGGGTCTGAAAAAAAATTTTGTAAAAAAAGAAGTTTTTTTTCGTTGAGATTGCAATTTCAAAAGTGATTTTTTTCATAAACGCTTGAATATTGTCGTACAGTTCGTTACCATTTTCTACACAGTTTGATACTATAATCACTTGTATACGTTCCTTGTTCAATTGTCAATATGCACACTTCCGCAAAATAACACAAACTGAATGCATTAGCTAGGAATTGCTATGTTCCGGATACGGTGTTTCTTTACTTCACGTTGCTTTTTTTTTGTTTCACGTCGCTTTAGTCAAAATAACTATTTACGTATATTCGCCGATACTATCATCTGAAAAAATGGGGGAGGATTCTCATTTATTTAATTAAAAAATAAAAATAAATTAATAGTTTAAAAACAAATAAAACACATGGTTTCAGAAATACTGCACTAAAAAGCAAAAGATAATTATCGAACCTGTTTTCTATGTCTACTCTGTGAGGACTTTAGCGTAAGCCTTGTTTGTTATTGAGTAGAAATTTGAGTGTAAAAGCGAGGGGCGCTTTGTCCTGAAATCTAACTGAAATGTTAAGCATTTTCATTCACATAATATTCATTTTAGAAGCAAAATCTTTTTTTTATTTTTAGAAAAAGTGCCTCATTTGAATCGCCACAGCACCTTCATTGAAAGTACTTATAGCTCTCAATAACATTTCAATATTTTTTAGATTTTTTGAAACTATACTTTAAAAGTTGGAGGGAAAGATTTAAAAACAGAGGCACTGAAGTTACTTAGTGAAAAAAAAGCTTTTTTTGTTTTTTTAAAAACCTATTCGATGACAGCACGCTTGATTGTGCGAGTATTTTTTTTGTATTTCACCATTGTATTTATTTTGTACGAGAAGTTTACCAAAAAAAATTTAATTTCACGTCATATTTTATTTTGCGTTTTTAACTCGCATCTATACACCAAAAATCTCACTAGATGTAAGATTAAGGAGTAATGGGGTGACGACACACAGACATGACCAAACCATAATGCTTAACCACACCTTAATGGCTAAAACTACGAAACCCTGAAAACACAAATAACACTAAGTAGATAATTACCACTTGTAAATTACTAAGTAACTACATAATCGCATTCCTAAATCGCTCAGTACAGTAGAAAAAAATACCAACATTGAGCAAAGACGCGTTAGTCAATGTAAGAAGGGGAAAAGCCCTACAGGATCTCTGGTGTAACTGCGTCCTCTCACGAAACAATCAGGAATAAAAAGAGCCACTAAACCTAAGGCTGACGTGTTATCAACAAAATTTTGCATTCGTAACAACAATGGAATTCATGTTTTAGCTTCGTATCATTTCCAAGAATAGAATAACACTTTCTTTGTATTGCTGACTTATTTTTCCAATCGGCATTTCCTAATTCATAAAATATTTTGTTTTATTCATGTGGCATTGCGCATGTACTTAATTTATCTTATTATTGTTTTTATATTTAGAAAGTGTTTTAATAATCCCATTTTATCACCAGATCAATCAGTTTCGTGATATATTTTTCAAACTGTATAATTTTGAATATAAAGTTGACAATAAACCTTCATATGTGATCATATGGATCATAAGGATTATATTTTCACTATTTTACAATTTTCTCTCTCCTCCTAAATTTTTTTTTATAATTCTCGAAAGAAAAAAAAAATTCTGTTACTGTTATCATCATGATAATTAAAAAAAAGTTTCCGTTAGTATTACATCAAAAAAGTGTCTGATTAATATTATATCGTGTTAATCGAAAAAAATGTTTCTATTAGTATTACATTATGACTAGCTGACCCGTGCGAAGTCTTCGCACTATATCGCCATCTAGCGTGTTCCAAGTATACAATTTGGCTAAGATATTTGATGTGTCGCCCACAGATGGCGCTCATGCCAATTGTTATAAAAATTAATTTTTTTATTAACAAAAAGATTTTTTTCCAATTTTTTTATATTTTTCGCCCAAAGTAGAAAACATAAGCTTTAAGTGGGTATTTTTTTTATTTTTTTTGGTGCAGTAGTTAAAGAGATCGAGCCGCTCGACCAAAAAACACCTTTTAGAAATAATATATTTAGATAATCGAAAGAGAAATATTTTGAAGCCTTAGGTGTCTAAATATTGTTTAAATTTTCATAATCTTTAAACTTTTTTTAAGTACTTCTTTAAATTTCATAGTACAATAATGTACTGATTTCTGATTATGTAAATGTATACATATACATATTGTTTTATTCGATGACGTCACCATATACATATACGTATTGTTTTTTCGATGAGTAAATTCAAACCAACTCTTTCAACTTCCAACATTTTCAAAAATATATAATTGTGTTGATTATCTTATGCGATTAATTGTCAATCAAAGAACACGAATGTGTATGTCAGTTTGAACTGACAGGTAAAGTTACTTTAATTTTCTAACCTCAATTCAAGTACACCGCAATAAAAGGCGCATATTTATGTATTTCACAGACTAATACAATTATTAAATATTATATAATTATTTAAAAAATTAGTATAATTAAATTACAATTAATAAAAATGATATAATTATTTTAAAAAAATGTGTGTAAAAAAAAAAAAAATGTACGCGCGTTAGAAGTTACACTTGTTTGGCATAATACAAAAATAACCTTATTTAGCAGGCGAATAATTAATAGAAATACAATAATAATGAAATTATTATTTTTATTTGATTTTTTAATTAATTAAATAAAATTTCAGAGTAATTTTAAAATTAAATTTAATTGTTTTAAACATTTCAATGAATATAATGAATTGTTAAATTTATTATAACAATCTAACTAAAGTTTAATAAATAATCAAAATAAATTTATTTTGATAAATATGCTGAAAATTTATTATAATTTACTTATTTTATGTATTTAATAAAAGATAAAATAATAATTTATAATGCAAATAAATAAATACCGAAATTTAACTTCACTTAGAGAGTTCACTTAAAATATATTTTAAAAAGCTTATAAACACTATTTCTATCACGAATATTGAAAATACATAACTGTTTTTTTATCTTATATTGGCCACTATTAAATTTCAATTAATAAAAAATTAGTAAAAAGTACATATATAACTTAGATTTGTACGAATATAAAACAGGTGTTGTGTATTTACAAATATCTCTATAGCTATAATGAATAGAGTATCAATCACTGCACGCATGTAAATCCTGTCGATTTTTGTCACTGCACGCATGTAAATCCTGTCGATTTTTGTTGTTACATACATGTAAATCCTGTCGATTTTTGTTGCTGCGCGCATGTAAATCCTATCGATTTTTGTTGCTGCACGCATGTAAATCCTGTCGATTTTTGTTGCGGCACGCATATAAATCCTGTCGATTTCGTCATTCTCATCATTTTTTCATAAGACGCCTACAGAAGTATAACTTCAAAGAAAGAAAACGAATGATTAAATGCAAAATTATCGAGTAATCCAGCACTTGACTGATACTGAAGGGAGCCGAGTTTACCCGATTCAGCGTCACCGACCTGAGCATGACGCGTCATCGGCTCGAGCATGATTGCTCAGTTTCGCTCACTGCTCAAAAAAAGTACGCCGTTTATGGTGCCCCTAAAGAAGTTTTCACTTCCATATTTAAAAAAAAATAATGTGTTTGGCTAAAATAATCTTGAAAGTAAAACGGCTGGTATTTATTCAATAGCACTGTTTTCGGGCGGCCGCACTGACTGGGAAACCAAAGGAGACTATCATAAGTTTATATAGTATTGGGTTCAAATATTATATACAAACATATAAATGTCATTCTTATTCAGAAAAAAACTAAAAAACAACATCCTTCCAAATTTTATTTGAATCATCAGTCAAACAAACCGTATCTTCTTTGAATGGAAGAAAAACAGAAAAACAAGAATCTCAGGTATTCCTGTTGAGATAAATGTCTCAAACAAAAAAGGTGCTCTGGATATTTTCCACGCTAAAGCAGCTCAATATCATAGGGCCATTGTTGTGTTCTCCGACTCAAGATCTGCACTACAAGAAAGGAACCTCTCAAGTTACACAGGACATTATTACACTTATGAAAATAATTGCCACTGGAAAAACTTGTACCCCACAGTGGATTCCGATACATCTTCGGCTACTAACAAGCAGATAACCTTGTTAAACAAGTCCGCAATCAGCCTCAAACATCCAAATTCTAAACACGCACATATGCTGATGCAGTTGCCAGCCACAGACTTACTCATCCACAAACCAAACACTATTCCACAGCTTAACATCAATAGAACCATCTCCATAATAATCACCAGACTCCGATCAAAACATCTCAAGGGAATGACACCCGTCGTGGGATATCCTCCGATGGCCAGCGTTTCTACAATATCTGCCTTTCCTGTCCGGACACCCAACTCTCTCCCAATCACATCTTCAATTGTCCTGCAATATTGGCCAAACTATTCGCCATTACTCCGGATCCCCAAGATCATCTCCTGTACTCTCCACTAGTGGCGGACATCGCCAAAGCTGTACTGAACACTTTTGGTCCCATCTGACGTTCTTCAGACGTAACGTACTGGCGAGCTAGCAGCTTTACCGAAAAAAGCCACGTAAATTCGTAAAAAGCGAAAAGACATTAATTTTGACAACACACAGAATACAAAGGTCAATGTTACTTTACCTCCATGTGTCAATATCAGGTAACACTTTATTTTTAATTCCTTTAGACAAGGGGTAATATTTAAAATTCATTCAATATGAATTATTTTTTATGATCGCTACTAACAAGTTATTATATAATTCGTTATATTTTATAATAATTGTCTTCTATATTTTGTATTATGATAATAAATATATTTTATTGTTTGTTCTTTCCTGGTCGTCATTCGCTCCTTCGCTTCGTCGATTCGTTATTTATTTTATAATAAGACCGCCTTTTTTAAAATTATATTTTATTTCTAAAACGCTAGATCCATTTTCGAATATAACGAAAAGCTATCTAAATGCATACAATACGGCAGTTGACTCATTCTAAATTTTGATATTTTTCGTACAATATTGTGGAATATAAGTTAATTAAAAACCAGTCTTGAAAAAAATTCAAAAATTGATTGCAAAATAAGCCAGTTGTAGTCTTCTAAATTTGAAAATATGGATAGAGTTGGGTATATCCCTGTCTCTTTTCCTCTCGTTGAATATAATGTGCAATATTAAAAATGACCTCACAACACAGTATTGCAGTCCTTCTCTAAAGGTTAAATTTAAACTTTTATAACTCGGTCAATATTTAAGATTATTAAAAAAAATGTTCACCCTTCATCAGCTCATACCTTAAAATTATGATTAATGAAATAAAAAAAAATTAGTCAAATGCCCAATTGTCAAGGCATTATTTTAAATCACATATTGTTCTAAAAATTTTGAATAATATTATAAATACAAAAATGTATTCATATGTTTATTACTTAAACATATCTTAACACTACAGTAGACCTCATTAACATGTAATATACTTTCATTTCGTTTGATTACTAAGAATATTTGCATTTTTGCAATCAATAACGCAATACAAACAAGTAATTGCAAACAAAAACATGTACAAATTTGTATACCGATTGCCTTCCTTGACAAGTCTCTACAAATTCTTTGACGTACTTTAGCGACTATCAGAATGCATTTCGCCATGTTCAAACAAAAAAGCACGGAAAGTAAAGCCATTTCCTCAAGTCAATTTTTTACACCCTCATTAACTCTCCTCAAACAGTGTGAAAAGTCCCTCCAGCAGTTTCCTCATCTCCGTTGCACATCAAACAGCGCTCTCGACGCCTGAGTTGGGGCAAATAAAAACAAAAGGATATGAATACACTCGTTAACTCAGCGAAACACTTCATTATCCAAAACAGACGAGCGACTGACCCCCTCTTCCCCATTAATTACTCGACGTTCATTAGACAGCATTAAGCCACGTAACCCGACGGTCAAATCTCACTTTTTACCCCTCCCGCCCCTCTCTCGGGGGAGGCAGCAGCCAGGGGAACGGGCATCCCTCCCCGGGGAAGGGGAAGGGCGGAGGAGCGAGCTCCCGCCCGTCCCCTGGTCGGGTGATATATCACGATGCCGCTGCAATAAATTAGCCTCGGCAATGTCCCCTGAGCGGGGGAAGGAGCGCTAGGGTTACCAGACGTCGGAGATTTGGGAATTAAGCTTAGCGGAATGCTTTCGGAGCGCGCGAGATTTATATTTTGATTCGCGCAGTGAATTGGAGCGTGTGTGCGCCAAAGCTCGCGGTGCGATTAAACTTAATGCCCACCCTGACAAATGTAGCTTTAATTGCCTGCAGTCTGGCTTTGGCGGATTGGAGATGTGATTCAATGATCACGTTGCCGTTAATTGAGTGTTAATTGCGTTCTCAGCGGAATCAAAAGCGTTTTGTTCATCACGTCACACGAAATGATAGTGCGACTCGCTGTTGATGTTGAAACCAAACATATTTTATGTAAACAATATTCATGTTTTCAAAGATCGAAACATCCATAGTGTATATATTATAAAATAGCAAAGTTACTGAGCGGCCCCATGGTTTTTTCTAGTATTAAACTCATAATTTTTATTGTTTGTTTTTTTTACTTCTTTTTAAAATATAGAGGTAATCCATATGTTTAACTTCAATAAATTATATTCCATTTATTGTAAGCTTAGCATATTTATTTAAGAAACTATACTTATAAGGACAGCTTACCAAGAAACAAAAGTTCAATATTACACAAAATTGGGATAAAAAAATAAAAAAACAGAAAAATTAAACAGACAATAAACCCATTACTGACTACATTATCTTTAAATATCTTAATTCTGTAATCACAAATATCTGAATTCACAATTTGAATAAGTATATGGTATTTCATTTTTGAACCAGTAAGTGATATGTTTTCTCAATGTTTTCGTGATTACCATGCCAAATTTCAAGTTTTGCGAGTAAATATGGATTATTACTATGTCAAATTTTACGTTTTGTAGATCAATATGGATTATTACTATGCTAAATTTCAAGTTTTACGAGTAAATATGGATTATTACCGGGCTAAATTTCAAATGCTGTGCGTTAATATGGATTATTACTATAGCAAAATTTGAAGTTTTGCGGTTTTATATGGATTATTACTATAACAAATTTCAGTTTCGTGGGTTAATATGAATTATTACCAGGCCGAATTTCAAATTTTGCGCCTTAATATGGATTATTACTGTGCCAAATTTCAAGTTTTGCGGGTTAATAAGGATTGTTATTATGCCAAATTTCAAGTTTTCCGGGTTAATGAGGATTGTTACTATGCTAAATTTAAAGTTTTTTGCGTGTTAATATAGATTATTACCAGGCCGAATTTCAAATTTTGTGCGTTAATATGATTTATTACTATGCCAAATTTAAAGTTTTGCTGGTTAATATGGATTATTACTAGGACAAATTTAAAATTTTGCGCTTTAATATGGATTATTACTGTGCCAAATTTCAAGTTTTGCGGGTTAATATGGATTATTACTATTCCGAATTTCAACTTTTGTGGGTTAATATGGATTATAATCATGTCAAATTTCAAGTTTTGCGGGTTAATATGATTATTACTATTCAGAATTTCCAGTTCCCACGTCAAGTGGTTTCTGAGAAATACTGCTGTGACAGACGGACAAACAAACACGCTAGTGATCTCATAAGAGTTCCATTTTTCCTTTTGAGGTACGGAAACCTAAAAATTTTTAAAATGTAAAGAGTAGAAGTAAACAAAATGTCTTCTCCACAAACCACCTCCCCCGCCTTTATTTTTAAAAATGTTTGATAAAACATTTTGAAGAAATTGTGAATTCATTATGATTCAATGATCAATTAGAAATGAATCATTTGTTTAAAAGAATTATGATTTTTTATATAGTATATGTACTAATATCACAAAATTAACGTATTGCAGTCTGGTAGTGTATTAGCTAGCAATGCTAAAATGGTCACATAATTTGATATCATAAATTAGACATGCAATACCATGTAAAAAGTTAAGCATGACAAAACGTCATCATTTTTAGGGTCCCGTAGCTAAATAGCAAAAAAACGAAATCCTTATAATTTCGTCCTGTCCGTTTGTCTGTCCGTATATCACAACCATTTCACTCGGAAACTGTTGGCACTATATAAATGAAATTTGGATGATAGGTGACTTCTAAGAACCATTATACAATGAAATAGTTGAATTATAAAAAATAAATTAGGGACGGGACCTCAAATATGGTAACTGAGAGATGGCAAAAAAATCCAGTGCACATAGTCGTGTGGGTTATGGTTAGAGAGGTCTTAAAGTCGATAGTTGATGAAATATGCGTTTCTAAAATCTTAATAAGTTGGTCCACTCTTTCTCTAACTTTTTAAGTAACATCTGCACAATTTTTAAAAAAATTAAGTTAGTAGAACTTAAAATAAAATTTCAAAGAAAATTGGTTTGAATAAGATATGTTGGTTAGTTTTTGAGATAAAGGGTATTTTTGGTACCAACCACAGCAATAACTTCGAACACTGTAAAAATACAGTCTTTGAGAAATACAAACTTGCGAGTTCTAAATTGTTTGGTGCCAAGGAACTCGTCATGCCACTTCAAGGAAACACGTCAAGGAACTTGCCGGAACTTGCCGGAATTAGTCGGCTTTTTTTAAACTCTTCTTTAACTCGACTTTAGCACAAATGAAAACGAAACATTTCTCACCAATCATAGATATGACAAACTTTCGATCACGAAAGACTTGACGGCGAGGTGATATACTTCAATTCGATATAATGACGTTCCAAAAAACTTTGCTAACTCTTTCCTTGTTTTCAATAATTTTATTAATGTTAAATCAAGCAAACAATATGTCACCAATTTCACAATACCAGGCATGTATTTATACTGAACTGCGTCTTCAAATCTGTTTATTAATTACTTAACTTTATTTTAGTTTATTTAGTTACTATTAAACAATAAATTAATAGTCCACGTTAAGTGTATCTTGTATATTGATTGTAATTGTAGTCTCATTGACCAGCCATTTCCGAAACTGTACAAAAACTTGCAAAAAACAAAACGGTAATTAAAGGAAACAATTTTCGAAACAACAAAAGCTCTACCGCAAAGCAATTTCATGAGAAGTAAGAAAATCCTATCACCACTATGCATCACTAAACCAAACACTTAAGCCGTCTCATTAAGTTGCCCCGAAACAAGTCACGATTATAAAGGTAAGCAATATAAGCGCATGAATATACGAAAATCGGAAGCTTATCTTGAAACTAGAGCGGAAGTTCCACCGAAGCGGAAGCGGAAGTAAAAGCTCTGTAACAACAATAATCGATACAACGAAGGTGAGCCGGCTCGGTGCTCGACTGCGCTGACCACCGCACTCGACATCAGCACTCGACCTACATCCGGGCTAAGCCGCAGCGGGCGAGGTCATTTTGTGCTCGAGACGCCTTATCTCGAAAATACTGTATAACGATGTTATTGAGACGCTGTTAGCATCTGGATAACTTGACATTTTTTCCATGTTAAATAAATTTGTACAAATTTTGTGGTCGCTTGAACTTATATCACCGTAATAAAGATACTTTGCAACTTAGCATATTTCAATCCAACTTTTTTGAAGCGTTAAGTGCTGACTTAAAGCCTTAGGTACTGATGGGCTTTTCCACATTCAGACTCCTGCCCCATTTTCCTTATTTTCAATTATTTTTCCATTTTAGTTATATTGTAAGAATTCATTACGTCTGTAATACCCACTGAAAATCTATTGCATTCATTCACAATACTAATGTAGAAATTTTATTGTCTCCAAAAACGAAAAAAGTCGCTTAATCCATGTATGTATGTACACGTTGAAGTCTAAAATAAATAATACACTATAAAATATAGTATATTGTGATCTACGAACCTGTTTACAATTCTGGGGCTTTTATCATTGTGGGTGCTAGAATTGAGGCTCAATTATGTGTATTTTAAGCCAAATCGGACTAGAAAATAATTTTCTAATCACAAATTTTATTTTAACCATCCCTGAATTGAAATGTCTACCCTCGCATGGAGCTGATGTGAAGCGCCCATAAAATATGTCAGGAAAGTTGAGGATTGCTCAAAAAGGAATAGCAATTGCATCGCGGGATATACTCTCGAAAAGAACTAGGGATAAGGATGTCTCCAAGTCTCTAGAAATGTAGTGTTCTAGCAGTATTCTAAAGAAATAAATGGATAAATGACGAGAGTAGGTTGCAGACTGAAGAAATAAAAAAAATTCAATCTGTGCTCGTTAAAGGCTTTTACTTTATCTTGCTTAATATATATCGGCTTTTTAACCGTAACTTCTCTCACATGGGCAAGGTTATTTACTCAGTTTGTTGGTGATAGACTATGTATTCGATGATTAACGTGATTTTTAAGACTTTTTGACGTTGCATCAAAAGATACTGGTTTCCTTTCTAGACCCCAATAAATAAAACAGTAAAAACTTTTTTTTTAATAAGTCGTCTTTACAATTTTTTTATGTAGCTTTTTTGTCAGAAAGGTTCTTTCTCTCAAAAAAAATTGTATCATTGTTTAATTTTTTTAAATATTCATTATATTCATGAGGTTTGTTTACACACATAATTACATTTGTATATAACTATGTGTTTAAACAAATCCAGCAAGTTAATTTTCACCCGCTTCTAATTGTCGTTTCGATATAAAACTTAGCCAACATATACAATTCTGAAGGTGATATAAATAACATCAAGCTAACATAATGATGGAAGAGGGAAGTGGTCACAAGAACTTTCCAATAAGTAACCGAAAACTCAACGAATTTGGGCTTGTCTCAGTGAGTTCTTTTTGGTTACCTAACGTAACCGGTATGGTCTATCTGATGGTGAAGGAGGAGCTTGTGACAGGAATATCTTAATGGTTAAAAGTGAACCGAATGAGTTTGGGCTAATTTTACTTATTTCAGTGTATCTATTGGTTAGATGTAGGAGCATTATGAACTCGGAAACTTTTTATTGATTAAGAGTAAATTTATCGAATTTGGGCTTGTTTGATTTGTCTTGGCATATACATTGTAACCAGGAACAATACAGTGTTCATGATGATGAAGGAAGACAGTATTTATTGGAACTTCTATGGCTCGCAGTAAACCCATGAAGTTTGGGTTCATTTAATTCGTCTCGTTGAATCCTTTGGAAATATAATGCAACCAGGAAGGTTTTATAAAGGAGAAAGGAAATGTTCATTGAAACTTCTATGACTCCCAGTAAACTCATCGAGTTTAGACTCGTTTAAATTGTCCCTATGAATCCTTTTGATATATATTACAACCAGGAACGTCTGATGATGGAGAAAGGAAGTATTCGTTAGAATTTCTATGGATCGCATCAAACCCATTGAGTTTAGGCTCGTCTAATTTATCTCGATGAGTCCTTTGGATATATATTGAAACCAGGAAAATCTGATGATGGAAGAAAGAAGTGTTCATTAGAACTTCTATGACTCGCAGTAAACCTATCAACTGTAGGCCCGTTTTATTTGTCTCAATGAAAACTTTGGTTACAAATGTACATTTTCTTTTTGTTTTTTTAAACTGTAAATTTTCTTATTTATTTCTTTGACTATAAGTAAAGCTCCATAAAAATTCATGGGGTAGTATTTGCGTGATGCACGTAAAAACACAAAGACTAATAATTTTATTAATGGTGGGTTTATTTTATATAGCTTATTATTAGGCAACGAAACAATTTTCTTTTAATGTCTTTAATGGATACACTTTTTTACAATTACTATTTTATTAATGGTAGAGATAAATTTAGAATATGGATATTATTAAAGAGCACTTTATGGTAATCGAATATTATAACAGAATTTTTGTGATGCAAACTATAATTATGGAAAATTGATATGAAATGTTTTGTCTCTCAGGAAACTGCAACGATAAAATATAATTAGGTTATAATGGCTATTACAATTTAATTTGATACAAATATTTGAATTAAATGAAACTACGTTATGCAGTATTATTTCTACTTTCTTTAAGTTCTTTACCACGACCTAGATTTCATTATATTACAACATTTTCAGGTGGGCTATTAGCAAAGATTCAATGAAGATGTTGTGATACAACGAAACCTAGGACATGGTAAAGAACTTAAAGTAGAAATAACACTACATCACGTAGTTTCATTTAATTGTTAATAATGAATTTCCACAAAATTAACGCCAAATATATTAAAAAAATATTTGATATTATAAACTGTCAAAAGCATAGAAGAATAATTATATAAATTATATAAATTTCCTACAACTTATTATTAGTGAGCGAAATAATTTGTTTAAAGCACTGATTTTTCTCAATTTTCCTATTTTATTAATTGTATAGATAAATTTAGTACCTGGATATTATTGAAGGGCACTGTGGTAATTGAATACACTAATAGAATTTTTGCGACCCAAACTATAAATACAGAAAACTTATATTATAAAATATTTGATGCTGTTATAATGGCTATTGAAATTTAATTTGAAACAAATATTTAAAATTACAAATTGTCCAACTAAATCAAAAAAGCTGGACACCCTCACGACTCGACTTACGAAAGTAACGTTTGGTGAGACGGTGGTATGTTGTATAAGAACAAATGAGCATCGCAACGATAAAACATATTCTACGTAGGATGTAAAGACTATTACAATTTAATTTGAGACAATCATGTCAAATTACAAGCGTTCCAACGCCAGCAAAAAAGATGGCCATCCTTGCTACTCGACTAACGAAAGCAATGATTAGTGAGACGGCGGTATGCTTTAAAAAAGAACAAATGAGCATCGCAACGATAAAATATATTCTGCGTAGGCTATAAAGGATATTACAATTTAATTTGAGACAATCACATCAAATTACAAGCGTTCCAACAACAGCGAAAAAGGTTGTCACCCTCACGACCCGACTTATGAAAGCAATGATTAGTGAGACAGCGGTACGGCTCGTAAGAACAAACGAGCATCGCAACAATAAAACATATTCTACGTAGGCTACAAAGGCTATTACAATTTAATTTGAGACAATCACGTCAAATTACAAGCGTTCTAACAACAGGGAAAAAGATGGCCACCCTCACGACCTGACTTACGAAAGCAATGATTAGTGAGACAGCGGTATGCTGTACAAGACCAAATGAGCATCGTACCTATAAAATATATTCTACGGAGGCTATAAAGGCTATTGCAATTTAATTTGGGACAATCATGTGAAATTATAAGCGTTCCAACGCCAGCGAAAAAGATGGCCACCCTTGCGACTCGACTTAAGAAAGTGATGTTTAGTGAGACAGCGGTATGCTGTACAAGAACAAATGAGCTTCGTGATGAACTGACGACACTCAAAAGCGTAAATAGTTGATAAATTTTTTTTCCGTTTATTATTTGAATAATTTTATGTAGATACGGTCTAGTATTTTACTTGGGTAAATTGTGTAATAAGTATTTTAACATAATAAATGTTGTTTTTTTAATTGCAACTAAAAATATATAATAAAACACTTATTAACTACGTAACGATTAAAACACGTTTTAAAAATTGTTGGTAATATCAAAAGTGCACAGCTCACCTGTTTTATTGTTCTTTAAATAATCAATTACATGAAAAAGTTAAAAATAGAAAAAAAAAGTTAATAACCACAGAGAGCAAAAAAAACGGCAAGAAAATCCATACGGACCGGAAGTCGAGAACAGTCGCCGAGCACGAATAAAAATAATGTTTGTGGATTTTTTTTTTCATAAAAATAAACTACTAAATACATCATTGTGGGAATCATCAGGCCCCTATTTTGATAGTTAACCAATCGATAGAGAGAAGATTCACTGAATTCGTTCAACCATTTCAACCTGTGCATATGCAAACCAACGAAAGTAGATATCATTTTTCAAAAGCAAATTTAGATTATAATAATTTTTTTAAAATTAAAGAATGGTATCCATATTAAGGAAAAATCTCCTCTTTTCAAAAACCTATATTCAAAAAATATTGTTTGTAAAATGACTTGAATTATAATTACTTTTAATGTCACAACTCAAAGCGCTAGTCTATACGTATAACAAAATTATAAGAGTGAATTCTGTACATGGAATTTTTCTAAAGACTTATTTAGCGAATAGAATGATAGTGAACATATTTTTGGATTTTTCATCTGTCTGCCTGACTTCCTGTATCTTAATTTGTTCCTCAGTCAGATAAAATCTAATAAACGGTTTTTGATTAAATGTTGCTATGTTAACAAAGGGATATATCCTTGAACAACATATGAAGTACTTTTTATCTGAATATTACAGATATAAAAACACCTCTGACTTGGTGAATATAATGATTTTGATACTGGCCATGCTATTTATTAGAGTTTTTAGCAAACTTTATGCTCATAGATATATCACGATATGGTACTGCCAAAGCTATCTATAGTCAGTAAATTTTATGCTAATAAAGTTCTGACAGGAGAAAAAAATTTAAAAAAAAAATTGCTTACAACTTCCTATACCGAATTCCACGATATCAACGATGTCATATTGGTACAGCTAGTCAATAATAAAGTTATATAGTTAATTAATAATATGGCAATTCATTAGTTATGTCGATATCCAAATGCTGTCAGTGTATATTGAATGTATTTATTTCAGTGTTTAATGTACATAGTAGTATAATACGTACATACATTTATATAGACATATATATTCGGCAAATTTAACGATGTAAGAGTAACTTCTTCCAGTAAACCATATCGGTGATTAACTGGAACTAAATAATGAAGGATAATTTCATGAAAATTTACTAAAGATGTACTTAACATAATTTATTAGTTATATATATATATATATATATATATATATATATATATATATATATATATATATAAGAGATTCCCTAATGTAATCTTTGATTCGATAGATGATTCTCCTGATATTTCTAATAGAAAACAATATCAGAACATTTTCGTTCCTAAAACACATCACCAAATGACTAATTATTTCCTTTTCCTGTAAACTATTTTTATTTTTTATGAAACTATCTAAAAGAGGTTTTTACAATATAAACAGATTTATTAAAAAAAAAATAATTAATAAAAATTGCCTAATCGACCATACCATTTGCATATCCACTTGGGTTTATCGCCAATGAAAAACACTCTACTGTTAGGTTATCAACTTGTGTTTTTCACTCGCAACTAAAAAATAAAAACAATACCTCTCCGAAAAGATAAAAATATGTATTAGACGAATGTTTCATAACACCTTTTTCCCCTTTAATCCAAGTAAGTTATTAAAATGTATAAGAAACTTTGATGTAACTTAATTACGCCTATACATCTGCAGACACAAGAGCAACAGATATTAGAATGACGCAATTCGAGAAAAAGAGTAAAGTTATTTTAATATACTCGCCATCAATAAAATTGATAATTCTTAGGATTAAAAGAAAAAAGTCATTAACCACCATTTCCACTCACAATGAATGGTAACAATATCAAAATATATATAATTAAAAAACTGGCTAGAATAAATAAAATTTAACACTACAGGTCATACACATAGCCACACAAATTAAAAACAAAATAAGACTGGTCAGATCCGCTCAAGAAAGCCCTTTTGATTAAGTGTCCGCCCAACAAAACTGATATTTTAAAAATACGCATCAATTTATCAAAACTGAATAGCAAGCGCAATTATTATTTTCCGACATCGACAAAAAATGTTGACGCCGCTTATATACGAGTACCAATATACTTTACGAGTTCGACAGAATGACGTTTCTTTTTATATAACAGAAAAATCTACCAATTTCCTCATATTTGATAAAATACGTGCAAGCACATACGGTTCGTCCGCGCCCTTCGATGCTTCAATAGAAAAAAAGAAATAAAAGCAAGATAGCAGAACGGTGACAGCTGTCAATATGTGTGCGTTCGTTTAGGGAGCGTTTTCCTCCAAACGATGCTATCGTATCGTTTTATTAACTCGCCACACATTTTAAATATTGGCTATGATCTTGAAATGATAATAATAAAGTATTACTTCTAAATAGAAAACATTATTTGTAAATATTACGTCATTAATATACTAATTAATAACCTTTTTTAATTATCTTAAAGTATTTAGTATTAAATATAAATCGAGTGATAGCAGTATGTTTAATAATAGATAGTTATGTTAGTAATAATGTTAATTAAAAAATATCGAGAATAATGAATATTTTATTTTTTATTTATCTATACAATATAAGTTGCCAGTGGGTATGCATTGTTTCTGAGTTCAATAATTGTTTAATATGCATTTACTGAACTTAAAAACATGCGTGCGTGCTTAATAAAAAATATACTTAAAAATCTGAATTATCTTTCAATTTACAAACTTATAACATATATACTCGCTGTATACAGTTTACGTATATATGACAGCATGTGACAATATTGATTACTTTCTCACAAGAGTACGTTAAATAATTTGCATTGCATATATATATATATATATATATGTATATATATATATATATATATATATATATATATATATATATATACATTAAAAAATTGAGCAGTTCTTTAATGAATAATAAAAAGTTTTACAAATATCACATTAGAACGTAACTTTTTAAAATGTTTATTTTTTATAATATCCATTCTAAATATCAGAACAACTCTAATAACATATTACATATTTAATAGTTTCACGTGATAGTCCGGTTTAGACCTTTCACAATTGTGGTTATAAATACAAACTTATAGAGAAGAAATTAAAATACGCAACGCCATCTAGAATGATTAAGGAAAGTTAAACATTTATTCTTTATTTTGCCGACTTTATAACAAAAACTTGTTTCCTATCAATATTCCATTACATCTCACTAACATGTTACATGTCCTAAATATTTTGTGTAGAATCCAAAAAATATATGTATTAATATAATATAATAGTTTCACGTGGTAGTCCGGTTTAGAGATAACTCCATTTCATATGCGGCTTCATAAGCATGGTTATATGTACTATCTTACAGAGAGAAGAAATTAAAATACGCAACGCCATCTAGAATGATTAAGGAAAGTTAAACATTTATTCTTTATTTTGCCGACTTTATAACAATAACTTGTTTCCTATCAATATTCTCACTGACATGAAACATGTCTTAAATATTTTGCGTAGAATCCAGGAAAATACATATATTAATATAATATAACAGTTTCACATGGTAGTCCGATTTAGAGATAACTATCTTTCATATGCGGCTGCACAATCATGGTTATAAATACAAACTTATAAAGAGAAGAAATTAAAATACGCAACGCCATCTAGAATGATTAAAGAAAGTTAAGCTTTAGGTATTTATTTTGGCGACTTTATTATACAAATTAAAATGGAAATAAAAATATTTCCCTCTAAATTATGGATTAAAAGGAAAAATCACGAAAATCCTTTAAAAAAATCACGCCGATACATTCCACCGTTGCAACGTTATTTCGTAATTCCGTTTTTTAATTTCAAATAAGAATTTTTCAAAAACTGAAAAATTTTTTTTTAAATTCACGTAGCCTATATTACGACCCGATTTTTTAACTATATTTATGTAAAAATTATCTTCATTTATTACGTTGTTACGATGTGAAAAAAGAACAAACAAACACACTTTATGAGATTGAAATTATGCGTAAGAGTAAATTTTATAAATAGTCACACTCACTACAAATAAACATACTGAAGCAAACACTTAAAAGAAGTCTCCTTACTAGAAATCACCATACCGAAACCATTATTCGTTTCGGGAACGTTGTCTTAAATACGAAAAGCAAGCATTCCAGAAATTTCGATAACCGTAAAAATATGATCTCTTCGACTTTCGAAAACTACTAATGCTTTATAAAGTCGATTGAAAAGAAGTACTAAATCAAACATTTAATAGAAATCTCCGTGCTAGAGACCACTACACCTAAACTATTATTCATTTCGAGACGCTATCTTAAATACGAAAAGCAAGCATTCCAGAAATTTCGATAACCGTAAAAATATGATCTCTTCGACTCTCGAAAATTACTAATACTATAAAGTCGATTGAAAAGAAGTACTAAATCAAACATTTAAAAGAAATCTCCGTACTAGAGACCACTACACCTAAACTATTATTCATTTCGAGACGCTATCTTAAATACGAAAAGCAAGCATTCCAGAAATTTCGATAACCGTAAAAATATGATCTCTTCGACTCTCGAAAATTACTAATGCCGATTATAAAGTCGATTGAAAAGAAGTACTAAATCAAACATTTAAAAGAAATCTCCGTACTAGAGACCATTACACCTAAACTAATATTCATTTCGAGACGCTATCTTAAATACGGAAAGCAAGCATTCCAGAAATTTCGATAACCGTAAAAATATGATTTCTTCGACTCTCGAAAATTACTAATACTTTATAAAGTCGATTGAAAAGAAGTACTAAATCAAACATTTAAAAGAAATCTCCTTACTAGAGACCACTACACCTAAACTATTATTCATTTCGAGACGCTATCTTAAATACGAAAAGCAAGCATTCCAGAAATTTCGATAACCGTAAAAATATGATCTCTTCGACTTTCAAAAATTACTAATACTTTATAAAGTCGATTGAAAAGAAGTACTAAATCAAACATTTAAAAGAAATCTCCGTACTAGAGACCACTACACCTAAACTATTATTCATTTCGAGACGCTATCTTAAATACGGAAAGCAAGCATTCCAGAAATTTCGATAACCGTAAAAATATGATCTCTTCGACTCTCGAAAATTACTAATACTATAAAGTCGATTGAAAAGAAGTACTAAATCAAACATTTAAAAGAAATCTCCTTACTAGAGACCACTACACCTAAACTATTATTCATTTCGAGACGCTATCTTAAATACGAAAAGCAAGCATTCCAGAAATTTCGATAACCGTAAAAATATGATCTCTTCGACTTTCGAAAATTACTAATACTTTATAAAGTCGATTGAAAAGAAGTACTAAATCAAACATTTAAAAGAAATCTCCGTACTAGAGACCACTACACCTAAACTATTATTCATTTCGAGACGCTATCTTAAATACGAAAAGCAAGCATTCCAGAAATTTCGATAACCGTAAAAATATGATCTCTTCGACTCTCGAAAATTACTAATACTATAAAGTCGATTGAAAAGAAGTACTAAATCAAACATTTAAAAGAAATCTCCGTACTAGAGACCACTACACCTAAACTATTATTCATTTCGAGACGCTATCTTAAATACGAAAAGCAAGCATTCCAGAAATTTCGATAACCGTAAAAATATGATCTCTTCGACTCTCGAAAATTACTAATGCCGATTATAAAGTCGATTGAAAAGAAGTACTAAATCAAACATTTAAAAGAAATCTCCGTACTAGAGACCATTACACCTAAACTAATATTCATTTCGAGACGCTATCTTAAATACGGAAAGCAAGCATTCCAGAAATTTCGATAACCGTAAAAATATGATTTCTTCGACTCTCGAAAATTACTAATACTTTATAAAGTCGATTGAAAAGAAGTACTAAATCAAACATTTAAAAGAAATCTCCGTACTAGAGACCATTACACCTAAACTAATATTCATTTCGAGACGCTATCTTAAATACGAAAAGCAAGCATTCCAGAAATTTCGATAACCGTAAAAATATGATCTCTTCGACTTTCGAAAATTACTAATACTTTATAAAGTCGATTGAAAAGTAGTACTAAATCAAACATTTAAAAGAAATCTCCGTACTAGAGACCACTACACCTAAACTATTATTGATTTCGAGACGCTATCTTAAATACGAAAAGCAAGCATTCCAGAAATTTCGATAACCGTAAAAATATGATCTCTTCGACTCTCGAAAATTACTAATACTTTATAAAGTCGATTGAAAAGAAGTACTAAATCAAACATTTAAAAGAAATCTCCGTACTAGAGACCACTACACCTAAACTATTATTCATTTCGAGACGCTATCTTAAATACGAAAAGCAAGCATTCCAGAAATTTCGATAACCGTAAAAATATGATCTCTTCGACTCTCGAAAATTACTAATGCCGATTATAAAGTCGATTGAAAAGAAGTACTAAATCAAACATTTAAAAGAAATCTCCGTACTAGAGACCATTACACCTAAACTAATATTCATTTCGAGACGCTATCTTAAATACGGAAAGCAAGCATTCCAGAAATTTCGATAACCGTAAAAATATGATTTCTTCGACTCTCGAAAATTACTAATACTTTATAAAGTCGATTGAAAAGAAGTACTAAATCAAACATTTAAAAGAAATCTCCGTACTAGAGACCATTACACCTAAACTAATATTCATTTCGAGACGCTATCTTAAATACGAAAAGCAAGCATTCCAGAAATTTCGATAACCGTAAAAATATGATCTCTTCGACTTTCGAAAATTACTAATACTTTATAAAGTCGATTGAAAAGTAGTACTAAATCAAACATTTAAAAGAAATCTCCGTACTAGAGACCACTACACCTAAACTATTATTGATTTCGAGACGCTATCTTAAATACGAAAAGCAAGCATTCCAGAAATTTCGATAACCGTAAAAATATGATCTCTTCGACTCTCGAAAATTACTAATACTTTATAAAGTCGATTGAAAAGAAGTACTAAATCAAACATTTAAAAGAAATCTCCTTACTAGAGACCACTACACCTAAACTATTATTCATTTCGAGACGCTATCTTAAATACGAAAAGCAAGCATTCCAGAAATTTCGATAACCGTAAAAATATGATCTCTTCGACTTTCGAAAATTACTAATACTTTATAAAGTCGATTGAAAAGAAGTACTAAATCAAACATTTAAAAGAAATCTCCGTACTAGAGACCACTACACCTAAACTATTATTCATTTCGAGACGCTATCTTAAATACGGAAAGCAAGCATTCCAGAAATTTCGATAACCGTAAAAATATGATCTCTTCGACTCTCGAAAATTACTAATACTATAAAGTCGATTGAAAAGAAGTACTAAATCAAACATTTAAAAGAAATCTCCGTACTAGAGACCACTACACCTAAACTATTATTCATTTCGAGACGCTATCTTAAATACGAAAAGCAAGCATTCCAGAAATTTCGATAACCGTAAAAATATGATCTCTTCGACTCTCGAAAATTACTAATGCCGATTATAAAGTCGATTGAAAAGAAGTACTAAATCAAACATTTAAAAGAAATCTCCGTACTAGAGACCATTACACCTAAACTAATATTCATTTCGAGACGCTGTCTTAAATACGAAAAGCAAGCATTCCAGAAATTTCGATAACCGTAAAAATATGATCTCTTCGACTCTCGAAAATTACTAATACTTTATAAAGTCGATTGAAAAGTAGTACTAAATCAAACATTTAAAGAAATCTCCGCACTACATCTAAACTATTATTAATTTCGAGACGCTATCTTAAATACGATAACATTTTTTTATTTAGATATTTATTACGGAAAAATGTTTTATTTTTCAATAACAAACTATTTTCAATAACAAACTATATTATATATACCATTTTCAAAATTTTCTTATCATATTTGTCTTTAAACATATCGTTGTCATAAACAGAGGATCAGTGAAAAAAAAAGTCTCGAGAATAACACTCAGTTATCAGTATAATCAAATTTGCTTTCTGCCATTAAATACATCGTTCGCTATTCAAGGTCTGATAAGGTGTTTGGTATGTCGCGCTATGTATCGCTTTGGTAATGTGCGCTGCGCCCAACATGTGTGTACTAGAGAATTTTGTGGTAATGTTGAAAAAGTATACTTAGATGACTAGAACTTTGCGGTAATATTTCGAGAAAGAAAGAAGTTACAAAAAAGGTATTACAATGTAGAATTCTGCCAAATTTATTTTCACGAAAACATCAATGATGTATGGGATATTTCAATTAAATATTTTTTTAATACACCCGTATTCTCTATGCATTCGTGCCGATTTGTAATTATGATTGTACTTTGCCCTCACATATTTAAAAAAACCGCAATATTTAAAAAAATCGGGAAATTTTTAAACTTTTTTAAATTCATAACCTCTTTTCGAATTTTTGATATACATACTTGGATAATGAGTTTAAACATATATACTATTAAAAACAACACTTAGTTCAACTCTGATCGAATAATAAATCTCTGTGATATGATACCGTTTATGGACACGTCTGGAACCGTAAAATTGAAAACTGTGAGCACACTGCGCGTACATAGTTCGAGATGCCTAACCGTCATGAATGTCGGAGGTGGTATTGGTATAAACTTTCATACTCTTTAAAAAAGTGGCGACTCTGTGTATATTTTATCCGAGTTATTGAAGTTTGTTAATACTTCTACAGAAACTGTAGCAAATTTGAGCGCGACATTTGGGCGCGATTATCTCCCCATATACGGCATCGATTTTAAAGACGTTTTCAGTCAAATGATTTTTTCCTTAGGAACTATATATTCTTTTGAATTATAAATTTAAATATATAATTTGGCCATTAAATCTGAAATGTTGAATCGTTAAATAAAAACATGAGGAAAAAAGGAACTCACCAGGTTTGATGCAAGACATGCCGCATGCGCCGTCGCAGAGACATTTTTTCTTTTTGCTCTTACAGTCCTCATCAGACGAGCATTTGCGAAGACATTTTTGGCCCTGTAACATAGGATTACATTATTGTTTAATTCGTGTGTCTATTGTGCATTAAATATGCTACACGTCAATGCAGGCAACTATGCTTATAATCTATACCCTAAATTATTAATCCGATTATGAGAAATAGATCGACTTGAATCACATGTAGTAAAGAACGATTACCTCGCCCCGAAATTGTTTAATTAGGTATAATTTTTTATACAAAAACTTTTAATAGCATAAGAGATTTCGTAAAGTTATTTCATGTTTCTTTTACGGCTATTAATTTTTTTAATATAATATACGAATTAAGCACTAATTAAATAGTTAGTTGCAGTTATGAGCTATTCGTAAGTTAAAATTGTTCAATATTTATCCAAAATAAATAGTAAGAAGATAATATTTAAGTTAAAAAAAATGCAATGAAACCACACGATGTAGTGTTATCTCTACTTCCTTTAATGTCTTTACCACGGCCTAGGTTTCGTTGTATTACAACATCTTGAGGCGGTCTATTAGCAAAGATCTATCGATAAATAGATTCGATAATAGGCTATCGATATATTACTATCTTTGCTAATAGCCCACCTGAAGATTTTGTAATACAACGAAATCTAGGTCGTGGTAAAGAACTTTACGGAAATAGAAATAATACTACATCACATAGTTTCATTTAACTGTAAATAATGAATTTCTACAAAATTAACGCTAAATATATTCAATATTTAAAAAAATCGCCAAGTACGAAACTTACTACGCATATTCTGTCATACAGAATATGCATAGTGAGATTTCGTATAAACCTATATCTACGAAACTTATCTATTACTACGGAATCTTTGGAATAGATGAGACAAGTTAACCTAAATTAATTTAATTTGAAATTTATCTGCCTGCCTAAAGTTAAAGAAAATTGAAAGAAAAAGAAAAAGTTTCCCCATCTTATCTAGTGGAATACGGTTAAAGTTCTTTTATATCATTTTTTAAGGTAAATTAAGAAAATTTAAAGGAAAAGAAATGTTTCGCCCATCTTATCAAGTGGAATGCAGTTAAGGTTCTTTTTTATATTTTTTTAAGATTCGTTAAAAAAATTTAAAGGAAAAGAAATGTTTCGTCCATCTTATCAAGTGGAATGCAGTTAAGGTTCTTTTTTATAATTTTTTAAGATTCGTTAAAAAAATTTAAAGGAAAAGAAAATTTTTCGCGCATCTTATCGAGTGGAATGAAAATAAGGTTCTTTTATACCATTTTTTAAGGTTCGTTTGTGAAATATTAAGTTTAAAAATTATATATAATATGTCACCGCCCTGTCTACGTCCGAATTATTTGAAATTTTATACTCGTTTCAAGAATCGACGATAATAAAAAAACGTGCGAAAAGTTTTTCAGTGACAGGACAGCGATATATTACATATATTTTTTAAACTTAAAATTGCGTTAACGAACCTTAAAAAATAAAAAAGAACCTTAATTGCATTCCGCTCAATAAGATGCTCCACTTTATAAATAAAGCTCATTGTAAACAAAACTTTTTAATTGCGTACATAAAAACATTTAAGGTTACGTAATATTTCTATTAAACTATTTAAAAACTCTTATATTATTTTTCACCGTTTTGATATATTGCACAGTATATTTTTCACAAACCTAAAAATTATTTAATTTCTTAAATACTATAAGATTTTGTAGACATTTTCCACAATATCCTAAATAAAATACTAAAGTCCTAAAAAAGTTAACTTTAGAATCATTATAGCTTTTCCTTCCACTTGATGCACCACACACAACATCAAATAAAAAAAAATCTTATTACCTCATTGGTTCTTTCCCCCCTTGCCAACAAATTTTTATACAAACACTTTTTAATGTTAACTATTTAAATATATGCAGATTAAAATACTTTACATCTGAGCCAAATTTCAAGTGTCTGCGTTAAAAAAGTAAGTGAAAAAATGATCTGGCCATTTTCAACGCCATCGCTATAATTATCGTATACAAAATTTTAAAAAATAATTTTAGAATTCTCATAATATTCTCTTTTACTTGGTATCCAACAGAATATATGAATTTTAAAAAACTCTACAATTTGTATATAGATTAAAAGTTAATTAAAAATTAGTTAATGAAATATATGCGAGTCAATATGGTTATCACTATATCAAATTTCAAATTCCAAAGTTAAACGGATGTCATGTGTCAGTGAATAGCAGCTATGATACAGACGGAGACGTGAGTGATATAATGATGGCTATTTTGCAGCACAAAACCCTGGAAAAGCAACTCGTTTAATTAGTTTTCATATTAATTAATTAAAATTACCTTCTGAACTTTCTGAAATTCTCAGCAAGCGTTCTTTAAACTTTATAAGCACAACAGAGTATACTAAGATATTTTATCTATATTCAACCAGGTAACATTTATTTTCCAATGAATAAGTTGTAACCAGACGCACTTAATCGACAGGCTAAAAAGGTAGAAGCTATATAATATAATTCACACGCTGTAGTGTGCTATATACTCTTTTTCATTGTAAAGTTGTGTCAGCATGAACGGAGCTGTTTTCCTTCTTATGTACTTATGTACTTTCCTTCATATTCGACCAGCTACAATTATGTACTTTCCTTCTTATGTACTTTCCTTCATATTCGATCAGCTAAAAATTATTTTGCAATGAATAAGTTGTAACCAGACGCAGATGCACTTAATCGACAGGCTAAAAAGGTAGAAACTATATAATAAAATTCACACACTGTAGTGTGTGAATTATATACTCTTTTTCATTGTATACACTTTTTCTTTTTCATTGCTGTTTTCCTTCGTATATACTTTTTCTTGTCCAAAAGTTCATTTGTAGTTTTTCCCTAAAAAACAACCTAGTGACAAATCTAATTGTAACTAACAGAGGGCGTTGGAATTCAAAATAAGTACACTTACTTTAAAACATAGACCCCAAGAAAGAAAGCAACATATTTTTGTTGCATTTTGAATTTAATAAAATACGTAGTTTTATTACAGACACAAATATAATTTCGCCTATCAGTATGTAAAAATTGGTAAATTTCGACTGCCTAAAACACTTTTCCCCAATTCATATTGGGTTTTAAATTATACTCTACGTAACATAGCTATTCAAAACATATTACTCCTTGTCTTACACCTCTCTGCAGCTAGATGGTACTTGGGTCCTAAAGTAGTCTGACCGATATGGTGGGGTTACTGTAAAAATATTAGTATTAACTGTTGACTAGGGCATTGCTGTAGAAATTAAAACACGGTCTAAATTTCGATACGATCCATTTTTTTCTTTTAGTCCATAGATGCTAGATATAGCAGCTGACTATATTCCTAGGGCTATTGTATTACGTGATGTCGAGTACGAATGTAATCTATTGTGCTGTAGCCTTTCGGAAAGCCGTGAGGCTGGAAGTTGTGCTCCCGAGTCGGTTCGTAATGATCCTAGAAAACAATTTGTAAGCATCAGGAGTGTGATAGGTCTATAATTTTCAGCATAGTGTTATCGTCTTTTTTAAAGTACGGTACCCCCTCATCCTTGGTCCATACTGATTCTACTACAACGCCCTCAAGGATGATTCCTTATGACGGAATTATACACCGTATGAAAGACTTAAATTGCTAGTATACCATCTAACATCAAGAGTTCGGAAGTATACCCATGATCACCAATATCTCGTTACTGTAATTATTTGTTTACGAGTCATTCTGATCTCATCTATCACTTATGGCATTCTGATCTTGTACGGGATATTTTGAAAATAGTGTGATATCACCTTGGCTCTTAGGTCACTCGTTCTGTCCAATGGACAGGTATCTGTAGAACACTTTGGAGCACTTAATCTGCTCCGTAGTTTCTTTCACAAACATCACATCATGTAGACTGTAATTTGCTCAGTTAGCTGCCTTTAATATGGTATATCAGCTGAAGATTACAATTTCGTTTCGTCGTATTTCGCCTTGAGTATCATATAAGAGTTTTCTGATTGTGTTGATACAATGAGTTTTATGGAATTTAAAACCCATTTAAAACATGAACAATTTCCACTAATGTATCATTCAAATTGTCAACCGTCATACACTTCAGGCACTCAAAGAGATTGGAGAGTTCGAGATGAAAGTTACGAGGGTTTTGTATAGTAGCATAATTTTACCAATATTGAACCCCTCTAGCTTGGGGTTTTTACCCTGATAATTAAAGAGATATCATTGAATATATGACGTTTAATCGTCAAGATGAAACATATCTCGTTTCTGATGGGACCATCGGTGCTAATCTAGATCCATTTTATGACAAGACACTTTTTGAAAAGGGAATTCATCATAAAGAGATTCTCCTTTTTTACCTCTTTTTTACCACGATATTGCTCCACTTTTAGCTCGTCATCGCATTATGTACCAAGTTTCATATTGATATACCCATGGCAACATTATAGCGAATACCTAATAATAATACCTGTTCTTTGAATACCTCAAGGCTTTTGAGATGTTCTCTGACATGGCCTTTGCCTTATTGTCGAAATGTGCCATGATAGGTGTGTAAACCTGTATGGCTTTCAGGGCCACGATTTTACCACGTTCTTTAGCTTTTTCCTTCATGAATTTATTGTGAAGGTCGTAAACTAAAACTAAAATGTATGTATATATATATTGTGTTACATAACATTAAAATCTCTTATTTGCTAGAAATGTATTCCGAAAATTTCGGAAAGTATATATGTTCCTATAATGAAAACAAAAGAAAATGAACCTATGTAAGATCACTGATATGGCCCTTAGATATCCTTTAGTTTTTCTTAATATAAGGGATACTACCCTCATCGAAATACTTTCAAACATTATTATATTATTTACAAAAGATTTCCGCAAGACATGGTATCCATATAATTTTAATTTTCTTAAATATTTTTAAAACATTTTAAGTCGTTTGACTTATCTGTTTCAAGAAAATGGACACACACATCATATATATATACACACACATTTTTCTATTAAAATCTAATAGCTTTATAGATAAAATACTGTTAGGTATCTTCTTCTTGATAACATTTTTCATAACCACATTCCTAATGCTACCACATGTTCGGCCAATAAATTTTATATTATTTCAATTGACCTTTAATTATGAAATGAAGAAAAATTTACGATAAAAATATACAGCTGTAAAACTTGTCAATTTCTCCCACAACATTTTTGCATGAAATTGTGTAAACAGATGTATTATTTGCATGTGTATAAGTGACAACTCAAGTCGGTCACGAGTAACCTGGTCACACATGTGACTTAGTATACCTACAACCTGCTAAACAGGTCTAAGAAACATTTACTAATTAAAATATAGTAAAAAATATGACCATTATCTATTTTGTAAGGAGTCTTCACCCCAAATTCAGCTTTAAAATTAAGAGTCACCACCATGACTGTTTTATTTTGTTTTAGATATTTCTGTTCATTGATTACTCAGAGATTTGCATTCCAGGCAACATATAATCTAATATAAATTTTGGACATGGTTTTACACATTGGGATTCAGTTTCACAATTATTATATATTATATGCAAACATTTTTACTAAATACGAAAAAAAATCGAATGTCTCAAACAGATGCACATCTAACTTTGGATCATACATACAGGTAAAGTGACCCATCAGAGAATTGGCTATCTATATTTGGGACAAACTGTCCAACAAAAATAAATCCAAATTCAAAAAATAGCCGGCCAAATATGAGTCGGACTCACGCACGAAGAGTTCCATAGGACCGAACAATATGAAACTTATAAGTTTGTATTTCTCAAAGACAATGTGAAAAGCAAAGTTATTGCTGCGGTCGGCACCGAAAATATCCTATATCTCAAAAACTACGCAACATATCTTACTCAAACCAATTTTCGTTGAAAGTTTATTTTAAATTCTACTAACTTAATTTTTTCAGACTTTTACAATTGAAAAGTTAAAAGGGTAAACACACTTATTAAGACTTTAAAAACGAATACTTCACCAAATATTGACTTAGATAAAAAGTTGTTTTGAAATTTCGATATAATTTCTTAAGATCTACTTAACGAAACCCCACACGCCTATGTGCACTGGATTTTTTTGCATCCCTCAGTTACATATATGGAGTGCCACCCCTAATATTATTTTTTTCATAATTCTACTATTTCATTGTATAGCGGTTCATAGAAGACACCTACCATCCAAATATCATCTGTATAGTGCCAACAGTCTCCAAGTAAAATAGCTGTGACAGACTCGCAGACAAATGAACAGGACGAAATTATAAGTGATCCGTTTTTGTCATTTAGAGACGAAACCATAAAAAGGGGCTAATTGAAGAATTCGTTTGGACTGCGTTCTGGAAACTTCGCTATTTTTTCTCGTTTAATGAAGCCCAGAATTGGGAGCTGAAAGTCTTCAACCAGTGTACGTTACCATTGATGATATGTGAAAGTGAGACCTGGCCCCTTATAACTGGCATCGTAAAAGTGTTTCAAAGTAGTTAACGAGCTGTGGAAAAACCTATGCTGGAAATTTTTAAAAAAATATAATTTCTAACGAGAAAATCCGCAGGAAAACTAAGGTCTAAAGTTCTTAAGATTAACAGTTTTATGTTAAATTAGGCGGGCCATACAGCGCTGAGAATCGACAAGCATTCGAAAGAAAAGTCCTCAAATGGTGGTTCTCGATCCAAACCCAAATGTGTATTTTCCATTTTCAATTTTTCGCCACGTAATCTTAAAAGGTGAGGGCATAGGCGATAAACAAATTATCATAGAAAAAAGTAGTGGGCTGAAATTCGTGTGGTAATTTTGGAGGGATGAAAAATTCTTTTTCAGGTTAATTCTATTATCTTACTACAATCACCATCTTCCTTCTTTTTAGTTTATTAAAGATTTAAGTATTTATACCATACGTAGGATAGGCAGTCCTAGATATGGCATAAATACTTAAATCTTTTTCAGGACAAACTCTTATTGCTGATTTTCGGCCGATGTGAATATTTAAAACCCTTTTGGCTACAAACAAACCTGTCAAGTACTAATAAAACTCACTCCACTCCACTCCACTCCACTCCACTAGATTACCATACACACTTACACAGATGTAAACATTTATATAGTTTAAATTAGTTATACATATTAATATTATTTTTAACCAAATAAATATATTGCTTAGTGGTTCATTTATTGTTTAGTTTCCTCCAGAATCCTCCATATGTAAATTTTGGAGTGTTAACTTATGATACAAATATCACTAAATTTCACTTAAGTATAAATATAACTTAAGTATAAATATCACTTCTGTTAAATTAGTTATCCATATTAATATTATTTTTCACCAAATAAATATATTACTTAGTGGTTCATTTATTGCTTAGTTTCCTCCAGAATCCTCCGTATGTAAATTTTGGAGTGTTAAATTATGATATAAATATCACTAAATTTCACTTAAGTATAAATATAACTTAAGTATAAATATAACTTAAGTGAAATATCACTTCTAATAAATTAGTTGTACATATTAATATTATTTTTAACCAAATAAATATATTGCTTAGTGGTTCATTTATTGCTTAGTTTCCTCCAGAATCCTCCGTATGTAAATTTTGGAGTGTTAACTTATGATATAAATATCACTAAATTTCACTTAAGTATAAATATAACTTAAGTGTAAATATCACTTAAGTATAAATATCACTTCTGTTAAATTAGTTATCCATATTAATATTATTTTTCACCAAATAAATATATTGCTTAGTGGTTCATTTATTGCTTAGTTTCCTCCAGAATCCTCGGTATGTAAATTTTGGAGTGTTAACTTATCATATAAATATCACTAAATTTCACTTAAGTATAAATATAACTTAAGTATAAATATAACTTAAGTGTAAATATCACTTAAGTATAAATATCACTTCTGTTAAATTAGTTATCCATATTAATATTATTTTTCACCAAATAAATATATTACTTAGTGGTTCATTTATTGCTTAGTTTCCTCCGGAATCCTCCGTATGTAAATTTTGGAGTGTTAACTTATGATATAAATATCACTAAATTTTACTTAAGTATAAATATAACTTAAGTATAAATATAACTTAAGTGTAAATATCACTTAAGTATAAATATCACTTCTGTTAAATTAGTTATCCATATTAATATTATTTTTCACCAAATAAATATATTGCTTAGTGGTTCATTTATTGCTTAGTTTCCTCCAGGATCTTCCGTATGTATATTTTGGAGTGTCCACTTATGATATATAAGTTAAGATATATAAGACAGTGAGTAAATATATTTATCACTACGCTAAATTTCAAGTTTCTACTTTAAACGGTTACTGATAAAATTTTTGTGGACATTTTAGCAATATCTCGAGAATTATTTTATATGAAATTGTGAAATAGTTTTGAAATCCTTCTAAATACTTCTTTCAATTGATATTCCATACAATACAAAAATAATTTTTAAAAAAATTCTGCGTGTACTTTATGTATGCGCGTTAGAAATTATACTTCTTTGGCATAATACAAGAATAACTTTATTTAGCACGCAAATAATTAGTGGAAATAAAATAACAAAAGAACTGGAGTGTGATTATAAATACAGTTGGTAAAATCTAAATTCAATCAAATAGTTAAAGTTGATTGTTAAATTTAATAAAACAATCTAAATAAAGTTCAATTAATAATGAAAATAAAAAAATTTGCTGAGAATTTATTATAATTTATTAATTTTAAATATTTAACAAATGATAAAGAGTAATTTATAATTTATAATGCCAATAAATAGATATTGAAACATAATATCATTTACAGAAATACACTTTAAAATATATTTTTAAAAGCTTAAGCACTATTTCTATTACAAATATCCATAATAAATATTTTTAAATTATGTGGACCAGTATTAAAGTTCAAATATGATTTAAAAGCACAGATATGACTTACATTTGTATGAATATAAAACACGTGTTGTGTATTTACAAATACATCAATACCTATCATGAATATAGTATCAGTCACTACGCATGTAAATATATGTTTAATGAGCAACTTCATGCTGTCGATTTTTATTGCATCCTACACACGCATCGTGCCAACTTCATCCTGTCGATTTTTGTTGCATCGTGCGTACCTATGCGCGCAATGTAAAATTTCACTCTCACCATTTTTTCATAACTCACCTAAAAAGTATAAGTTCAAAAATGTTCGAGAACTTTACTTGTCTCTTATAGAATTTCCACATGCGATTTATCATATTTTATCACAACGCTTAACTTCAAGTTTCCATTGTAAACGATTTCCAAGAAAACTAAATGTGATAAATAGACAGAGGTGCGACCGCGTGAGTAAACTTAGCGAGGTTCTTTCTTTCTCGTGTGAAAAATTCTCGTTATACGGAATCCCCATTGTTACGACAATTTTCACTTTTATCTAAGGACCCCGAATAAATAGTGACGTTTCGTCTGAAGCCCAACCTGTAGCGTTTTTCGCATCTAACTTTCATTAAAAATCTCCCGAAGTCTTCTCATATGTTGTTAAATAACACTTAATGATATGACGGACAATTCTGTTTTACATACATTTCTAACAAACAAGACTTTATATTGTTATGTAACACAATATAAATATACACATAACATTTTTAGTTTTACTCTATGAATTTAAGAATGTATTCATGAAATAAAAAGCTAACCCTCGTAGCATAATTAGGGTGCCTAAAGAACAAATATGGAAGGGTGCCCAAAATACAAGTGGGGAGGTTTCCTAAAGGATAAATACATCATTCACTTCCTTATATAATATAAATGATGTTTTATACAATATTTTCTATAATAACTGCTATAAGTTCAAGACTTCTTCTCAACTCTAACTTAACACGATTAGAGTATTCTCATGTGTTATTAAATAACACTTAATGATATGACGGACAATTCTGTTTTACATACATTTCTAACAAACAAGACTTTATATTGTTATGTAACACAATATAAATATAAACATAACATTTTTAGTTTCACTCTATGAATTTAAGAATGTATTCATGAAATAAAAAGCTAACCCTCGTAGCATAATTAGGGTGCCTAAAGAACAAATATGGAAGGGTGCCGAAAGTACAAGTGGGGAGGTTTCCTAAAGGATAAATACATCATTCACTTCCTTATATAATATAAATGATGTTTTATATAATATTTTCTATAATAACTGCTATAAGTTTAAGACTTCTTCTCAACTATATCGCAATTTATTTAAGATTTTTATTATTGTATTGTAGGGAAGAAAGCAACCTATTTTTTATTTATTATATTTCATACATGATAAAAGATGAAATATTAAGAAAAAGTGATACTTTTCTGACTACAATGACATTGTTAATCATTGACTACACTCGTTAACAAATGGGTAAACGAAGAAATTTACGCAAGCTAAGCTCCGAAAAAAGGCTAATTTATAATGTGAAAAGAAAATGTTTTATTATCATTAACCTGATGTATTTATAAAAAAAACTGGCAAGCACGAGTAGGATTTGCACTGAGGATTCCGTACCCATTTAGGCACTTATAAACATACTTATAATAAGGGTATGGTCTATTTCCATTAACCAACTTACAAATATTAATTTTTCACTAAGTTAATATATTGTCTATTACATTCATTTGGCGTAAAAACACAGTTCATGGGCGTAAAAACACAGTTCATATTTCAATGATTATAAAATTTAAAATAATCTCTATGATTTTCCTACAACCCTTACGTAAGATTCTAATAATTCATAATTTTAAGTTGGATATTTTCGGAATAAGTTTCGAAATAATATAATACTAGCTGACCCGTGCGAAGTCTTCGCACTATATCGCCATCTAGCGTGTTCCAAGTATACAATTTGGCTAAGATATTTGATGTTTCGCCCACAGATGGCGCTCATGCCAATTGTTATAAAAATTAATTTTTTTATTAACGAAAAGATTTTTTTCGAATTTTTTTATATTTTTCGCCCGAAGTAGAAAACATAAGCTTTAAGTGGGTATTTTTTTAATTTTTTTTGGTGCAGTAATTAAAGAGATCGAGCCGCTCGACCAAAAAACACCTTTTAGAAATAATATATTTAGATATATATAATATATTTTTGTGCATATTCATGTCTCTAAAGATGCCTACGTAAAATTATGAAAAAAATATTTTTGAAGTTTATATTATTAACTCTTTCAAGCAATATTCCACACTATATATGGAATTAAAAAAAAATTTGGATATTTAATTTGACCCTCTAAAATTTATGTGTACCATATAAATTTGAACCTATAAGGTTACAAATATATTTAATATAAATTACATGTCAATTTCAATTTACTACGTCACAGGTTTATATATATATATATATATATATATATATATATATATATATATATATATATATATATATATATATATATATATACATATATATATATATATATATATATATATATATATATATATATATATGTATGTATTATACTCCATATATTAAAACAGATGAATGACTGACGGGTAGACCAACGCACAATCCAAACCGTTGAGTCTGGAAGTTTGAAATTTTGTCTCCTTTTAAATCATAAATATCCACTTAAATATTTTTCAAGCGAAGCTACGGGCGAAAGCTAGTACTTGAATAAATAAATAAATAAAATTTTCACGAGTTTCCAAGCACATTTTACCTTTCATGTCACACGTGATGCAGATCAAAAGTTTAAAATGAAGTCACTACTGTTGGTGGTTACAATTTAGAAGAATATTTCGAATTAAATTTGGAACTATAATTCGTATTAAATGTGGAAGTATACTTCGAATAAAATTTGGAAGTATATTTCGAATTAAATTTAGAAGGATATATCGAATTAAATTTAGAAGTATATTTCGAATTAAATTTGAAAGTATATTTCGAATTAAATTTGGAAGTATACTTCGAATAATATTTGGAAGTATATTTAGAATTAAATTTGGAACTATAATTCGAATTAAATTTGGAAGTATAATTCGAGTTAAATTTAGAAATATATTTCGAATTTCCCTTATAAAATAAAACATGTTTATTATTACTTATCGAATATACACTTCTGTTTATTTAACGCGTTTATTAAGCGTAAAAGGTTGCAGATTATTTCTGTAACGGCGTCCAGACCCCGAAGCCTTGCTCCACTAACTTTTAGAATTTCTTGCCGTTATTTATTAGCGAGCTGTCAGTGTGACTTGATTGATTAATGATTACAATATTTTAAATACTGAACGTAACTCGAGTACTGTGGTTAATGAGATCGTTACTTTTAAAAAGCACTTCTTATTTTTCGTTTATTAAAATTAAACGAGTTTTGTGTCGAGATTAATTTTAGTAATTTGTTGATGTTATTAATATAAAGTTACTACAGTTTATTGTGGAGAAACGGTTTTAGAGGGTGTTAGATAACCCATTAATGTCGCTACTAAATGTACTAAATATACTCAGCACGATACTTTGTAGATTAATTTCATTTATTCATATCACAATTATTACGGCAATGAGTTATTTGTAAATATTAAAGCAAAGAAAGATCCATGCAATCTGCAAAATTTGATCGTCGTAATTATACACATGTTTCTAATAATTATTAAGTTCTTAGGTTCATTTTTGATGGCATTTTAAAGATGTGTTGGTGTTGTGACTTCTGTTTAACCCAAGACAGGCATCTGACGCAAAATTATACAAAAAAAATCAATGTACAAAAGGGTAGTGACCATTTGTGTTATCGATTAGTTTTAAACAGTACATTCATCAAATAAATATGAAAATTAATTTTTTTATTTATTATAGCTTCCCCAACTTATGTAGATTTATAATCTACATATCTGGGGGTGAATTTAATAAAAGAAAATTATTTCCAAATAGATAAAGAAAATCACGCGATAAATAAATAATAAGGCACGAGATGGCTCTAGCGTCACGGAAATAAATATTTTAATAGGTCGCGTTGTGAATATTGTCTTTTATAATTGTTTTTTTTTTTGCTTTAGGCTTGTGTTTTAATTTGGCTCAATAAATTGTTGTCAATATCATTTTTTAAAACTGTGTAAATTATTGTACGAACCCGATACGACTTACTAATAATGTAGTCTAAAGAATAGGCACAAACAAGGATAGTACCAAAACAAACCTCCAAAAATATGACGTTAATGTTGACTTTGGTATGTCTAATATTATATATTATTATTTATGTAATTTATAAATAAAATACAGTAAATAAACCATATTGTTTGTTTTTGTTATATTAGTATTTTATAAATCTGTCACAACAATATTGACAACAGCTTACTACGAATTAAGTAAACGCACCAGAATCATACTGCGTTGTTCTTATAGTTATAACTAGCTGTGCCGGGACTTCGTTCGCGCGAGCTTTAGAACATTGTTTACAAAACTTCTCTGTAAACAATGTTTCCTGTAAAACCGTCAGAGAATAAACAAATAAATTGTTAGTGTTGTTGACGCGGGAGAGTGCTACATACAGCTGCCCGTGCGAAGTGCAACTGATGCTTTTGTCCTGTTTTTGAAAACACACTGACATCACGACTTACGAACAATAAAAAAAATGTATCACGAACGACCAATTATAAAAAAACATATCGTGTTATATAATAAAAAAACATTTAGCGTTATATATCGTCGAGTAGAAATAAAAAATATACGAATTAATCAAAAAAAAGGTTCAAATCCGTTCAGTGATAATTTACTTGATGCGATAGAGGAAAATTACGTAATTTAAAAACCTTGTGGTGACATCTATTGGTGATTTTTTTAAACTGAACTTAGTTAAATATTATTGAGCCGTTTTACTTTATTTTTTCTATTTTTTTAATTATGAGTATTTATATTTATTTATGGCCTAATTTTGTAATTTTTTATATTCAAAAAAAAATATGTATCGATATGTATAGATTAGCAAGAATATCTAGATTTTTGCACAAACCAGTTTTTGTATGAGACATTTTTCTAAAATAAAAAGTATCCTATATGTTGACCTGGATAGTCAGTTATTATCATATCAAAATTTCATTAAAATCCGTCTAGTGGTTTTTGCGTGATGCGGTAACAGACAGACAGACAAAAATTTTAAGAATGGTAAACGTGGTGTTAATATTGATAATAATGACTAATAGGAATAAGATTTTCATAAAAAATTCAGCCGTGTGTGTACGGTTTAGTTATAATTTTATTATATGTATAGATTAAGTAAAGTTGACGTGTTCCACATCATTGATAGTTAGTTATTTTAATAACCACAATAGATGATATTTCAAGTAAAGTGTTATGGAGCGTCAATGACATTGCTCAACTCAAATTGACAATATTCAGTAGTCTCCAAGATTTACACTTTTTTTTATTTTAGTATGTTGGTTGAATACAATGCTGCATTCCGCAGAGGCGTGGATATTCCCCTTTATTATAATATTCCTGTTAATATATCTAATTGATACATATGGCGGACTTATTGCTACGAGACCAATCTCTTACAGCCAATCATAACACCAGTCCAGTCCAGTTCGACGAATGGCCGGGAATCGAACCCATGTCCCCGCGGTGCGCCGCATCGTCAAGGATCGTATGCGTTGTCATCAACCCAACACACCACGACGACGACGATTTTATGTAATAGTATGACTATATTAATATTAATATTAATACTAATACTAATACTAATACTAATACTAATACTAATACTAATACTAATACTAATACTAATACTAATACTAATGCTAATGCTAATGCTAATGCTAATGCTAATGCTAATGCTAATGCTAATGCTAATGCTAATGCTAATGCTAATGCTAATGCTAATGCTAATGCTAATGCTAATGCTAATGCTAATGCTAATGCTAATGCTAATGCTAATGCTAATGCTAATGCTAATGCTAATGCTAATGCTAATGCTAATGCTAATGCTAATGCTAATGCTAATGCTAATGCTAATGCTAATGCTAATGCTAATGCTAATGCTAATGCTAATGCTAATGCTAATGCTAATGCTAATGCTAATGCTAATGCTAATGCTAATGCTAATGCTAATGCTAATGCTAATGCTAATGCTAATGCTAATGCTAATGCTAATGCTAATGCTAATGCTAATGCTAATGCTAATGCTAATGCTAATGCTAATGCTAATACTAATACTAATACTAATACTAATACTAATACTAATACTAATACTAATATTAATATTAATAATATCAATATCAATATCAACATCAGTATCAGTATCAGTATCAGTATCAGTATCAGTATCAGTATCAGTATCAGTATCAGTATCAGTATCAGTATCAGTATCAGTATCAGTATCAGTATCAGTATCAGTATCAGTATCAGTATCAGTATCAGTATCAGTATCAGTATCAGTATCAGTATCAGTATCAGTATCAGTATCAGTATCAGTATCAGTATCAGTATCAGTATCAGTATCAATATCAATATCAATATCAATATCAATATCAATATTAATATTAATATTAATATTAATATTAATATTAATATTAATATTAATATTAATATTAATATTAATATTAAGTTATTTATAATATTAACATTAATATTAATATTGTATATATAATATAGCTCCCTTTCCGCAACTAGTGATCGTTTCCTTCGTATGTATTTCAAATTTGTCCCCAAAGAAAAAACTGCACTTTCCAATGGTTACCTGCACATGTGGGTATAGAAGGAAATGAGGATGCAGATATGTTAGCTAAAGAGGCTAGGAACTTAAATTCTGAAGGTCCAAACGTCATAATATTAGGAGACGCTAATGCTTTTGCCAAATATAGACTGAAAAAAAACTACATCAAAAAGGAACATTAAGTATGCGTCATCAGTGCAGATGGAAATATTACTAAGACTATTTCTAGACTCAGAACCAAACACCTAAGTGGAATGACTATAAATACAGATGGCACGATATCCTATAAATCGTGTCTTGTCCCACGTGTTATTAATTCGTTATTAGAAATACTTTTTTTAAACGATTTCGAAGAATAGATTATTATATTTTTGTTGCTTCATAAAATAAATGACGTTAAAGCCAAACAAGTAATAATCGATATTTAATAAAATTACTGTCCAAAACAATATTTACTGAGTAGTTTCTTGATACGGTCTGTTGATTATATAAACGGATATTACTCAGAGGCACGTGTTGTTGATTCGTTATTCGAAATATTCTACTTAAACGATTTCGTAGAAGAGATTATTATATTTTTATTCCTTCATAAAATAAATGACGTTAAAGCCAAACAAGTAATAATCGATATTTAATAAAATTACTGTCCAAAACAATATTTACTGAGTAGGTTTTTGATACGGTCTGTTGATTATATAAACGGATATTACTCAGAGGCACGTGTTGTTGATTCGTTATTCGAAATATTCTACTTAAACGATTTCGAAGAAGAGATTATAACATTTTTGTTCCTTCTAAAAGTAAAATATCTTAAAAGTCAAATATAAAAAAAAAATAAAAGTAATATCTAAAAATATATTTACCGTGTACTTTCTTGATAGGGTCTATTGATTATAGAAATGAATGTTATTCAGAGGCACGTGTTTTAATTCTTTATTCGAAATATTTAATTTTAAAAATTTCAAAGAAACATTTTTGTATTTTTATTCCTTCATAAAATTAGTGACAATAAAAATAAACAAGTAATAGTCGATATTTAATAAAACTACTGTCTAAAACAATATTTACTGAGTAGATTCTTGATAGGGTATATTTATTTTAAATATAGATGTTATTCACAGGCACGTTTTTTAAATTCGTTATTCGAAATATTTAATTTAAAAAATTTGGAAGAAAGATTTTTGTATTTTTATTCCTTCATAAAATAAGTGACAATAAAAGCAAACAATTAATAGTCGATATTTAATAAAACTACTGTCTAAAACAATATTTACTGAGTAGTTTATTGATAGGAACTATTGATTATATAAATAGATGTTATTCATAGGCACGTGTTGTTAATTCGTTATTCGAAATACTTTATTAGAAGATTTATAAAATAAATTATTAAAATCTTGTTTCTTCGTGAAATAAAAAACGGTAAAAACCTAACAAGTAATAACGTAATAATTTTTAATAAAAGATATGTCTAAAACAATATTTACTGAGTACTTTCTTAATAGGGTCTATTTATTTTATAAATAGATGTTACTCATAGGAACGTTTTTTAATTCGTTATTCGAAATATTTAATTCAAAAAATTTAAAAGAAACAATTTTGTATTTTTATTTCTTCAATTCTGAAATAAGTGACAATAAAAACAAACAAGTAATAGTGGATATTTAATAAAACTACTGTCTAAAACAATATTTACTGAGTAGTTTCTTGACAGGGTCTATTTATTTTATAAATAGATGTTATTCACAGGCACGTTTTTAATTCGTTATTCGAAATATTTAATTTAAAAAATTTCGAAGAAAGATTTTTGCATTTTTGTTCCTTCATAAAATAAGTGACAATAAAAACAAACAAGTAATAGTCGATATTTAATAAAACTACTGTCTAAAACAATATTTACTAAGTAATTTCTTGATAGGGTCTATTTATTATATAAATGGATGTTATTCAAAAGTACGTTTTGTTAATTCGTTATTTGAAATATTTATTCTATTGAAACGATTTCGAAGAAGAGGTTATTATATTCTTGTTTTTTGTAAAATAAGAGACGGTAAAATCAAAAAAATACTAAGCAATATTTAATAACAGTATTGTGTAAACCAATATTTACTGAATACTTTCTTGATAGGGTCTACTGATTATATAAATGGATGTTATTTACGGCTTGTAAATTTTTGATTTGAAATACTTTATTTAAAAGATTTCAAAGAAGATATTATATTCGTGTCCTTTTCTAAAATAAGAGACGGTAAAAGCCAAACAAGCTTAGTTCGGGATGTAATTTTATAAAATAATTGTCTTCCCTTTGATGTCTTGATTTAAATGTAACCTTCTTAAGGCTTTTTTCTTTGACATTGCTTTAATACATTTTTAATTATAACTTTTTCTTTTCTAGTAGTCTAATTGCGCTATAAATCTAGTTGTGATATAATTTACCTTTAATATATATATATATATATATATATATATATATATATATATATATATATATATATATATATATATATGTATTATAGAATTATATGTTTTTGTAGGTGATGGAATACAGAATTTTAAAAATAATTTCCCCTAATATAGGCCATTACACTTTTGGATTTTGAGAAAATTTTATCAAACCAAAGCCAAAAATACAATTTTCCATATATCTACTTTATTGAAAACGGACAAAATTTTGTACTAGGTATTAAAGATAAGAAGATATTTCTATTAAGGCTTATAAGACGAGAATCTTTGGTCATCTATGCAATAGAATACTATGAAATTAATTAAATATAAAGAAATAAATTGATCGTCCAGTGTCTGTCGTCCGAAATCGGATAATTTACCGTAATATATGCATTATTATTTTATATCTCATCCCTCATTAGCACCCTGTTGCTTCACTATCTCACGCGTATCGCAGATTTTTACAAAAATGAAACAAAAGAAAAAAATAGAATAACATTGATATCTCTGTATCTATGTTGAAAGTCGTCTGAAATCGAATCCACTTAACATAATCTACGGATCAATATACCTTTTATATCTCACCCCTCATTATATCCCCATAGCCTCACTATCTCAGGTATGTCGTTGATTTTTACAGTTCCATGCCTTAAAAATTGAAAAAAACGGAACATGTATAGAATGGCAGTGATATCTCTGGATCTATGTTGCAAAGTCGTCTGAAATCGAATCCACTTAACATAATCTACGGATCAATATCCCTTTTATATATCAACCCTCATTATATCCCCATTGCCTCACTATCTCAGGTATGTCGTTGATTTTTACGGTTACATGCCTTAAAAACGGAAAAAACGGAACATGTATAGAATGGCAGTGATATCTCTGTATCTATGTTGCAAAGTCGTCGAAATCGAATCACTTAACATAATCTACGAATCAATATCCATTTTATATCTCATTCCTCATTATCGCCCTATTGCTTCACTATCTCAGGTTTATCGTCGATTTATGGAATATGATGACAAAACTATTGTTTTCAATATTATATTTGAAACAATACTAGAAATATTGACGAAAATTTACCAAAACGTCTGAATATATGAAACTGCCTGGAATCATAAGAAATTTTTTTTTTATCAAAGTTTATCTTAAATTTATGGAAAAAGTACATCGATAGATCTTATGGTCGATACGTCTTTGAATTACATCGATACGTCTTTGAATGACATACTAGGCAATATATTTATCTACACGGTGACAATATTATTATCTTTATGGTTTAATAACAATATTACGTATCCTTAAAAGTTTATATGTGCCTAAGCGGGTACGAAGATGAATATATAACCGGTTTATCTTAGGTACATTTAAATTAAATTTATTTTACATGTGAAATTTATATTTAGAGCTTTTGATAGCTTTGTATAACATTTATAAATTTTAATATGCTTTTTAAACCGACTTGAAAAATATTTGATGGAATTTTAGTGAGAATCGATATTAAATACAAAATCACAATTAAATTAAATATTTTGTCTCAAATGAATCATAAATATTCTCGGAATTACAGAAAAGGCAAAACACAGCCAAACTCGCGTTAAAAAGAAGCCGAGAAGCTTAAAAAGTCTAGACCCGATTAAATGCGGGAGCTATGACAGCGTCGAAAATAAAATACAAAAAACAAGGCAATGCGATTACGTAGCTGGCCCATCAAATATGTAGGGTCCAGTGACAGTCCAGACGTCCATGGTTCATGTATAAGCGTCGTTAGAAGGCAATACAAAACACAGTGATAATATAGAGATTGGTGATATTGTAACATCACCAGACAAGAACGTATTGAGATCACCAAATATCGTCTTGTTTTCAACGTCGGACATCAATGCCCATACATCAATGGAGCATGCTATTATTGTTGACTATGATGTTATTGAGCACAAAACCGTAGTGCAATCGAGGCTCAGTGTGCTACAGCTCTGCTGGACTCCATTGAAAGACGCATAGACATTGATGGCATGGTGACAGCACCAGACAAGTACGTATTGCGATCACCAAATATCGTCGTGTTTTCAACGTCGGGCATCAATGCACATACATAAATGGAGCATACTATTATTGTAGACTATAATGTTATTGAGCACAAAACCGTACGTGCAATCGAGGCTCGATGTGCTACAGCTCTACGAAACTCCCATTGAAAGACGCACTGCAAACACGTCTATCGAGCGCGGCAAACCCAAGTGTAAGCCAACACTGTTTCCGGAGAGATTGGTAATTGAATTACACAGATTTTATCATGATATCGAAGTTTTCATCAAAAATCTAGGGTGACAACCCGAACTGAGCTTTTCCGTATTTTCCCCCTTGTCTGTTGAATTTAAAATTTATAATGAATACCTCGTGTAACTTGGTTTAGTAATTATCATAAAGTATTATATACATAAATCATAGTTATTACCAAAGTTCTTTTATTCAAATTATATATTGTGTTCCGAAATTATGTTATAATCCACTATCTACTACACAACATCATACTGTACTTGATTAACGGCAATATGTTTAGATTATATTAACGATTTTAGTGTGCTTTACAATCAAGTTTTGCAATGTAGGCGTTACCACCATCCCGACGCCCCACAGGGAGGCGGTTGTGTCCGTACACAGACAGAGGATATTCCACAAACATCTCGTTTGATGAATTAGTGTTGTTGATTAAAGCTTCCAAATTTGAAAATTTTACCGTGAGCTGACGTGATATTTATTTTAATGACTTTAGTGGTAGTCGCTTGGTAATAAAACATCTCGTTTGATGAATTAGCTTTAGCGATTAAGGCTTCCAAATTTAAAAATTTGACTACGAGCTGACGGTATTTTTATTTTAATGACTTTAGTGGTAGTCACTTGGTAATAAAATATCTCCTCTGATAAATTAGCATTGTCGATTAAGGCTTCCAAATTTTAAAAATTTACTGTGAGTTGAAAGTATTTTTATTATATAATGACTCTAGTGGTAGTCGTTTGGTAGTAAAACTACTTTTGTGAATTAGTGTTGTTAATTAAGGCTTCCAAATTATGTTAATGACTAATGGCAGTCGTTTGGTGTTTGGCATCTTTTTAAATATAGAAAATTTGTTACGTGTCCCATAAAAAAATCGCTAGTTTGTATTTAAAACTAATCATAGATCGATAGAAAATATTTTAATGATTTTAGTGGTAGTCGCTTGGTAATAAAACATCTCGTTTGATGAATTAGCTTTAACGATTAAGGCTTCCAAATTTAAAAATTTGACTGCGAGCTGACGGTATTTTTATTTTAATGACTCTAGTGGAAGTCGCTTGGTAATAAAGCATCTCCTTTGATGAATTAGCATTATCGATTAAGGCTTCCATATTTAAAAACTTGACTATGAGTTGATAGTATTTTTATCTTACTGACTCTAGTGGTAGTCGTTTGGTAGTAAAACTACTTTTGTGAATTAGTGTTGTTAATTAAGGCTTCCAAATTATGTTAATGACTAATGGCAGTCGTTTGGTGTTTGGCATCTTTTTAAATATAGAAAATTTGTTATGTGTCTCATAAAAAATCGCTAGTTTGTATTTAAAACTAATCATAGATCGATAGAAAATATTTTAATGACTTTAGTGGTAGTCGCTTGGTAATAAAACATCTCGTTTGATGAATTAGCTTTAGCGATTAAGGCTTCCAAATTTAAAAATTTGACTGCGAGCTGACGGTATTTTTATTTTAATGACTTTAGTGGTAGTCGCTTGGTAATAAAACATCTACTCTGATAAATTAGCATTGTCGATTAAGGCTTCCAAATTTTAAAAATTTACTGTGAGTTGAAAGTATTTTTATTATATAATGACTCTAGTGGTAGTCGTTTGGTAGTAAAACTACTTTTGTGAATTAATGTTGTTAATTAAGGCATCCAAATTTGAAAACTTCCCTGCAAGCCGATAGTGTTTTTATTTTAATGACTAATTGCAGTCGTTTGGTGTTTGGCATCCTTTTGAATATAGAAAATTTGTTAGGTGTAACATAATGAAAAGTCGCTAGTTTGTATTTAAAACTAATTATAGATCGATAGAAAATACAAAGAAATGCTTTTAGCCTTCAGCGAAAACAATTCGAAGCCCAATCTTCATAGGTTCACAATCTTCACAGGACCAGATCTTCAAAGGTTAGTTTGTGTATTTTATATATTTATACACCCTATAATACTAGTGTAATTTCAACAAAATTTTGAATATTTCATTATCTTCGCTGTAACTAAAAATATTATGTTTACGTCCGTCCGTCAGTCACAATTAGGGTTTCCAAAAAGGTTTAATAAATACTTTTTCTACAGTGACTGTTTGTCGCCACGCAACTAAATATCATATAATACATGAAGTCATTTACTCACAAGTAGCGTGGCCTGTTCCTCATCGCGCGGGCAGAGCGCCGAGGGCGAATTGCGTGGGTTCTTGTAAACGCGGCCGTCGTCGTCCGCCTCGGCAGCCTCATCCTCGTCGGAGGCGGTCGGCGCCGCGCGAGCTGGGAGCAAACAGAGAACACGTTCGTTTATTTTTAATATACAATTAGAGTGTATTACAAAAACTTTTATTAACCTAATAATTTGACATTTACTATCAACTAGCATTTTTACGCCATACGTGGTTAGCTATATTGAATTTTTTTTTAAATGTGCCGAAGAACGCACAGCGCTCATATTCAACTTTGTTGTCATTTTTAGGGTTCCGCAGCGAAATGACAAAGACGGCACCCTTACAATTTCGTCCTGTCCGTCTGTGTGCGCGTAGATCACAGCCATTTTACTCGGGAACTATTGGCACTATATCGATGAAATTTGAATGGGTGGGTGTTTTCCATGAACCGCCATACAATGAAATTGTGGAATTATGGAAAAAGTATCATTAGGACTGGCACTCCATACATGTAATTTAGAAAAAATAAAGTGCACATAGGCTTATGAGGTATCGATAAGTAGATCTTAAAAAATGATACAGAGGTTCCAAAACAACTTTTTTTTAAGTCAATAGTTGGAAAGAAATGCTCTTCTAAAATCTTGTGTATCCTAGTGGCAACTTTTCTATTAAAGTGTGTAAAATTCGTATAAATAGTAATAAAAATTGGCTTAAATAAGACATATTGTGTAGTTTTTGAGATATGGGATATTTTAGGTACCGACCGCAGTAATAACTTTATTTTTCACAGTGTCTTTGAAAAATACAAACTCAAAACTATAATATAGTTTGGTACTACAAAATCCTTTATGTGTGAGTTCGACTCACACTTGACCTTTTATTAATACTTAGTTTTATAATTCCTTCAAATATTTTGCTATCGAAGAGAACCTTCATAAACTTAGACATTTGCCACTCAAAATCCCTTAATCCGTAAATGGAAAAACGCTTTTCCGTAAATTCGAAGGAAGGTTGAGAGTATTTTCAGGGTAAGCGCAGGTATTAAAGAACATTCAAGAAGTTTTGAATATAAATTACTTTCGACGTAAAGAAATTTAAACCGGATTTAATTCAGAAATTAAACTTCAAGTGGATTCCAGATTTAAATGGATTAACTCATCCCAAAAGCACTGCTACAGTCTCAGTTTACTGAAACTGTCAGTATAAGATAAAATGCGAAATAATAATATCAAAGTAACTAAATGAAATAAAATAAAATCGGCCAAGTGCTAGTCGGACTCGCGTACGAAGGGTTCCGTAGCACCAAACGATATTAAATTTATAAGTTTGTATTTATCAGACACTGTAAAAATAAAGTTATTGCTGTGGTTGGTACAGAAAACATCCCATATCTCAAAACTACACAACATATCTTATTCAAACCAATTTTTGTTAAAAGTTTGTTTTAAGTTCTACTACTTTCATTTTTGTTTTTAAATTAGACATGTTAGTTGAAATGTTAGAGGGTGGACGATACACTTTTTAAGATTTTAGAAGCGCATATCTCACCAACTATTGACTAAAGTAAAACGTTATTTTGAAACTATATAATTTTTAAGGCCTTTATAACCACAGCCCATACGCTTACGGGCACTAAATTTTTTTTCATCCCTCAGTTTATATATAGAGTTCCACTCCTGATATTATATTTTTTTCATAATTCCATTATTTCACTGTATAGTGATTCATAGAAGATACCTACCATAAATTTTATCTATATAGTGCCAATTGTCTCCGAGTAAAATGGCTGTGACATATGGACAGATGAACGGACAGACGGACTAATAGAAGGACAGTTCCGTTTTTGCTACTTGGCTACTTAACCCTTAAAAAAAAAAGAAATGAGCCGTCACGGGACGCCTGGTAGATGTGAAACATCGTGTTCATACAAGTAATATGCATAAAAGACAAGATTATTACAGGAACTAAATATTGCATAATGAAAAAATAAAGTATTACGAATTTCTTACAGAAAATGGTGACTTTATTTAATAAACATTTACAATTAATACAAAAATAATAAAGCACAGGTTATGTGTACCGTAGTAAACAACAGCATCGAACTGAGTGAGGAGGGGGTCACGTAGTCGGTTGCGCATGGCGACCCGTCGCCATACCGTACACTATACTACATATAGACTATATATATATATATACCTTAGTATAGCGTGACGACCCGTCGACACGGCAAGCGTCGCCACGCCAGCGATCCGGTTTATACCTGCGTCTATAGATGTTTCACATCAAAAACGTAAGGGTTGAAACACTTGATTTTGGAGTAAAACTTCTTTATAGTTTATGATTTAAATATTGAATATATTTGCGGTTAATTTTGTAGAAATTAATTATTCACAATTAAATGAAACTACGTGATGTAGTATTATTTCTACTTTCTTTGTTTAGTTTTTCCTTAAAGAAAATAGAAATAATACTATATCACATAGTTTCATTTAATTGTGAATAATTTATTTATAGATAATTTAAATACACACACATATTCATTGTAAACTCCGTCTAAAATATTGATTGTTATTAACATTACATAAGATAAACTTTCTTAGAATTTATGAACGTTGTTTATAGATGTGTATTTTTTTATTATATCGCAATCAAACTTTATTGTCCAATTTTATTAGCAGACTCGTAAAATATTCGTATTTTTTACTCGTAAAGTGCTTTTAATGACAACGCTACATAACCTAACTTTGAAACAAAAGTACGCAAAGGATTAAAAAAAAACGAATAATTTAATATTTTTAATTTACAATTAAATGAAATTACGTGGTAGTATTATTTCTACTTTCTTTAAGTTCTTTAGCAAATAAAAATCTTTGCTAATAGCCCACCTGAAGATGTAGTAATACAACGAAACCCAGGTAGTGCTAAAGAACTTAAAGAAAGTAGAAATAATACTACATCACGTAATTTCATTTAATTGTGAATAATGAATTTCTACAAAATTAACGCCAAATATATTCAATTTTTAATTTAATAATTGTGGTGTCAGTCGTTTGGTGTTTGACAGCTTTCTAAATATAGAAAACAAGTTACGTGTCAGCTAAACAAGTTTAGGTAATTTGCGTTGGAAACCAACTGCAGAAATAGGAAAATGGTTCTAACCTCAAGCGAAGACAGCACGAAGACCAAGCGTTACCTTCAAATGTCAGTTTGTGCATTTTAAATATTCATAGACCCGATAACGCTGGTGTGATTGAAACGAAATTTTGAATATTTCATTATCTTTACTGTGACTGAAAATGTTACGTTTAAGGGACTATCATTACTTAGTCATTTCCGCCCCTCTGTCCTTCCGTCAATCATTTTAAGAGAAATAAAGACATTTGATTAAAATACAGTTTCAACTGAATTATAGATCACTACCAATCTCACAATCACGATCACGTGTTCAATATCATATTATAAATTGGGTTTTTTTGCTACGTTCATTGTAAAATTTTAACTGTAACATTATAAATTCAAACGTTAGTTTGTTTGGCCTTATTATTACTTCATCATTTTCGCCTCTCTGTCTTTCCGTCAATCATTTTAAGAGAAATAAAGACATTATGCCAATATACAGATTCAATTGAATATAGATCACTACTCAAAATTCGAAAAAAACAGCTTCACATGTTTCAAATGTATTAAATATTCACGGGGTATCTCCTATTATAAATTGGGTTTTTTTCTGCCGCGTCCATTGTGAAATTTTAACTCTCTAACATTATAAATTCAGACGTTAGTTTGTTTGCCTTTATTATTATTTCGTCATTTCCGCCCTTCTTTCCTTCCGTCAATTATTTTAAGAGAAATAAAGACATTATGTTAATATACAGTTTAAACTGACTATAGATCACTACTCAAAATTTGGAAAAAACAGCTTCACCGTTAATTTCAAATGTGTTCAATATTCACGAGGTATATTCTATTATAAATTGGGTTTTTTCTGTCGTTTCCATTGTGAAATTTTAACTGTAACATAAATTCAAACGTTTGTTTGTCCTTATTATTACTTCGTCACTTCTGCCCCTCTGTCCTTCCGTTAATAATTTTAAGAGAAATAAAGACATTTTGTTAATATACAGTTTCAACTGAATATAGATCACTACTCAAAATTCTTCAAAAGAGCTTCACCATCAATTTCAAATGAGTTCAATATTCACGGGATATATTCTATTATAATTTTTTTTTTGCCGCGTCCATTGTACAATTTTAACTGTAACATTATAAATTCAAACGTCAATTTGTTTAACCTTTGCCACGTCCATTGTAAAATTTTAACCGTAATATTATAAATTCAAACGTGAGTTTGTTTATCCTTCTTTTACTCGCAACAGAGCAACGGATCGACGTGATTTTTTGAAACGCTACATATACGAAATATAAAGGAGAAACGGAATCATTTTCTTTAACGCCTAATTCAAAAGAATATATTTTAGTTTTCATTGTCATTTTTATTTTATATTGTTATAATATTGTTATATAAACACTTAATATCAAAGGAATATATTTTAGTTTTCATTGTCATTTTTATTTTATAATATTGTTAAATAAACACTTAATATCAAAGGAATATATATTAGTTTTCATTGTCATTTTTATTTTATAATATTGTTATAATATTGTTATATAAACACTTAATATCAAAGGAATATATTTTAGTTTTCATTGTCATTTTTATTTTATAATATTGTTATATAAACACTTAATATCAAAGGAATATATTTTAGTTTTCATTGTCATTTTTATTTTATAATATTGTTATATAAACACTTAATATCAAAGGAATATATTTTAGTTTTCATTGTCATTTTTATTTTATAATATTGTTATATAAACACTTAATATCAAAGGAATATATTTTAGTTTTCATTGTCATTTTTATTTTATAATATTGTGATATAAACACTTAATATCGAAGGAATATATTTTAGTTTTCATTGTCATTTTTATTTTATAATATTGTTATAATATTGTTATATAAACACTTAATATCAAAGGAATATATTTTAGTTTTCATTGTCATTTTTATTTTATAATATTGCTATATAAACACTTAATATCTTTCTGGATAGAGCTACACGTTTTAATTACTCCCTACAATAATGTAACTATGATCACGCGAGCAAAACCGCGGGTAAAAGCTAGTGGTCTTAAATATTGTCTATGGTGTGTGGTATCCATACGTAACTTTAGATCTTCACTTTGAATATATTTTTGCAAAAAGGAAAACGTGGTTGGATTTATGATAAAAGATTAAGATTTTCAATTAAATACGGACGAAAGTTTAGGTTTGGAATAAGGGTAGATACATGCGAAAACCGTAAAAGATCGCATAAAATTTGCTTATACTTACTGACTAATTTTCCTAGAGACAAATTTATATCATGTATCGGCTTATATCTATGCCGATACATGATATAAATTTGTCTCTAGGAAAATTTTACGTTAAGAGAAAATTTTGGACTACACTGATCAACAGAAGGTGAACGTTCTAATTGAAAATAGCTCAAAATCGAAACGTTTTCCGCTTAATTCGAATCACATTTTCATTTATTTTTCATCACATTGAGAAGAATTAAATTCTTTGATAAACACATTATAAACAAATCACATTACTCCCGAAAAGTTACGAAATATATAATACAATTTTATTTCAACGACAGTTGATACCACTGAAAAATTTTACGGGAGTTTCTTTTCAATTTATTTTAAATTTCCTGCATTAATAATGAATATAAGAAGTTACATTGCTTTTTGGGGAAATTTATTATCTATCTACTTATATGTTATTCATTTTAATCTCTTGTTTTCATAATAGTGGAAAGGCTATATTTCTACGAAATTATGAATTCTCTATTCCAGTCTATGTTTATGAGACAACCACTAGATGATCATAATGATATGCCAACTAAATACAACCGTTCACGGTTTCACCCTCCAGATTCACTTGCATATTAAGAATATGTTAAAAGGAGGGAAGGAAGTGACTGATATTTTAACATTAAACCGGTTTCTACGGATCCCAAAATCTAAAAAATAAAAAAATATATAGATAGTCATGGCGACTGCCGACAGAAATGAAAACTTAAAACTATGAGATAACAGTGGTTTCTTTTAAATTTCCAAATTAAAATCTTTAATCGCAAATATAACTACGAATATTGAAAATATTTCAAAATAAATGTTTTGTTTTTGTAATTAATTTTTCTATATAAAAATATGAACATATTTAGTACTCACTGTTCAGTGAGCCTACTATTAAACTAATAATGAAACTAAAACACAATTTAAACAATGCACAGTATATGCACATTGTACATTGAACACGTAGTCACATGCACAATATACGCACAATGAATTTCCACGAAGTCAATTAACTTTACTCTTTTAGATAAACACAGCACTAATGTTGCACAACACGTCACCCTTATATAGCTGCAGATATATTGTTATTACAGCATGTCGGTGATGCGAACTCACAAAATTTTACCCATCCAAAAAACGACAAACGAGCACCATACAGTCGGGTATACACAATGGGTTGGTGTATGTATGTGTATACGTCTACACAGGCCGCTATGCGTGCGCCAGTTTGATACCAGAGCAATAGATGTTATATATATATATATATATATATATATATATATATATATATATATATATACTATTTATGCATTAAAATGAATTTATAAAAACAGCCGATTAGACTAGTTACCGTTTATACAAAATTTTGCTAATAAAAAAATCTTCCTACCTATACTCAATGACCTATGTTGCGTTATATTTAGTGACCACTTAATGTAAAAAAAACCATGAAAAAAAAATTAACAGTAAAATTTTAGTTTTACAACTTAATGTCTACTTAAAAATAGTTTACCATTTCCAAATAATTTTACTCTGTTACATCACATATGCTCATCAAAATGCCATTGTGAACATCGCTATACACATCTTAAACTTATTAAATTTAATTAATACAAGTTTCATCAAAATGCTTTTGTGAACATCTTAAACTTAGTAAATTTAATTAATACAAGTTACTTTCTTAGCAAAAATAAACATTAAATTTCAGTTAAATACATTAAACGTAGCTTGACTAATTTTCCGTGTTCAAATAACAAATTAACTTTTACCAAAACAATCCGCAAAGCTTACAAAATAAAATCCGATTAAATCTTTCTCTAGCAATTTAGACGCCGTAAAGTTTGACACGCTCCTATAAATATTTGAAACGTTAATAAAATACATTAAGACAACATTAAAATAAAGCAGAGTGAAAATTAAGTTTGACACGAAGACATTAAACACTGTTAAACGTGTTTGCCAGTTTCAACTCTGCCGATACGTTACTTAATTAAAACCTTTAAAGGTTTAAGTTTAGGGAGACCGTATAGGTGTTGCGAAGTTCCCTCATTCAAACTATATTTGCTTTTAGAAACTATGGAGGGAAAGACGCTGAGACGGTGAAGTTTTATCTCTGTTTGCTTGAGAGCCTTCGACGTTTGAACAAATCTGAGACGGTTGCTACTTTACGAACGTCAGTACGAAGTTTTTATTTGCGAGTGGATTGTAAATATTTTATTTTTATTTATTTCGTCTGTATTTTATATCGTGAGGTTTCTCATTTTATTTTGCCCATTTTATGTTTATGGTTATTTAGTTCACTTTGGATGTAGCAATTTCGGCTTATGTATCTACACAGCGGCCGCAATAAAACAATTGATTTCAAGGTTCTTTTTGCTAATATTCGGAAATGGTTGTGGCATGTTCCTTGATTTTTGAAGTTATACTTCTTTAGGCGCGTTATTAAAAAATGATGAGAGTGAAATTTTAAGATTCGTCACACAAAAGTTACAGTATGAAGTTGCAGCGGTTGCAGTCTCGAAACAAAAGCTATTGGCACCATCGTAGCCTCTGTTCACTGTTTTCATATTCATAGTATTTATCCACATGTTTGTGAATGTAGACACTAAGTCTACATTCACACACGTGTTTTAGTTTCATATAAGTGCGATTTATATATGTGCTGATAAATTATATTCAGTAGTGATTTAAATTCAATATTTTGATTAATATATTTACTATTCGTAAATATTAGTGAAAAAATTGTATTTATAGACTTTTTCAAGTGCTCCAATATAATTGAGGTTATCTATCCGTATGTATTATTTAATGATGCCAAAGAAATATAACTTCTCACGCGCGTACATAAGTACACGCACCCTTTTTTTAAACATTCACACGGCTACGTCCACAATTTTAAGAATAAAAATGCAATATTTCACAAATTGTGTGCACATGGATCCAGTCTTACTTTAATTTATTTAATAGCCCTTGATTTTTTGCTCTATAAATTTTGCACTAGGCATTATGGTCACCCTAAGAAATAAGTTATCACAAGTGTTAATGTTCAGAAATATAGCAGTACTTTCTAAGATCGAAAATATTAAAGATAAACAGGCTTTTAAGTCTTACTAAAACGATCCCAGTAAGAGTTTGATAAAATAATCTCCATGATCAAGTAAAGGTGATAAAAGTATTTGACAAAGATGAGCTTTATAATGAAGTTAGATAGTTAGTGAAGTTAGAATGCTAGAAAATTTTAAAGACCTTGGAGAAAGTGTTATGCTGAAGATACAATGACCATCATCATTTGCTTTTACATATAAAAAAGGTGTAGGATATGTCGTCCACGAGGCTATGATTAAAGAACTTCAGATATCTTAATTTCTGATTATGTCAAAGTGTCTAGTGTCACATTAAGTTTTTTTTTCATTTCGCACACTATTCACTCTGCCTGCTATTGTCACTTTTTTGCCTTTTCTATGTATTTCACATTATATATGATCATTGTGTCTCAATGACGTTCTCTCGTGACACTGAATACATATAAAAACGCAAAAGGTTAGTTGGATTGACTTATCGACTTACCGCTAATAATTTCGTCATCGCGTAACCTTTTGACCAAATAGAGATTTTTTTTTATTCTTTCATTGTTTGTTTATCGAACATTTTCGTATATGTTGTGACTTGATATGTTGTGAACTATGAACATGGGAATTAAACTTGATCAGTTGTGAACTATGAACATGGGAAATTAAATTTTGAATGGTTGCTGTCTGTTACTTACAAACTGTGCTTGTGTTTACTATGTCATTTGTACTTGTTAGTCTGTTTATGTGCAAACAAAACTGGGTATGAATCAATTATATCCATCAATGTGTTCTGAAATGTATTGTGTACGCAAAATGGAGCTATCAAATTGTGGTACCCTTAAAAATTTTCAAAATTGTGGTCCCACCAAAATTTCAAGGTTCTTTATGCCAATATTCGGAAATGTATGTGGCTTGTTCCTTGATTTTTAAACATTCACAGGGCTACTTCCACAATTTTTAAGAATAAAAATTTCAATACTTCGCAAATACGGTAGTTGACTCATTCTTAATTTTGATATTTTTCATAGAATATTGTGAAATATAAGTTAATTAAAAACCAGTCTTGAAAAATATTCAAAAATTAATTGAAAAATAAGCCAGTTATAGGCTTCTAAATTTGAAGATACGGATAGAGTTGGGTATATCCCTGTCTCTTTTCCTATTGTAGAATATAATGAGCAATATTAAAAACGACCTCACAATACAATACAGCCGTCCTTACCTAAAGGTTAAATTTAAACTTTTATAACTCGATCAATTTTTAAGATTATTAAAAAAATGTTTCACTCTCCATCAGCCTGTACCTTGATTTTATAATTAATGAAATAAAAAAAATTAGTCAATACCCAAATATTGATAAGTTGTAAACTGTGAACATGGGAAATTAAATTTTCAATGGTTGCAGTCTGTTACTTACAAACTGTGCTTGTGTTTACTATAAAGTCATTTGTACTTGTTAGTCTATTTATGTGCGAACAAAATTAGGTGTGAATCAATTAAATCCATCAATGGGTTCACTCGTTATTGTGTTCTGAAATGTATTGTGTACGTAAAATGGGGCGATCAAATTGCGGTACACTCAATTTGGGGTGAGAGCTTGTAGCAATTACTTCTAGTCTTAAGCTCGCTAACTGTATTATAATAACGAATGTATAATATATAGATCTGGTAGATAGCTACGTTTTTGTAACGCTAACTTTTTGTAAGGTTGTGAGACGTTGCCAAGTTAAAAATTGATCCATAACTCTCGGCATAAGAATCTGGCTCATACTTGATAGTCTTTCTGTGTATTTAATGACGAACGTATAATTTATAGTTCTTGGTAGAGAGCTATATTTTCGTAACACTAACTTTTCGTAAGGTTGTGAGACGTTGCCCGTCAAAAACCATAACTCTCGGCATAAGAATCTGTCTCATACTTTATCGTCTTTTCTGTGTAACGAATACTTCTAAGAAGCAGTTTTTTAAATGAAACTGTAACTACAGATCACTAGCATACTGAATATAGCTCCAATTACAATGGTTCACACTTTTCGGCAATACAACTGTCCCATTTAGCAGAAATCGTGTATTCCGGAATTTCGTTTCTTTTCTTCATTAATGCAAACGAAACCGAGTACACAAACGCAATGACAAATTAGAGGAGACCCCAATATTTTATTAAGTAATGACCGGTTAGAGTTAAATCAAAAAAGCTTAATAACTTTGCACCTATCATTTAAAAGCAAAATGTGGTGATGTTATCGATTAGGGGTATCCAAACAAATTTTCAATATTCCGTTTAGTAAACTATTTATCTATACTGCATTAGCTGCACTATATTATATTTATATTGCATAATGTTGCAATATATGCTGTTTACTTTTTATTTTGTATAATGTTTTATACGAACCGGATATGCAGATATTATGCAGGATGGCAAAAAACACCACATCTCCATTGAATATTGACAGACATAATATAGCACAAGCTGTGAGTGCCAAGTGGTCTTATAGACCTATGAAACTTATAACCTAATTTTCGGAAGAAAAAGTATAATTTAATGAGCGATTCCAAAAATCTTTAGCAATTGCAGTATTTTGCGAATTTATTTACGTTCGGAAACGATATAGTACCCCTAAAATTCCAACTAAGTAGGTACTACACAATTTATTTTCGGTACTTTACTCCTTCAGTGTGCTTCTTATTTAGTGATTATTTGAAGTCGGTTAGATTTTTTTATAGAATATTTTATTTCAAGGGCAAATTTCAATCATAAAAAATGTGAACCGTCACGGGACGCCTGGCAGACGTGAAATATGTCAATTTTTATATCATTCATGATAGTTATTGAGGTATTTGTATATAGTTATTGAAGTGTTTAATATTCATACAAATCTTAGTTATTTATGTGCTTTTAAATAATATTCATACAAATCTTAGTTATTATTGTGCTTTTTTTTAATATTCATCAAATCTTAGTTATTATTGTGCTTTTTTTTACACGCCTGGCAGACGTGAAATATGTCAATTTTTATATCATTCATGATAGTTATTGAGGTATTTGTATATAGTTATTGAAGTGTTTAATATTCATACAAATCTTAGTTATTTATGTGCTTTTAAATAATATTCATACAAATCTTAGTTATTATTGTGCTTTTTTTTAATATTCATACAAATCTTAGTTATTATTGTGCTTTTTTTTACACGCCTAGCAGACGTGAAATATGTCAATTTTTATATCATTCATGATACTTATTGAGGTATTTGTATATAGTTATTGAAGTGTTTAATATTCATACAAATCTTAGTTATTTATGTGCTTTTAAATAATATTCATACAAATCTTAGTTATTATTGTGCTTTTTTTTAATATTCATACAAATCTTAGTTATTATTGTGCTTTTTTTTACACGCCTGGCAGACGTGAAATATGTCAATTTTTATATCATTCATGATAGTTATTGAGGTATTTGTATATAGTTATTGAAGTGTTTAATATTCATACAAATCTTAGTTATTTATGTGCTTTTAAATAATATTCATACAAATCTTAGTTATTATTGTGCTTTTTTTTAATATTCATACAAATCTTAGTTATTATTGTGCTTTTTTTTACACGCCTGGCAGACGTGAAATATGTCAATTTTTATATCATTCATGATAGTTATTGAGGTATTTGTATATAGTTATTGAAGTGTTTAATATTCATACAAATCTTAGTTATTTATGTGTTTTTAAATAATATTCATACAAATCTTAGTTATTATTGTGCTTTTTTTTAATATTCATACAAATCTTAGTTATTATTGTGCTTTTTTTTACACGCCTGGCAGACGTGAAATATGTCAATTTTTATACCATTCATGATAGTTATTGAGGTATTTGTATATAGTTATTGAAGTGTTTAATATTCATACAAATCTTAGTTATTTATGTGCTTTTAAATACTATACATACAAATCTTAGTTATTATTGTGCTTTTTTTTAATATTCATACAAATCTTAGTTATTATTGTGCTTTTTTTTACACGCCTGGCAGACGTGAAATATGTCAATTTTTATATCATTCATGATAGTTATTGAGGTATTTGTATATAGTTATTGAAGTGTATAATATTCATACAAATCTTAGTTATTTATGTGCTTTTAAATAATATTCATACAAATCTTAGTTATTATTGTGCTTTTTTTTAATATTCATACAAATCTTAGTTATTATTGTGCTTTTTTTTACACGCCTGGCAGACGTGAAATATGTCAATTTTAATATCATTCATGATAGTTATTGAGGTATTTGTATATAGTTATTGAAGTGTATAATATTCATACAAATCTTAGTTATTGTTGTGCTTTTCTTTACACGCCTGGCAGACGTGAAATATGTCAATTTTTATATCATTCATGATAGTTATTGAGGTATTTGTATATAGTTATTGAAGTGTTTAATATTCATACAAATCTTAGTTATTATTGTGCTTTTTTTTACACGCCTGGCAGACGTGAAATATGTCAATTTTTATATCATTCATGATAGTTATTGAGGTATTTGTATATAGTTATTGAAGTGTATAATATTCATACAAATCTTAGTTATTTATGTGCTTTTAAATAATATTCATACAAATCTTAGTTATTATTGTGCTTTTTTTTAATATTCATACAAATCTTAGTTATTATTGTGCTTTTTTTTACACGCCTGGCAGACGTGAAATATGTCAATTTTTATACCATTCATGATAGTTATTGAGGTATTTGTATATAGTTATTGAAGTGTTTAATATTCATACAAATCTTAGTTATTTATGTGCTTTTAAATACTATACATACAAATCTTAGTTATTATTGTGCTTTTTTTTAATATTCATACAAATCTTAGTTATTATTGTGCTTTTTTTTACACGCCTGGCAGACGTGAAATATGTCAATTTTTATATCATTCATGATAGTTATTGAGGTATTTGTATATAGTTATTGAAGTGTATAATATTCATACAAATCTTAGTTATTTATGTGCTTTTAAATAATATTCATACAAATCTTAGTTATTATTGTGCTTTTTTTTAATATTCATACAAATCTTAGTTATTATTGTGCTTTTTTTTACACGCCTGGCAGACGTGAAATATGTCAATTTTAATATCATTCATGATAGTTATTGAGGTATTTGTATATAGTTATTGAAGTGTATAATATTCATACAAATCTTAGTTATTATTGTGCTTTTCTTTACACGCCTGGCAGACGTGAAATATGTCAATTTTTATATCATTCATGATAGTTATTGAGGTATTTGTATATAGTTATTGAAGTGTTTAATATTCATACAAATCTTAGTTATTTATGTGCTTTTAAATAATATTCATACAAATCTTAGTTATTATTGTGCTTTTTTTTAATATTCATACAAATCTTAGTTATTATTGTGCTTTTTTTTACACGCCTGGCAGATGTGAAATATATCAATTTTTATATCATTCATGATAGTTATTGAGGTATTTGTATATAGTTATTGAAGTGTTTAGTATTCATACAAATCTTAGTTATTTATGTGCTTTTAAATAATATTCATACAAATCTTAGTTGTTTATGTGCTTTTAAATAACATTTTTTTAATAATTGAAATTTAATGGTAATCCATTTAATATAAAACATTTATTTATTGAGAATTTTAGTGATAGAAATAGTAATCATAAGCTATTTAAAATATATTTAATTTATTTATTTCTCTAAGTGAGATTAAGTTTCGGTATGTATTTATTTGAATTATAAATTATAAATTATTATTTTGTCATTTATTAAATAAGTAAAACTTATAAATTACGATAAATTTTCAGCATTTTCAGTTCTTTTCATTATTAATTGAACTTTATTTAGATTGTTTTAGTAAATTTAACAATTCATTATAAATTATTTAAAATTGAATTATTTGGTTGAATTTAGATTTTACCAACCGCATTTATAATAACGCTCCAGTCCTTTTATTGTTTTATTTTTATTAATTATTTGCGTGCTAAATAAAGTATTCTAGTATTGTGATAAAGAAGTATAACTTCCAACGCGCGTACATAAATACGCACACAATTTTTTTATTAAGCAGTTTCATAACGTCCCACGGATTCACCCGCATAAGATTATTTTAATTACGCTATTCTTTCTATCGAGATTACTAAACACAACCGTTCCGTTTGCCAAATGATATCAGTCGACGAAGTCGGGCGTGTATCGGCGGAAATACTTGGGATTACCAATAAATAAATAAACCAATTTCCACCTGGCGCCGTTTAAGTGGTTCCCCAACTTCTGTTCCACTTTTTGTCACAGCTTCATTCCTATGAGCCGGAGCGTGTTGATATCTAATCTATAACCTTCCTCAAAGTATATAGGATTTTTCTTGCACAAAAAAAATTTATGAAATTGGACATGTGATCCCAGAGATCAGCACGAACAAACAAATAAACAAACATACAGAGTGTACCAATACTGAACGTCAAGCCAGAAGTAGGGGATAGGCCAGGTTGTCACAATTCTTGGAGAAATCAGAAAAAAAATCTGGGTCATGTACTTTTAAAATTATAGGTATTTTTAGAAAAATCGCAAAAATTGGGACCATGCGATGTTCTTTTAAGTACTGTGACTATGAATTTTAATTTTTCTTCTGAATAACCATTTTATTAATCACAGTTTAAAATGAAAACAAAACTGCCTGCGTTTAAAAAAAAATATACTTTTTAGCCCAATCACACACTCAAAATATTCCATCACCTAATTTTGACTGCTCATGCTAAAAAAATGTACTACGCGTATATACATGATATGAGTGATTTTTGGTAGAGGAAAATCTTATGGGTTCACGTCACCGACACGCTAATATTAACAATATATCTGTAACTATGAGTATAACGTGTTGCGCTTGGCCAGCAGTGAATGCATGTATATATATATATATATATATATATATATATATATATATATATATATATATATATAAATTTGGACTAAGTTTACATGTCATTTCTTCTATTAACTAAGTGACATGTTTTTATTGAACTTACATTACACTTTTGTTATTGATCGTTACGAAACCGCGTTGCATCTCTCAACTTTCAACACAAGAGCCGTTTACATAATCAATCTATGAAACAGAGGAAGAACGCATCAAGAAAGTCGTTCCCACGAACTAAGTTTTCTCACCGGCAATTCTAACAATATGTCGTAGAAACAGAATTGCATTAGTTATCTACTGAGTTATTGTTATTATCTGGCATTTATTTCATTGTCACTCTAATTTCTAAGACGCAACTTTCTGTCTTGCTGTGCAACCAAAAAGTTCAGCCACATTTTTAAAACCAACTTTTGCTTGCAGCTTCTCTCAGCAGCTCTCGTAATATTAGGAAAATATAGACCACTTCATGACATTGCGGTGCAACGTGATATTTAGCAGATACCATCTCCTCTCTCTTCATTTCATAAACATGTGCAAACGGTCCATTCACCAGAATTCCCTGCCCGATCGAAATACATAGATACTACGTAAGTATATTCAAAGATAAATGTTTACCTTTATAACAAGTAAACTATAAATACATTTATAACTAGTAAACTATAATGATGCGCATAATGTGCCTTTTTTTAAACTATAAATACATTTATAACTAGTAAAATATAAATGATACGTATATATGCCTTTTTTAAACTATAAATACATGTTTAACTAGTAAACTATAAATGATACGTATATTTGCCATTCTTTCAAATTACAAATACATTTATAACTAGTAAACTATAAATGATACATATATATGTCTTTTTTTAACTATAAATACATTTATAACTAGTAAATCATAAATGATAAGTATGTAGCGTCAAGAAAGTTATTTAGCTAAACTTAATTACTTGTCAACAATGAAATTTATTCACATAAGAGTTCATTAATTTTCACTATAAACATGGTGCCCAGTAATAATACTTTTTTATTTATCATTCAAACACTTATTAAACAAACATATATTCGGTTTCATTCCCATTAAATTTTGCGTGCGCGGACACATTTTTAGCGCTTATGTTTACAACCCTATTTCTGTAAAAAAATGCGTAATTATATTCTGCCTATCTTTTAATGTAGCTTGCATGAGGATTGTTTATACAAAAAATTTCATTAAAATTCATTAGACCGCATAAGCATAAAAGAAAGACAAACAAGAAATATAAAGACTACGTTTCGTTTTCATTAAACAATAGGAATATTGAATAAATATATGAACATGTCCGTAATTACTCTAAGCTCTTATTATTTTATTTTTTACCATATTTTTAACAAAACTTCAAATAAATGAAACAAATTTAAAAAAACCGTTAAAAAAACCAAACTCACAGCGAGTATTATTTAGGGAAATACAAACAAAATTTAAGAGTACTAAATTATTACAACTAATTGTCACTATGTTAATAAACTGTCTCTACATATTTCACAGACGTAATAAAATTAATCTGGTTGTCGGTATCGCTTTTTATTTTACTTTATTAATATATACCGAAATAATAATGCATTCAGGTATTTGCTAAAAATAGTTTCTCTTTCCTTAAGAAAGCCCGTTTAGAGCCCCTTTCAAACGACACCTTAAACATGACGGCAATTTTTTCTTTCGATTTCCCAAGGCTCTACTCAAACCTACAACAACTTGACTCTACACAAAATTTACAAAAAAAATGTTTCGATTCTCATTATTAGAATTTATACAAATTATCAAATGCTCCAATTATATCGAATTTTAGCTTGGTACCACTATATAACCCAGAGAAAATCAACGTGTAATCCAATGAAAATCAACGGACTGAGGAATAGACGAACATGTACGTATAAACACGTACGGACTGAGGAATGGACGAACATGTACGTACAAACACGTACCAACTGAGGATTGGACGAACAAACAAGCGATTGACTTCTTAAAGATTTATTATTACTTTCTGAATTACGAAACCCTAAATACATTTAAACATATAATGAAACAGCAAATTATGTGTAGTAAAAATAGAAAAAAATATATATTAAGGATATTTAATAATGTTTTAATAGGAATATAAATCATAGGAAGGAGAAAATGAACGTTTTATTAAACTGTTGTCTGACTGCCTATTTGTCTGTATTAGCATGTTGTATGTAATAAACAAACTATAAGTCATAGGCGGGGTCTTCGCTATTATATAATACTAGCAGCAAAAAAAACGAAGCGGGTCGTTGTTTTTTTTGGTCTTACATTTATTTATATCTGATACTTTTTTTTGGTATAAAAACATATGTTAAAAAACTTCTATTTTTTTATTACTTTTTAATATTTTATACATAAATATCTTACAAGCTAAGTTTATTTAAATATATATATATGTATATATATATATATATATATATATATATATGTGTGTGTGTGTGTGTGTAACCAATTGAAAACAGTTTTTTTCATAATATCTCAGTGACTTTTTATCTTATGTTAATTTCTTAATTTCCTCCCTAAAATATTTATTTAAAACACATCTATTAATTCGAAATAATTAAAGTTTATACTTTTATACGTAATAAATAGTTACTGATTTTCATATATATTTATATTAAAGTTATAGTTTATACATTATCATTAAAGTTTATACATTTATACACGCTAAACAATTACTGAGATATTTCGAAAAAATAAATATAACAATTTTAACGAACTACTTCTCAAAAATGCTATTCCTACGAAAAAATTGCAAATAATTACAGAAATTGAAATTCGCCATAAAATTGATAAATATAATTTACAGTACTATAAACATTGTATGGAATATTTTGAAAAAAACTAATTAGATATTAAAAAAATACATTTTTATAACATCGACTCTATCTTGTAAACTATCGATATAAAAAAAATTAAAAGAAGATTGTAGACCATTTAATCTATACATGTAATAAAACCATAACAGAGTGAACTCCGTACATGGAAAATATTTTTAAGAGTCATTCATTTAGCGTATAGAATGATAATAGAAGCCATAAAACCAATTTTTAGGATCTCTCTCTGTTGATTTGTTCTGAAATTTGCTGGACGAATATTGATGAAATTTGATATGGTATTACCATATCAAATACATCTAAATATCTAATCTAAAAAAAGTAAATATTACAATGTATGCACTGCCAACGCCATCTATTGGCGTTTTTAGTAGACTTTATGCCCATAAATATATTACGATATGGTACTGCCAACGCCATCTATTGGCATTTTAGGAGACTTTATGCCCATAAATATATTACGATATGGTACTGCCATCTATTAACGCTGAGATACTTTCCTATGACCTTCAACAAAGCGCAAGGGCAGACGCTGCACACCCGCAGGCGTGGATCTAAAGGCCTCCTGCTTTTATCAACGTTACGTCACGCTCCCACGTGTAAGCAACCCGGAAGATTTATTTGTCTATAGTCAAAACAATACTACATTAAATGTTGTTCGTAAAGAAGCTTTGTAAATATTTCATGTGTATTTTTAATATTACCCTTTCGGGCTGAACACAAAAAAAAATTTAATAGGTAAAAAAATTTTAAAAAAATAAAAAATAATAAAAACCCAGAGAAATAATAATGTCCATTACCCCTAATAACTTCTTATTCCGAATTCCACTCGGACGAAGTCGAGGGCACAGCTTGTGCTATCTTAATATAAAGGATAGTTAACTATCCTAAATATTAACTATTCTAAATGGTAATTATCTTAAATGTTAACTATTCTAAATGTTTACGTTCCTAAATGTGAACTATCCTAAATGTTAACTGTCCTAAATATTTAACTATCCTAAATATTTTAACTATCCTAAATATTAGCCCAAGTTAATCTAAATATATTACTGAAAACAGCATACAAATCAGTTAAGCCGTTGCTGAGATTAGCGTGTACAACGAAGGTTCACAAAGACAAACACAAAAATTTTAAAACTGTTATTTAGTATCAGTAGCATATCTTTAATAGATAGCACTTAGTTTTACTTAAAAATATTCAACGTACAGACTCAGTTTTTTTACAATTTTATTATATGTATAAATTATATTGTATTCTCGTTTTGTTAAACAAAAATACGCACAGACAAACATTCGAAAAGCGTCGAGAAGGTCGAGACCCTTTTTCTCAGGAACGCGTTGAAATATCAAGTTGAAATTGATATCAAATACTGTCCCTTGGAACTGTAAAAAAATCAAGCTTCTAAGTCAACGCAATTAAAAAACCTTAAAAATACGGCCATTTATGCCGCATATTTTCACAACGGCAAATAAATCAAAACCTAAATATAACTAATATACTTCCGTTGACCTAGAATGATAAAATTTGGCAAGAAATAAGGTCTCACAGCACAAGTAATGGAAAAAATGTTAATTTCTAATTATATCACTTAAAAAATTATTTTTTAAAATAATTTTTTATGTGATAACGCCTGTGGGATACATAGTAGGCAATATATTTTCGATAAAATTAAAATTTATAAATAGTTTAATTACATTATGTACCATTATGTATAAACATTACGTACCATTAAATGTTTATAAATGTCTATATTATATATTTAGACCTCGAAGAGCGAGTCCACTCGTGCTTGCCAGGTTTTTTTATAATAATTTCTCTCTTCTTTAATTGTTTTTAATTTTAACTTTCATTAACTATAAATTTGTTACACGTCCACAAATTGTGAATGAACTTATTCGAAAAGATACTATAATGTTGTATCTACTGTTATAAATGTGAACAATGTATCGGAGACATTCGAGTTTAACAAAGCAAACACGACATGGGACACATCCAGAGTAGAAAATGGACAAGCAGGTAGAATGGGATGACGTGTGATAAGGAGACCCTGATACGACCGATATTCTGACATTATACCACATTTAGATACAGACATTCCAGAACATCAAGTCGATTCCACAGTCCGATTATATTTGGACATGGGCACGTAAATTATGTAAAACAGGCTCCATTTCTCAAAATGGTCGATGCGAGTACTGAAATAATTTGTTTTGAAAGTTCGAAGACTTTTCAAATGCACAGTTGAAAAATTGGAGAATTGGGGTAAGGGTGGTTGTTTTACACGTCGATTGAACCATTCGATGAAATCGAAGAAATAAATGTGCACCATTACCCCAAAAAAATTCAGGAGTTCACTACATATTAATTGAAATCTCCACAAGAACCACCTACTTTACGTTTCATGGCTATTAGTCTAAAACTATAGATACTACAAAGGTATGACAAACAAACACGGACAAATCTACAGGTACTCCAAAACTAAAAGGGTTCCGTTTTTGCCATATGGCTAGAGAACCATAAAAAAGGAAAGTTTTATTTGTGCGATTGCATTATCATATGGTATTCAGAGGGACATAACGTATATAATATCTTCTTAAAACGTATGAGTAACATTATAACTATATTAAAATAATTCATGAAGATAACAGTGTCACATCTATGTGCATATTCTCAAAAGTGTTTATTGATGCGTGTGATTGATGACACACACGTAGATAACACAGTTTGACATGTGTTGTATGCTCGGGGTCTATATATATTATTTAAATCAATTAAAATATATTATACCTCAGTATGTCTGTATACTTATTTAAACCGATTAAAAATATGCTATGTCTCACTCTATTGTTAAAGGATAGCCGAAATGAGATCGATACGATCGACGATCGATGCGATCAACGCCTTGGAGATGTGGTGTTGGAGGCGTATGCTGAAAATCCCTTGGACCGTTTTCCGCACTAACAACTCTATCCTGAAGGAACTCAAGGTCAAGGAACGACTTTCATCGACTGTGCAATTGCGAATACTAAAATTCTTGGCCACATATCCAGTAACGAGCATTCGATCGAAAGACTGGTGTTGCAGGACCACGTAGAGAACAAGAGATCTAGAGGCCGATCACATATTCGATGGATGGACCAAATTAAATCAGTAACGCAAACTATCGTGACTGAGTGCTCTCGCAGTGAAGGGAACCAGCAGAAATGGAGATACATTGCTGAGGAAGCAGTTTCGACCAGGAAGACCGAATGAAGAATAGACGTATACAAGCACCCTCAACCTAGTACCTAAGTCATCGGAGCAACCACGACCACTCTGTCAAGGGTGCAAAACTGAGAAAAAGAAAATATCTCACATCAAAACGTAATCTGTGTGTTAATTTGAATCATATAATATCAAGTGTCGTGAAGATCCGTCTATCTGAGTATGTGTGATTGGATAACAAATAGCGAAACTATTGCGTTTATAATATTAGTGCGATTGTAAACGATGAGACAAACAATTACAATCGTGTGCAATACTTACATATTACACATTTTTTATTAAACATTGTTTACACTTGTTACACATTTTTTATTAAACATTTTTTACACTTGTTACACATTTTTTATTAACCGTTATTTTTTGCCAGAACCAGGACGGGCAGCTAGTAAATTTGTGATACATTATAACAAACATATCCATAATTATTAAACAAAAATGTGGTCAAAATATAATTTAGTATTGGTTTACTTTTGCCCGAGCAAAACTGTTACAGGTTGCTTATAATTTAAGATATAATATAAAAGATAAAAGCATAATTATTAAACAAAAAAATGATTAAAATATAATTCGGTTATGGTTTAATTTTTGGCCGCCAAAAATGGTATGGGTAGTGTATAAATTGATAATATATTTTAATAGACAAATGCATAATCAAAGCGATTAAAACCTAATTGGATCATGGTCTACTTTTTGACGGGATATAACAGGTATGGGTAGCTTGAAAATTTATGATGCTTTATAATAGACAAGTGCACAATTATTCTAAAAAAATATTAAAACCACTATAATGCAGGCAGGGTGAATGTTTGCTCCTTAAAAACCAGTTCAGGTAGCTAGTATATTATGTTATAAAAAGCAAAGGCATAGTTATTCTAAAAAAGGCAATTAAAACATAATTCACTCATGATCCGTTTTTTGCCCGGTCAAAAAAGGACTGATAGCTTAATAAAATACATCATTTTGAAAATTTGTGTTCCCCCGTATTATTAATCTCAGAATATCTGATCGTTTTTCTTTGTATGAGTTGCGGCTTAACTGGACGAAGTTACATAACCGCCGCGGTCTACTTTTTCTCTGTCTCTATTAATTATGAAAACATGGTCAAAATCTCACTAAAGTTAAGTATGATTATTTCAATCTCAGAAACTCTGATTGTTATTCTGAGTATGAGTCATTGCTTCAAATGTTCGAAGGTATATAACCGCCGCAATCTACGTATTCTCTGTCTCTCTATATATTTTATGGAGACGTGATCTAAATCCCACTGAAGGTTGCTTGAATAAATTTCAAGTTTTTTTGTGCTGTGTTATTAATCTCAGAAAATCTAATCGTTATTCTGAGTATGAGTCGTCGCTTCAACTGTGCGACGGTACATAAACGCCGCAATTTACGTATTATCTGTCTCTATCTATAATTTATGGAGACTTGATCTAAATCCCACTGAAGTCTGCCTGAATAAATTACATTGTCTTTAAAGCTGTTTTATGCTGTATTATTAATCTCAGAAAATCTGATCGTTATTCTGAATATGAGTCGTCTGTTCAACTGGACGAAGCTACATAACCGACGCGATCTGTCTATTCTCTGTTTCTTTCCATTATTTATGGAGACGTGATCTAAACCTCACTGATGGTTGCCTAAATAAATTATAACGTCTTGAAAGTTTTTTATGCTGTGTTATCAATCTCAGAAAATCTAATCGTTATTCTGAGTATGAGTCGTCGCTTCAACTGGACGACGGTGCATAAACACCGAAATTTACGTATTCTCTTTCTCTCTCTATTATTTATGGAATCATGATCTAAATCTCACTGCAGGTTGCCTAAATAAATTACATCGTCTTGAAAATTTGTTTTTGCTATATTATCCATCTCAAAAAATCTGGTCGTTATTCTGAATGTAAATCGTCGGCTCAAATGGATGAAGGTACATAACCGAAGCGATCTACGTATCCTCTTTCTCCCTCTATTAGCTATGTAGATGTGATGGATTTTAATGAATGTTTCCTAAATAAACTACATAGTCTTGAAAGTTTGTGTTTTCGCTGTATTATTAATCTCGTAAATCTGTTCGTTATTCTGAATATGAATCATCGGCTCAATCGGCCGAAGGTTCATAATCCCCTCAATCTACGTCTTCTCTGTATTTCTCTATTATTTATGGAAGCGTGATCTAAGTCTCACTGAAGATAGCCTAAATAAATAACATCGTCGTGAAAATTTGCATTTCCGCTGTATTATCAAAAAACTTGATCATTATTCTGAATATATGTTGTTGGCTCAACTAGATGAAAATATATAAGCGGCGCAATCTATATATTCTATTTCACTTACTCCTCTATAATTTGTTAAATAATATCTATAAATCTCTAATATGATAAATATCTAATATCTATCTATCTATAAATTTGTTAATAATATAAACATGTAAAGTAAAAAGTATATGATCTGTAGTGCTATTTAATACAGAAAAATTAAGCTGTTGCTGTATGACTAATTAACTTTTATTAAATTAAAAGCTAATTAGCTATTCAGCAAAAGCTTAATAAATTTCATAGTGGACCTAATAGCTCTATGAATTTTATGGTCTTTTTAAATATTGTGTCAGTTTAATTAATTCAAAACTTAAATTTTAGCTGAGATCGTCGGTCGTTCTCTATCGGAGCGAACCACTGTACAGCAATATCTCTTATCGCTGTATCTCTTTAAACTTTCATATAATTAAACTTTCTATATATTATCTTTCTTATATATAATTAAATTTAAACTTTCCTAAAATACCTCAATATGACCTACTGCACGTGTAGTATACGAAAATCTATAATCTTTGATCTCTCAAATAGGAAAATCGGTTATCTAGTATATGTTTCTTGGTTCAATTATTCGTAATATTTTTGCCGCTTCGCATTGCTAACCAGGAAAGTTTATATATATATAAATAAAGTGTATATATTAAAATTATAAAAAGTATGTTTCTGGTGATACCCTTTAAACATAATCAAACCTTTTCCGAAAGGTTTGTGTATTTATTTGTACGAGTATTACGGAAAAATGATTAAATAAATATTTATGAAGAATTTATTTTTGTATTGCTTTATATGTATAAAAAATTATCAAAATGTCACTGGACTATATAATTGTGAAATAAAGAAAAAAAAATTAATATACAGGAAAAATCGTTGTGTATGTAATTTTTAAACATTTCTCTACGCCTGCCTAACATATCTCCATTGTTTGTATTAAATTCTATGTTTCACTCAACGTTTTAAAAACCAAAATCTTTTAAGCCTTTCCGCTTGCATTTCAACTTCGAGCTGGAATTTATAAATTCTCATCATAAGTACTCGGCAACGATCTACTGGCACGCTAACCAAGTCGTATTTCTTGTTAGAGCTGAGATTTATAAATTGTCACCCCAAGTAACTGGCCATTGTACAATGGTATGCCAACCAGGTCATACCTCTTGTTAGAGCCGAGATGTATAAATGTTCACCCCAAGTACTAGGTCAATGTCCCCTATCATGCCAACCAGGCTGTACATCTTGTTAGAGCTGAGTTCATAAATTGCCACTTCAAGTACTCGGTCATGGTCAACTGGCATGCCAACCGGGTTGTACCTCTTATTGGAGTTAAGATTCAGAAATTGTCACCCCAAGTACTTAGCCATTGTACACTGGTATACCAATCAGGTCATACCTCCTGTTAGAGCAGAGATTTATAAATTGTCACCCCAAGTACTAGGTCAATGTCCCCTATGATGACAACCAGGTTGTACTTCTTGTTAGAGCTTAGCTCATAAATTGTCACTTTAAGTGCTCGGTCATGGCCCACTGGCATGCCAACCAGGTTTTATCTCTTATAAGAGCTAAGATTCATAAATTGTCACCCCAAGTAATAAGTCAATGTCCCCTATCATGCCAACCAGGTTGTACTTCTGAAAGCTGAGTTTATAAATTGTCACTTCAAATGCTCGATCATGGCCCACTGGCATGCCAACCGGGTTGTACCTCTTATTAGAGGTAAGGTTCATAAATTGTCACCCCAAATAATCAGCCATTGCCCACTGGCATGCCAAACAGGTCATACCTATTATTAGAGCTGAGATTAATAAATTGTTATCACAGATATTTGGCTATCACCCACTGGAGGGATCGTTCCTCGTTGACCTAATGTCGGCCGTTCCTCATCTTAAAGCTAAGATTCATAAATTGTCTCCCAAGACACTGGGTACGTGGGTGTGCCCCAATTGATATTATAGGGTCGTAACTTAATTTAGAGCTAAGAATAATAAATTGTCTATCCAGGTCGTCATCGTCCATCGTCCGCTTACATGCCAACCAAGTTATACCTCATCTTAAAGTTAATTTACAAGTTATTTCTAGAAGACATTATGTGATTTGATCGTAATTCATCCCACAGTTAAGTTGACTTCGTTATTATTTATTTGTTGGTGTGTGAAAATTGACAACTATGTTTTAGAAATAAAAAAACAACTTTCCCTTTCTCGACCAATAGGTGCAAATTAACTGTATTTTTAACAGTAGCACACTATTTAGAGTTATTTTAAACTAGGTACCTCATCGGTCTCATTTCTGATCTCGCATTGCGGTGGATTTGTTTTAAAGTGTCTTTTTCGTTTTAGTTTTATTTATATGTAAAAGAAACATACATGCATGTGAATATATATATATATATGTGTGTGTGTGCGTGTGTGTGTGTGTGTATATATATGTGTGTGTGTGTGTGTGTGTGTATATATATATATATATACAGATATGTTCGTTTGCATATGTATATACAGTTGCTAGTTAATTCTTGCTATAACAGATTTTTTTTTTCATATACCTGTTGAACATAGTGCAAAAGTAATCTTATAACATTTGTGGCTATGTGTCGGGAATTAATTTATTTTTCAATGACAAAATATTTTTATTTTATTTTCTTTATAATATTTAAACATTTCTTTATCATAAACAGAACTGACATGGAAAACAATTTAAAAAAACACTGAATGACGAGTATAATCAATTTTTCCCTCTGCGAAATAATCCTTCATTCATTATTCAATACCCCATGAAGCTTTCGCTTCGTTGTATCGTATCGCTTTGAAAATGCCACGCGGCACCCTGTGTGCTTGTACTGTAGGACGTATAACCCTTAATATAGTTTATATTGAGAATGGAATGAGAAACGAATTAATGCTCTTGATTATAATCATTTTTTATAATCCATGCAAGCTGGATTGCTATAACGATTTAACACGACACTAAATTAATCCTCATATACTAGATGCTTTTTCTCAACTGTTCACCAAAAACCAATTAACGAAATTCAGTAGTTTAATCACAGCAATAGTTACTCTCGATTATAATCATGTTTTATAATCCACGGAAGCTGGATTGCTATAACGATTTAACACGACACTAAATAAATCCTCATATACTAGATACTGTTCTTCAATCGTACACCAAAAATCAATTAACGAAATTCAGTAGTTTAATCACAGCAATAGTTACTCTCGATTATAACCTTGTTTTATAATCCATGGAAGCTGGATTGCTGTAACGATTTAATACGACACTAAAGGAATCCTCATATACTAGATACTGTTCCTGAATCGTACAAAAAATCAATTACCGAAATTCAGTAGTTTAACCACAGCAATAGTTTTAAGTGGTTCGTAATTTCAAACAGGTTATATGTAATTTCAAACACGATGTATATAATTTCAAACACGATGTATATAATTTCAAACACGATGTATATAATTTCAATCGTGTTTGAAATCATATACATCGTGTATAATATTTGAAACACGATGTATATAATTTCAAACACGATGTATATAATTTCAAAGACTGTGTATATAATTTCAAACACGATGTACATAATTTCAAACACGCCGCGCTGCTTTGCCACCGGTGCCGACATAAAGAATAACATCGCGCCGTTGCGTCTTGCTACGGTCAGTAACATAGACATGGAAAATGGTGTTTACGTTTTGTTTGTATTAAAGTGGCATGTAATTATATACATATATATATATATATATATATGTATATATATATATATATATATGTATATAATTATTACTATAATAATTACGAGATAAATGGAACGGAGCTAGAAATAGTATGTCATCCGCGTGTTTTCTGCTCTATTATTCTTTATATTTTTTCTACTCTCTTAATTGCTTTAGGAATACGAGTACGGAGCTGCCTTGTGGTTCACAATTGATAATTAGTTAGTTTTATATTTCATTTCAATTAATTTGTGTTTTTTAGTCATTATTTATGTTATTATGTGTAATGTAAATAATTGTAATTTTAATCAAATTAGTTTCCCAATGTCCAACGCTTTAGGGTAACCTGTAAGAGAGGTGTCATATATATATATATATATATATATATATATATATATATATATATATATATTTATGTATATATATAAAAAAGGTGGAAAAGCTAGTAATTCGTTAAGAGTGAAAGTTAAGATTTTAAAACACAAAAGTTATATTTGCTGTTGATTTGTATCGAGTTTCTATGAACTTTTTACAGACCCAACTACACGTCTCAAGTTAGTCGACTATTACTCGTAAACTAGTAGTATACTTAGCTATGATTATTAGCGTACTTAGCTGTGATTATTAGTGTACTTAGCTGTGATATTAGTGTACTTAGCTGTGATTATTAGTGTACTTAGCTGTGATTATTAGTGTACTTAGTTGTGATAATTAGTGTACTTAGCTGTGATTATTAGTGTACTTAGCTGTGATTATTAGTGTACTTAGCTGTGATTATTAGTGTACTCAGCTGTGATTATTAGTGCCCATATCTGCAATTAGCTTGTGATAATTTCCTTTCAATTTCGTTAGATATACTACTATTTTGAATACTTTCTAGATAACCAAAAATAGCGGTTCTGCTGGTAGGGGTGGGAACAAGTAACTGTAACAAAATTATTATTTCAAAGCTTAATATTCCGTAAACAGAGCTCTGTATCCAAAAAATCGTCATGATATTCACCCCCAATACCTTTGAAAGATCTATTCAACGATATTCTTTACTATGAGGAACGCCAATAACAAATTATCCCGACTTTACATATAGGGAAGGTACATAAAATTTTCTTTTAAATTGTTTATTGATATATCTTTGTAGGCGTTATAAATGCATATAACCATGCCAAATTTAAACTTTATAGCATTAATAATCTGCGAGAAAAACATATGTGATTTACAGATGGATAGACAGTCATGGCAAAATTATAAAGTTTTCTAGTTTAATTATACAAATCTAAAAAAGATGCGCGGCCACTACTAGTCTTAAAACTTCTTAAACTGAACGTCTTAAACTGAATTTTCTTTATACATTATTGTCCTGAAGGGAAAAAGTGAAGCACTAATGTGAATCTGAAATAATAACAAGAAAATTGTATCAACTGAAAAAGTGTTTACGTAACGATAGTAACGAAACTGTAACTAATGACATTTTTCATAATTATTACCTAAATATAATATACCGCATAAACTTCATAGGTGTTAATTTAGTTCGGCTTAATGCCAAAAATTAACAGAGATAATAAAGCGATGACAATGAAGAGAAAACTTCAACAATAAATATAAATATATGCCTCACAACGGCTAAGAGTATAACAATTTAGTTCGGCTTAATTAATTAAGTACGGCTAAGAGTATAACAATTAGTATTCGAATACTCTTAGCCGAACTTAATTAATTAAGTTCGGCTAAGAGTATAACAATTAGTATTCGGCTAAGAGTATAACAATTAGTATTCGGCTAAGAGTATAACAATTAGTATATATGCCTCACAACGGTTAAGAGTATAACAATTTAGTTCGGCTTAATTAATTAAGTTCGGCTAAGAGTATAACAATTCCTCACAACGGCTAAGAGTATAACAATTTAGTTCGGCTTAGTTAATTTAGTTCGGCTTAATGCCAAAAATTAACAGAGATAATAAAGCGATGACAATGAAGAGAAAACTTCAACAATAAATATAAATATATGCCTCACAACGGCTAAGAGTATAACAATTTAGTTCGGCTTAATTAATTAAGTTCGGCTAAGAGTATAACAATTAGTATTCGAATACTCTTAGCCGAACTTAATTAATTAAGTTCGGCTAAGAGTATAACAATTAGTATATATGCCTCACAACGGCTAAAAGTATAACAATTTAGTTCGGTTTAATTAATTAAGTTCGGCTAAGAGTATAACAATTCCTTACAACGGCTAAAAGTATAACAATTTAGTTCGGCTTAGTTAATTTAGTTCGGTTTAATGCCAAACATTAACAGAGATAATAAAGCGATGACAATGAAGAGAAAACTTCAACAATAAATATAAATATATGCCTCACAACGGCGAAGAGTATAACAATTTCCCCGCGTCCGCGACTTCGCGAAAGACCTATCAATGAGAGGTACTTCGCAACTTCCGGTATCAAGGACAACCGGAAAATATGCGAAGAAAAGTAAGAGTTCCGTGCGTAAGGGATTATACCCTTGAGCGACGTGAATCATTGCATGCCGCCATCACCGACTTTTTTCAGCATCCGCTCAAATAGCGATCGGTAATATAAATTTTCCGAGGGCTGAACCGCTCGGCGAGATGCCGCCAAATATCAATTCAAGTGTTTCGGGGCTCTTTTTGTTAGGGTTTCGCACCCATATGACAAAAACGAAAACCTTATAATTCCATCTTGTCCGTCTGTCTGTTCGTAGGTCACAGCCACTCAGAGACTACTGACACGATAAAGATGAAATTCAGATACTAGGTATTTTCTATGAACTGCTATACAATGAAATTGGCTTCTTGCCTCTGCATATATCTGTAAATACTTGTTGAAATAGAATCATCAGAAAAAATCATATTAGGGGTGGCAATGCATACATGTAACTGAGGGATGAAAGAAAAATCCAGTACACATAGGCGTGTGAAGCAGCATTAGATAGATTTTAAACAATTATATACAGATTCCAAAATAACTTCTTTATAAAGTAAAGAGTTGGTTACATATGCGCTTCTGAAATCTTAAAAAGGGCGTTCCCCCTAACTTTTCACCTAACTTGTGTAAAATTCTAAGAAATATTAAGGTGGTAGAACTTAAAATACAGTTTGATCGAAAATTAGTTTGAATAAGATATATTACGTAATTTTTGAGTTATGGGTTATTTTCAGTCCCAACCGTAACAATGACTTTGTTTTTACACAAGTTTAATATTGTTTGCTGCTATGGATCTTTCGTGCGCGAGTCCGACTCGCTCTTAGCCAATTTATAGTTTCTCTGTCTGTTGGCATAACGTTTTTATTGCTTTAATTATACCACAAAATTTTGGTTCTTTCGGAAGCGAATTTATTTACGTGAAAAACAAATTCTTAGTCTATGGATTTATCAAATGATTTAAATTATCAAAAGTTATCTAATTATTATCTGACGGTACAAGCTGAAGGGAGATAATATTAATAACAAAGAGAGGTAATATTATTACATGACCGTGCAAAAACGGATGTATTGTATTTAGGAATCATATCTGCACATGTATTCGTGTTTGAGTATTTTTTTAATCTCGTACAAACCAATTTTCGGAACAGATTTTAATATATGAGTTATATTGTGTGGACTATAACAGGGTACGTCATATTACAAGGTATGTAACGTCACAGAAAAAGACGACTATAAAATTCAGTTTTTTGAAATAGAGAAAATCTTCCAAACACGTGCAGAACTCGCACTACGAGGGTTCCATACACATTTAGATGCTTATAAATATTTAAACGTGTATACTATCAACTTATTTACCAATATAAATTTTTGTGTGTGTATATATATTATATATATATATATATATATATATATATATATATATATATATGTTAATTTAAGTCACTTATATGGAGATTCTTTGAACTTCATATAGACTACACGTCATAAGTTTGTCGACTATTACTTGTAAACTGGTAGATCGTAATTGAAAGGGTGAATTCCATCATCTGCCTTGGATCTGAAATCAACACCGGCAACGATTTGGCTCCAGAACTGAGGAGACTAACAACTGCAGTCAACAGAAGATTTCATGGACCAAGAAGATTTCTGAAATCCAATAATATCAGAAGAGACACTATGCTACTGTTGTATAAAAGCTTAATCAGATCAGTACTTGCATATTCATCTGAAACGTGGACATTGTTAATGTTTCACATGCATATGTACCAAACTGATGAAAAAACCCTTACAATCCTCAGATCCATTTTTGGTGGGTTCTTTGACAATGGATTTTGGAGAAGGAAAACTAATGCCAAAATTTTCCCGGTTATTTAAGGGACCAGATATAATAAAATTTATAAAAATTCAATGTATGAAGTGGGTCGGCCATGTAATTAGAATGAAGGAAGATAGAACGACAAAACGATTTTTTTTCTGGCCAAACCAACTGGCTCAAGAGGAAAAGGAAGATCCAAGTTATGATGGGCGGACTACCCACAAAGTGTTTTCAATGCTCTCAACATAACGAACTGGAAAACCGTGGCTTCCAGAAGGAGGACTTGGAACAGTCTGCTTGAGAAAGCAAGGGTCCACCGAGGACTGTCGAGCCACTGATGAATGAATGAGTAAATCATACTTAGTTGTGGTTATTTTTCCTAAACGGATTCACGTACCGAAAAATTGTTAATTTATAACTTAATATTTCCGATTCATAGATCAATAATTTCTAAATAGATTCATACGTCGAAAAAGTGTTCACTATATACCCCCAATATTTTTGAAAAACAATTTCATTATTTTTGAAAAACACTTCACGTAGGTAAACCTTAAAAATTGTAAACCAAAAATGTTTTTATGACATTTTATTCATACCTTTCTAGGCGTAATAAATATATAACCATGCCAAATTTTATCTGTGTAGCACGAAAAGTCCACACATTAAACGGATATGACATTTAGAGGGACAGACAGATAGACAGAGGGACATGGCAAAATTATAAGGGTTCCTAATTTGGCTATGAAACCCTAAAAACAAAATTTCACCCGGATATATCTTGTGGTATATCAAATTAAATAAGACACAAAAATATTTTTCAAAAACATGGAATACGTAACATAAGTATGTACTTGCTACAAAAACAATAGGAATCGCCTTGTTTGTCTCGTAAGAGATAAACAAGTTTTTTTCCTCAAAGTTGAAATCGGGCGACGCATTTGTTTGATATTGGTTATATCGTGTAACTACTTATTTGCTCTACGGAATCACTCACTAGTATTACATCTTATGTGATTGCTCTACGAAATCGCTACGATACGCTCTACGAAATCACTCTATAGGATATATCTGATATAAATTTTGTTGAAAGTACTGTACAGTATTTTTACCGTGATACCGTCTTAGACTAAATTTTCGTAAACGTAGACTCTATGCATATACAAATCCACAACCATCTAATGAAGGCCGAAGACTTTGAAAATTGGCGTAATCTAAGATTATCTTCTAACGGTGAAAATTCAGTATAAAGTGTTCATTAAAATTCATGCGATGAATCATAACGAGTGATGTCATAGAGCGAATTAAACGATTATCTTATATGAAAAAATAGGTGTCAATTCCGAAAAATTACCCTTACTTCTCTTTTCAGTTTTTTTGCAGTATGCAAAAAAGTCTGTTTTCTTTCTTAATTTTTTTATTGAAATGTTTATAATGTTTTTGAGGTGTTTAGAAATTTTACTTTCTCCTATAACCTAAATGACTTGATGGATGTTGATATATGTGATATCATTAGATTCATTTTAATCTCGAAAATACTTCGACATTTCTCATTTTCTCTCACGTGCATGCACACCCACACACACATACATAGAGGAATGCTACGACTCACGTGACATTGACTCCAAAAATCTCGAGCAATAGCAGTATTTTACGAATTTTATTATTTTATTACATTCGGAAACTACATTGTACCGCTAAATTTCCAAATAAGAAGTCGCATTTTCATTATGTTATACTTTCCATTTTTAGTGTCCTGTGTTACACGGAATGTCACGTAGGATACCATACCAACTTACGAGGCATTCAATAATAATTGTTGATTAAAATCGAAATAGAGGCTTGGGGTGTTTAATGAACTTAATATATTCATATATCCTACATACATACATGCCTGCATACACGAACGTACATAAATATATACCCATGAATTAAAAATTACATTCATTCTTTCCACTTCATCATAGACAGTGCTTCATACATATCTGCCTTCTAATATTCTGGTTGCTTCATGCCTTTGTACATATCTATAGATACTTACTGGCCTGTTTGATAATATTCTAGTTGCATTTCAGTTACCGATAGCGTTAAAATATACACATAAACTTAAATAAGTTTCATATAGTTTAGTTACTACATATAATAGGTTAGCAAACAGAAGATTATGACTAGCGAGTATAGACACAGATAGTAGCGATAATAGAGGGGTTGCGAAATAAAAATTCCCTCAAATTCTCTGTTCTTTTACTGAACGTAGCCGAATTTTCTATAAAGAAGGAAAGTAATATTTTGATAAATGAATTTATTATGTTGATACGGCGCGTGAAAATACACACCACCCAATGTGTTTTTAATAGAACCCGAAGCGGAGGCCATTACAACGTTGGATTACACACATTACTTTAACGGCGCCTTCGCCCTCGGCGAAGGCGTGAAGGAATTGCCCATCGCATTGTGTCCATACACAAAGAACTGTCTGTGAAAAGGGCCCAGTATTTTTGGCAAATTTTCAGCTGACGGAATTCTGTCGGGGATGGTTTCACACCTTTGTTAGATTGGTAACTTATGTGGGGTGGTGTTAGTGAGACGTGAGAGGCTCTCCCTCGAGAATGTTTCGGCGAAAACGCTAAGCCTTTCCATTTTTAATACGTTCGCTGTTTATTCATGATTGCGCAAATATGTCATAACGTACAGGTACATTTGGTTATAATAACTGCAGGAGGATCTGAAGTCGCAATGCGGCCGGCCTTTAACTGATGCACTTGTTAAATTTGGGAGAACTTGAAGAACTTCATTATTTTGTTGGTTTTTCTCCTCTAAACGTCTAACATAATGAATTTAAATAAAATTATAATATCTGTCTGCAAAATCTGTACATTAATACGTGAAGAAAAAACTTTGTACCACATTTTAGGCATATTGATTTCACGGAGAAGTGTGAGATTTGGCATAATTCAAATTTATATGGAAAAGAAGTACAGAAAGCTATAACTTATAAATAATATAATCATATATTAATACGCGAAGAGAAAATTCTGTACCCCATTTAATCATATTGTACGCACGGAAGAGTGTGAAATTCGGTATAATTAAAGTTTATATGGAAAAGGAGTACAAAAAGCTAAATTTGTTTATAATATATTTTTATATTAATACGTGAAGGGAAAACTTTGTACCACTTTTTAAGAATATTAGTTAATATTAGTTAAAGTTTATGTGATTTTTTTTCAACTGTTAACGAACATTACATTTTAAATTCATAGGTATTGCCGGAAAATAAGGCAATTTCTTTTGCAAAATCTCAGCTGACGTAAAGAAAATAACATTAAAAAATTATATGCAATGATTACAGAGGTATCTTTGACAAAAGAACATCAATAACGTTGGAACTTAAAAATTTAATGAATTTCGGTCGAATTTGACCACCGGGTGACCAGTAATTGAAATAAAATTAGGTGTGGTTAAAATCACAGGATATCTACAAGGGAAAACTTTGGCAACCAATATGATCGTACTGTATGTTTGTGAAATTTTGAATACGAAAATTAAAAAAAAACAAATAAAATGATTTTCAAGGTAGATTATTTTGACTATATACAAAATAAATATTGTAGTTGAAATGACAATCATATAATTTCGAATATTTTTGACATAATCATTGTAATTTATATCATCATTTTCTCCATGCACGTCATCATTAGTACTCGTTGACTTTCATGTTAAGTATACCCCGAGCGCAGGAGAAAGTGAGCCACTCGCCCGGTTATTCTCTCGTTCGGGTATACTCGGCCCGCTGTTGAATATAAACGAGGCGCGTCACGCTGCGTGATGAAAATTCACAGTTTTTCTTGACCGTAAACAATAGTATACTCGGTATTCCTCTCGGTCGACCGTATTCGGCCTACTGCCGAGTATACCTGAAGAGCGTCACGCTCATGACGTAACGCAAACTCGCAAATTGTTTCCCATAAAAAATTAAACAAGGTAATTCAAAAGAAATTTTTACTGTAATAAATATATATGATGAAGCCGGTATGCTTATTTATTTTTAAATAAACAGCCATTTTTCAAAAGGTTGTCTTCTTTCTGCTTGTCTCTATGCCTATTTATTCGGATAAATATTTTAAATGACTAAAGTTATATTAATTATTTTCATAGATACTACCAACAATATTATACATTTTGTTATATGGCATTAGTGCAAATAATTACGTAAATATGCTTCAAATGTTTATCTCTACATATAACAAAATTGTAACTGAGTCAATTCTGTATAAGGACAATATTTTTAAAAGAATTATTAATTTAGCGTATAGAATAATAATAAAAGTCAAAGTTTTTAGAATATCTGTTTATCTGCCTGTCTATGTATTAATTTGTTCTTCAATCACCCAAAATATTTTCCTCGCATTTTGATGACATTTAGTAAAATAATACTTTATAGCCTCAATCAACAAATAGGATACTTTTTATCTGGATATTACCCAAAAAAAACCTTAATTTGGTGAATATTATACCATATTTTACTGCCAACGCCATCTATTAGCGTTTTTAGTAAACTTTATGCTAATGCTTAGAATTCAGAAAGAAAAAAATGTAAAAAAACATAAAAAAAACTCCTAATAACTTTTCTTATACCGAATTCCAAGCGAACGAAGTCGCAACGGCACAGCTAGTATATTATTAAAATGCTTGCTAGTCGCGCGAGCTCAGAAGACACGAGCGAACTCTTCCTGTCGGACGTATTTATTGTTAATTATTTATAAATAGAACAAAATCAATTCCAATGTTTCTAATCTACGCCTACACACAAAACTTTACATTTACTTTTTATGCAGTTTGCTTAAATCGGATACTTCACTATTTCTGTATGAAGTTTCCAAAACGTGTAACGTTTCTTAATGTTTTAGTAGGCTTAAAAGTGGCATTTTATAAATTGTTGTTTAGATGAAAGGAATAAAATTATTAATTCATTTCCTTTTGAAAAGCGACATCTACACTAAACACCGAGGTGAAATTTGTGACAAGTGACACGGATTTCGCATTGGGCTTTTGACGGTCACAGACCTCGCAATAACCTCGTTCGTCTCTCAGTAAGTTGACTTCTGACTTCAGGTTAATGTTGCGTGATTCGACCACTAGAAAGCTTTCGCTCGTGCGGGTAATTACATCTTATAAAACCGCCTTGCTGAGGGTAGAATTTTTCATTTGATTTCTGTGTTTTTCTCTTTCTACATTTCGAACGGAATGCAATGCGTACAAGCAAAAAACCCTGGATCTGAACTTACTTCACATGATCGGGTGTGAATATAAATTTAGAGGCCGTTCATGTCTATAATTTGTATTGGCGGATTTTTGAAGTGAAAACTTCTTTAGACGCACCATGCGCAATTTTTCCGAGCAGTGAAACGGTGAATCAGGTAAACTCGGCTCCCTTCGGGAAGTGAATTTCTTCTTTAGGCGCCTTTTTTTTTAACAGCAAACTATTTTTTGAAGCGCATGGTAGTAGCGCAAAGTAGTTTTTTTTAGAGTTTTTGTTAAAATTAATATAAAGTACTTAGAACATATTTCAGTTTCAATAAACCTATCGTTTCACTCTTACGGGCAACATGGAGTGCATGTTTTATTTTTGGTTAATATATTATTTGAATATATTTAATATAATACGCGCATATTATTATATATAATCGTAAAGTAGTTTGATATAATACGCATATGTAATTGTACATAATCAGTGTAATGTTTGAAGTGTATACAGTTAGTATTTAATATTTTATTTGAGAGTAGTTTGATATAATACGCATATGCTATTGTACATAATCAGTGTAATGTTTGAGGTGTACACAGTTAGTGATTACTATTTTATTTGAGAGTAGTTTAATATAATGCGCATATGTCATTGTACATAATTAGTGTAATATTTGAAATCTACACAGTTAGTGATTAATATTTTATTTGAAAGTAGTTTAATACGCATATGTTATTGTACTCAAACAGTATAATGTTTGTAGTGTATACAGTTAGTGATTAATATTTTATTTTAGAGTAGTTTAATATAATATGCGTATGTTATTGTACATAATCAGTGTAATATTTGAAGCGTATACTGTTAGTGATTACTATTTTATTTGAGAGTAGTTTAATATAATACGCATATGTCATTGTACATAATCAGTGTAATATTTGAAGCGTATACTGTTAGTGATTACTATTTTATTTGAGAGTAGTTTAATATAATACGCATATGTCATTGTACATAATCAGTGTAATATTTGAAGTCTATACAGTTAGTGATTAATATTTTATTTGAGAGTAATTTAATACAATATGTGTATGTTATTGTGTTTTAAAATAATAATCTCGCATTGTTCATGATTCACATAAATAATTAACATTAATTATTATTATTTATAAATATTTTTTAAATTAGAAGTTTTCACTTCTATCATGTGATCATAAGCACCAAAATTTTTTCTTTTATTTTCCTACGACATGAAAACTTTTCCATTAGTTAAAGATTTAACAGATAGAAGTTGAATCGAGCATTACAATAGGCTAATAAGATATATAGAATTGACATATAATTGATAACGAGACTAAATAATAAAACTAAAATATAAAAAAGTGACAACAGAAAGTGCATAAAGGAAAAAAATTTCAAAATATCTTTAATCAAAAACTATTAGATTTAGAATGATCGTCATAGTTTCCCAATAAAGTTTTGGGAAACTTCTGGTGCAGATATATTTTTCCTTAATTTTCACTTTAGCAGTTTTGAAGACGTGGACTTTATTCTTTATGGGGATTTTCGACAATACCTCTAAAATTATCCAAAGCAAAATCTTAAAAACAAATATTTGAAAAAAATTTTGAATTGATATGCGGCAGGTAAAATTAAAAAAATGGAACTCTTGATGGAAATTTTAGATGGAAATTTTAGAGGGGCCAACCTCTAAAATTTCCATATAAATATTTTTGACTCTTTTTGACTATATATAAAATTGTGCCAAATTTTACGTCTCTGCGACAAATGGTCTCCGAGAAAAACTGTACGAGAAAAACTCACCCTACAAGGATTCCGTAAACATTTAGGAACTTTTAAACATTTAAAGTGATATAATATTTCTATTAAACTATTTACAAATATTAATTTTTCTCAACATAAGTATACTAACTTTTACGTATTTACAGGCTTAAAATGATGGGGCGTTTGTAAGTAAAATTATTCCTCACTATTAAATTTATAAATATGTATATATATATATATATATATATATATATATATATATATATATATATATATATATTGGGGACTGTAATAAAACTCATTTTAGAGTAAAATATAATAAAACTCATTTTAATATACCGTAAACAAAGCTTTGTATCCAAAAAGTCTTTATGATATCCCCCCAATCCCTGTGATATACTCCCAATATTTTTGAAAGACCTATTCAACCATATGATATCATCATCATCATCATATATATTAATACGCTATGGTTAAGATGTTACTCTCCCTTTTTAGAAAAAACCTCACAACTAATCCACATAAATTATATATCATTTTATAGATAATTGCTTGCTCTACCGGCATCCACAACTAAAAAAATTATTATTGCTATTGTTTTTGCAAATTAATTAATTATTAAAATTATATACACAAAACAGCAATGCTGCCATCTAACGGCTCAACGTCAATATGATTGACGGTCGGTAAAATTTTTGTTTAATTTCAAATCCACTCACATATAAATAAAGTGGCGCTTTAGCTCAATGCTTTTGATACTTGCGCCTCTATATGTCAATTTTAGTAAAATATTTGTTCGATCTGTCATCTAAACACTCTGTTGTAACTAATATGACAGCTGTGAGTTCATTTTCTCATGTGTAAATATTTATAATCTACCACGCAAATTGATATAATGCGAAGACTTCGCACGGGTCACGCTAGTCTTTTATAATAATATACGCGAATACAAAATTATCACCACTTTACGTACACGATAATTTTTTTTAAAAGTTTTTATAAACAATATATGTTAGACGCTACAAATATAAACACGGTTTCCGCGAATACGTGTCGGACAAAGAAAGACGTTATTCGTTGACTGAAAAATAGTCGATTGCCGTTAAAATAAAATTTAAAAGATGACTTTTTTCATAAAATTGAAAATAATACTCATAATAATTCTTCTTTTTCGTACACACGATACTTGCGCACATTATTCAGCGCCGCTCAGGGTAATAACAAGCGAACGGCTTCGAAGACATCTAGCTGTGCGGGTAAGCACCGCACTTGAGGCCAAGTATTGGGTGTGTTAAAAAAGTTGTGTGTAACATTTTTTTTGCACTCAATTAGAAAAAGGGCGTAATTTACGTTTCATTTCAATGACAATTTATTCCTTTAGAGCCAACGAATAGTGTCTCTTTGTCTGAGGCGTATTCTCGAACGCCGTGAACAATAACCATGCCAAATTTTAGGTTTAGAGCGCTAATAGCCTACAAATGAAACAGCTGTGGTATACATAAGGACAGATGGTCATGGCGAGGCATAAAATTTCCCAGTTTGGCTAAAGAAGTCTAAAAACGATGCGCGGCCACCACAACCCTTAAAACTGAATTGCATTTATACATTATTGTTCTAAAATCTATGTGACCTAGAATACCATAACGACTTATGAGGAATTCAATAATATCTCGTTTATTAAAATCGAAACAGACGCTTGCGGCATTCAATGTATCTATATATTTTCAAATATACCTACATACATAGTTACATGCCTGCATACACTAACACATATACATATATACACATGACAAATAAATCACATCCCCTTTTTCCGCTTCACCGTGGTCAGTGCTTCATACCTATTTGCCTTCTAATGTCCTAGTTGCTTCATGCCTTTGTCTATATATACTTACTTGCTTATTTGCTAATATTCTAGTTTCATATCAGTTACAGATAGCGTAATATATACATAAACATAAAGAATTGGCATATAGTTTAGTTACTACATATAATAGGTTAGCAACCAGAAGATTATGTCGAGCGAGTATAGACCCAGATAGTAGCGATAATAGAGGGGTTGCGAAATAAAAAAAAACTCTCAAATTCTCTTTTTTTATACTGAACGTAGCCGAATTTCATATCAAGAAGCAAAGTAATATTATGATAAATGGATTTATTATGTTGATACGGCGCGTAAAAATACACACCCCAATGTGTTTTTAAAAGAACCTAAAGCGGAGGCCCTTAAAAGTTGGTGTAGACACATTACTTTAATGACGCCTTCGCCCTCAGCAAAGGCGCGAAGGAATTACCCATCGCATTGTGTCCATACACAAAGAAGTGTCTGTGAAAAGGGGCCTGAATTTTCGACAAATTTTCGGCTGACGGAATTCTGTCGGCGAAGGTCTCACACCTTTGTTAGTCGTAGAGGGGTAACTTATGCGGGGTGGTGTTAGTGAAACGCAGGAGGTGCGCTTACGGAAACGTTCTGGCGAAAACGTTCATTTGTTTATTCTTGATTGCACAAATATGTCATAAGGTACATTTGGCTATGATCTATTCAAGGGGATCTGAAGTTGTAACACCACCGTTCTTCGTCCGAAGTAGATATTAAAGCCGGAGAACTTCTTTATTCCGTTGCATTTTAGCATCTTCATCCAAACGTCTAATATATGGAATGTAAATAATAATAAAATATATGTTAATTTAAAAAATAGGGTGTGCTCAACACCTTTTACAAGACCACTGTATAAGGGAAAACTTTGGCAACCAATAAAATATACAGCGGGTGCAGAAAATTCTAAAGACGAAAATTAATAAAAGAAGTAAAATTATTGTGAAAGTAAAATATTATAAACATAGTACAGTTCATATATACATATATATATATATATATATATATATATATATATATATATATATATACATATCATCACTATCATAATTTCGAATATCTTTATCATTATCATTGTGATTTATACGATCATTTTCTCAATACACATCATCACTAGTACTCGTTAACTTTTTATAATAAGTATACCCCAAGCGCGGGAGAGTGAGCCACTCGCTCGGCTATTCCCTCGTTCGGGTATACTCGGTCCGCCGTCGAATATAAACGAGGCACGTCACGAGGCGTGATACGAACTCGCAATTTTTTCCCGACCGCAAACAATATTATACTCGGCCGCTCGCCGTTGCTCTCGTTCGGCCCACCGACAAAGTATAACTGAATTGTCTCATGCACGTGACGTGACGTGAACTCGCAAATTGTTTCCCATAAAAGAATAGGACAAAGTAAACCAAAAGAAGTTTTCGCTTGAATAAATAAAAATGCTAAAGAAAGTTTGCTTATTTATTTTTTTTAATAAATAGCCGTTTTTCAAAATATACTTATCTCTTTGTCTGTTTATTCAGATAGATATTTTAAATAACTAAACTTATATTAATTATTCTCATAAATACTATCAACAGTACACGTTAATGCTTAAAGTTCTGAGAGAAAAAAAATTTAAAAACTCAAAAAAACTCCCGATCCATTTTCTTAAACCGAATTCCAAGCAAACGAAGTCACATCGGCACAGCTGGATTTAAGTATAGCTATACTCTTAAAATGCTTGCTAGTCGCGCGAGCTCAGAAGACACGGGCGAACTCTTACTGTCGGACGTGTTTCTCGTTAATAAAACGTGTAACCTTTCTTAATCTTTTAGTAGGCTTAAAGTGTAATTTTATAAAGTTTTGTTTAGGTGAAAGGAATCAGATTATTAATTCATTTTGAATCGCGACATCTAGATTAAACACATAGGTCAAATTTGTGACAAGTAACACGGATTTCGCATTGAGCTTTTGACGGTCACAGACCTCGCAATAACCTCGTACGTCTCTCAGTAAGTTGACTTCTGACTTCAGGTTAACGTTGCGTGATTCGATTACTGGAAAGCTTTCGATCGTGCGGGTAATTATATCTTGTAAAACTGCCTTGCTGGGGGTAGAATTTTATATTTGATTACTATGTTTCTACTCTTTCTACACTATTAACGGAATGTAATGCGTACAAGCGAATACCTTGGATCTGAACTTTACTTCACGTGATCGGGTAATATGTTAATTTATAGACCGTCCATGTCGGTCAATGATGCTAACGGATAACTTGAAATGAAAATTTCTTTAGGCATATCAAACGCCCTTTTTCAGATCAGTGAATGAAACTGAGCCGTAACGCTTGTGTCGGTGACGAGTTACGCAGGGGCCTGCGACGCATTATGCTCGAATCGGTGATGATGAATCGGGTAAACACATATCCATTCGATATAAACGAAACGGCGTACTTTTTAGGCGCATCGTACGCACTTTTTTAAATGTCAAGTGAACTAATTGTTTAAGCGCACCGTGGGCACTTTTTTAAATGTCAAGTGAACTAATTGTTTAAGCGCACCGTGCGCACTTTTTTAAATGTTAAGTGAACTAATTTTTTAAGCGCACCGTAAGTATTTAATTAAATTTATATTTAATTAATATTGTATTTCCGACATATTTTAATTTCCATAAATCTATTGTTTCATCCGGTAAACTCGGCTCCCTTCGTCATCTGCCAAGCAAGTTCACTATCTTCTAACAGGGAGTGCATTCTTTCAAGAATTATGTTTTATTTTTTTTTACTATTTTATTTGAGATAAAAATACACATATGTTATTGTATTTTAAAATAATAATCTCGCATTGTTCCTGACTCGCCTAAATAATATCTATCATCAATGTAATTATTTATATATATATATACATATATATATATATATATATATATATATATATATATATATATATATATATGTATATATATATATATATATATATATATATATATTTCACCTCCATCGTGTGATTCAATTTTTTTTCATTTGCGTACGACATGAAACATTTTCATTTGTTAAATATTTCACAGAGTGACGGTGAATCGATCATTACGATTGACTAACGCCAAACAAACTTTAAACTTTATTTGTTCAATTATTAGTAACAACACTAAATAATAAAATAAAAATAAAAATGTGACAACAAAGAGTACATAACGAAAATAAAAACGATTTTAAAATGTATCTTGAATTATTCAAAAGCTATGAGGATTGGAATGGTCGCCATAGTTTACTGGAAACGTTTAGATCAAATACAACTAATTTGTTTTCAGCTTTCACTTTAGCAGTTTCGAAGACGGGGCAACATAATTTTTTGCCAAAACAAAATCTTAAAATAAAATTTTAAAAAATATTTTATCTTTCGTATAAATCGTTTTTATACAGGTACATGAAATTAAAAATAATCAAGTTCTTGACTTGATCCCTCTAATGCCCATATTATTGGGTCCGCTTGACTTGATTCCTCTAATGCCCATATTATTGGGTCCGTTTAACTTGATCCCTCTAAAGCCCAAATTATTGGGTCCGCTTGACTTGCTCCTTCTAATGCCCATATTATTGGGTCCGCTTGATTTGATCCCTCTAAAGCCCACATTACTGGGTCCGCTTGACTTGATCCCTCTAAAGCCCATATTATTGGATCCGCTTGACTTGATCCCTCTAAAGCCCACATTACTGGGTCCGCTTGACTTGATCCCTCTAAAGCCCACATTACTGGGTCCGCTTGACTTGATCCCTCTAAAGCCCATATTATTGGATCCGCTTGACTTGATCCCTCTAAAGCCCACATGATTGGGTCCGCATGCCTTGATCCCTCTAATGCCCGGATTTACTGATAGTTAAAAACATATTTTGTATGAATACTTTAGCAATTGGACCGTGCAATTAAGCACGGTCGGTAAAGTAGACTCTTGTTTCGACTTACCTGACAGATAATGAGAAACAGAAATACGTTTTTAACTATTAGTAACTCCGACTGACAGTCCTGGACGTGTGTGGTGCATATGGGCGTAAAAGTTTCATAATCATCAATAAACCACATTTTACATATCTACTTTAAACAGTTTCCGAGAAAACTCTGCCTAGCACGAGAATAACTACGAGGGCTCCGTACATATTACGCACTTATAAACATTCAAGGAAACATAGTATTTCTACTTAAACTATTCACAAATGTAAATTATTTACAACGTAACTGTATGATGGGCTGTCAACACGTATTTCATAGACGTAAAATCGTGATGCACATTTACGCAATATTATTTCTTACAATATATATATATATTGTTTAGTATATCTTTCACAGATATAAGTTATATACTTCTCAAAATATAAAGATATATTCGCAATTCATGTAAGTTACCTTCTGGAGCTTTTATGAACTTTTTACAGATCTCACTCCATTATTTCTAAACTAGTAGAGCTTACTAAGTTGCTATAATTTACCTTTTGATTTAATTATATTGTAGTAGTATATCATTATTATTGTGTACTTTTTAGATGTCAAAAATAGCGGATTATCTGAGCAGGGACACGTAACTCTAACAAGAATTACAATATTAAAAATTTAAAATTACAATGTTATTTTATAAAATGATTCATGTATCAAAAAAGTCACGATATACCCCAAATATTTTTAAAGGCCTTTTAAACGACATCCTTTACGATGGAGTATCCGAATGACAATTATTTTTTTGCATGTAGGGGAAGAACCCTAATTTAAATTATTTAATAGGAGTTTTTATAGTAGTTTTAAATATGTGTACTCATGTTATAGGAGTTTTAAATATGTGTACTCATGTTTAACTTCAGCTTTATAGCACTATTAGTCTGCAAGTAAATTAGCTGTTATATGCAGATGTGCAAATGGTCATGACAAAAGTTTTCCAATTTGACTATAGAACTATAAAAAATAATGCGTGGCCACCACAGCATTCAACATTAAAACCTGAATTTTCTTCATACAAGAAAATTGTATTAATAAAAAATATAGCATACATTCATTTTGGAGTGTTTACGTAACGATAGTAACGAAACTGTAACTAATGAAAACTTTCACATTAATTATCTATATAAAACAAATAAATATTACAACGACGACAGTAACGGTAACGATAGTAACGAAACTGTAACTAATGAAAACTTTCACATTAATTATCTAGATAAATAAATATATTACAACGATAACGGTAACGATAGTAACGAAACTGTAACTAATGAAAACTTTCACATTAATTATCTAGATAAACAAATATATATTACAACGATAACGGTAACGGTAACGATAGTAACGAAACTGTAACTAATGAAAACTTTCACTTTAATTATCTAGATAAACAAATATATATTACAACGATAACGGTAACGGTAACGATAGTAACGAAACTGTAACTGATGAAAACTTTCACATTAATTATCTAGATAAACAAATATATATTACAACGATAACGGTAACGGTAACGATAGTAACGAAACTATAACTAATGAAAACTTTTACATTAATTATCTCTATAAAACAAATATATATCTATACATTTTATTATTATAATTTGAATAAGATAAATATATGTTTCACAACGACTAAAACCATAACGAATACTTAAAAAGGGTATTTCACTTTACTGGTTGCCTGCTATTCACTAATGCGCAGAGCGACTGGCGGCGTAGGAGGAAACTCAATTACTGATGTATTTCACTTTTCAATACGCTCTCATTTCTGAACAAAAGAGCTTACAATGCTGTAGAAAAGAAGTTTAAATTCAAGAAGCTATACAACAGAATGTCCGTAAATAATTCGAGGCCAATTCTGACTTCGACAAAGGCCTAGCAACGAGAGGCAACTTCGAACTTTCGTTACCAAGGACAAGCCGGAAAATATGCGAAGAAAAGTAAGAGCAAAGAAGTAAAGCATTCGTCAATAACACAAATATACTATATAAATTTTATTGTTGTAATTATAGTTCAACTTAACGTAAATAATTAACAGAGATAATAAAGCAACGACAAGGACGAGAAAACTTTAACAACGAAGATAAATATATGCGTTACAACGACTCTTAGTCGTTGTAACGTAACATAATGAAAACAAAAAAACATACTCCTACTTTACTGGTTGTCTGCTATTCACTAACGCACTGAGTGACTGGCGGTACAGGAGAAAACTCTATCCATCCTTTGTTCTCCCAATTAATGATGTATTTCGTTTTTATTGCCCTCTCATTTCTGAACAAATGAACTTACACTACTGTAAAAAAGAAGTTTCACTTCAAGAAGATATGCAATAGAATGTATGAAAATAATTCGAAGCCAATTTCCCTACGTCTGCGACTTCGACGAAGGTTTAGCAACAAGAGGTACCTCCCAACTTCCGTTAGCAAGGACAACCGGAAAATATGCGAAGAAAAGTAAGAGTTCCATGCGTAAGGGATTATACCCTTAGGCTATGTGATTCATCGCATGTCGACCGCCGTCACCAATTTTTTCAGCGGCCTCTCAAATTGCTATCGATAATATATTTTTCCCGGAAGTGTTATATATATATATATATATATATATATATATATATATATATATACTACTGAAACTTCTTACTGACAACACATCATAAATAGGACGACTATTACTCGTAAGTTAGTGGAGCATACTTATCTGTGATTATTTTTCTTAAAATTTTATTAGATATTTACTTCCATTGTAAATAATTTTTTTTTATTAATATTTTAATTTTTAATTTACTTTCAAATAACATTTTAATAAAAAGCGCGCATGGCGCGTCTTAAAATGTAGTTCACTTGATATTTTAAAATATTGCGCATGGTGCGCCTAAGGAAATAGTTCACTTGGCCGATGCCGAAGGGAACCGAGTTCACTTGATTCAGCGTCATCAATCCTAGAATAACGACTCAGTTTCATTCACTGCTCAGAAAAAGCGCGTAGGTGCGTATAAAGAAGTTTGCAGTTCAAAAAGAAAGAAATGAATGGCCTCTAACTTTATAATTACATCTGATCATATAGAGTTAAGTTCAGATCCAAGGATTCTATTTACGCATTAGATTCCGTTCGCAATGTGGAAAGAGAAGGAGCATAGTAATCGAATGAATAATTCTACCCATAGCAAGGCAGTTTTATAAGATGTAATTACCCGCACGATCGAAAGCTTTCCAGTAGTCGAAACACGCAACGTTAACCTGAAGTCAGAAGTCAACTTGTTGAGAGACGAACGAGGTTATTGCGAGGTCCGTGACCGTCAGAAGTCCAATGCGAAATCCGTGTTACTCGTCACAAATTTGACCTCGGTGTTTAATCTAGATGTCGCGATTCAAAATGAATTAATAATTTGGATCCTTTCTCCTAAACAAAACTTTTTAAATGAAACTTTTAAGCCTACTAAAACATTAAGAAACGTGTAACCTACACGTTTTGGAAAATTCAACAATAGTTAAGTATCCGCTTTAACCAAATTGCGATGTAAAATGAATGTGAGGTTTGCGTTTAGGCGTAGATTAGAAGAACTGGAATTTTATTTTGTTTCAATTGGAATGTAACTATTTTTCAGCGAATTAAAATTTTTCTTAGAACTGACAACACGTCATAAATTGGTCGACAATTACTCGTAAATTACTGGAGCATACTTATCTGTGATTATTTTTCTTAAAATTTTATTATATATCTATTTCATTGTAAATAATTTTCAGATATTGGAAACAGTAGTTTGAAAAACTAACTGATCACTTTCACATTATCTTTGTAAGTTTATCTGGTAGGGGTGGAGGGAGATACCTAAGTCTAACAAAAATAACCAATTTAAAGTTTAATATTTCCTAAACAGATTTATGTATCGAAAAAGAGTTCATGAAATAATCCCAATATTTTTGAAAGACCATTTCAACGATATTCAAAATATTCTTCCCAATTTCACATAGGTAAACCTTAAAAATTGTAAACCGAACATTTTTTTTAACTTTGTAGATATTATAAATATATATGTGTGTATATATACATGTATATATATACACACACACACATTACGGAACACTAAAAACAAAATTTCAAAAGAATACAACGTGTGGGATATCAAATTAAATGACGGACATAAACAATAGGTTTCAAAAATTTAGGACACATACATATGTACATGCTAGTAAAATAATAGGAATCAGCTTGTTTGTCTCGTGAGTTATAAACAATCTTGTTCCTCAAAATTGAAAGCGAACAATGCATTTGTTTGATATTGGTTATATCATGTAACAATTCGCTCTACGAAATCAGTCTCTAGTCTACCTATATCTTATGCGCTTGCTCTACGAAATCGCTACGATTCGCTCTACAAAACGACCCACTAGTATTACATCTTATGCGATTGTTCTACGAAGTCGCTACGATTCGCTCTACGAAATCACTCTCCAGAATATATCCGATGCCAATTTCGTTGAAAGTACTGTGCTGTATTTCCGCCATAGCAAACAGTTTTAGGTTACACTAATTTTAGTAAATGGAGGTTCACATACAAGTTCATAACCATTGGACGAAAGGCGGAAGCTATGAAAATTGACGTAATCTAAGACTTATCTTCTAACGGTGAAAATTCAGTATAGATTTCTCATGAAAATTAATTCATTGAAATATTAACACCACATTCGATGTACACCTATCATAACGAGTGATATCGTAGAGCGAATTAAATAGTAACGTTATATGAAACGTGTTTCAATGCAGAAAATCACCCGTACTCGTCACTTTTCAGTTCTTTCTTTACAAGCTTGAGTTTTTATTTCTTAATTTTTTTCTTGAAATATGTATAATGTTTTTGAGGTGTTTAAGAATTTTACTTCCTCCTGTAGCCTAAATGACTTGATAGATATTAATGTGTGTGGTAACATTAGATTCATTTTAATCTCTAAAACGCTACGACGTTTCTCTTTTTCTCTCACTTGCATGCACATCGTCATACATGTACCCAGAAGAGTGCTATGTATCGTTTAACACTGACTCCAAAAATCTCGAGCAATAGCGGTATTTTACGAATTTATTTACATTCCGAAATTATATTTGACCGCTAAATTTCCAAATAGGAACTCGCATTATCATTATTTTATACTTTCCAATTTTAGTGTACTATGTTACACAGAATGTCACGTTAATAATATCTCGTTGATTAAAATCGAAACAGACACTTGCAGCATTTAATGAACTTGAATACTTTCATACACTCCTACATGCATACATATATATATATATATATATATATATATATATATATATATATATATATACACACACATGACATATAAATCACATTCCCTCTTTCCAATTCACCGTAGTCATTGCTTCATATCTATCCGACTTCTAATATCCTAGTTGCTTCATGCCTTTGTATATATTTATACATACTTACTTACCTATTTGCTAATATCAGTTAGTTAGAGATAGCGTAATATACACATAAACATAAATCGTTGTCATATAGTTTAGTTACTATAATAGGTTAGCAACCAGAAGATCATGTCGAGCGGGTATAGACACAGATAATAGCAATAATAGAGGAGTTCCGAAATAAAAAATCTCTCCAATTCTCCTTTTTTATACTGAATATCAAGAAGCAAAGTAATATTTTGATAAATGGATTTATTATGTTCATACGGCGCGTGAAAATATACACCCCAATGTGCTTTTTAATAGAACCTAAAGCGGAGGCCCTTGCAACGTTGATGTAGACACATTACTTTAACGGCGCCTTCGCCCTCAGCGAAGGAGCGAAGGAATTACCCATCACATTGTGTCCATATACAAAGAACTGTCTGTGAAAAGGGCCCAGTATTTTCGGCAAATTCTCGGCTGAGGAAATTCTGTCGGCGAAGGTTTCACACCTTTGTTAGAAGGGTAACTTATGTGGGGCGGTGTTAGTGAAACGCGCGAGGCGCTCGCGGGAATGTGTTGGCGAAACGCTAAGTGTTACTATTTTTAATAAATTCATTACTTTATTTTTGATTGCACAAATATGCCACAACAAATACATTTGGCTGTAATCTCTTCAAGGGGAGCGGAACACAATTGTTTTATAACTGATGTGAATATTAAATCTGGGAGACATTGAAGAATTCGATTAATTCGTACATATAAAAAACACCTTGAATTGAATTCGCACATATAAAAAACACCTTGAATTTATGAATACCATACTGGTACTACCAACGCCATCTTTCAACGTTTTAGTAAACTTTATGTTAATGCTTAGAGTTCTGGAGAAAAAAAAATGAAAAACATAAAAAAAATCCTACTCACTTTTCTTATAGCGAATTCGACGCGATCGAAATTGCGTCGGCACAACTAATATATTCTTAAAGTGCTTGCTAGTCGCGCGAGCTCAGAAGACACAAGCGAACTTTTACTGACGGACGTGTATCTCGTTAATAATTTATGATGTGTAAAAAAGCTCAGAGTAACATTTTAATTCGCTGAGAAATAGTTACATTCCAACAAAATAAAATTCCAGTTCTTCTAATCTACGTCTAAACACAAACCTCACGTTCATTTTACATCGCATTTTGGTTAAAGCGGATACAAAACTATTTTTGTATGAATTTTCCAATACGCGTAACCTTTCTTAATCTTTTAGTAGGCTTAAAAGTTTAATTTTATAAAGGTTTGTTTAGGTGAAAAGAACCAAATTATTAATTCATTTCGTTTTGAAACGCGACATCTACACTAAACACCGAGGTCAAATTTGTGACAAGTAACACGGATTTCGCATTGGGCTTTTGACGGTCACGGACCTCGCAATAACCTCGTTCGTCTCTCAGTAAGTTGACTCCTGACTTCAGGTTAATGTTGCGTGATTCGACTACTGGAAAGCTTTCAATCATGCGGGTAATTACATCTTATAAAACCACCGCCTTGCTGGTGACAGAATTATTCATTTGATTACTATGTTTCTTCTCTTTCTACATTGCGAGCGGAATGTAATGCGTACAAGCAAAAACCTTGGATCTGAACTTTACTCCACATGATCGAATGTGAATATAAATTTAGAGGCCATTCATGTCGGTAAATAATATCGTCGGACTTTTTTGAGGTGCAAACTTATCTAGACGCACCTGCACACTTTTTCTGAACAGTGAACGAAACTGAGCCGTGACCCTCGGGTCGGCGACACTGAATCGGGTAAACTCGGCTTTCTTCGGCATCGGCCAAGAGAACTATTTCTTTAGGCGCACCAAGAACACTGTTTTGAAATATTAAGTAAACTATTTTAGGCGCACCAAGCGAAATATTTTAAAATATCAAGTGAACTACTTTTAAGTCACCATGCGCACTTTTTTTATTAATATTTTATTTGAGAGTAGTTTAATATAATACGCATACGCGTATGTTATTTCATTCTATAATAATAATCCCGCATTGTACCAGTTTCGCCGAATTAATATCCATCATATAATATAAATGTAATTATTTTATTATTTATAATATATTTTAAGGTTAGAAGTTTTCACTTCTATTGTGTGATCATAAGCACACACCAGAATTTTTTTTATTTGCCTACGACATAAAAACTTTTTCATTCGTTAAAGATTTAACAAATTAACATAGAATCGAGCATTACGTCAAACAAACGTTAAATGTTCAATTGTTTGTAACAAGACCAAGTAATAGAACTAAAATATAATAACGTGACAACAAAATATTCAAACAAGACCAAATAATGGAACTAAAATATAATAATGTGACAACTAAAAATTCAAACAAGACCAAGTAATAGAACTAAAATATAATAACGTAACAACAAAACATTCAAACAAGACCAAATAATGGAACTAAAATATAATAATGTGACAACGAAAAATTCAAACAAGACCAAGTAATAGAACTAAAATATAATAACGTGACAACAAAACATTCAAACAAGACCAAATAATGGAACTAAAATATAATAATGTGACAATGAAAAATTCAAACAAGACCAAGTAATAGAACTAAAATATAATAACGTGGCAACAAAAAGTTCAAACAAGAACAAATAATAGAACTAAAATATAATAACGGGACAATAAAAAGTAAAAAATATCTTGAATTATTTAAAAACTCTTACGTTTAGAAACTCGGCTCAAGGTAACCTAGTTTACCCGATTCAGCGTACCCGACCCAAACCTGATGGCTCAGTTTCGTTCACTGCTCAGAAAAAGTGGGCAGGTGCGCCTGAAGAACTTTTCACTTCAAAACATTTTTTAGCAACCATATGTACCGCTTTTTAATTTGGTACACGGCACGTAATATTTAAAAAATCAAGCTCTTTATGTGACTCCTCTAAAGTTTGACTTGATCTGTTAACTATATATAACTGTGTGAAATTTTACGTCTCTACGTCAAACGGTTTCCGAGAAAAACCTATCCCGTACCAGGATTACGTACACATTTAGAGACTTATAAAATTTAAGAGAACAAAGCATTTCTTTTTAACTATTTACCTACCCCGTAACAGGATTACGTACACATTTAAGGACTTATAAACATTTAATAGAACAAAGCATTTCTTTTAAACTATTTACCTACCCCATACCAGGATTACGTACACATTTAGGGACTTATAAACATTTAAGAGAACAAAGCATTTCTTTTAAATTATTTACCTACCCCGTACCAGGATTACGTACACATTTAGGGACTTGTAAACATTTAAAAGAACAAAGCATTTCTTTTAAACTATTTACTTACCCCGTACCAGGATTACGTACACATTTAGGGACTTATAAACAATTAAGAGAACAAAGCGTTTCTTTTAAATTATTTACCTACCCCGTACCAGGATTACATACACATTTAGGGACTTATAAACATTTAATAGAAGAAAGCATTTCTTTTAAAATATTTACCTACCCCGTACCAGGATTACGTACACATTTAGGGACTTATAAACATTTAAGAGAACAAAGCATTTCTTTTAAACTATTTACCTACCCCGTACCAGGATTACGTACACATCTAGGGACTTATAAACAATTAAGAGAACAAAGCGTTTCTTTTAAACTATTTACCTACCCCGTACCAGGATTACGTACACATTTAGGGACTTATAAACATTTAATAGAAGAAAGCATTTCTTTTAAAATATTTACCTACCCCGTACCAGGATTACGTACACATTTAGGGACTTATAAACATTTAAGAGAACAAAGCATTTCTTTTAAACTATTTACTAAAATTAATTTTTCGCAACGTTACTTACTTTGTTATTATTTGCTTCCATGTATTTCACTTGCGTAAAATCGTGGTGCACAGTTAAGTAATATTATTTCTTACCATGTAAATATATAAATATGTTGCCTAGTATATGTTTTACAGACATAAGTAATATACGTATTAACATGTAAACATGTACATATGTAACATACCTATTAAAAAACAAATTTGTACATAAGTCTCTAAATTTGTACCTATTAACATGTAAACATGTACATATATAACATACCTATTAAAAAACAAATTTGTACATAAGTAATATACCTATTAAAATACAAATATGTACATAACTAATACACCTATTAAAATACAAATATTTGCAGCTGATTTAAGTTACCTTATGGAATTTTTATGAACTTTCTGCAGACCAGCTACATTACTTGTAAAGTAGTAGAGCTTACCAAGTTTTGATAATTTTCTTTTTAATTTAATTATATATACCACTATTGTGTTTACTGTCCAGATATCCAAAAATAGAAGTTTAGCTAGTAGGGGTTAGGGACATCTGACTTTAACAAAAATGATCACTTCAAAGTTTAATACAACGTAAGTGGATCCCTGTATAGAAAAAGTGTTCTTAACGTACCCTAAATAGTTTTAAAGACCTACTCAACGAGATCCCATATAATTGGGTTTGCGAAAATAAATTTACCTCCACTTAACATGTTAGTGAGATATCCTAAAAATATTTTTATAGATTTCATCAGTTAGTCATAACTTTACAGGCGTCATAAATATCCATAACTATGCAGCACGAATAGCCTAGTAGTAAAACGGATGTGATATACAGATGAACATGCGGAAATACCGATACTATAAGCGCTCCTTGTTTGGCTGTGGAAAAATAAAAATGACTATGATATACAAATACGCGGACGTACGCGTGAGTGAATCTAAAGGGGTCCCATTTCTCTTTTTTTCCTTCTCAGACACAAAAAATAGCAGTGACACAAAGTTTTCTTTCTCGTGAAAATTTTACAGAAAAAATCGCCCGAAAAATAACTCTAACTACTTGTTATTATTTTACAATAAACTTTATAATTTTACTTGAAAAGTCTTACCAAATTTCGCTCACTTAACTCCTTGAGATTTTTACATAAAAAATTTAAATGGTAACACTTCAATAATAATAACTTTGGGAGCTCATGGCTTATAACTGAATTACAAGGATAAGTAAACAGTTGAGTTAAATTTTAAATGCAACGTTCAACAACCCCCCCATTCTATGAAATATGCAATTTTATTAAGTACGTTTGCAATTTTATTGTGTGAGAAGTATATATAAAAATATCATAAATTTAATTTCCGCGTTAGATTTACAATTTAGATAAAGCATCAACCTGCAAAAATTTACTATAATGAGCAACGCAGATCGACGAGTTTTGTATATGGTGAGTCAACGGCCGACAACTACCAACTTTTACGGGATGACATAAGATGCCGACTTACCGCCGACATATCACACAAATCAAGACGCGCTCTCTGTCTATGATCTATCGTATGTTCTATCTATTTCACCGTTAGCGCCTTGTGACTCATAGCTTTCGTGTTAGCAAAAATTTGACAGAGTCGCTCCGATTCTTTTGGAGAATCGATATTTGGATGATGTGTGCGTTAAAGTATTAAATATCATGTGTTCTATTAGATCCGAGTATTTTTGGTTGTCTGCGTAAGTCGTATAATGAAGAATCTACGAAGCTGTGATAAACGGACTGATCTAACCGACTGAGTACAATTAAAACTCATGTTGAGTTTTACTTGTTCTTGAAATTACAAAGGCACATAAAAATATCCTAGAAACCGAAATGAACAACAAATCTATTTTCTCCGATTATTGTCAGTCACCCGCGTTGCGCGTCAGTTATATTAACTACGAAGCTGTGACAAATTGACCGATGAGCATGAGTTTTGCTTGTACTCGAAATTGTAAAGACACTTAAAAATATCCTAGAAACCGAAATGAACAACAAATCTATTTTCTCCAATTATTGTCATTCATCCGCGTTGCGCGTCGGTTATATTAATTACGAAGCTGTGACAAATTGACCGATGAGCATGAGTTTTGCTTATACTTGAAATTGTAAAGACGCTTAAAAATATCCTAGAAACCGAAATTATAAACAAATCTATTTTCTCCGATTATTGTCAGTCACCCGCGTTGCGCGTCAGTTATATTAACTACGAAGCTGTGACAAATTGACCGATGAGCACGAGTTTTGCTTGTACTCGAAATTGTAAAGACACTTAAAAATATCCTAGAAACCGAAATGAACAACAAATCTATTTTCTCCGATTATTGTCAGTCATCCGCGTTGCGCGTCAGTTATATTAATTACGAAGCTGTGACAAATTGACCGATGAGCATGAGTTTTGCTTGTACTCGAAATTGTAAAGACACTTAAAAATATCCTAGAAACCGAAATGAACAACAAATCTATTTTCTCCGATTATTGTCATTCATCCGCGTTGCGCGTCAGTTATATTAATTACGAAGCTGTGACAAATTGACCGATGAGCATGAGTTTTGCTTGTACTTGAAATTGTAAAGACACTTAAAAATATCCTAGAAACCGAAATTACAAACAAATCTAGTTTCTTCAATTATTGTCGGTCGTCTGCGTTGCGCGTAAGTCGTAAAACATTAAGGAACTACAAAGCTATGACAAACGGACCGATGAGCACGAGTTTTACTTAGACTTGATATTACAAGGGCTCGTAAAAAATGCTTAAAACCAAAATAAACCACAAATCGATTTTCCCGATTATTGTTGGTCGTCTGCGTTGCATTTGAAATTACAAGGACTCGTAAAAAAATCCTAAAAACCGAAATAAACAATAAAATGAATCGGCTTTAATCTATTTGCACCAAAATAAAAACGAGCGATAAAATTATTAAATTATCATTAGTAACATAATATAACTTTAACGTAATATAGCTTTAACGTTTCACGTTAGTTAATAATTTAAAACAATGAATTGTTCTCAAAAAGTATATTCTTTTTTCTAGTTATTCTAATTAAAACTATGTTTCCACTAATTTATAATAACAAAATTATTAAATTTTCACTCGAAGCTATTGAATAAATGCTAAAATTACACATAAACGACACAAATCGTTTGCTTTAAAACTGTTCACTATAACTATAATTAACTCAAAATAGGTACCTACTTGTTTGCAATAAATAACTAAGTTACTAATATTTGAAGTCGATGTCAGCACTGCCTTCAACAAATTTATAATTTAATTTAAGTTTTCATGTAAATTGAAAACTTTAACTTCTAATGTACTTAATAATAAATAGATCCAGAAATAATAACTAACCAGTAACAAATATATTGAACCACAGTCTGTTAAGGAGTTACATTATTCATTTTCGGAATCCAACATCACACCCTGATCTAGTCGATGTTACAGTTATTTTGCAAAGTAAAAAACGCCAACAGTAAATATTTTGAATTAACTTTGATTTACTACCATCCGATAAGGAGTCCCATTGTTCATATCCAGAACGTATCATCACACCCTAACATGATCTATAGTGTAGTTATTTTGCAAAGTAACAACTACCAGTAGCAAATATCTTGAATCACTTTCAGTTTATTACCATCCGTTAAAGAGTTTCATTATTCATCTCCAGAACTCATCATCAGACCCTGACGTGATCAACGGTGTAGTTATTTTGCAAAGTAACAACTACCCGTAGCAAATATCTTGAATGATAGTTGATTTACTGCTATTCGTTAAGGAGTTCCATAGTCCGTTTCCGGACTTCATTATCATATTTATATGGGACCACACCTATAGCATCCTCTTTCATATAAAAAAAGAATCATCAAAATCGGTCCACTCGGTAAAGTATTATCACTGAACATACATAAAAAAAGATTCCGATGAATTGAGAACCCCCTCTTTTTTTGAAGTCGGTTAAAAATGGACTCGTAAGCAACGCTTATAGGATTGGAACCACATACATAAACACATTCTAACTCACATAAAATCTACTGCATTCTGCTATACCGTCGCCTTTCGCATGCATATATGCACATACACTCAAGTATACGCACTACTGAACCCGTAAAAATTAATTATTAGTAAATATCAGTCACAAAAAAAGACAAAAAAGTAATCGTTTCCATAGATAAAAAATAACATAAAAAAAACAATCACACACAACCAACAAGTTACAAAAATAATATACTAGTTACATTTTATCTTCTTAAAGAAAGCAGTAACTAACTCCCACGGCAAGTTATTTATTCAGTAATTTAATACCCCACTCCATTTATATTTTTTGCATCATACCGTATAAAAGCTTCATTTATATTTTAGTATTATACCATACAAAAAACTAAATACACCATTAAAGACGCAAAAATCGCATCGTGACGACCTGCCGACACAATTTTAACGTGACAGAAGAAAATGAAGACCTTGTTTAATGTCCTTTAAATCGTTTAATGAAGATCGGGCTGAAGAAGTTTCACTTCAGAATGAAATATCTTTTTGACTTTCTTTTGTAATACAAAATACAAGGCTTCTTCCAGCTGACTACAAATAACTATGAATTGGACCTACAAAAAATAACAAATCACTGTCAGTACGCCCATTATTTCGGCGTGGAAACTTTTATGTAAATGTGGCCTCCTTGATGCGAGCATCAACAATTCAAAAAGAAACTATTTTGTATTATTATTACATTCAGAATAATATATTTTAATATATGATGAAAAAAAACAATACATAATATTTACTTGCCCTAGATACGCCAGCTATACCACTAAAAGGAAAAACGCGCATCGAAGCCGCTTTCCACAAAATGAAACTTGTTAAAAACAGTTTTCGCGATTTATCTTTAAAATGGTCTTCAATATTAAACTTATTCAATTAAGTTAAAAATATGTGGGTACTGTGGGTGCGGCGGAGGTTTATGGTTAAATAAACATTTTCTTAATAAAATAAAAATTTATGTTCGTTATAACGAGTAACGTTACTACATACCTTCCCTGTGCGTTCTGTTTTTACCTTTGGTGTTTCATACCAGTATTGGAAAAACGCCAACCGCATGCCAGTATAGAATCACCTCGATATTAGTCCGTTTATCTGTCACATATACTTATTTCGTAGACCATTTGACATAAAAAAAGGAACATGACGTAATTAAAAAGTCACGGGCAAATTCCAGGCGTTACATTCAAAAAATTTATATATTTATTTTAGCGGTTTAGCGAAAAAAATTGGGTATAAATTAAATTCTTAGTACATTTCAAAATTGAAACATTAGAACTTCAAAACAGAAACATTTGTCTTGATCAAATTTTTTTAATTCCTCGAAAATCTCAAACAACTTACTGTCCTCGACAACCATTAAAACTATAGGTAGAAGAAATAAAAAAACCGGTAACATTAGTGATTTATGGACCAAAATGTATAGACATTGGTTTATCTCAGATAGTTTTTTTTTGTTAATAACAGTGCAATTTTTTAAACCTTAATGGATTTCCCATATTCAAATATACAAAAAAGAGTTACATTTTAAGGGTTCCATACATCAGAAGGAGAAACGGAATCCTTAAGAGATCACTCACTCGTCTGTTTGTCTGTCATAGCCGTCTTTTTTCAGAAACTGCTTGACCTAGAAATTTAAAATTGGCATAGTAGTAAAACACATTCACCGGCATAAATCTCAATAGCTAATATTCAAAAATATTCATGTGATGATTTTGTGTGGGAGGGACAGACACCCCGTCCGTGGGGTTAATTGTTAAAATTGTATGTTAACATTTAACCACACGGATGGGGTGTGTCCATTCCTCCCTGGAAATGTCCGTTACTCTGGAAATGAAATGTTATAAAAAGTTTTTTTGTTTTCATACACAGTGTATGGTTTGAAAAGGCTAGTTTAAATTTTTTTTTTCCTAATTTTAAGTAGTATATCTTTAGAGATATACTGAAAAGCTTGCAAACGTGGAAAAAAATATATCTTCCCCTTTGATTTTCGAAACCATCGAATCTAAAATTATGAAAAAATAGAAGTTTTGAAACCTGCAGAAAGGTTGTAGGAAAACCGTAAAGGTTGTCTTACATCTTATAATTTCTGAAATACACACCATCTTTTAAGATAGCTGTCGTATAAAACGCGTTGTCAACGAAATTAACTGATTCAAACTGTAAACGTCTAACTTATTTTAAAATTTAAAAATTAGTTACCGCTTAGTTTTGATAATAATCGCTCTCAAAAATTGTTCAATTAACAGTACAGGAAAATTAATAATTTCAACACACTTAATTTTTTTTTTCAAAAACATTTCGGGCAATTTGTTTAAAAAGCTATGTCAATATAAAATGATGTTATATTTTAATTTTTAGAGAAAAGTATTTACCGTATGGTAAATACGGTTAGTTACGGTTATAATATTTACCGTATGATAAATACGATTAGTTACAGTTAGTTTAGGTTAAAATCGGTTTCAAAAATAATACAGTTAACATTACAGAAAAAGTAGTAATTTCACACTTAATTTTTTTTAACAACGCTTCGAGCGATTTGTTTAAAAAGCTACTTCAATGTAAAATGATGTTATATTACAATTTTGAAACAAAAAGAAAAATATTTACTGTTTAGTTTTTGGTAAAAATCGCTCTCAAAACTTGTGCAATTAACATAACAGGAACTTTATATCACTTAATTTTATTTTAAAAACGCAATAAAAAAACGCAACAATTATTTTTTCTTTCACAATGTTAAAACGATGTTATACTAACAGTTTGGAAAACAGACAAAAAAAATATTTTTAACAAAAAATATTATTGATATTGAATATATTTGGCGTTAATTTTGTAGAAATTCATTATTCACAATTAAATGAAACTACGTGATGTAGTATTATTTTTACTTTCTTTAAGTTCTTTACCACGACCTAGCTTTCGTTGTATTACAACATCTTCAGGTGGGATATTAACATTGATTCTTTGCTAATATCCCACCTGAAGATGTTGTAATACAACGAAACCTAGGTCGTGGTAAAGAACTTAAAGAAAGTAGAAATAATACTACATCACGTAGTTTCATTTAATTGGGAAAAAATATGATAATAAATTTAGGATCTTACTGTCACACGACACTACCTTAAACCCTGTGAAAGATATGCTCACGTCCGTGTAGTTAATACGGTTGATTATTAAAAAATTTAGTAAATTTAAAGTTAGTAGACATCAGCTTATCATTGTTGGTTAGTAATAATGCTGTTTTGATTTATTAAAATAAGTAGGTTTAAAATATAGTACAGTCAAATTGATTTAAGACTGCAGCTAAGCTGTTGTCTGTGATACATAGTACACAACATTTGATTATTAATATTGTTGTGTTTGATCTTTTCGTAGATTTATTAAATAAAAAAATTTAATAATGAAAAGATTTTAACATTTTTTAAATAAAAACTAATACTACTAATACCGGAATTTAGCCTCAATATAGATATCCAGTTCCGTAGCTGATAACCGGTCTAATATCACATGCCCTAGTCAACACGTAGTAAAATATCGACACCAGCCATCAGTCAAAGCTCCACATATTACGGCGGTCGCAACAGAAAAGGAAAGAGTGTGGACGGCGCGGGTCTATTTATAATCACGCGGCGTAGGACGCTAGGGCTTTCGCGGTATACTCTGTCTCGCTCATCGGTGGTCATTCTCGATCACAACATTCTATTTCGGCTTTCGTGTATCCCTATCTCTGTCTTAATGTCGTATTTGTTTTGTATAAAAGTGTATGTCGCAGTACCGAATTCATTCAGTTATCTGAACTTCTACACCTTATATCGTATTTCTACATCTCACTTCAAATCAAAAACTAAACATCTGCCTACAAACAATATTAAATCCTTAATCGTGTATTAAAGCCATCTATTGAAATGTCGCAGTACTACCATTTTATTATCTCACAAAAAATGTTATTTCTTGGGTTAAAAGTGACTAAAATGTTAGTTTTTATCTTGAACTATATTTGTGCCAAGTTTTTTCGAAAATTTATTGTACCATTTAGGCGTGGCCGAACAAAAAACATGCAAACATACTTTTCTTGGTTTTAATATTCGGTGAATAATATACAGCCTATGTGTCTTTCCACTATCATCATCATCATCATCATCATCATATATATTAATACGCTAAGGTTAAGATGTTACTCTCCCTTTTTAGAGAAAACCTAACAACTAATCCACATAAATTATATATCATTTTATAGATAATTGCTTGCTCTACCGGCATCCACGACTAACAAATTTATTATTGCTATTGTTTTTGCAAATTAATTAATTATTAAAATTATATACACAAAACAGCAATGCTACCATCTAACGGCTCAACGTCAATATGATTGACGGTCGGTAAAATTTTTGTTTAATTTCAAATCCACTCACGTATAAATAAAGTGGCGCTTTAGCTCAATGCTTTTGATACTTGCGCCTCTATATGTCAATTTTAGTAAAATATTTGTTTGATCTGTCATCTGAGCTTCATAATGGAATAAATAATGCGAAGACTTCGCACGGGTCACGCTAGTAAAAATATAATTACACCAAAGTTTTAATGATTCGTTAGTGCTTGCTTTTATAGTTATAAGGTAACAAAATCAGAAATTTCACAATTACAATATCAATGGTATACACCAGAGACGTAACATTACACCCAAGATATTTCTAAATATAAATTTACATCAAAATTATATTCCCGGTTGTTAAATAAGTCCATAAAACCACTTTCTGTAAATATTCTGCTGAGGTAATCGAAAATAAAATGATTTTTTACTAACCCTTGTCTATACGCAATGGTATTGACTACTAATTGCACAAGTTGATTTACACTTGGCTTTAAGAAGAAAATTTTGTTTTCTCTCGGTATTTTCTTTTGTTTTCCATCTCCTGCTGAATGCAGGTATCTTTCTTAGCACGTCAGTCCCGCAGACGTTGCGCTTTCGAAATATCATCAAAACATCTGGTTGGCTGACCAACGAGCCTACTTCGATACGCAGTTTCAACTCGAAAACTTTCCTACCCCATCTGACGTGAGTCCTACTGTGATCAATAACACATGAGTTTCTATCACGTTATTTTCTTTGTGTGATCAATAATACGTCACTTTCTTTGTATATGATGACACAAGCCACGTCGAGTAATTTGATCACCGGATTTCGGTATTCCTAAACTGATACTTGTAGGGTATCAGTTTAGGAATACCGAAATATAGGAATACCGATACGACCTTTTAATTCGTATATTTCCGTAAAACACGTGCTTCCGATCGAATTGATACCAATTCAAGCTGAAACACTATTTAAAGTTAAAATTATTTAAAGTTAGAATTATTTAAACTTAGAATTATTTAAAGTTAGAATTATTTAAAGTTAAAATTATTTAAAGTTAGAATTATTTAAAGTTAGAATTATTTAAATTTAAAATTATTTAAAGTTAAAATTATTTAAAGTTAGAATTATTTAAATTTAAATTTATTTAAAGTTAAAATTATTTAAAGTTAGAATTATTTAAAGTTAGAATTATTTAAAGTTAAAGCTATGAAAAGTAGAGTGACTAGAATTTTACACGAATTTTGGTAGAAAACTTTAGCGATTATTTTATAGTTTTCTTACCCTTGTTAAGCAATACATTTACATAGTGAAAAATGAGGTTAATATTTGGAAACAATTTCATAAAAGTGCTATGTATCCTTAAATTGTTTACATTTTCATACGTAGATACGTACGAATGCATACTGAACTCACATAGTGTGAGTTTTACTCTTAATTAACAGATATTTTTTCTTTTTATTTAAACTTTTTCACAAATCTGACCGGACCAATATTAAAGTTATAAACAAAACAGGTCTCTAGTTATAAAGAAATAATGTTTCTAGTCATAAACAAAATCTCTGATTATAAATAAACGAACTCTGAAATAAATAAAGTTTCTTGTAATAAACAAAGTCTTCAGTTACAAATTTTATAGCTATAGACAAGCAAACACAAATAAAAGACAGCTAGAAAAACTTTCCAAAAATTCAATATGTTTACTACTTTAGGAAATACCTTCCATAATATAATTTATTTACTCACTTTATGGTATACTTACCATTCGTAACATAACACCACCTAAATTCGAAAATTGCGAATAAAAAAACAACAATAGCATTTAGCTATTCTTCATAACTACAAAAGAAAATTGACCAAAATCTTACGATGGATGTCTTCCACAAATTACCATCCCGACAACAATTCGATCCCCTCACCCGTATCTATTCAAACCCAAACGACCACGTCCACATAAAGATAAAGCCAAAATCATATCACGAAATATATTCCGGCATTAAACATAAAAACGAAAAACCACAGAACCAACCCGCCGGTCGGCGTAACGCCTCAAACTTTCCCAATCAGCAGCGAAAACTCCCATAAACAAGAGAAAAAAAATAAAATCTAAGGGTAAACACCCACTAGAGGCGAGTAACGAGCGGCAACCAGCAATTTTATCGCTTTACAGGGAGACGAAATCTAATTTAACCCCGCATATTTTTTGTCATACCTATAGAACGAGTATTCACCTCTGTCCTACATTAATATATAAATATTGGAATGGAAAATATTCTGAAAAGCTTTAGCGTATAATTTTCACATTAAACCATGAAACTGAAAGCTACTGATTGTAAATATATGTAGTTATTTACGTAATTTTTTTTTCCGGAAAAATGTACGCAAACAAACGTATTATATTGTTAATGTTTACCCCTAATTTTTAAAATGGAAATTCTTTCAAAATTATAATTGTGAAGGGTAAAAAGTGTGTTTCACTTTTATTTTTATTCTTTTTATTTATTGTCAATAATCCAATTTACAATATACAGTAGGGTAGCAATTTCCGATATTATAGAAACCCCTCCCTCTCCCTTTCCACTAGCCCTTATGTATGTTCTTGGGTATTTAGATTCATTCAAGATCAATGAATCTATGCCTATTACCCAACAAATGAACTTAAATAATTCTATTTTCATAATAGTAACTATTATCACAAACATTTATATATACATACAAATTTAAACGCATATGCATATGCCCACAATAATATACATACTTTCACGTATACATATTGCAAAGTATAGTAATAATCAATTGTTACACAGAAATAAAAAAAAACAGCATTCATCTCAACACACGCATACACACACACAGACACACACACCAATCTGTTCCGCTACATTCGTACTGTGCAAAGTGAAAATTATCAACACAATTGTATTGACGAAAAATGTATATTACTATCCAGAATTGTCCATGTAACACACTAACACTAACACAGATGTTTATGCTGAGCGTCGCAATATTATTACTAGATAAATTTAAAAGGGTATTTTACTCATGTAGACATTTTTTATAAAAATGTTTTAAAACTGTAGAGTAGGTTTAAAAAAATCTTGTGATGAAAAAACAATGCTTATAACAAACAACTAATCGAAACAGCACAGAAAATAGTGTCAGTTTTTTTTTTAATTATTATGATTTTGTTTCCATACAATAAATTGAGGAAATTATAATACACAATATATAACTTGAACGCAATATTTAATGAGATACTAAAGATATTTAATAAACTCCCTTATAATGAATGCTAAACTGGCTAGTGACGTCATAACTGGTCGTATTTTGTATGTGGCGTTTTCACGCGAATCGTCGTTCATCAGTCTTTAAGTCGTAATAATTTTGTAATGAAAAGTACGATATACGACTAGACTAGGTACGATATACTTATTTTAACTGTTTTTAATGTCATTATTTAATCTATTATCAAAAATCAAAATACTCGATTGTTATAATTTTAATTCCATTCGATGTTAATAATTAGGAAATAACCTCTGACGCTAACGAAAACTATAACGTTAATTGGCTCAATAATATAAATATATAAAAAGCATAACGAAAAGTGAAATATCTGACTGCTTTCTCTATTGATGGTCGACTATTCACTAACATGCCGAGTGGTCAGTAGCGAAAAATACTGTCCATTATTCCGCCACCACCTCCCCCCAACAATGTGTTTCACTTTTCGATACAGATTAATTTCTCAATATACGAGCTTATATTGCCGAGCGAAAAAACTTTAAATTCTGTACCGAATCACATAAATATATGTGATTATATAGATGTTAGTTGAGCCTTTACAAATTTTTGAGATAAAATGGGTATCGCAAGTTAGAATAAAAAACATCAATTTAAGTACAAATAACAATCAAATGTTAAAGTCATATCAGAGTCGGACTCGCGCCCGAACGGTTCCACAGTACCAAACAATATTAAACTTATAGGTTTATATTTCTCAAAGACAATGTGAAAAACAAAGTTATCATTGCTGCGGTCGGTGTCAAAAATATCCCATATCTCAAAACCTACACAACATGTCTTAATTAAGCCAATTTTCTTTGAAAATTGATTTTAAGTTCTACTAACTTAATTTTTTTTAGGATTTTACACTGGTCAGTGGAAAAGTTAAAATTAAAAATACTTATTAAGATTTTAGAAGCGTATATCTCACTAACCATTGACTAAAGAAAGTTATTTTGGAACCTCTATCTAATTTTCAAGACCTATTTAACGATAAATCACACGCCTATGTGTACTGGATTTTTTTCATCCATCAGTTATATATCAGGGAGTGCCACATCTAACTTTATTTTGCATAATTCCACTATTTCACTGTATCATAGAAGATAGTGTCAATAATGATATATAGTGTAAATACAATACATAGTGTCAATAATGATATATAGTGTAAATACAATATATAGTGTCAATAATGATATATAGTGTAAATACAATATATAGTGTCAATAATTATATATAGTGTAAATACAATATATAGTGTCAATAATGATATATAGTGTAAATACAATATATAGTGTCAATAATGATATATAGTGTAAATACAATATATAGTGTCAATAATGATATATAGTGTAAATACTATATATAGTGTCAATAATGATATATAGTATAAATATAATATATAGTGTCAATAATGGATGACCTACGAACAGACAGACAGACGGATAGGATAAAATTATAAGGTTTCCATTTTTACCATTTGTCTACGGAACTTAAAAATATAACTTATAATAATGCAAAATTAACGGTAATGTTAATTTTATTTGTTTTTTTTAAACAGTGTTTCTCTCTTGATATACTTAAATACAAAATATGTTTCGTATTTATTTCAATGTAGGTGGAAGCAACGTACAGTAACGTTTAAAAAAAACAGACCTTTTTAATTTTTTACCTCCTACGTTCTTATATGTCGTCTGAATATATTTTTTTTCACAAAGGTAGTGCTAATAAGTTCAGCCTGAATATCGACATAAAATTGACGTACATAAGTATTATATATATATATATATATATATATATATATATATATATATACTTAAATTTTTTTTTTAAAAATGGACAAATGATCTTAATCTAAAATATTATTAGATTGCTAACTAATAAACCCACCATCTCAGTTCATGTGGTTCAAATAAACAGTATATTTCTATTTCTCCCTTGTATTTTTCTACTGTAGTATGAGAAGAAACTCTGCTAGAAAACGTCAACTTAACATGGAATATATTTTAACAAGGCTTTTTCATTTTTCTTAATTTAATGTTGGAGATCGCCCCAGATGAATAGTACAATGGAAGCAAAATTTCCTTCTTTGAATCTTTGAAACCAATGCACGACTGTATCTTGAGAGAATATACCCATCTCCACGTATATATTGCTACTGCCTTGCTAGCTAAAAGGAATGCGGGAACCAAGAGCACTCTTAGTTTGCTTCGTAACTTTCCATATTTAATTTGTTCTTTACTCTTCAAAACTCATTTAATGAACAGAATAACGAACGCTTATATACCCTGCCAGAGATTTCTGTAACATTGCAGAAATCACTGGAAAATGGTGGAAGGTTTATTGGTTTCCCAGCCTAATATTAATACATTAAATCTACGATATCATCGCTACACCTTTAATTTACATTTGCATTATTTTCGGGAATACTCACCGTACGTAAATAAAAAAACAATGCAAACGTTGAATATTGAATATATTTGGCGTTAATTTTGTAGAAATGCATTATTCACAATTAAATGAAACTATGTGATGAGGTATTATTTCTACTTTCTCTAAGTTCTTTACCGCGACCTATGTTTCGTTGTATTACGAGATCTTCAGGTGGGCTATTAGCAAAAGATTCTTGCGATCAAAACATTTTAACTGCCATCCGAACATACCGTTAGATGTTTCACATCAAACATATACTCACTTATATCGCAAGCACGATAGAAAGTTCTCTATCTAATATAACTCGCTGATCGCTACTCGCATTAAGTAAGGCCTTACCCTAAAACCACGCGAGACGTCGCCTCTGAAAAAAGGACCGGCCGGCAGATAAGGGGCCCGTTGCAGAGTCCGAGGGGATGTCCCGCCCCGATATAAAATGTATGAGCGGGTCCCAGGCCGTCCCGCGGGGCCTATACCGGCCCTCGTAAATTACCGTATTGTCTTAAAGCCGCCCGCCTAAAATAGCGTAGACTTGGGAAGTCGCGGCGATTTGCTTTCGTGTTTCGTAGAGTAAGCAGTTTTTCTTTTATAAATGGCCGGCACTTAGGTATATAGCGGTCGAATCTTCGACTATTCGAATGAGAAAATTATGTTGGTATTTCTGAAGGGGGGAAATAACCTCATCTACGTCGATTGTTTGCAAAGACGGAACAACTTATGGACGGATCTTGCACGATTATGTTGTGTTAATTGATTATGGTCTATCCTGATCTTAATTAAGAATATTTGTGCAAGTTGGAACGTCTTCAAAATTTATGCATCCGTTATATCTTCGGCCTCAGAAAATATGATCATTTTTCTGAATACAGATAACTTCTCAAATGGCTGAAGATCCGTGATCGACGCCAACTTCACATACTTACACTTCTTTTTAATATATTTAAAAAAATCCTCATAGCCCAAATTATCTTAGTGGCAAATTTAAAGATTTATCAGCTCGCGGCCTTGGGATACGATTTGAAAGTTCACTCACCCTACTTATTCCTAAACAAACCTTTACCACTTACGAAAAATCCTTTACTGTCTAAGCATCAAAAATTTGTAATCACCTGGATCCTGACATCAGGAAAATTACGTCTCTAAATATTTTTAAACATCGAGTGAATAAGTTCTGCCTCTCCTGAAACCTTTTCCTTTGTGTCCTTGTCCTTTCCTGTCTTTCCCATCCCAAATCATGTCAATTATTTTTTTTTTATTTACTTTTGTATTTTTTTTCGTCTAATGTGCTTTAAAGAATTTTCATTGTAAAATCTTTTACACTTAACCATAACAATTTGTATTGAAATTTGGTTACCAACTAAATTTCAATACAAATTGTTATGGTTGACTGGAAGAGATTGCTCATGTAGCAATAAGTCCGCCATATGTACTATACATGAAAGTTAATAAATAAATAAATAAAAGATGTATAAGAATTAATAAATTTAACTAAAATGAAACATATAATGACACTAGTGAAACTTCGTAAGGGTAAAATGAAGGTATTTCTTTATTTAGGTTTTTTGACACGTATTTTTTCTCTGATGATAAGACTTCCTACGCACTATTTTGATTAAAAATATCCTGTATTTTTATTATTATTATGTCTATATTACAGGTGTCAGGCCGATTTACAGTGATCAAATTTTTTTTAAATAGAAAACATCGTAATAAATCATTTAAAAAGACATTAGATTTGCGAAAATTAATTGTTTAGAAGGTATGATTTTTGTTGGACTTTTTTGAAAAATCTTTAGTCCAGTAGGTAATATAAATCAATTTTGTTCGAAAACTAAATCACATGAAATTTGGTACAAGAGTAGAGTAGACATGTAGCAAGGATGTGATGAGCGATTTTTGTGTTTATTCTTAGTTTCCACTATTGTTTGAAACGTTTCAAAAGAAAAACGTACATTTAACTAGGGATTTGTAGATGATCTTAAAATCTACCTTACAATATGGTGATAGTCTACACAAAAAATCGAAGAAATTTGACTATTACATCTTCAGAAATTAATATCATATCACTAAATCACTAAATGTGGAATTTCTGCCATAATCGTAATTTTAACAAAACTAAGTGTGTTTCTTTTAAAAAAAACATTGATTTAATTCCAATTTACCGAAATTATTTTAAAACCAATGTTTATTAGCCTAAACACACAAAATGTGTTCAGGTAAAATGACTGCTAGACAGAGTGCTTTTATGTTGTATACGTATCAGAAAGAGAAAGTGTTATACAGGATAACAATGTAATGCATCGTAATGCGCTTGCTGAGAGTACCCGTTTTCTCTCCCTCTCCATTCACCATATCCATGCGTAAACATATCACACCGTAGGTCATAAACATTGTATTTCCCTTCCTTTATTTTTAAAAACCTTTTAATTCCAAAAGCTCAATTTAATGAGGATTAATAAATTAACTTAATTTTGTATAAATATAATTATAAACAATCCCAAGAAAACAGCTCCCAGTACGGATGGTCGCCGCAGGGTCTAAACGTCAGACTAAAACTCTCCATTAGAAGGAAACTATACATTGGAACACTAAATATAAGGTTATTATTAACAACAAGAAGACAAAATGAACTTGAACGTTCTCTTCACGATGTTAAATGTGATATATTAAACCTTTGCGAAGTTAAAAAAGAAGGAGTAAAATATGATAAAATGAAGAAAACTATACATATACTTATCTATAAGAAAAATATATATCTGGTTTCAATGAGGTCGAATTAATAGTGAAGAAACATTAAAAAAGTATATAACACATTTTATTCCGGTTTATTGGTGGCTTTCATTCCGGTTACATGGACACTGCGAGGGCGGCCGCGCGTCCGTTGAAGCGACGACATAAAGACCATTGCCGGACCGACCTAGACCAAACTAGCGTCTGATAAACCTCCATTGGAGGACAATGGAGGAGACCTTTACTCAAAAATGGGTACCCGAATTTCATTAATATAAAGTAAATAGCCTAACTCACGCCTAATTTTAGGAATAAATGATTAAACTCAGTTTTCAAATTTATTAAACTTATTTAATTACAAATAATGACATAATTCAGATACGATTAGTTTGAATTCATGCATGTAATAGTAAACTGAATTGTAAATTACGTCTTGATAATATTTATGTAATGATTGATGTTTGAATGTCTTTTATTTTTAAATTTTAAATCGAAGTGTTTTCAATCAAATTAAACTATGTGATGTAGTATTATTTCTACTTTCTTTAATTTCTTTATCACGACCTAGGTTTCGTTGTAACAACATATTCAGGTGGGATATTAGCAAAAATAGCAAAGATTTTTGCTAATAGTCCACCTGAAGATGTTGTAATACAACGAAACCTAGGTAGTATCCATAATAAATAAGATACAGGTACAAAAAGCTCCGAATTTCTTCAAAATTAACAATATATATATATATATATATATATATATATATATATATATATATATATATATATATATATATATACTTCATATTAAAAATATTGATTTCATTGAAAAACTTATGCAGTTCGTGCAATTATTAAAAAATCGTTAACAATTCTGCAATACTAATAAATAATAAAAAACAATATAAAACACAATATTTAAACCAACAAATTCAAGCGTAACTGAAGTGGTGCTATCATCTGTCCGATTTTTTGCTAAATGTATTTAGAATTACAAACACGCATTGGATAAAATTCGGATATCTCATAATTTAGTAATAAACTAATAATATAAATAGAGTATCTTTAAATATACTTTATATTTTCCGAGCCTAATTTGAAAGCCATCATCCCAATCTTATTTTTAAAGGAGTTGACAATGAAGGCACAGCAGACCTTCGCAGTTGTTACATGGCTATATTAAGTTAATACACCTCATAATGAGATATCACACAATATCTGAAATATTAAGAAATAAAGGTGTCGTGGATGATTGGTCAGTATAGAACAAAAATAGTGAATAAAAATCGCGCAGTACCCAACGAACGAAAGCGTCGCGAAGAGAACGCAGATACAAGTAAACGGACACTTGCTGTCATCTGTCAGTGTTACCAACTGTAAAATACTTCTAACCAATGCGTTAATATTTTGAAATAAAACTGTTTTCATATTTTATTCCGTGGTTCAGATAATATTATAATTATTGTTTTTTAACTTTAAAAAATTACATCATTTCAATATAAAAATATGTGACATTTAATTATTGGGCCTAATTTCTATACATAGAATGGAATGTTAAAATACTGAAGAAAAATGAGCGTCAAAACAATTCCTTTTTTAAATTCACATAAATAATGACTCCAAGCTCTAGGGATGTAAATAAATCACAATAAATCTTTAATTTATTTTTAATTATTTGATGTCTATTTACATTCGTGCACATTACTATGTATAACTAGGCAAAAATTGGCCATATCCTTTTTCTCTTTATCATATTAGTTTGTTATCGGAACCTACAATTTTTTACTTAGGTACAAATTCTAACAACACCACTTGCCGAAAAGTTATGCAACTAGATAAATTATTCAAATATTAATATTCTTAACTCTGTTACTGATAAACTTGGAATAGAAAGTTATGCCTTACATAAATAGAGAATAGAGAAAAAACGCTACTAATAATTTTAGTATACGACAAGCTTGTCCTAACTTCATCTGTCAAACAATACTTCACCTGTCAAACTATTCTGATCTCGACCTAAGTTTAATTTTTGGTATAACCTAAAAAAATTGACATTTCGGTAAATACATTTAACAGCACGTGTTTATAATTATTTTAAAGAAAATGGCTAAAGAAAATGGATACAAACAATTAAGTTCGTGCAATGGAAACTATCGAGAAAAAATATTATTTAATTTACTGCGTGGAGCTGCAGCACGAACACTTTTTATTGAAGACAATTATTAAAATAAATAAAATTAAAAAAAATACTTTATCAGGTAATATTTTCATTTATCTCCAAAATATTTTAGGTATAATCATGATATTTTTCCAAAATTTGTCGCGAAATTTTAAATTGACCTTTATTTATGCTGTTCTAAAACGTTTACGTAGCATACGCAGCTCATGCTCTTTTTTTCAGCGTCTCATGTTCGTTCATAACTGAAAATAAAAGAGAATAGTTCAATAGGAGCAAGTGAAAATAATATAATTTTTTACGATCCTCTTAAGACACCATTTAATGCGACAGATGTAATCTGTATTCAAATCATAGATATAACCGCAAAGTTTACGCGATTGTCTATGAAATGCGACGTTGCCATGTTGAATTGTTTAAATAACTTCGGAATAGTTATTCTATTGTTTTACTGAATATGTTAGTAACAATTAATACCTTCGTCATACCAACCATAATATGAATTGTATACGTATTCTCAGAATAAGAATAGTATAAATTAAGTTTAAATATTTTTTATTAGTAACAGTAAATGTAACAAAAATGAATTTCTTTAGCAACGACAAAAAGCTAAAACAACATTTATAAATGACTTTTACGCGCACACAGATAAGTTAAGTTGGAAACAAAGTTATGAAAAGTGGCATTTAAAGCTCATACAGTGTGTTTAATCGACATATTCTTTTGGAAACCGTTAGGGGTTATGTTCAAACGGGAGCGTTATCAGAGCCCTTCCCCAACATGCTTCATATTGAAATCTGACTACAAAAGGACGTATTTCACCATGAATATCGCGTAAGCATCATGTTGCTAAGTTATTTTTCAGCATTTGCATCTGAAAGAATCAAAAGTGATGAAAGGTGCTGCTTTACGTAACAATTCATAGAAATATCGAAGGCATTTGTGATTAAATGGGTGAAATAATATTTCGATAAAAAGGGGTTGTCATGTTAAAAGGGTCTAATATATCATATGACACCATAAGAAGACTCTTTTTGGGTCGTGAAGTAATATTTCGAAGTGCTGTAAAAGAACGGTGCTACCCAAACGGTCTTTTTTCGGTATATTTTCTGCTAATCATACCTGGTCTACCCACACCACAGAACAAGAGGTTCATGCTAAGGGAGCGCGGCGCATGTCTCGTCGATATGACTAAATCAGACGTAAATACAATCGCCCTTGGAACACTGCCGCCAGTCGTATTTTCATCACAGCACGTTAATATCGTCGCCAAAATGCTGAGGTGTTCGATACTTGTATGTAGAAACAGAAGCACAAATAAAAACTTTAAGCTTAACAACCGTGGCTTACCCACGGTTCTTCTTATAAGATTTTTAAAAAAATTTCAAACTTTTTATCAGTCGACCTTCTTTTGTTTACAACACGCCAGCGCTAGAGGCGTACAAGCACGGCGCTCATATCGATATTATTATGTGAAACATATTTAAAAATGAATGTTACATCGATATATTTTTAAAGCCGGAAGTGATGTTTTTCCTGTTTTTCAAATGATGTCAAAATGAAGAAACATTCATCGGCTTTTACACGGGTCATTACTACAATGTATATTCACGCAATATTTTATTCGGTAAATGTGATGAAAATTTAATATTAATCAAGTGCTTTATTCAATTTTATTTTCTTGTACGTACCAAATTTTTTTTTTATTTTATTGTTTGATATCTACTTCTTGTTATAATATCAATTGTTCTACTTCTTGTCATAAAACAAAATGGAGTATTATAATAATTATATCAAATGAAAGTTTTTTTTATCATGTCGCGTGGCACGTCAAAGACTAGACAGTGTTTTCTTCTTAGACATAATATATTATTTAAAGGTTTTTAGTCACTTGAACTCCTATGAACAAAAGGAAAATTATAAAACGAAAAGCCAAATGCCTTATTTAGATTGTTTATTATTAACATTTTTAAAGCGTATATCTTTCATTATTGATTTATCTAATTATCGTAATATTATTAAATTTAAAGCTATAAAATAAAAAAAAACTAAACGCGAAAATTGTATACTGCTTTCTATACTGAGCTCATGTGTTCCTTTTTTATTTTACAGCATACTACATCTTCAATCATTACTTATGCTAACATTACAGATAACGCGTCTCCAAAGTACCAAGAAAATGTATATAACAACATATCTATCATGAATAATATTTCAGTATTCTTGTAAATGGCGATTTTGTCAAAAATATTGATTGCGAAAAAAAATGTATTTATCTAAATTTTATCAAATATGCAATTTCCTAACTGGAAATAAAATGCTATTTATCAAATATGTTTATATAAAATGTTATTACATTAATCATCTTATAAAATAATCCTAAATCATTAATTAAGTATAATTAATAATTTTAATATCACTGGCAGTGATTTAACTATAAGTAGTACGGTTTTACTGAATATTTTGTATACAGTTTTCGCAAATAGAAGTATCGTAAACTTAATAATAATATATTCCACGTTATCGATAATAATGTATTGGTAATGTTTTCCACGCCCTAACATTGCGTCTGTGTAATGAGTATTTGTGGAATGTGACGATTATGGAGCTTACATTTATTCTGCGCATGAGTAGTGGTAAACAATTTAAATGATACTCGGACCCGCATTAAATACGTTTTTAATACATCTCTTTACTACTATGATCTATGACCTACACTAATAGACTAAAGCAGCAAATGTTAAAAACGTGATAAATCAGGCCGATTCCTCAAAACAAGAATTTGTCACCACATATTATTTGGACTCTTTTAAAATGATCGAATTATATTAGAGGACTTTATTTATTACAAGCTCAAAGGTAATATATAAAGAAAAACAAAAATTGGGTACCGCAAATCAGAATGACCCAAAACATCAAAATCATCTTTGTACAGCGTGGAAGCGTGAAAATCACGTAGACGGACTAGATTCGTCATCGTAGTCATTAAATACAAATCCATAAAGCCCAAGCTCCGTGGGAAAAGTTCAGAAAATTTAAATATAACTACTTATTCGAGAGACTTGATTTATATGGAGATTCATTCGACAGACTTGATTTATCTGGAGAACTTTATCCCCAGATTAAGCTTTAAGATTAAAAGAAAGTGTATCACGAAGATACCAACCCATTATCGATAATAAAGTCTACTGAACATTTTATTAATAACTATACTCCGTTCTACTTCAAAAGAAAATGTTTGTAAAAAAAACAATTTGACGGTAAAATATGGTCGGCACAGATATATGTATTCTATTAGTTGACCCTTTACATTGTATATTTTTAAGCTATACAATTATAACGTTACATAATATAATAAATAGCAACATTACACTGCTATTTTAATACTATGAATGGTGAAATTTAAAAGAAAAACAGGGGTAAAAAACATTTCGAAAAAATATTCCGTATTCGTAACAATTATATATAATAAGATAGTGTTAACGTGAACGGAGAAAAATTCGTCGGGACGCTTTAGTAACCAACGCCATCAAAACAATTACATATAAACCAATTATATGGAATTATAGGTTATAAAAAGGTCTAGAGAATAGTCCTAGACGGCATTTATCTATATTTTATAAATAAGCCAAGGTATCTGTTTTAAAGTTACAAAATGAACCAAAGATGTTGATGTTTAGGTCCATATATTAATTCCTCGTTAAAATAAAAATCATAATTATTTTACGCATTCTCGATAGAACAAATCGATCTTTTGTAGTTTGTAATTTGGTATAGTAGTTTAAGAGAGTTTAAAAAGTATTTGAAAGTGAATAATAGTATGAATGCGTATTTTAATGATGTTCGGTACGATGTATCTGTATATGGATAGGCGAAATGGATACAAGGGTATCATGTCGCAGTACATTATTATATTTTTGTTAAGTAAAACAAAGTGCAAGACTACATTCATGAAAGAAAAAAATATATATATATTAAAAAATCTTAATCAAACCACCAAAATTGTACTCTCATGCTTCTTTCGTACGACACCTGCAGACAGACACCGAACGTGGTGTATAAAGAAATATTTTAGATACTTACTCGCGTGTAGCAGGGCGGTCACTAGTTGAATACATTGCGTAGCGGGTCTTTCGCAAGTGTAATACAAATGACCGTTAGTCGACTGACCGTTCTATGTATAAAGTATCCCATAAGCCTCCACTGAAATCGATCTTAAATTGAAAACGTTATGATGCACTGCTACGTACAAATGAACACATTGCTAAATACAAACGGACACCCTACTTCACACTGCTACATACAAATGAACACACCGCTACATACAAATGGACACACTACTACATGCAAATGGACACACTGCAACATACAAATGGGCAACCTGCTACACACTGCTACGTGCAAATGGACACACTGAAACATACAAATGGGCAACCTGCTACACACTGCTACGTGCAAATGGACACACTGCAACATACAAATGGGCAACCTGCTACACACTGCTACGTGCAAATGGACACACTGAAACATACAAATGGGCAACCTGCTACACACTGCTACGTGCAAATGGACACACTGAAACATACAAATGGGCAACCTGCTACACACTGCTACGTGCAAATGGACACACTGTTACTCACTGCTACATACAAATGGACACAGTACGACGTACAAATGGATACACTGCTACACATTGCCACATACAAATGGACACACTGCTACATAAAAATGGATACACTGCCACAAAGTGCTACATACACATGGACATACTGTTACACACTGCTACATACAAATGGACACACTGTTACGCACTGCTACATACAAATGGCGAATTATAACGATTTTGGTTTTGCCATTCGGATATAGAATCCTAAAAAATGCATTTTAACTGACTGATAATGTACATATATATGACACTCACATACACTTAGTAGTATAACAGATACAAAGTTTATGACAACGAATGCTGCTAATTTTATGCAAGTGCACTGCCTGACTTGCTTGTCAAAATGTATCTGTTATAAGCCAACTAGTTACACCAATAAAGGCTCGTGCGATCACAGCATATAAAAAGATAATTCAGACCTTCATCAAAATTACGATAAAGTTTATTTATTAAATCTTTAAAATGCGGCTGCAATATATTATGCGTATAAAATAAAAAAGTACAAAAAAAAATAATAAAGTTTATAACAAAAAAATTGTAGATGCAGCAAGGAAATAAACATCTGACTTTCGCTAATATCTTTAGGTTTCCTGTAATCATTTTCGAATCCCCCAAGGGTTAAGTTTTTAGACATGATATTTTCGAATACATGTGATTGTTTTAACACATTTTCTTAAAGCAGAATTAATAATTCATCAATTCCCTTTCTAAAACCTCAGAAAATATATTTTTGATCACTAATTTTTGCTTCACATTGAGATACTAAAATACAATATTTTTACGTTTTACGAATAGAATCCGTGATGTTGTTAGCGCACTAGTTTTCAATCCTTCAGCAATATTCCTGACAGACCTAGCCTTATGATAATATCATCTCACGAAATATAAAATCAATTCGACTATAACAATTAAAGTCATCAAACTATGCTAAAAAAGTTTGCAAGAATCAAAATCTATTATTATATGATGTTGTTAGCGGCACAAGTTTTCAATCATTCAGCAAGATTCCTGACAGATCTGGCCTTATAATAATATCATCTCACGAAATATAAAATCAATTCGACTATAACAATTAAAGTCATCAAACTGTGCTAAAAAAGTTTGCAAGGAATCAAAATCTATTATTATATGATGTTGTTAGCGGCACAAGTTTTCAATCCTTCAGCAAGTTGCCTAACAGACCCAGCCTTATAATAATATCACCTCACGAAATATAAAATCAATTCGACTATAACAATTAATGTCGTCAAACTGTGCTAAAAAAGTTTGCAAGGAATCAAAATCTATTATTATATGATGTTGTTAGCGGCACAAGTTTTCAATCCTTCAGCAAGATGCCTAACAGACCTGGCCTTATAATAATATCGCATCACGAAATATAAAATCAATTCGACCATAACATTTAAAGTCGTCAAACTGTGCTAAAAAAGTTTGCAAGGAATCAAAATCTATTATTATATGATGTTGTTAGCGGCACAAGTTTTCAATCCTTCAGCAAGATGCCTAACAGACCTGGCCTTATAATAATATCGCATCACGAAATATAAAATCAATTCGACCATAACAATTAATGTCGTCAAACTGTGCTAAAAAAGTTTGCAAGGAATCAAAATCTATTATTATATGATGTTGTTAGCGGCACAAGTTTTCAATCCTTCAGCAAGATGCCTAACAGACCTGGCCTTATAATAATATCGCATCACGAAATATAAAATCAATTCGACCATAACATTTAAAGTCGTCAAACTGTGCTAAAAAAGTTTGCAAGAATCAAAATCTATTATTATATGATGTTGTTAGCGGCACAAGTTTTCAATCCTTCAGCAAGATGCCTAACAGACCTAGCCTTATAATAATATCGCCTCACGAAATATAAAATCAATTCGACCATAACATTTAAAGTCGTCAAACTGTGCTAAAAAAGTTTGCAAGAATCAAAATCTATTATTATATGATGTTGTTAGCGGCACAAGTTTTCAATCCTTCAGCAAGATGCCTAATAGACCTGGCCTTATAATAATATCGTCTCACGAAATATAAAATCAATTCGACTATAACAATTAAAGTCATCAAACTGTGCTAAAAAAGATTGCAAGGGATCAAAATCTATTATTATATGATGTTGTTAGCGGCACAAGTTTTCAATCCTTCAGCAAGATTCCTAACAGACCTAGCCTTATAATAATATCATCTCACGAAATATAAAATCAATTCGACTATAAATAATTAAAGTTGTCAAACTGTGCTATAAAAATTCTTCAAGTGATCAAAATCCATTATGATATTTCCTGCTGAAATAAACTATTACAAACTGAGAGACAGATGACTGTAAAAATTAGGTATACACTTTCAAAAGGTAAATCACGCGGGCGACTCTAAAGGTCGCGAAAATATAAGTCACGCTCGTCACTCTGAAAATCGTGTGAAGATTGATCACACTTTACACTCTTAAAGATCGCGAAAATATAATCATGTGCTAACATATAAATCACACGTGCGCGTAATATAATTACACATTAACACATTTTGTAATTAATTTTAGTAAAAGTAAATTAATGAACATTCGGATAATTAATTTTAGTAAAAGTTAATTATTAAACAACGGTTTCAATATTATTTTCCGCTATACAAATTCTCTCTCTCTCTCTCTTTCTCTCACTCCCTCTCTCCTTCTCTCACTCCCTCTCTTTATTTCCTAGATCCCCTTGGAGCAAAGAACCTCCACGGTTCTTCGCCACGCTGATCAACACATATATTACTTCACTTCCGCCCTTTCAAATTTTCATAGGAATATTTTTGAGTGCGGGCTATTGTGATATGTACAGGTTAACATGTTTTCTTGTGTGAAGTGTTATGTATATAAAGAACGGCTGTGACAGAAATACGGACGTGTGAGTGATCTTATAAGAGTTCAAAGGAAATATTTCACCAAGAACCGATCAAAATAATCAACTTTAATTGTACAAGTACAGATCGATAAGTTTAAAACCAGTGCTCTTACTTTGATACTGATTTAATTATTATCCAGGTGTTTTTTTCTGATGACAACATATCAACCCTATTTAAGACAAGAGAGAAAAAATGGAACCCTTACTTACACGTGCGTTCCAATATCAATCTCTCACAACTTTTCCCAAAAAACGTTTGACGCAGAATGTTGAAATTTGGCATCATAATTTTGTATCAAAAACAGTTAAAAACACGAGTTTTTTTTAGAATTTCATGTTAGATAATTCTAGAGATATTGCTGAAAATATCCACCTGGTTTTCCTATTTCACGGACACAATTAATGAAAACAGCCTACCCGCTTTTCTACTTAATGGATGAGAAATTCCAAATTAAATTCAGGAATACGAAATAACATTTTTTATTTTAAGTTTTTTATTTTTACTTTTACTCAATATTTTCAAAAAAAAACTCAAACAAATATCATTTTTGTAAAATCCACGTACCAGACTGTATTCATTTAATCATATTTCTGCTAAAAAAGGCGTCCGTTTCACACAACCGTCAATAGTACTACTTAGTAAGTAATTTAAAGTAATGAGTAAGTAAAAAGTACTTAGTACTTAATAAGTAAAAAGACTTGCTAACGTCATTTGTCCCAAAACAATGATATCAATAGCCTCAAAGTCGCAAAACGAAGTAAAAGTTAATTTCAGTAAAAGTTAATTTAACTGGTCGTCTGCATTAAAAACTTAACAATAATCGCTCCGACAATAATAGGAGAGAATAGAACACGTGAGATTGAATACAATAACGCACATTTCCTACAAAAAACGGTCTACAAATAAATTATGTTGTCTCTTGCCCAATCTGAAAGTTACAATTTAAAAAGCGCTAAAAACAAAAAAGGATGGAATATAAACCTGAGCACGCGCCAACAGAGACGGCAGACATTTAGTCAGCGACTCAAGTATCCCAACGTATCATCAAGTCGATGGAAATTCGGCCATCTACTTTATCTAACAAAAGTCACCACTTGTTGGCCATCATCTTACCAAATACAAAATGTCTATATAATGCGTTGTGCATAAATGTGTCTCCGCTATTTTTTTAAAACTACAAAACCCAAAAATCTATCTGCGTCACTTAGTAGTGCTACATTGGAAATTCATTTTCTACGGTTACTGCTGATATAAATAGGTACTGAAACGTCAAAGCTCTTCTACGTGGTTGTAAAATACATGTCTACATATATTTAGCTACACTGCAAGCGCCTCTCTGAAATAAGAAGTTGATAAAGTTATGCGAGAAAATTCTAAATCAAACAAAACAATTTTCCAATATAATTTACGGAATGACAGGCGGGCAAATTTTTAATGCATAACTGCCTCAAAGATCTAAGTTATGAAAATTGTGTTTTTTTACGCCGAAGTTATGAAAAAGTAACGCAGTTTCGTTGCTCTCGTCTTTCGTACACAGGCTGTTTAGAAAGTAAGTTTTCCTATTAAATAAGATTTAGTAATAAGTTTGTTCATCAACCTTTAAAACATTTGAAAAAAATTTAAACAAACATAATTTTTAAGAGCTTGCGAATTGATGAACTTGATTTCATAAAGTTCTGTCATCTACAATTCACTTTTTTAGGTAATAAATCGGTTATAACTGAACAATTTGTTTTTTTTTCGAAGTTGCAATAACATTTTTATTGGAAGAAATAACATATACCGCAAATGATTCTTGGAAACCAATTTCCATATTAATAAAAATGTTAGCTTAACTGTAATTTTAATAAATTGTGAACAATATTTTATTAGAGTACCAGCTTATTAGGTTATTCTAATAAACTGAAAACAAATCTGTCGGGTTCTTTAAAAGTTATTGAAAATTCAAACCAGAAAGTAGTTACTAGTGGTCTATGCCTAAATTATTAAGTATAGATTAAAAACTTGCTGTAAATTAAGTAGTAAAGTTAAAGTTTAAAACCTTGAAAGAAAAAGAGGCATTAACGTTTCCATCTACCTACCGGTCACAGGCGTTTTTTTTTCAGAATCAGTTCAACGGAGAAACTTAAAACTTAGAACATTGTAATGGAGTTTTTCGATCCGTTCATTTTACAATAGTAAAAAGCCGCTATTCCTACTGTTTTATCATAAAGAAATAGCAAATATCTCAAAGTGTTTCAGATAGATATGAATAAAGATATAAATTTTTGGACGTTTTTATACATCTTTATTGATAATAAAAGAAAAAATTCATAGCCATAGCAGAGATAGGGCAATTAATTTAACAGAGAATAAGAAACTCAATGAGGTCGACGGATAATGGATTTTACAGAGCCTTGAAAGACAAACTTCGAATTAAAAACATTGACTGGTTTTATTATCTGTACGTAAAGGAAATAGAATAAAAAATAGGTAAACAATTTTGGAGAAGTTATCACAGCACAAACTGTGACAACATCCCCAAAATTATAATCTATTTTATGCAAACATATATAAGACAATTTCTTCGAATTTATTAGGTATTGCAAAAAAAACATTTAAAGTTTATTATTTAAGTTGTCAATTCCCTTGTATACAATTATTTTAATATAACCAAACAATCTGAATAACAATCGTGAGTTCTGTCAACTCAAAATAATCTACTTTGCCGACCGTGTTGGCCGCCATTACTCACAGCGCCATCTATGAAGTACATAAGTACATGGTCGCTGTTTACCGACAGAAGAGCGCTGTACCAAATAAAGAAATATAGTTTCTTTACACACACACATATATATATATATATATATATATATATATATATATATATATGTGTGTGTGTAAAGAAACTATATTTCTTTATTTGGTACAGCGCTCTTCTGTCGGTAAACAGCGACCATGTACTTATGTACTTCATAGATGGCGCTGTGAGTAATGGCGGCCAACACGGTCGGCAAAGTAGATTATTTTGAGTTGACAGAACTCACGATTGTTATTCAGATTGTTTGGTTATATATATATATATATATTTGGTTATATATATATATATATATATATATATATATATATATATATATATATATATATATATATATATATATATATATATATATATATATATATATATATATATATATATATATATATATATATATATATATATATATATATATATATATATATATATATATATATATATATATATATACATATATATATATATACTGTTAGAGTTCATACAGTTTTTGAGGTTCAGGAAATTCCGGCGCCTGCTAATTTCATCGGGTTTCATTGTAATTTGGTATTTTTTTAATCTCAAATTACATATTGTATACAAAGTTTCATTGTTCTACTTTATTCATTCCTTTCTGAAGCACATTGAAATGTTTGTTCTTTTTTCTCGCAAACAAAGTATTTATCTACTTTAATGTGTCTAATTGATACACATGGATTTATAGCTACGAGAGCAATCTCTTGCAGCCAACCACGCTCACACCAGTCCAACTCTGTTCAAATAAAGGTCGGGAATCGAACCCGGGTCCCGTGGTGCGCCGCACTGTCAAAAGCCGTATACCTTGTGATCAATGCAACAGACCACGGTGACGACAAAGTAGAAACCAACCTTAAAAAATATTGGTCAGAGAATTATGGAGGACGCAAACGTCATACAAAAAAACAATTTTTTTGGTGTGGGACATGAATTGAAAAGGCATGCTTTAAAGATTTTGAACTTGAGTTATCTTATAAGGATACCATTTTTTTCTTTTGAGGCACAAAAACCTAAAAACATTTAAAAAGCCTTGTTTCATACCTTTGCAAGTCGTTGCTGTGTCGCTGCCTCATAAATATAAAAATCATTTGAACTATTTACCTCATCTTCACCATTGATTCCCAACATTTTAAGCTACGGAAACTGTCAAAAAACCCAAAAATGAAGTAAATAACCTTACGACTCCCAAATTATATATTTTATGCCTTACCACTCTTGCATCACTTACGTTGCAATTTTTTTGTTTGCACACACAAATGTTTCATTTTTGTAACCGATTGCGAACCAACGCAACCGCTGTCCCATCGGAACCACTTGATATTGAATTCGCATATATCTGATTGCAACACCCTAGAGGCCACGACCCCCAGATTGACGAACGAAGAGCCTAAGCCTACGTCTAGAAGTCCTAGAAGTTAGAAAACTCTGGAGTCTGAAAAACCAGTTATAGATTGATAATAGTTAAGTATAAAATAAAAGACATTGTGTGAATACAAAGGTCGTCCTTTTGAAGTATATGCATTAGATATGGTTGTTATAACGAGTAACCATTCTGCGTGATCGCGAAAAAAGTTTCACGAACAACAGAATGAAATTAATGTATCGCCATGCAATTTTACGCAACAACTGCAGTGAACGTAACGTGCCACCGCTTCTCACTCGACTCCATATTACTCATGCATGAATGAAAGAGACGAAATGTGTTTTGTGTATTTGACGCATAATAAATAACGCTAATAAACGAATCAGGGGTTTCACATTTCACGTCGATGAAATCCTTACATAATATAAAACAAAGTCTCTTCCCGTGTCTGTCTGTCCCGCAGTACGCTTGTATCTTTTAAACTACGCAACGGATTTTGATGCGTTTTTCATTATCATTCAGGTAATTTCTTTCAGATGGTTTATAGCTATAATACGTTCATGTTATATTTACAAAAATATATAAAAAAGTCAATGTTTCGTAAAAAATAGAATTTCGGGCGCTTTCATTGCCAACGCTGACTAAACTTTACGAGATATATTAAAATGTTGTACTACGGAATTGTGTATTTTAAAAATATCAACAAAAAAGTCCATGATGACATATATCTATATACTACGGATAACCCACAGTGACCATTTTTATGCGATTGATATTTTTTTTGTGGGTTATACTTTCGAATTAAATAATTTGTTTACCTTGGACATTTAATGTAGATAAAATTCACCCTTTACAGCAAATCATTATCATTAATATTTTAGAAGATATCACATAATTAAAATTATCAAAAATCGGTATTCGCGATGCCGATACCGTGCACGGACAACGACGGCGCATGTCTATAAATAGCGCGTTGCAGGCCGCGCGTCACCCTGTGGCATTGTATGATTTGCAGCGATCGCACGCGTTTATCGGAGCTCTCAAGCAAGTAAAATAAAAAAAATAAAAACGTGCTTTTCGGCGCGACACTATAAACCGCAAAAACAACTGTAAACATTGTGTATAAGGACATCCTGTAGTATATTCTAATAATGGCAGTAATATTATTAATCGTTCAACAATTACACCACATTAGTACCTACATGGCACCCGTGCGAAGTGGCGGGTGGCTGGTAGTATAATATTATCGTTACCGTTAAATGAAACGTGTTCGAACTTTGATTCGATCACCAATGAGTATTAATATACTTAATTGAGTTGCTTTCGTTCGTTATTTGTTACGAGCGTGCGGAATTATGTTAGATACTGTAATATTCAATATAAATTAGTATATTGAATATTACAGTATCTAATATATATTTACGTATCGGATAATTTTAATTATTATGTGAAATCATATAAATAAATACTAGCGTGACCCGTGCGAAGTCTTCGCATTATTTATTCCATTATGAAGCTCAGATGACAGATCAAGCTAAAGCGCCACTTTATTTATACGTGAGTGGATTTGAAATTAAACAAAAATTTTACCGACCGTCAATCATATTGACGTTGAACCGTTAGATGGCAGCATTGCTGTTTTGTGTATATAATTTTAATAATTAATTAATTTGCAAAAACAATAGCAATAATAATTTTTTAGTTGTGGATGCCGGTAGAGCAAGCAATTATCTATAAAATGATATATAATTTATGTGGATTAGTTGTGAGGTTTTTTCTAAAAAGGGAGTGTAACATCTTAACCTTAGCGTATTAATATATATGATGATGATGATGATTTATTCAACCACATAGCAGTCCCAAAATTGCAATATGTAAGTTATAAAAAAAAACTCTCTCATAAACGATTCAAAAACGTCTGTTTAAATTTAAACAAACATTTAATGCATAAACACATCACCGGTCCCATAATTAGGGAAAATTGCACGACCGTCTAATCTTATTAATATTTCACCGGTGAAAAACAGTAATTTAACCAACGTGAAAATTAAATAAAAGTACCATTCACGACCATATCTAATATTCATAAGATAATTTCCGATTTGCTCCTGGGAATATAAGAATACCACACTCAGCAACTCAGGAAGGTCGTTGATGATATATTACAGTTTAATGTGTACAGTCATTAAAAATACTCATAAAAATAAATCAAAGCAAATAAATTACCTACCCTCATTGAAATATAGCAACTGACTGTATTTTCAAAGTGCTGAGTATGCTTTATCACCGTCCCATGGCCGTGTAACGGATGATAGGTCAAATCCGTTAGCCTTTCAGGCCAGGGTCATCGGTCGTATCCTTTATTGGCCCCGGGGCATCCTTGACACTTTACATAATGTCCGGGGTTTACCTCGCGACGACGATGTCAAGTTTCCAGCCGAAGGTCCCGAGCTCCAATGAAAGAAGTTTTCGCGCATAATTTATGGCGATGCGGATGGAGAACCTTACCTGTCTTCTTAACTACGAGATGGATGTTGGGGTAAATTGGGTGTTTCGATGTCATTTTTTAGGGTTGTGGGTCCAAAAGCATATTAGTCTCTTTCGTCTTTTTGTCAGGGCTGTTTATCTTTTCAAAGATTGAGTATAGAAGATTCATAATTATATGAATTGTTCGTAATTTTTGCTAAATTTCAATGTTCAAGAGCTTTAGAAAGATAAATAAAACGAATTATAATTAAAAATAGCCTGTAAGTACGAGGGGAACTAGTACCACAATGGTTTCGGTTCCATTAAATATGTAAATACTTCCCACACCAATGTATCCACTTTATATCTTCGTTAAATTATTCACAAAAATTATATTTCGCTATGTGAATATATTACCTTCACAAGTGAAAGAAAAACTATTTTAATTTTGAAAACTGTAACATCGAAAATTATCACTATGATTTTCCTATAAACTTAAGATGGACTTCTACTAACCCCACTTTGTTCATACTTTGTACACTTAAACATACCACTTTGTTCATAGTTTGTACACTTAAACATACCACTTCGTTCATAGTTTGTATACTTTGTTCATAGTGTATACACTTAAACAGTTCCAAAAACAGAGGGTAATATATTTTTCAGACATTTTCAGCCATATTTCTATAAAAACATAAGATTCTGAATAAAAACAAACCTTTAATTGATACGCCCCATATGTTTGAATGTAATTTATTTTTATAACTAACTTATTTACTCCAAAATTTTCAGACATATTTTTTTTAGTTTTTTACCGTTTCCAAATAACTGGACGTGAATTGGTTAAATACAAAACTTTATACGGCAAACTGTTTCCGGTATAATCCTACATGTTTTCCAGTTTTTTGTTTGAGGCATAGAACTCTGATAAACTTTAAATACTGACAATGCAATCATTGAATATATTTGGCGTCAATTTTGTAAAAAATCATTATTCACAATTAAATGAAACTACGTGATGTAGTATTATTTCTACTTTCTTTAAGTTCTTTACCACGACCTAGGTCTCGTAGTATTACATCTTCAGGTGGGCAATTAGCAAAGACTCTTCTAAGCAAAGATCTTTGCTAATAGCCCATCTGTTCTCTCAAATCTACGTCGTGGTAAAGAACTTAAAGAAAGTAGAAATAATACTACATCAGGTAGTTTCATTTAATTATGAACAGTGCAATCATTTCCAACTGACAGTCTAATATTTGTTTATATATCTTTTCAAATAATTCCTAATAAATTAATAAAAATAAATGTCAACATATATGTTTATTAACTTATAAAAAAACCTCATGTTCAACTTACAGGTTTCCCCAAAGCATTGGATGTACGCAAACACTAAAAGAACAACAATTTACATTACCCACAATAGCACAAATAAAAATGAATGAAAAAGAAAAGACATTAATTAATTCAAATTACTCATGAAATCAACTTAATTATCAAAAGTGAACCGACGAGCGACTCCATAATCGCATTCCTAAAGCGATCAATGGAGCAGAAAAAATATCAAGTTGGCCGCCTCTCGTAATACCTTGCTGATTTAACATAGATCTATTAAAAACTGGTGAACACTGCAGGATGTTTGTGCGCGCTCTAAGCTGATGAAATAAACTATGACTCCGTCACGTAACAGTCAGAAGCATTACTAAACCCAAGATCGAGGGGTTGTCAACATAATTAATTAATAATTAAAAAAATACTGATTTTTATTATAAAAGCAGTTCCTGTCGGGGTTGAAGTTAATTACATCCGACCATACCCCGTTATAAAATTAGAACGAAGAATAAGGATAATACCCGTACGTTTTTTTATATAAAAATCGATATATATATATATATATATATATATATATATATATATATATATATATATATATATATATATATATAAGTTTACTCCGAGATGCTAATAGATGTCGTGATCGGTTCACACGCAGAAATTTGAGTTACGAGATAATACGGCTATTTCAATGTAATTTTATAAAAAATAGTTATGAATATAATTTTTAATTAATGAATATATTTAATACTAATCATAATTACTAATTTTATGGAAGAATTTTTTTTCTGTGTGCGTTTCGCACAAAAACCACTTATCCGATTGACGTGAACCATCACCATCGTAGTTTTCAGATGTAGATAGAGTATATAGAATATGTTTAAAGGTATTGCTATTGAACAATATTGATTTAAGCGAAGGATGTGTTTCGAGTGCTTTTCTAAATTGATTTTATAAACCATTAAAGCCACATCAAAAAAAGTTTATAAAAACGACGTACATTGCTAATTTTTACCTGGTATGTTATAATCCGTTTTCTGTCGCGTAACTAGCCCATTTTCAGTTATACAAAACAAACCGTTTTGACGATATCAAAACAATGTTTGAATCATTACTTTCACATAACCGAATTCTACACATTTCAAATGGATAACCGAATTCTACACATTTCAGATGTATAACCAAATTCTACACATTTCAGATGGATACCCGAATTTTACGCATTTTAGATGGATAGCCGAATTCTACACATTTCAGATGGGTAACTGAATTCTACAAATTTCAGATGGATAACCGAATTCTACACATTTCTGATGGATTACCTCATATTGATAATTATTATATAGATATTTTTACACTACACGATTGCGCCGTGCAGTCTTGTACTCAACTAAAACATAGACTAAATAACTTAAGCGTTTGAATACCGTTAATAAATTAGCGGTGAAGAATCACATTACTAAAAAACCTACCAATTATCAGCAGCACATGTACTATTTTTCAATTGAACTATTTACAAATATAAATTTTTCACAATGTAAAATAGTCTGCTAAATGTTTCACAGCCGTAAAAACACGATGCAAATTTCAAAAATTCCAAAAAAAAAATTAAATTCTACGATGATCCCTATAGTATTCCTGTAATCATCTAGTAAAATTTTACTCACCCTATTTTTTTCATGATTTTTGGTATGTTATTTCGAAAATAAGGGGTGAAAAAATGCTATATTTTCCCATTTTGAAAATTTTTTTGAAATGTTACATTTAAAATTACGAAAAAAATATTTTTATTTCCATTATAATACAAAATCATTTTTTTTATTCATTTTAATACGCACTTTTAAATGATTTTCCACACGAAATACGAAATTTAGAAGAAAATTTCGAATACTTTATTTCTTTAATTCTCTAATCCTTATATGCAAATTTTTAAAAAGTTAGTTGGTACATTTTCAAGTTTCTACGTCGCTTAGTTAATAAACAAATCGACTATGATAAACTGACTGCCAAACCGATACACGATAATCTATCAAGGACCCCTTTTTTAATTTGAGGTACGGAAACCTAAAAAACGATTAAAGCAATATGCAGTCATGAGCACAATTTTGGCCTAGCAAAATCGGGACGTGCGGCTAATTAATAGAATAACTCTATTACAGCACCTAATAATACATTTTTTTTTTTAAAATCATCGCGAGAAGTTAGCTTTATACACCGATAAATGCCGGTATTAATGATCTTGTCGTTAAATGGTCATGGAAGCAATAAAATTAACACGATAATTCCGATGTATATTACCTATATAAAATAGTATATATAAAAGAAAATAATCGAGGTATGTCTGTACATAAAAGGAAGAAAACAATATTTATGGACAGGACACTGGAACGAGAAGTAATCAAGCATATTTTGAATTTTTGTCTAGCAGTATGTTTATAAATTTGAAAACTAGAGCGTGGAAAATTAGGCATTTTCTTTTATTTGGCACATGGGATTGTATTAATTAGACTTTATTGGCAACCGTATCGGATGGTCAGAAAATAGAGGATGTTATTGTTATCTGTATGTTTGTTTGTCTATTTGTTAGAGCCCCACGATAAACTAGAGTACTGAATTCTTTGGGATGATGCTTAGGGTCAGATTAAAATCTAAGCTACGCTTTCTTTCGATCAAACAGCCCCTAGGTAACTTGGAATTGAATTATGAGCCGTAAGAACTGATTGGTCGGGTTTCAAAACTAATGAATAACAATAAAGTTTCATCCCGGATAATGTCACTTTTAAAATGCGAACATTTTTAGTAGAGAAAAATTTTGCCGAACCAATCAAAAATCTATCAAAGCGAAGCTGCAAACAAAGGCTAACGTTTTCTTAACATACTAAAGAAACAAAAAAGAACCTGAAACGGATAAATATGAGGTATATACAAATACCAAATGTACAGATTAGGAAAAGCGCGCTCAACTTTGACTCAACTTCATTTAAGTTTTCCTAAACATGAAAATTACTTTATATCATAAATTCGTATCATATTTTACTACATCATATATGTTAAACAGGTGTCTTAAAAATATTTGCGGAAAAGTTTCAGAGCGCTATACGATAATCGAGCATAACCCGACTGCGACCGGCGTATTGCGGGGTAGTGGAATACAATTATATTAAATGCTAATCGATGTTTATACATTTACTTGGTTTTTTATTTTACAACAAATATAGTAGTAATGTTAAAAACAAGTTTATTGTGAGTTTCATATAAACTAAAATACCATCGATACAGTTTTATAGTTATGTTATTACGGGATAATTAAATAAACCAATTAAGTACGGATACAACGCATACCATGAGATTTCCCTACACAGTTAATTATACTCATATGTAAACAATTAAGTGTACGTGGTATTTCCATTAATCTGTTTAAAAATATAAATATCATTTTTCACCATGTAAAATGTTGTCAACTCCTTAAAAGTATAAGATCACCACTACATTTTTCCGATAAATGTAGAAAAATAAACTTCTCGTAAAACTGTTTTTCGCGTGGTTTTAGCTTAGCAGTTTCGGACATGGGTAGGAGGAAATACGTTTCCATTTACATTTTCCCTAATATTTTTAGCACTATCTTCTATAAAACTATCTCGATGTATGAAATTAAATCAATTGAATGAGCGAGTTAGGATTATTAAGGAAGATTATGGAAGCGAATTATTTGGATTATTATGGAAAATCCCACAAGAAGCGCTTATTAAATAAACACGAAACATCAAAAACAAATCAACAAATCACACGAAACATGTTAATAAAAAAATAGTACTTCTTTTAACTCCTGCAATACTTCTTTAGTACTTCTTTTACCTCTTGCAATAATGTTTTGCCATGTTTCCATAGGAATATTTTTGAATGTTTACTGTTAAAATATACGCGGGTTAATAAACTATAAAAATTTAGTACTTCTTTTAACTCCTGCAATACTTCTTTAGTACTTCTTTTACCTCTTGCAATAATTTTTTGCCATGTTTCCATAGGAATATTTTTGAATGTTTACTGTTAAAATATACGCGGGTTAATAAACTATAAAAATTTAGTACTTCTTTTAACTCCTGCAATACTTCTTTAGTACTTCTTTTACCTCTTGCAATAATTTTTTTGCCATGTTTCCATAGAAATATTTTTGAATGTTTACTGTTAAAATATATGCGGGTTAATAAACTATAAAAATTTAGTACTTCTTTTAACTCCTGCAATACTTCTTTAGTACTTCTTTTACCTCTTGCAATAATTTTTTTGCCATGTTTCCATAGGAATATTTTTGAATGTTTACTGTTAAAATATATGCGGGTTAATAAACTATAAAAATTTAGTACTTCTTTTAACTCCTGCAATACTTCTTTAGTACTTCTTTTACCTCTTGCAATAATTTTTTTGCCATGTTTCCATAGGAATATTTTTGAATGTTTACTGTTAAAATATATGGGGGTTAATGAACTTTATCGCTATACCATTTCATGTTTCAACTTCAAATAGTTTCTGGGAAAAACGGTTGTAACAAACAAACAAACAGCTGCTACTCAAAAATATTTAAAAGGGAATTTTAGGGGGAGAGAGGGGCAAATACAATAGATCGAAAAAAATTTAACAGTTCTATATCAATGTGGATTCGACCGTTCAACATTAAATGAAAACCCAGTCAGTACTAGTCGTCATAAATACATTAAAATAGTAAAATAAACAATTACGCCAAGAATAAAAAAACAAATTCAAACATCTTCAAGCATTTTAAAACAAACAAAACGTAAGCACCATTTGCAATGTTTATGGTACTGACCTTAGCGAAACTTAGCTTTGTTGTTTGTAATGGTTCTCTTTGTCGATATCGGTAACAAAACGACGCGACGTCTTTAAAATTAAAAAAACAACGTGTTCGAAATTACAAACCACTTAAAACCGTTCCTGTGACTAAACTACTAAGTTTTGTAAGCTGATTTTTGGTATACGATTGGGAAACAACCATATGATTTATAGGGATTCATTTAATGTCGAACTGTCATCCAAATGTAATGTGGAGAATTATTTTGAAGCGTTTAAAAATTAATGGGGGTGTTAAAATTATTTGCAATTTAAAGTAGTGTATTTTTCGAGGTTTACGGAATATAAAATTACAAAAACACAGGACGTTTAAAAACCTACGAAAACATTATAGGAAAATAAAACTATGATTCTAGATATCATAGCTTTTGAGATATTCACGATAATGTATATGTCCCCCCTAGTTAATAATAATATATATTATTAAATATTTATTGTGCTATCAAGTACATATTAGTAATCACTTATGATAAATAAAGTAGTTTCACTTCAAACGAAGTACGAACCCTCGATATACAAGCTGTACTTGCGCTTGGCCGATTTTTGGAAGTGAAACTTCTTTCGGCGCACCTGAGTATGAAACAATATACAGGAGAAAACTGACGAGAACGATAAGTCTGAGTATCACAACATACTGCCAGTGGTCGTCTCCGTACGTCTTCGGTTGTTTCTACTTCTTTCTTGTCATATATGCCTTCTGCACTATTCTCAATGCTACGCAAAATAATTGTCACTAGTGTGACATATGAGGGAGTAAACTGACGAGAGCGACACGGCCGAGAGTCCCAACATACTGTCAGTGGTCGTCTCCGTGCGCCTTCGGTTGTTTCCACTTCTTTGTTGCTTATATGCCTTCTGCACTATTCTCAATGCTATGCAAAATAATCGTTACTAATGTTACATATGAAGGAGTAAACTGACGAGAGCAACACGGCCGAGAGTCCCAACATACTGTCAGTGGTCGTCTCCATGCGTCTTCGGTGGTTTTTACTTGTTTATTAGTATATATGCCTTCTACACTATTCTTAATGCTACGCAAAATAATTGTCACTAGTGTGACATATGAGGGAGTAAACTGACGAGAGCGACACGGCCGAGAGTCCCAACATACTGTCAGTGGTCGTCTCCGTGCGCCTTCGGTTGTTTCCACTTCTTTGTTGCTTATATGCCTTCTGCACTATTCTCAATGCTATGCAAAATAATTGTCACCAGTGTGACATATGAGGGAGTAAACTGACGAGATCGACACGGTCGAGTGTCCCAACATACTGTCAGTGATCGTATCCGTGCATCTTCAGTTGTTTCTACTTCTTTCTTGCTGTACATGAGTTCTGCACTACCCTCAATGCTAAGCAAAATAAATGTCACTCACATAACCTGGCCGTTTTAATTATCTATTCTGACATATAGATCGGAAAAAAACTTGTTTATTTGTTTTTTTGTTCGTGATAATCTTTGGAACAATACGTTCTTTTTTTGTGTTAGAAAGTTCATTTGAGGAAGATTATAAGCTACACGTCACTACACTACAACTCATGCGAACAGAGCAGTGATAAAAATATATCAAAAGTAGGGGAACACTACTTCAACAGTGCAAATTAGAGTGAGACAGGCTTATTTATTGACTGCTCAGTCCGAGTATTCGCGTTGATAATCCCTCGACCCCGACGATCGCTATCGTTTGGCGAACGGTAGGGAAGAGTTTAATGACCGCAGAAATGAGAACATAATTAAAATAATCCCAAGTGGGTGAAACCGCGGGGCACAGCTAATCATTTCGTAATTCGATTTTATTATTTTGCTTTTTATGATTACGTAATTTTATTACATGTCTTGTGATATATCATATTACACTTTTAATTCGATTTCCAGCTATGAAACTTGTAAGCGTGAAAGACGGATACAGATTGCATTCATAATTGTATGATTCGTAAATGAATTGCGTGCTATGACGTATCACGCGGAACTTCGCCGACTTCCTCGTGAAAGTGTTTCTGCTTTACAAACAGACGACTGACATGTTCCACTGCAGTAAATATGCAGTATGCACTTCTACATAACGACTGCATGCGACTTTAATGCATAATATTTATGAAACTGCGATTGAATTATATATTTTTATGTGTTTTATTTTATTTTTATTACCCGCAGTCGAACTCGGTTCCATGTTGTTATATGTGATTCAAAGTCACGCAAGGGTCAATGCTCTTTGGATAAACTGAAAGTTAAACTGTATTTAGGGTCACGTACTTTAAAAGGGAAAAGAGAACCCTATTAATATCATTCAAGCGTTCGTCTATCCGTCTGTGACAGTTGATTTTTTAGATTAAAGCATATTCCTAATAATAAATAGGAGTTAAATATATATATATATATATATATATATATATATATATATATATATATATATATATATATATATATATATATAAATATTGTAGAAGTTTACCGAAAAGCCATAGCAATCATTTTAATCTCACCATAATTGAGAATTCACGATATTTTTAAACCTGTGAAAAATGTAATAGACAAAATATATTTACATGGTGAAAAAAAATACTGATTTTTGTAAATAGTATAATAGAAACATTATTTACACTTGAATGTCTGCATGTGCACCAATTAATAAACTATACAATCTATACGTTTTTATTTACTTACTTATTGACTAAATTTGGCGTTAATTTTGTAGAAATTCATTATTGACAATTAAATATAATAGCATCTTTGCCAATAGCCCACCTGAAGATGTTGTAATACAACGAAACCTAGGTCGTGGTAAAGGACTTAAACAAAGTAGAAATAATACTACATCACGTAGTTTCATTTAAGTGTACTTACTTATTGTCTTTAAAGTACAAATATACCTTAAATGTACAAATAAGGTGAACTTATTGCCACTGGAGCTATCTCTTCGAGTATATCAAAGCTCTAATTAATATATGTTATTATGTGTTGCGAAAAACTACAACAGACTGTGAATACAATTTCAAAATAAAATAAAAAAAAACAGTTAATACAATATCAAACAAATTAGAAAACTAACAAAACGTAACTTATAACTATTAACATAAAACAAGACGTAAAAAATAAAAATATATAATATACGTGTGCGCACATATATATTGTATTATATATTTCCACGAATACAGGAGAGGAACTGGATTTAGAAGCAAAACTGAAAGAGGAGACGATTGAAATTAAGAAAGAAATTGTTTTTGCTTATAACATTTTTTGCAATACTTTTTTGACATATTCACAAATTTCGTTTCATTTAATTGGCATAATTAATTCAATGTTTTATACGTTCTTATCCGATTATTAAAAGCTTGATTTCACATAGTGATTTCATAAATATATTTTAGCAAAACTTCGTCTGTGAATTTATCAAGAAATCTTCATCACGTCCTCAGTCATCATTCACGTCCTCAAAATTCTTGTGATCCTGCTCTACTATGTAGACAACTGTAGCTAATATAAATTATGTTGTTACGAAGAACTATATTAAGAAGAAAATAGCTTTCCACCTAATAAGGTTTAAAACTGACCCTTTAGCACCTTCATTTTCGTAAAACACATTTATTGAACGTTTAGAGACTCAAATAACGAACACTCTAAGGCGAGCGAACGTTCTAAATGACTCAAAAATCTACTCTGAACCAAGTCACGTGACCAAAAAACCACGTCTTTAAAATTCTTGTGATCCTACTCTACTGTGTAGACAACTGTAGCTAAAATAAATTATGTTATTATGAAGAACAATATTAAGAATAACCGAGAAAATACGCAAACAAAACTGGACATGATGACGTGTTACTGTCGATATAATTATATAGAAATTAATCTCAGCTCACGCAACCGAAAGATGAAAGTCATTATGGAATTTATGTGGGAAAAGTTTACAGCATAGAATTAAAAATGCGAATATTCGACAAAAATGCGACATCGAATCAGAGACCAAAAAAGTACTAGCTATAATTAAAAACAAAATATGTCCCGGCGTCGTCCCGAATGGAAAGCAAAGAATTTAATTATATTATATAAAATCCAATATAATACATACGCGTGAAATCGAGAACTCTACTTTTATAATACCACTTATCGAAATTAAACTTTTCTCAAAACATCACGATGATAATTTAGTATTACTTAAATTGCAATTAACCATAAATATTTGAACCTTTGTCGCGCCCCGTATAAATCAGCATATAGAATTTAACATCTTTCAATGAATACGTGAAGGAGTTTGTTTAGAGTTAAAATTTTCATTTGAGCTTCATTTCCCAAGACAAATATGAAAATTGTGGTCGGAATTCAATTTCACAAAAAAATTTACATTTTGCCCAACTTTTTCTTATCATAACAGGAAACGACATTTTCTTCGGAGCGAGCTTTCAAAGATTCCCGTCGTCCGACATTCCTTTCACCTCTTATTCTTTCCTGTTCTCGCGAGATGAAAAGATCGAGTTTTCCTTTTGAAATTATTAAATTTTCTTTTAATAATTTAGGCAATAAAGAGATCTGAGAAGCGCGTCTCAATTTTTACGCAGTCCTATAGCGGTCGTTGTTCGTCGTCGCGGGGCACATTACGCGTTGTGTATAGAAAGCGTGTAAATGTTTATTAAGTATTCACAACTTTATGAATAGAGTCCGTAAGCAGATCGTTAACAAAATCGAAAGTTCAAACACCTCGTGAATTAATGTACGTAATTTGAAATAAATATTAATATAAACTCTTTAGAGATGATGGACTGTCAACACTGGGACAAAAATAGCCGCGTAACATTCAATGTTATTGAATGTAATTTTCTTCAACTCCGAAGAAAATTTGCATCTAATTATGCATTTAATCATTATATTGATAACCCCTCGATCCTGAATTTAGTGGCCCCCTATGCTCCTGGCTGCTGCATGAGGGGACGATGTCTTTGTTTATTTTACCTCCCTAGAGCGCGTACGAATATTCTGCAGCGTACGCCTGTCTTTCATGCACTCACATTGCTCAACACAGTGTTGCGAGTTGCACCCAATTTAGATATTTTTTTCTGCTCCATTGACCGTTTCAGAAATGGGGTCATAGGGTAGTTATCATTGTTTATTTGTTGTCATTGTTTATTTTATCTTCTTAGAACGCGTACGACTATTCTACAACGTTCACCTGTCTTTTGTGTGCTCAAATTGCTCAACGCAGTGTTTCGAGATGCAGCCAGTCTAGATATTCTTTCTGCTCCACTGTCCGTTTCAGAAATGGGATCATAGAGTTGTTTAGTAGTCCACGACTGATTGCTAGACCATATTCATCCCAATTACTATGATTTGTTTTTAAATAGTATAGAATTTCTCCGTGAGTTTATTGAACTATTCGTCATTGTTTCTTATATTTATTGTTATATATTCTTCCACATGTCCAGCGATTTGGGTAACACTGTAACTCGCGCATGGGGTTTTCAAGAAATAAATTAATTAATTTCTCTATTAGGACAATCCCGACAATATATTGGCCCCACTAACAAATAACTGGGCGCATATACATTAAAATGAGCCCTAAGTGCCATTTGTTGGCTCCACTAATAAATAACTCATAACAATGCGTAGTAACTAAACACCTGTCACACACTCCCATTATAAGGGTTCCATACACATTTAAGCACTTATGAACATGTAAAGGTACATAATATTTCTATCAAACTATTTAGAAATATTATTTTTTTCATAATATAAATATACTGCCTACTATATCTTTCATATGCATAAAAACATGGTGCATACTTCAAAAAATATAATATCTAGGATGATGGCTATAGTTATCCCATAACTTTTGCTTAGGCTTCTAATAAATACCATTTTTCTTAATTTTAGTTTAGGTAGTTTCGAAAATGACATATTTTTCAGTATATCTCTGAATATAAAAAAACATTTTTAAGTCACTTAGTATAACAAAATTTTCAGTCACTTATAACAGACCTTTCAAACAATACCCCACACTGCATACAGAACTTAAAATGTGTACCCCTATAATTTCCATAGAAATAGTCTTGACACATATCTATGGAGATATGTGCAGATTAATACGTTTTATTACCACACCAAATTTCAAGTTTCTACTTGAAACTGTTTCTGAGAAAAACGTTTATGACAGACAGACACAAAAGTTATCTTACAAGGGTTCCGTTTTTCCTAAGGTACGGAGTCGTAATAACTGGAGAATGTACGCTTCCAATATACGTAATATACACCATTTTTTATTATCTACTATTTGTTTTGTTCTCAAAATTTTAATCTTGAAGGTATTAATATAGCAAATAGAGAGTTACACCATCACTTATTACAACTGTATTAGACCTTTAAAAAAGTGATCAATTGCGGGTCCATTCTTTAAGTTGATTGTAAAAGATTGCTTATCAAACATAATACTTTAATGTCTAAAAGAAATAACTTTTATCGATATTGGCATTATAATTATATATATATATATATATATATATATATATATATATATATATGTATGTATATATATATATATATATATATATATATATATATATATATATATTGTTATTCCACAATTTTAATCATACGCGAGAAATTTTGCATACATCTATATGTAGCTTCTACTAAAGATCCTATCAAGACGCAGCAATTTTAATATTATTTTCTTTTGATGTAAACTTCTATACGTTTAAAATAAGGACCACGTTTCTAAGACCATTTTTCTTTCGAGCGCCAATAGAAATAAAGCAGAAAAATTCGAAATTTACGTTTTAAGGTAAATTTAGTCAAAAGTTCAAACAGAGATATTTTTTTGAAAGGTCTGACATAAGTGACTCAAAACATTTTTTATAAGTGACTGAATTATTTTTATATTCAGAGATATACTGAAAAATATGAAAAAAATATGTCATTTCTGAAACTAACTTAACTAAAATTACGAAAAAACTAGTGTTTATTAGAAGCCTACGCAAAACTTATGGGAAATCGCGATGATTCTAGATATTATATTTTTTGAAGTATGCACCATGTTGTCATGCCTATGAAAGACATAGTAGGCAGTATGTTTATATTATGAAAAAATAATATTTCTAAATAGTTTGATATAAATATTATGTTCCTTTACATATTCATATGTACTTAAATGTGTATGGAGCCCTTATAGTGGGAGTGCGTGATATGTGTTTAGTTACTACGCGTTGTTATGAGTTATTTATTAGTGGAGGCAACAAATGGCGCTTAAGGCTCGCTCTTATGTATGTGCGCCGAGTTATTTGTTAGTATGGCCAATATATTGTTAGGGTCGCTCTAATAGAGAAATTACATTGAATGTCACATGACTATTCTAGTCCCAGCGTGACGGTCCATCATCTCTAAAGAGGTTACGCTTCAATAACTATTTAAATTAATTTAATATTAATATTTGTTTCAAATTACGTAAATTAATTCGCAAGATGTTTGAATTTTCAATTTTGTTAACGATCTGCATACGAACTCTATTCATAATGTTATGAATACTTAATAAACACTTACAAGCTTTCAATACACAACGCGTAATGTGCCCCGCGACGACGAACAACGACCGCTATAGGACTGAGTAAAAATTGAGACGCGCTTCTCAGATCTCTTTATTGCCTAAATTATTACAAGCAAATTTAATAATTTCAAAAGGAAAACTCCATCTTTTCATCTCGCGAGAACAGGAAAGAATAAGAGGTGAAAGGAATGTCGGACGACGGGAGTCTTTGAAAGCTCGCTCCGAAGAAAATGCCGTTTCCTGTTATGATAAGAAAAAGTTGTGCAAAATGTAAATTTTTTGCGAAATTGAATTCCGACCACAGTTTTCATATTTGTCTTGGGAAATGAAGCTCAAATGAAAAGTTTAGCTCTAAACAAACTTCTCGCGCATTCATTGAAAGATGTTAAATTCTATATGCTGATTTATACGAGCGTGACAAAGGTTGACGTAATTATGGTAAATTATAATTTAAGTAATATTAAATTATTATCGTGATGTTTTCAGAAAAGTTTAATTTCGATATATTTGTAAGAGGTGTTATAAAAGTAGAATTACATTAAATTTTATTTATTGTAATTAAATTCATTGCTTTCCATGCGAGATGATGTCGAGGTACACCTGAACACTTATATTCAATTGTATCTAGTACTTTTTTGGTCTCTGATTCGATATCGGATTTTCGTCGAATATTCGCATTTTTAATTCGGCCATGTAAACTTTTTTATCCCAAATTCCATAATGATATCATAGACTTTCATCTTTCGGTTGTACGATCTAAGATTCATTTCCATGCATTAAATTGGCACTAACAGAACATGTCCAGCTTTGTTTATAAACTTTCTTGTTTATTCTTAACATTGTCCTTCATAACTACATAATTTATTTTGCCTGCAATGGTCTACACCAGTGATTCTAAAAGTGATCCACGGGGGACTCGACGGGGGTCTACGTTGGCGTGAAAAAAAGTTTGGGTTTGGGAATATGGTAGAAATGCAGCAGCAAACGGTCCACCGAAACTAGTAAAATTTTGAAAGTGGTCTACGAGAAAAAAAACGTTCAGGAACCTCTAGTCTACGCAGTAGAGTGTAGTCACGAGAATTTTAAAGGCATGGTTTTTTGGTCACCACGACTTTATTGAGAGAGGATTTTTGAGTCGTTTAGAATGTTCCCTCGCTTTAGAATGTTCGTTATTTGAGTCCTTGAGCGTTCAATAAGCATGTTCTACAAAAAGTGAAGGTACTAAAGGTACCTTCTCAAGGTACTGAAGGTACTAAGGTCTTGAACCTTTTTGGGTAGAAACTTATGTTATAGATACACTACAGAAATGTATGCCATCACAAGCCCCCATACACTTGTGCACTATGAAGTCGGTACTTGAGGGACTCTGGAGGAGTTCTGAGAAAACCCGGGTGGTGGTTGGGAGGGTACGGTTTTTATAATTATCGTTTTATATAGACTTGTTTGATTTTATTTATTAAAGTTGGTACAAAATAATTCAAAATACTAGTTAATATAAAGTCTATCTTAATGTAGGGGCTGGCATAATTATATATATATATATATATATATATATATATATATATATATATATATATGCATATATATATATATGCATATATATATATATACCTCAATCTTTTGATTGACACATACGTTATGGCATATGGGAAGTTAATAAAATATTCATGCAATTAATTCCCCCCCCCCTAAAATTTTAATGTAAACATGATTGAGTGTTAATTATTTAAATATTTAAAGTGAGTTAATATGCTTTATTGTTCCGCCAAATTTCAAGATTTTACGTCAAAACGGTTTTGAAAAGGTTGAGAAAAAGCTTTGTAACAGACAGAGCGAAGGATACGTGAATGATCTAATAAGGGTTGTTGAGATACGGAACACTAAAAATGAAAATGTCTTTAATAAACTTCAAACCAAAATATTCAAAAGATTTTTGTAAATTTATTACACTTAATTGAAAAGCAGCATTACTCCAACTAACATATCGTCGGAGTGATACTGCTTTTAAATTGTGTGCCATATAGTAGACGAGCCCCTAAATAATTATAAAGAAAATTTAAGAAATATTACACTCAATTTAAAATTAGCATTACTCTAACTAACATATAGTTGGAGTGGCACTACTTTTAAATTGTGTGCCATATAATAGACGAGCTTTCAAAGTGTTATAAAGAAAATTTAAGAAATATTACACTCAATTTAAAAGTAGCATTACTCTAACTAACATATAGTTGGAGTGGCACTACTTTTAAATTGTGTGCCATATAATAGACGAGCTTTCAAAGTGTTATAAAGAAAATTTAAGAAGTATTACACTTAATTGAAAAGCAGCATTACTCCAACTAACATATCGTCGGAGTGATACTGCTTTTAAATTGTGTGCCATATAGTAGACGAGCCCCTAAATAATTATAAAGAAAATTTAAGAAATATTACACTCAATTTAAAAGTAGCATTACTCTAACTAACATATAGTTGGAGTGGCACTACTTTTAAATTGTGTGCCATATAATAGACGAGCTTTCAAAGTGTTATAAAGAAAATTTAAGAAGTATTACACTTAATTGAAAAGCAGCATTACTCCAACTAACATATCGTCGGAGTGATACTGCTTTTAAATTGTGTGCCATATAGTAGACGAGCCCCTAAATAATTATAAAGAAAATTTAAGAAATATTACACTCAATTTAAAATTAGCATTACTCTAACTAACATATAGTTGGAGTGGCACTACTTTTAAATTGTGTGCCATATAATAGACGAGCTTTCAAAGTGTTATAAAGAAAATTTAAGAAATATTACACTCAATTTAAAAGTAGCATTACTCTAACTAACATATAGTTGGAGTGGCACTACTTTTAAATTGTGTGCCATATAATAGACGAGCTTTCAAAGTGTTATAAAGAAAATTTAAGAAGTATTACACTTAATTGAAAAGCAGCATTACTCCAACTAACATATCGTCGGAGTGATACTGCTTTTAAATTGTGTGCCATATAGTAGACGAGCCCCTAAATAATTATAAAGAAAATTTAAGAAATATTACACTCAATTTAAAAGTAGCATTACTCTAACTAACATATAGTTGGAGTGGCACTACTTTTAAATTGTGTGCCATATAATAGACGAGCTTTCAAAGTGTTATAAAGAAAATTTAAGAAGTATTACACTTAATTGAAAAGCAGCATTACTCCAACTAACATATCGTCGGAGTGATACTGCTTTTAAATTGTGTGCCATATAGTAGACGAGCCCCTAAATAATTATAAAGAAAATTTAAGAAATATTACACTCAATTTAAAATTAGCATTACTCTAACTAACATATAGTTGGAGTGGCACTACTTTTAAATTGTGTGCCATATAATAGACGAGCTTTCAAAGTGTTATAAAGAAAATTTAAGAAGTATTACACTTAATTGAAAAGCAGCATTACTCCAACTAACATATCGTCGGAGTGATACTGCTTTTAAATTGTGTGCCATATAGTAGACGAGCCCCTAAATAATTATAAAGAAAATTTAAGAAATATTACACTCAATTTAAAATTAGCATTACTCTAACTAACATATAGTTGGAGTGGCACTACTTTTAAATTGTGTGCCATATAATAGACGAGCTTTCAAAGTGTTATAAAGAAAATTTAAGAAATATTACACTCAATTTAAAAGTAGCATTACTCTAACTAACATATAGTTGGAGTGGCACTACTTTTAAATTGTGTGCCATATAATAGACGAGCTTTTAAAGAATTATAAAGAAAATTTAAGAAGTATTACACTCAATTTAAAAGCAGCATTACTTCAACTAACGTATAGTCGGAGTGATACTGCTTCTATATTGTGTGCCATATAGTAGACGAGCTTTTAAAGAATTATAACGAAAATTTAAGAAGTATTACACTCAATTTAAAAGCAGCGTTACTCCAACTAACGTATAGTTGGAGTGATATTGCTTTTAAAATGTGTACCCTATAGTAGTCGAGCTTCTAAATAATGATTCAGCAAATTTAAGAAATATAACGGTATCTTCTTTCACGATTATTGCAATATTATAGTGGCGATGGATGTATAAAAGTGCGGTCAAGTACGAGTCTGACTCACTCATTGAGGGCTTCATACCTTGTTAGAGGTGAAATTCCTTTATTTATCATAAGTTATCAGTAATATGAACTTCCCAATGCAATAAACATTTAATAATACTTAATTTTATTATAATACCTAACGTTATTAAGTATATATTAGCGTGAATAGCTCAAAAACTATGCCATCGTTATAGTTTCCCGCAATGTTTACGAAGTTATTAAGTACCTTTGATTTTACGTTCAATAGTTTCAAAAATAAGAAAGGGAACATACTTTTTTGCATTCCTTTCGGGATATCTTTAAATATATACTGAGTATAAATATTTTTAAGACCCTTTCACTAGACCTACTAAATCTTTCCAACAATACCCTATATATATATATATATATATATATATATATATATATATATATATATGTATATGTATATGTATATGTATATGTATATGTATATGTATATGTATATGTATATGTATATGTATATGTATATGTATATGTATATGTATATGTATATGTATATATATATATATATATATATATAATTGAGTGTTATAGCAGAGATGCGGCAAATTATTAAACAGACAAGGAGATACTCGATGAGGTCCTTTGTGCACACATATATGAGTTTTATAATCTTCATATATGTGTGCATAAAGGAACTAGCATAAAAAGAGCTAAACCATTTTGGGGAAGCTGTCACAGCTCAAATTATACATACGTGTAGGTGTCAAAAAATCTTTTTTTTTCATAAAACTACTGCAATTTTCTGTTTTTCTTAAATTTCGTGGCCATTTTTTCCATACTTTATGCAATTTATATATATATATATATATATATATATATATATATATATATACACACACATATATATATATATATATACACACATATATATATATATATATATATATATATGACAGACACAAAAGTTATCTTACAAGGATTCCGTTTTTCCTAAGGTACGAAGCCGTAATAACTGGAGAATGTACACTTCCAATATACTTAATATACACCATTTTTTTTCACTATTTGTTTTATTCCCAAAATTTTAATCTTGAAGCTATAAATATAATAAATATAATAATAAATAGAGGGTTACACCATCGCTTCTATTTATTACAACTGTATTAGATCTTTAAAAAGTGATCAATTGCGGGTCCATTGTTTCAGTTGGTTGTAAGAAATTGCTTATCAAACATAATACTTTAATGTCTAAAATAAATAACTTTTATCGATATTGACATTATAAATATATATATATATATATATATATATATATATATATATATATATATATATATATAATATGTGTTTCAAATACATTAAAGATTCGTTTTTTACGTTCAGTATGAAATTAAAACATGAATCATTGTCAAACACATAATAGTCTGTGGTCAAACAATCGCACAGAGTAAAGATTGTTGCCAAAGAATTTTAAAATGTCAGATTGACTGAATGAGTGTAAGTCAAAAAGAAAAAGTTTATTTTATATTTTGTGTAGTAGATATCTGTATTTTATATATTAGGGGAAAACAGCTTGGTTAATATATACCTGTTGGAAAAGGAAATATCTGTCAGCTTACTTAATATGCATCTGTTGGAAAAAGAAAATTGTGTAGCGGCAGTCTGAATTGACTTACTCTCGCCTACCTATAAGTATTTTGAACAAAGTGAATGAGCTGTAATGTTAAGTACATTACGGTCCAATTTCGACCACTGGGCGGCCAATATATGGGCGACTAATATAATTTAAATGCAACACCAGAAAATTCTATTGAAATTCATTATCGAGTGGTCTTATATTGAGACACACGTTCAAACTAATTAAATAAAAATAAATTAACTAAAACCATGATGTAAAATTATAGTCCAAGTACTGTACCAGAAAAAGAGTTTAAACGTGTTGGCGTTTCTCGAGAAAATATATGCAGTTTATTTTATTTTACAATTTATTATATTATATTCTATGGCTTGTCTTATTTCAAAGCTTACGGGATATTAAACTACAGGAAAAATGAAGAAAACCGCACTATAGCTAATGTCGTTTATTAGGCTAATCCTAAGTTCACGACTTGGAAAACGATAAATAATGAATTCCAGAATTGCTAATTTACTTCACAATCAACTTTAAAAATTTGTATTTTACGTTTTTCGTTTTTTAATTAAATCCTACCAAAACCAATTTTCTCAATCAGCTTTCGACATATGTACTCGTTGAATACGCGCATCTACGGATAACAGCAATGCGACTGGACAAAGATTTAGGTGCTCGCAGAATTGCGCCACTCGGTCTGAGAGCGCAACCGACGCCGAGTGAACCGGAAAATTGACTCAGTCGTCGGCGTTAGATTTTCCCGGCGACGCGATAAAATTCAACACTGCAACTGACGGAACGAATAAATGTGTAAGATATGTATTTTCTTTTCTTTACATTATAATTTTAACTTTACATTATAAACTGTGTTTTCTAAAATAATTATATTTCGTTTATTTACAGTTTAAGTTATTTACAGTTGCGCCGTATTACGAACATGCTTAATAACAAAGTTCAACTCATGTATGTGTAAAATAATATATCGAATCGGATATTAAAACTTTGTTAACGGAAATTAATATCGAAGTTATCGGTATTTTACATAATAATCACAATTTTGATTTCGGATTTTTTTCGAGATCAAGACAATTGTAAGAAAGGGAATGTAAATAAGTTATTCAACTGTAACCTTTTTAAAGAAGATGGACCGTCACACTGGGATTAAAATAGCCGTGTGACGCCAATATTATTTCCCTATTGAGGCGACTCTAGCGTAATCTGTTGGCGCCGTAAACAAATAACACGCACGCATACACACAAGAACGAACCTTAAGCGTCATTCACAAGCACCATTAATACATAACCGATTATTTATAACAATACATCATAACTAAAGAAGTCACACTTCCAATATACTTAGTACTACCACATACCATTTTTTTTTATTATCTTCTTGTTATTTCCAAACATTTCAATCTTAAAAATACAACAGCTTCTGTTATCATGATTGTTTACTATAATTATATTAATATTTTGGAAAGAAAAAGTTATCTAGTAATGTTGTATTATTTTTAGAAATTCAAAAGTGTTGCACAAGTCTAAAATAAATAACGGTAACAGTATTACAATTATTAAAAACAAAAAAATATATTTTTATGATTTTATAATTTTAGAGTTAAACGCAAAAAATTGTAGTTACGGAATTGTCAGTATTTCGCAAATATTAATTACAATTCCGAATTCCGGAATTTTTCGTAACTAAAAAAACCGTGATAAAGCATACATTTTTACGATTTTTTTCGGTAAATATATTACTAGAGATGTTGCCGACTAAAAAGTCAGTAAACAATTTGCAAAAACCACCGACTAGTAGATTTCGAAAATGCAATGAATATTTTCATGGTAACATTAATTTATAAAGCCATTTTAAAGGAATAGATATTTATTAAATTGAAATCATCCTATTTATTTGAATTGAGCATAATTTAAACTATCAATTTCCAACTGCATCTACTAACTATCGGTCAGAATTGATATGGATGGATTGGTAAGTAATTAGTCGGTGGATAATTTGTCAGTAATTCATAAGCCGAATATTCGACTAGTCGATTTATCGTCAAAAATCCTAGTCGGTACCTCTCTATTATTTAATAAAACTAAAACAACTCAATCAATTCCTGAATGAGTCTTTCCATAGAAATAATAAAATTCAACCGTCCGGAATATACTAAACTAACAACTATACGAGTTTGAATCAAGTCGTGTGACGCAACGTACATTCGCCCGCGTGGACGTCGGAAAATGACATCATTTTCAATAATTACCCCACGGGAATGTACCCAGGGAATAAAATGTAGGTATTCTTTATACTGATCCAGATAGATATAAACTGTCATCGGCCTAATTATCAAAACTTTCCGAGATAAAAAGCATCCAATTTTCAACTCTAGGACGTCTTCCCTTACGCGTCTGCTCGCGTTCGGATCGTGCACTCGGCGATGGCGCGTGACGTTGCCTCACCCTCGCTCCACGCGCCGCTCGCGCTGCCGACTCATGGCAGCATATCACCGTCGTGTTTCAATAGCGCTCCGCTTAAGTCATAAATATCTTGATAACTTTTAAACTATTTGTCCAAATTATTTAGTGTAAAAGAAAAACTTTATCTACTTTAAATACCAAAAGCGATAAACGTATTTATTTTTGTAAGAATTAATTTAATACTATAAAATGTGCATTGTAGAAAAGAAATCCAATTAATGTTATATGCCTGCCTATTTTGGTTATAATGGCTTCCACATAAAAGTAGACAGATATATGCTGTCTCGGACTTTTAGTCAGAACTATTTAAGACAAAACAATCCCTCTATATGGTATCTTCGTGTAACCATAACGGTTTAAGCAGCGCACGCTAAGATAACTCTCAGAGAACAGGTATTCTTCGACTTATTTTATTCTCATCATTCTATGATAGCTGAATCACACAATATCTTTATAAATTGTAGTCTATGTATTATTCTGATGTATAAGCTATATTACTATTAAGTTTTATCAAAATCCGTTCAGCAGTTTTTGTGTGAAAGAGCAAGAAAGATCCATCCATACATCCTCACAAACTTTCGCGTTTATAATAATAGCAGGACTATACTTTTACATCCTAATTTTAATTAATTTATTTTTATTTAATTAGTATGAATGTGTGAATAATATTTTTTTTCTCAATATAAGACCAGTCGGTAATAAATTTCCATAGAATTCTGTTCCCATAGCAGAGTAAGAAAATAAAAAAATAAACCGTTTAGCTTTTTTAATCACAATAGCAAATGTGCTGTAGCATTCTACACAGAAGTACGCTACTACCGCATCTCTTTTAATAAATATATTAAACTACTAATAGATGGCGTTAATTTCTTTCGACTCAGTTTGTTTCCTCTATAAAAAATATCGCATACAAAATTGCATGAAATTTAACGAAATTTTATAATGCTACTTTAATCAAAATAATAAATTGGAGACATGAAACTTATTTAATTTGTTATTACTTTATGTGTATAATTAATTGTTTTCATTATTTTGCAAGTATTAGTTTCGTAACGTGCACATAATTTGTTGCAACATACTTTGAAAGAGATCTCTATATAAGGTCAGGTAGAACGCAAATCTGCATCAGAAACAATCAGGTACCCCGTAAGGGATGACGACCTGTAAAGTGCTTACATTCGTTCAGACATTTGTAGATTATAACTTTCTAGCCACAACCTATGTATTTTGTTAAATTGATAAATCAAGCTGGTTTCTATGGATTTCTGAGTATATAATAGGACGATTGTGATCACTCAATTTTTCACATCTCATATTCTCGCGATACACCTCTTCAACGTTAACGCATGGGTTAAGCATTCCGCAGAGTACGTACACCCGGCGTTAGACCGCATCATCAAAGGGATATAGCGAAAACTTTATTTGCCTATAAATATTGTGCGATACGAGCACTATTTCGCCAGAACAAAAGTTGATTAAACTGGTAATACAGTGTTTTCCTTAAGTTTTTTTTCTCTTGGAGGTTCCGTTTAGTAACCAAAACATTCAAGTTTAATTATGATTGAAAATATGTTTCTGTTTCTGAAATATAACAGTAATAAAACCCTAAATCAATAATGGTAAATTATTTTACGTATAAAGAATATATAAAATATTAACCATTATGTAATCTCTGGAGACACTAGCTTTTTGCTTATGACTTCGCCCTTGCAGATTGACAGTGAGATATGTAGGTAGTCAATGATTTCCCACGTCGTGATCGTTAGTAGGGTGACCTAATTTTCTTCATTTTTTAACTTTCTGACTTCGCATCAAGGTGTCATAATTTTTTATTAAAACTTTAATTTAATTTTAAAATTAAAATTACATCTAAATTTACTCCCAGTTGCAAGTATGGCAAGGAAAAACGAACAAGTAAACAGATTCACTGACAAACAAACCGACGGACATACATTCCGAATAAACCTATTAAGTACAAGTAGGACTCTATTTAGTTCTCGAGGAGGCTCTGTATATGTTTAAGTACATATAACATGTTTTTTAATATTTAAAAGTACATAGTATTTTAGTTAAACTATTTACAAATACTAGCGTGACCCGTGCGAAGTCTTCGCATTATTTATTCCATTATGAAGCTCAGATGACAGATCAAACAAATATTTTACTAAAATTGACATATAGAGGCGCAAGTATCAAAAGCATTGAGCTAAAGCACCACTTTATTTATACGTGAGTGGATTTGAAATTAAACAAAAATTTTACCGACCGTCAATCATATTGACGTTGAGCCGTTAGACGGCAGCATTGCTGTTTTGTGTATATAATTTTAATAATTAATTAATTTGCAAAAACAATAGCAATAATAATTTTTTTAGTTGTGGATGCCGGTAGAGCAAGCAATTATCTATAAAATGATATATAATTTATGTGGATTAGTTGTGAGGTTTTTTCTAAAAAGGGAGTGTAACATCTTAACCTTCGCGTATTAATATATATGATGATGATTAAGATTATTTTTCACTATGAACATATTTGGCCTAACATATCTTTCACAGCTGTAAACATATTGAGAATTTCACATAAATCTCCGTTGTTACAAAAGATACGAAAAAAATAAGGCCGAATTACGATTTCTTACGAAGTGACATTTTTGTAATAAACCATTGTGTATAGATCCATTTTTGTAAAAAATAGATCTATACACAATGGCAACATTAACAGTCCATAAAAAAAACAAAATTTAAAAAAAGTTTGTTTCAAACAGATGCCTATGCAGAAAAAAGTTACATCACTCTTCCCTGCAACTTTCAACAATAACAACTTAGGTCGTATATTTAAATAATAAATACTAAAAAAAGAATATTAATGAAAAAAAATTGCAATATTTTTACGCCGGATAACAATATATTAATATAACAATATATTTATAGGGCTAAAAAATAACAATTCACTATAAATATGAAAAAATCACTCTTAAATGTAAAAAGCGGATTATTTAAAATATACATAGTAATTTCAATTAATACAAGAGATTATTTAAAATTTATAATAAATTCTTACGGAATCCCCGTAGTGCGAGTTGTACTCCTACTAAACAGGTTGTTTTCAAATATATTTTAATGTGCAGATTGCTCTTTATTTATATTATATATAGATAATTATTCCTTCCAGAATATGAGCAAAAGTGTTAGTTTCATCGAGTCGCCAGGTCTTATTTTGTGAACGCATTTACGAGATTTGAAGACAGCAACTAATGGACCAGCCATCTCATTTTACGAGTGTTAACTGATATGGTAGCCAAACAGAATATTTCAAATTCTTCCCCAAAGCTTGAAATCGCTATTGCTCTATTGCAGTACAACAGTCCCAAAGCTTGAAATAGTTTTAGCACTATTGAAATACAACAGTCACAAAGCTTGAAATCGTTTTTGATCTGTTGAAATACAAGTCACAAAGCTTGAAATAGTGTTTGCTCTCTTGCAGTACAACAATCCCAAAGCTTGAAATCGTTTTAGCTCTATCGAAATACAACAGTCACAAAGCCTGAAATCGTTTTTGATCTGTTGCACTACAACAGACCCAAAGTTTGAAATCGTTTTATCTCTATTGAAATACAACAGTCACAAATCTTCCAAGCGATGTGCATATATTATGTTGTACTTCATTAGCTTTTGGCCCTAAACAGAATTCATAAAGCAAGATTACTCTAAGTCTCTTGGTGAAAATTCCATATTTTGTTCACGTTTTATTTGCCGAAACTCACTTGGTAATTTACCAGAAGATTGAAGGCTACGGTCATTGCGGACCTTACAAGATATATTCGAGAAAATTCTGTAATATTCCATAAATCGCTGGAAAAATTACGTATTTATTAATTACCTATCTAATTATTACTTTGATTGAATTGGAAATAAAAACTAAATAAAAAAAAATTAAACCGACTTCAAAATATAGGTAGGTACCTACACCACTCAAATAACAAAATCATTATATATTAAAATTCAGTCTGGGTATGTTTGTACTCGCAAAACTCAAAAGGTAGTTGGTGGATTGACTTGGAATTTTGACACAACGTTGTATTTGAGTACGCGCATATTCCAACCGAATTTCTTAATCTCTATATTCCTGAATTACCATCACACGTTCTGAATTTGAAAATAGGATTGCTAATCACATTAACCAAAACATCGGTCAGCCAAACTTATGCAATGGCACATGATTAGTAGTACATCAACAATTCTGATTGGCTAGTAGAAGCAACAATTCTGATTGGTCCTCATAAAGGTAAATACGTACTACTTCCACAAATACCACTCATTCCGTCCGATATGACAGTCGACTTTAATTTCCAGTACGCCTTGCATACGCTATGATTATCAGTCAAGCGGAAAATATATCATTGTAAATATGCGGTTTGATTTTCGAAAACGATCGCCTTTCTCATGGGCAATATACGTTGCATACTCCAGAGTCGGTAAACCATCTGATCTTTACGTTTATACGGAAATCGAACAAAGAAAAAATGTAGTCAATGCACTAGCTTTAAAATAAAAAATGATTTTCTGTGAAAAATATCCTTTCTCTTCCGTTACTTTCATTCCACATAGCCACCGAAACGCAAGGCAGGGTATTAAATTGAATGATCTATTTTCTCGGTGAATACTATACTTTTATTGACTTTCTCATTAATTTCATATCAGACTGAGCCACAGTGAAGAGTGACCAGGATTAGCTAGTAAATAATAAATAAAACACAACTAATTAAAAAGAACTAAATAATAAGTATTATAATACGCACAAAATAAATCCAAAATCTAAATAAAAAGTAGATACAGTAAAGATAGAGTAAGTAGATATGTTAACAAATATTTTTTTAGAGGTTTATACCATCCAATAATTTTTTGAAGTTATACTTCTTCAGGCGCGTTATGAAAAAATGATGAGAGTGAAATTTTAAGATTCGTCACACAAAAGTTACAGTATGAAGTTGCAGCGGTTGCAGTCTCGAAACAAAAGCTATTGGCACCATCGTCGCCTCTGTTTACTGTTTTCATATTCATAGTATTTATCCACATGTTTCTAGTGTCTACATTCACACACGTGTTTTAGTTTCATATAAGTGCGATTTATATATGTGCTGATAAATTATATTCAGTAGTGATTTAAATTCAATATTTTGATTAATATATTTACTATTCGTAAATATTAGTGAAAAAATTGTATTTATAGACTTTTTCAAGTGCTCCAATATAATTGAGGTTATCTATCCGTATGTATTATTTAATGATGCCAAAGAAGTATAACTTCACACGCGCGTACATAAGTACACGCACCCTTTCTTTTTTGTTTTATTTTCTATATATAGGTTGGACGTGCTTTAGGCACCTATCTACATTTCAAAGTCGGCTTAATTTTTTCTCAAAATAGTATTTGTTTCCTCATTTTTAGTTATAAGTAAGGTAGTAAGTAATACTAGTAGTATTTATAATATTAGTTAATCTTATAATAATCAATAGCTACAGTTATATCACGTCAACCATTGAAAAATAATATTATGCAATATTATTAATTAACATCAACTAATAATTCCGTTTTCTAACTAAAACCGTAATTTCTATTATACTCATATTATATTCCCACATGCATTATTTTTATTGTGAATTGTGAGAATTGGGCCATAAATTGACAATATCCATATAAAGTAATGTCTGGTAACACACTTAACAGTTTATATCTCACTAGTTGTCGAAATTCGACCGAAATTCATAATTTTTCTAACTTTGAAAGTTATCGAAGCTCTTTTGTCATAGATTGTACCTTTATAATCATTGCATATAATTTTTTTTAATTTTCTTCTATTACATCAGCTGAGAGCATGTACAAATACGTTAGCGAATGTTGTTTGCCTTATTTATCTGTAATACCTATGAAATTTAAAATTTAATGTCAGTGATAATTGAAAAAAAAACACAATTTTATTCGTATTTATTTTTTGATATAATTCATATTCAGTATTATTTTTTTCATTTTAATATTGAATCAAATAAACGCTAGTAAAAATGAGATTTGATAATCATAGAAGTATATTAAGCATTGTTAAATCTCACACTCCTTCGAACTCCTACAAAGTTTACGTTTTACGTATTAATTAATATATAAATTCTCTATCGAACCGATTTGGATGAAAGTTATACTGTACCCTAATCAACAGATACTAAAGCCAATAAATTTTATTTGCAGTCCGATTGTTATTTTCTGAGAAATACGTGGATAAACATACATACACTTATGAAATTTTAAACATTTTTATTAAAATTAGTAGAACTAACAAATATGAATATTTTGTAGTAACACTGATTATGCAATCAAAATCAATAGAATCTAAACCGACAATACGTATCTATACAGAGAATTAATATATGGTGGTGTAATTGTGTTTTACGTTTAATTTATCGATACTTAGTTATTCAACACTGCATTGCGTTGCACATCCCTAAATGCAATTATAACGCATTCAATCACGTACACAGAAAGATTTACAGACCGAAATATAGCAATATGCCTGCATTTATACGACTAAATTAATGCAAACATTTTCAGTGTGCAGCGTATAAATTCCCTGTCAAAGGCTTATTCAACCCGATGCAGCGTAGTTCGTCCGTTAACCGATTCGATTTTCCACTTCACTGGATATCGGACGGAATTCAAATCGTACTGGCGGAAAATACTAAATGGCTTTTGAGCAATGGATTTAAACATACTCAAAATGAATTATAATGTAGGTATTCTAATTGCCAACGGTACATATGATGACTTTTTCTTTTCGATTCATCCCGTAAATATGAGGCGAAAATTTAAGCAATGGTACTGTTGACCTCTCGATAAATATTATTTATTGTTATAAATAATCGCTCAAATCAATGGTCCCTTTCATAAAACTCGAAAATATAAGGAACAAAGTTTCCTAAAACAAACCATCAAAACCCTGTTACACAAAAGTTTAATAAGATCTATTCTGATATATTCATCGGATATCTGGGCAAAGCTTTTATGAAATAAAGAAGATTATACAGCGTTGTAAAGGAAATTCTAAGAAGAATTATCGTGGCATTAAAGTTAGCAGAATTTGACGAAGAAGACCAAACTCGGTGTCAAAAATATACGAAACAAAGTTTTCTAAAACAAACCATTAAAGCCCTGTTACACAAAAGTTTAATAAGGCCTGTTCTGATATATTCATCGGATATCTGGGCAAAGCTTTTATTAAATAAAGAAGATTATACAGCGTTGTAAAGGAAATTCAAAAAGAATTATCGTTGCATTAAAGTTAGCGAAATTTGACGAAGACGACCAAACTCAGTGTCAAAAATATACGAAACAAAGTTTTCTAAAACAAACCATTAAAGGCCTGTTACACAAAAGTTTAATAAGATCTTTTCTGGTATATACATCGGATATCTGGGCAAAGCTTTTATGAAATAAAGAAGATTATACAGCGTTGTAAAGGAAATTCTAAAAAGAATTATGGTAGCATTGAAGTTAACGGAATTTGACAAAGAAGGCCAAACTCAATGTTGTAAAACACGGTAGTTGTCAGCCGTTATTAATTGTTATTTGTAAGGTATTAAGATTATTTTCGAAGTAATTAACGCATATCAACCAAGGTCTAGCTCTTGATCGAGTAGCAAATTTACTAGTTTTTATGTGTCTAGCTTTATTCTACAATACCGCATTAGATCTTCTTTGTCAATTTCCATTAACCTAGATACCACCATAGTTTTTATGTGTCTAGCTTTATTCTACAATACCGCATTAGATCTTCTTTGTCAATTTCCATTAACCTAGATACCACCATAGATTTTATGTGTCTAGCTTTATTCTACAATACCGCATTAGATCTTCTTTGTCAATTTCCATTAACCTAGATACCACCATAGTTTTTATGTGTCTAGCTTTATTCTACAATACCGTCTTAGATCTTCTTTGTCAATTTCCATTAACCTAGATACCACCATAATTTTCCTTTTGCGGACTACAAAGGCTTGTTATTAAAAACAACGTCCAAATATCTGACGAAGATATGAGAACTGATCTTATTAAACTTTTATATGACAGGACTTTGATTGTTTCTTTTAGAAAATTTGATTCCATATTCCTATTCCGACACATACAATTATTGCTGTACAAATTATTGCATATGCGAATGACATTAACATTATTGCTAGAACTCAAAAATACCCCAAACAGGCATGTCTTAACCCTAGAAAGAGAAGCCAAAAACATGTACCTCTCAATAAACCAGACCAAAACCAAAACATGCAATTTGTGACCAACGCTGACTCCTTCACGCATTTTAAAACCAATGATTACAAATTTGAAAGAGTAAATTTCTTCATATACCTAGGATCTGAAATCAACACTGGCAACGATTTGGCTCCAGAACTGAGAAAACGAATAACTGCAGCGAACAGATGCTTTCATGGAATAAGCAGATTTCTGAAATCCAGTAATATCAGAAAAGATACAAAACTACTATCCTCAAATCCATCTTTGGTGGGTTCTTTCACTCACTTTCATTGGGTTTTGGAGAAGAAGAACTAATGCCGAACTTTATCGGTTATTTAAAGAACTAGATGTAATCAAACTTATGAAAATTCAACGTATTAAGTGGACCAACCATGCAATTAGAATGAAGGAAGATAGAACGACAAAACGAATTTTTCTGGCCAAACCAATTGGCTCAAGAGGAAGAGAAGAGGCGACCCAAATTAAGATGGGCGGACTGCCTACAAAGTGTTTATGATGCTCTCAACATAACCAACTGGAAAACTGTGGCGCCCAGAAGGAGGGCTTGGAACAATCTGCTTGAGAAGACCAGGGTCCACCGAAGACTGTCGAGCTACTGATGATGATTCCTACTTTCAAATGTTGATGTTGATTCCTAGTTCAAATGTTGCTTTACATATCCACATGCGTGCTAAACATATTGGTGCAATACCAATACCAGGTGTAATGCAAGACTCCGATAGAGCAATTAATTCAATTGATGCTAAAAAATTTAATAGTCAGGTCAGAAACACTAGTGAACCTTCAATAAAATAACTGAACTTACAGAATACTATTTAAGTATGATATCTATGGAGGCTCATGTAACCAGAATGGCTTCATTAGATTCCATTTACCAAATTTTGTACTTCTGAAGACCTATGATATATATTTAAAGAGTCTGGCTATTATTAACCAAAATTCTCTGCAACTATAACCAAGATAGTCATAGAAAAAAGTGATCAAACAAAAAACAAATTAATTAAACAATATAAAGAAATTAAATTCCAAAATGAAAGAGTCACTACCTTGACGAATGGAGTTCCAGCTGAAAAAAAGGTATTTAAATATAAACACCTATAATAAATTTAGGGTTATTGAGGACAAAATTTCAATGAGAGCTGATGTGGCTGCTCAATTATTAAAACAACATTTGAATACGTTTTAGGTCAATCTCGGTGACCTAATTTCTTTCACAATAGACGGAGCCAGTGTAACGGTTAAAAAGGGTAAAAAAGTCAATAGCCACCATTAACCGTTTTATGCCCATGGAATACGGCTTGCGGTGATCGATGTATCGTATAAAGAAAACTTTATGTCTGCAATATGAACCCAAACTCGAAGGTACTAATGCTAAGTAAGGAAGTGAAGAAATTTATGACATTTTTATAGATGAACCAAGATTTCCAGAATCACTTTTTTGTAAAGATATTATTTAAAAAATAAGAAAAGTGGTTAATCTTTCTATAAATCGCCCTTGAAAAATGACGCATTAGAAAAAATACACTCAAAAAGAGTACGGTACAAACCTGAATCTGATATTAGACTCTTTAACAAGATAGAGTAAATGATTAACCGCTTTTTTAAATTAAAACATTCGTTATGAACACGTTACTAGATTGTAAATACGACGTAAAATTCAGAGATTGAAATTGAAGACCTTTATAACATTCATCGTAGTTTAGATTAAAAAAAAACACCGTGATTCAAGTTTATTAAAAGAGGATGGTGCATTACGGTTTATGCTTAATCAATCATATCCTCAATCAAACAGACTCAGCGAACAGCTTGCTTTACCTCTCACAAGATAAGATAATAAAAGAAAGATTCTCAAAAGGTAAGAGGTAAAATAAAGTACAATTGCATGTGGTGTTTAACAATATTTGCATAGCGCTGAAGAATTTTTTACGACCGCCGCTACGGAAACATTTGAAAAACCGTCATCAGATTATATCAGAAAATTTAATGTACAATTATGAGAAAGGCCAAAATTTAAGCAAACACGAGAGAATTCACGATGATATCTGGAATAACCACAAATGGATCTAACTACAAGAACCGATGAGGAAACAAGGAGTTAACCGTCACACGACAGTTAAAAAATAGATATGTCACCCGTAAAAAATATTAAGACACGGAAAATATAACTTTGGATATGATCGGTGACTAATACTTATTTATCATTAAAAAAATTGATATGTCCCGCATAAAAACTATTTAGACACGGAAAATATAACTTTGGGTATGATCGGTGACTAATACTTATTTATCATTAAAAAAAAAATTATATGTCCCGCATAAAAACTATTTAGACACGGAAAATATAACTTTGGTTATGATCGGTGACTAATACTTATTTATCATTAAAAAAAAATTGATATGTCCCGCATAAAAACTATTTAGACACGGAAAATATAACTTTGGTTATGATCGGTGACTAATACTTATTTATCATTAAAAAAAAATTGATATGTCCCGCATAAAAACTATTTAGACACGGAAAATATAACTTTGGTTATGATCGGTGACTAATATTTATTATTCAAACTGCACTTCTTTGGTTAATCACAGATTAATTTTACTTCCGCAACAATTTTATATAACTAATTCTGAAACTTTGAGTTATTTTCAACACGAAATCAATTTAAAATCACCAAAACACTGTATGTTTACATTCGACACAAACGAATTGACAACCAAATATGGCGGCGTGGGGCACATGACGTTCAACCAATCAGTGCGCGAGGTGCGTTCCGTCGCATGCCATTTCACAATTTTTCGGTTTGACTTCGATATATTATATTGCATCGAAAAATAATGCGTTAAATTTTAAACAGTATGTCACGGATCACGATTTTTCGACAGTTCACAATCACGCGAGATAGATTATAATCTAACGGATTTACAATTTTACGGTGACAAATACACAAAGCTACGACAGGAAACAAAGATTCCTCTAGGGAAAACACAGCTAGAATCTGTTATTCGAGTCGAAATATGCCTTTATGATAGAGTTGCTGGCAGCGGATGCGAAGTCCTCCACCTAACAGCTGCGTACAATAATTTATTGCTTTTAATGCCTACAAGTGTTGAAGCTGAGCGAGCTTTTTCTTTATTTTTGCAAGAAATTGAAAAGCGCCTTAACTGATAAAACATTGAACGCTTTATCATTTACGCGATTACACCTTCAGAAGCAAAAATATAGACATATTTTATGAATAATATTTCATTTCTTTTTTTAATATGATTTATTCTTTTTAATTTCATAAATATTATTTTATGAAAATACAAATATACCTCAATATTATAATTTGATTTTTACTGATCTGCTCCTAAAAATTACAAATACATTTATTTTAATAAAATCAAATCTGTTACGTAATTACGTAATTTAAACCCATAAATTCGTTACAGTTACGTAATTGGCATACCTGTAGTTTTGGAAGCCCTACGCTATCTGGATTTGGTATAAATAGGTGAAGCTGCGACAATGTTTCAGGATACGGAGATTTATTTTTTTTCTTCATTTATACCTTAAATGAAGCTGTGAAAGTCATGTAAGCTGTAAAATTTTGAAATCGACCAAATTTCAAGAACTCGACCTCTGTCACTGTTTACAAGGAGCATCCAAAAAATTAAAACCTCAAGTAAGTCGTAAGTTTTAATCTCTCGTAAATGCTTATTGGTCGTTTTACTTCACTGAACTCTCTATAATAAATATAGAAATGCTTTTCTTTTTATTTACAAATATACATTACTTCAAAAAAAATAAATATTTTAAGTCTTGTTACAATATATCACACTTTTCCATATTTATATATATATATATATATATATATATATATATATATATATATATATATATATATATATGTATATACATATAACATTGTTTACCAGATAATTTTGTGCGCTATAAGCTGAGTTTGTTTGAAACATATATCTTTAAAAAATATTATTTTTATTTGAATAGCAACTTTGGCAAAAATTTATTTCGAAAACAGTTAAAATTTTTTATATAATTCCTTAACATTTTTTATTCGTCTTGATGCGCAGAATCGCTTGTATGAATAAAAGACATATTTTAAGACAACCTACACATATGTATACGATGTGTAACAAAGAATGTGTATATTATTCATACAAGTGATTCTGTATATCAAACTGAGTATATTTAGAGCATACTTTTGCAAAAGAATGTAATCGCAAATGATTGAAATCGCAACTTTGATTTAACGTTTATCAGAAACGATTAGGAATGTTTATATAGTACTGTCATTAATAAAAATGTTTAAACTTAAATTTCACCACTCTTGTTCTAAGAATACTTACACCGTTCGTAAGGTTGGTATAATAAAGATATTAACTACTGCTACTCAGTAAAACAATATAATAACTATTCCGAAGTTCTTTCATAAATCCAACATGACAAAGTCGCGTTTCATAGACAAACATATTAAATATGAAGCTGTATCTATGACTGCGATTACAAATTATATATGCGTATCAAATGGCGTCTTTAGAGCGTCGTTAAAATTTATATAATTTTTTACTTGTGTCTTTTCTTCTTGAATTTTCCTCTTTTTTCCAGTTATGGAAGATCATCAGATGCTGAAGAAAGGATATGAGCTGCGTATGAAAACGATATTGAATCAGTTTAAACAAATGATGGTTAATTTTTAATATCGCAATAAATGTTGAAAAAATGTGACAATTTCCTCTAAAATATTCTAACAATAAATGGCAATATTACTTGGAGGAATAATTTTTAATAATCGCAATAAATTAAGTAACAATTCCCCTCGATAGTTCAGACTGTCCGAATTGAATAATTTGTAGCCATTTTCTCTAAAATAATTATAAACATAATCGAATTGTAAAAACTGACGTGTGTACACCCTCAAATGTCAACTTTTTTTAGGTTATACCAAAGTTAAACTCACGTCGAGAGCGGAATAGAGTTTGACAGGTGAAATTATGACGAGCTTGTCGTTTTTATCTTTTCTCTACTTATTCAAGCCATAAGTTTCTGCTTCAAGTACGCCACTTTTTTCTACGAATTATTAATGAAATGTTGAAGAAAACTCTCAAATTCAAATCTTCCTTATGTTCAGTTATCAATGAAGCATCTATTCAGTTACCAACTAAAAGCTGTTTTGTTTCATTGAAAACTTTTATAGCGAAAAGTGAGAAGTACAACAAACAATATATGCCCAACGAACAACTTCGCAAAAGCATGAGGTTGCTTTCCAAATGAGGAGAAAACAACTTCATGCCTTTGAGAAAATGTGGAAATATTCTGTCTGACCACCACATAAGCTAACAATAATGAACTAAAATGGCCGATTTACAAGTTGTTAAAATCTATTATTTCGTAAACCGTCTGCGAGACGAAACTAAGCGACTTGACAAAACTGACAATTTTGTTAATACTGAATATATTTGGCGTTAATTTTGTAGAAATTCATTATTCACAATTAAATGAAACTACGTGATGTAGTATTATTTCTACTTTCTTTAATTTCTTTACCACGACCTATGTTTCGTTGTATTATAGAATCTTTGCTAATAGCCCACCTGAAGATGTTGTAATACAACGAAACCTAGGTCGTGGTAAAGAAATTAAAGAAAGTAGAAATAATACTACATCACGTAGTTTCATTTAATTTTGTTAATACTCTAAAAGGAATCACTACTAATTGATTCTTTATATAAATCTGTGTGGAATTCCTCAATGATATCTTCCATTTTTCTCATCCAAGGATGACGTAAATTTGCGAAAATGGAAAATTTTGTTACAACGAAACTACTCACAGAAAATATCCATTATCTTTTATATTCCTTTACATATTTTTCGCGTTTCACCTGCGTAATGATCCAACTTTACCTACGTAACTTAAGCGTCTCTTGACCAAACTAACTCTTTTGCTTATATTCCAAAAGGAATCAATACCGATTGTTTCCTTACGTAAATCTATATGGCTTTCTATATCATTCTTATATATATCTATTCCTCAATAGTGTCCGCTCTTGCTCTCATCCAAGAATGACGTAAATTCGTGAAAATGAAAAGATTTTTCACAATGAGATTACTTACTGAATATAATTTTCTTTTAGGTGACATCGTTGTGGCTTCTCATAATTTTCACGTAATCACCGACGTAATGTTCCAAATTTACGTACGTAACTTAAGTGTCAAAACTAAAGACCCCGCCTTGAGAATACAACGGTAATTGCTGCGTAATTTTCATCACAAGCACCGGGAACGTTCGTTTTAGGGATTAGCGACCTGTACATAGGCTACAAACTTGCAGACTCTACAAACTCTTATGGTTATCTACAGCGTATAAATACACCGCATTACAGTCGCTAACTCAAACCGAAATTCGTGTTAAGTAATACAAAAGTTGTAGCATGCCAAAGGTTACTATGTTTATCACCCTTCTGTTCTCGGTTGTTAATTGTAATTAAAGCAAATAATAAAGTTATTAAGTTGAGTTAAAAAAAAACTATCAAGTGCAGGTCAGTTCACGTCACAAAGATTTTGTATCCACATTATTTAAAGACGCATATACTCTGTGTGTGCTTTATAGTCGACTAGATTATGGTCAAAATTCGAGACCAGCCTTGAATTTTGTACATAGAAATAATTCGAACTCAGATAATTTTACAAGTGATCAGCTTTTAATACTACTTTTTGGAAAGGGTAATAAATATATTACTAGTTCAAATTTTAAATCCCTACATCGCATGGTTTCTGAGAAAACCGGCTGTCACAAATATACAGTCAGATACATACCTAAGTGATCTTATAAGGGTTTCGTTTTTTTCTTTTGAGGTACGAAAGCCTTAAAAATTATACCGTTTTTTAATATTTTCTTTATTTTTTAAAAATGTTTTCCTTCCTATCGTCTTTGGAAAATCGCACCGTCCTTTCGTCTTTACGTATATACGTACCTACGTATAAACACATACGGTTGCAATAGGCTAGTTTCTACTAAAAATAAATCGGATGAATTGTAGTTTCTGATGATTAACCATAATATGAAGATACCAAGAAAAAAATATTTACCATTAAAAGTAAAGATTATTTTTACTTCAGGAAATAAATTCGGCGAAATTACGAATTCAGTCGGTGACAGTGAACACCAATCAGAAAGCCTTACGTCACACCTTATAACACCATTATGTTTGACATTTTTATATACAGAACAGCTTATTTAATTAATTTTTCGTTTTTAACAATTTTTGTCAAGCAGATGTAGTTGTCCTCAATTACGTCTTCAAAGATAAGTACAATTTGCAATGGAATAGGGTTTTAGCAAAGCAAACAATAGTAATTTGCCCAAAACTGAGGCTGTTATTGTTGGTAGATTTTTCGCGTCAAACAGTTACTTTAGTCAGCAGAATTTCGGAATATTCAAAAACTTCAATATATGTATACACTTGTGTGTGAACACATGCATTATTTCAGTTTTGTAATCAGTAACCGTTTGTTTTTACACTTAATGTAAAGTAATTGGTACTTGAGGTTAGTTTAGTTTAAAGTATATTATTATTTTATAAATAAACTTGTAAAAATTGTGACTGCAAAATTCATCAGAATAGTTTTAAATTTAGAAAGAGATTGTATTAAGTCATATTAATTGGTTCGTTTGTAATCAACTTATTAGCTCAGAGTTTCGATACTTAAATGTTTTTTATAGAAAACGCAAACGGAAGTCATTGTTGTAAGATAGGACATCACAATGATTTTGTGGTGAAAATTTTCCATAGAAAACACAAACAAAAGTCATTGTTGTAAGATAGGACCATAATCACAATAATTTTGTAGTGAAAACACAGTATATCAAATAGGTACTTAAACCGCGAATAAATACTTGCATCAAAATGATCTGCACTGAAATTCATGCTTGAATCTGTAGATAAACTACGAGCATCCTTGCTTGCAAATTTTAGCCAATTATTCCGTGTTTGTTCATTATTTGAAAAAAAATACATATTATAATATATATATATATATATATATATATATATATATATATATATATATATATATATATATATATATATATGTAAAGAAACTATATTTCTTTAATTGGTACAGTGCTCTTCTGTCGGTAAGCAGTGACCATGTACTTACGTACCCCATAGATGGCGCTGTGATGATTGGCAGTTAACTCTGTCGGCAAGGTAGATATTTATTGGTTGACAGAACTCGCATTGTTATTCAGATTGTTTGGTCACATTAAAAGAATTGTATAAACAAAATTGTCAATTTAAATAATAAACTTTAAATGTCATTTCTTTGTTTTCAGGTAGTATAGTACTATTTAAGTTAAACTGTGTGGTTATTATTACGTGTACTGCCAGTACTAAAATAAAGAAACTTTGTTTTCAGAGTAACGCAATTGTTTAATTGAATTTGCAATTCCTAGTAGTTCGAAGAAATTGCGTTATATATATATATATATATATATATATATATATATATATATATATAATTTAGCGTTTAATACTTGTGCTTTTATACTGGGACACTACGCAGAACTTGTAATAAGACGAATTCATTTTTAATTTCACAAAAGAAGCAATTGCCATAAACACACAATTGTTTTGATTTTTTTCACGAGTGATGGCGTCTTTCAAGACAATATGACAATCTTGAGCGTTTTCTTCAATGTTTCATTTTTAGAAAAATATAACTTTTTTTGGTTAAATAAATATTAAAGAAAAGTATTAACCACTTTCCCAAATTAAGTCAACTAGCCTATTCCTGGCCGATTTTAGTGAATCTTTTTTTCTCTAACGATTGAACTATGGGAAATCAACAGGCTTCTATGCCTATTGATTTTCCAATGATTTGCCAAAAACTTTAATTTTTATGAACAATTTTCAACACAAACTCCTTTTTTTATGCTAGGTTGCTGTTCTCAGTCACTATTTTTATGCAGTAGACGAGTCGTCTAGATCTTTTTGCTCCTTCTCTCTGTTTATTGTACTTTTTTACTCTTAAATTTTCCTCATAATTATTCAATAAACACTTAGGAAACACGGTGTACACTATTGGTTTTTCCGACGATTTTCTTAATTTAAAGACATTTCTTTACGTTTTTGACATTTCTTACACGTGAGTACAAAATTTATTTACTCTATAATTAAAGTAACAACATACAACATCGCGATAACTCAGAAACTTCATTTGTTTTACTAATAACATTCAAACTATTATAGCCGTACTTAACATATTTGTTTAAGATAGGATATGAGCCATATTGATAAGGAATTTCAAGACAGAAAGACCTATTACCAAAAAAAGCTAAAAATAATTCTAGTCTCTACTGAATGAGCTCTTTTTAATGATATCTCATATTTCGAAGAAAAAAAAACTAATTTCCGTTTTGGAGAACAGCTTAGAAGGGTACGAAGGAAAACGGAAATGTTCATAGTGTAAAAAGAAAATATTCTTGGAAATCATGCGACGTGGAAACTTGAAATTTCGCTTAGTCATTAGTTGTTTGTTTCTGTTTACTTGTGCTACGTCTCCCCCTTAAGTAATAATAATTATTTTCTCTTGCGTATGCGTGTATTTATAAGAAACTTGTGTGCGTATGTGTGTATGTTAGTGTGTGTGTGCGTGTTAACAGGTGCTGGCTGTAAACCGCCCGTGTCAGTGATGCTTACAGCATTACATGCTTATACTTGTTATACATGCTTATACTTGTACAAGTGGAGCTAGTTCCTTTTTCTGGATAACATTTATTGGAAACAAATATTTTTAAAGCGTGTAATTTAATTTTTTGTTTGCCATTAATTGTAAGAAAATAAATGTATATACTTTCTGTTTTATCTGCTGTTTTTTTTATCCACAAATAAATTATTAATATTATTATTATTACTACTACTACTATGATTATTGTTGTTGTTGTTATTATTATTATTATTACTACTACTACTATGATTATTGTTGTTGTTATTATTATTATTATTATTATTATTATTATTACTACTACTACTATGATTGTTGTTGTTGTTATTATTATTACTACTACTACTATGACTATTGTTGTTGTTATTATTATTATTATTATTACTAGTACTATTATGATTATTGTTGTTGTTATTACTATTATTATTATTATTAATACTACTACTGTGATTATTGTTGTTGTTATTATTACTACTACTACTATGATTATTGTTGGTGTTATTATTATTATTATTACGCCTGGAAAAAATATTCTAGGCAACATATGTACGTTAATAAATAAAAATTAATATTGTACGAGGCCACACAATTCGGAACAGCAACCGCTCAAGTTAAATATAATTGAATATTATATACGTATAACAAAGTCCATTATTCATACAGGTGATCCCGTATATCAAATGGAGTATGTTTATGGTATGTTTCTGTAAAAGACATTATTTTTTGTTCGTTGCAATAGCAAATTTGACAATGATTCTTTTCACCAATCTTTTTATCTTAGCCTGTACGAGGCCACACAATCCGGAATAGCAACCACGTAAGTTAAATATAATTGAATTTTATATAGTTATAATAAAGTCCATTATTCAAACAGGTGATTCCGTGCATCAAATGGAGTATGTTTCTGTAAAAGACATTAATTTTTGTTCACTAGAATAGCAAATTTGACAATGATTTTTTCAGAAATAGTATAAATATTTTCATATAGTACTTTAGTATTTCTACTCAATTTAAAAAAGGAATCACTTGTATAATTGACACGTTCTTTGTTACAATCTGTATATATGCACGTGTATAGGTGTAACAAAGAACATATATGTATTATTCGTATGGGTGATTCCTTGCATCAAAATATACATTTACAGCAGTTTATGTAATAAAATATGAATGTTTTTCATTATAATCGCAAATTTGATAGTAATTTTTCCAAAAATGATTGAGAATTTTCACATATTATCTACTCAGTTTCATGCAGAGTGTTAATTAACTGTTTGAATAATATAGATGTTCTGTCATTATGCTTTATATTTTAAAATAATTTAATTGTATTTTCTACAGATTTTCTACTTTCGTGTAACACTGCACACAACATGTGTAATATTAATATGAAACTTAAGATCGAATCAGTCTCCTAGAAGGATTAACTTCAGTTAATTGATCTTACGTCACCACAATTTCCATTCTGAATAAAATGTTTTGTATTTTCACTCATAGATTTTGAACATTGAAAGAATTTATCAAAATAAAACTCAATTATATGGCTATTTACTATATATGTCTAATAATTTTTCACCTCCCATTTCTTGGGCATGAGATGATAAACTACATTGTTGTAGTTGTTGTTATTGTTGTCGTGTCCACATGGGATGAAGAAGATCTCGTATGGAAAAATGGTTGCCAGAGCCTCCAAAGGTTGGACTTCTTCCAGTCGCGCTTCAATGAGCGGCCGAGAATTGAACCCGCGTCCCAGCGGTGCGCCGCACACTCATGTATTGCGATCAACCCAACATACCACAGTGACGATATAAACTATATTAAAAGTATTATAAAAGGATCGATTAGGACAATTAAATAAAATAAGAACAAAAGTTACAAATATTTACAAATATTAATTTTTTCACGGCATAAATTGCCTAATATAACTTTTGCAGGCGCGAAAATATAGTGCATATCTCGAAAACTATAAGATCTAAAAAGTATGGTGCATATCTCGAAAACTATAAGATCTAAAGAATACGGTGCATATCTTGAAAACTATAAGATTTAAAAAATATGGTGCAAAACTATAAGATCTAAAATAGTCAATATAATTTTTCCGTAATATTCTAGTCAGATTTTATCAACACTGTTTTTTTTTAAGATTTGTAATTCAGTAGTTTCGGAAATAGGGCGGGGAAAATGCTAAGTTATTGCATATTTTTTAGATTATTTTATATCGACTTATAAAAGCCTATTTAATTTGTCCCCTCTTTAATTCTTACACAGATGTTTTAAACTTTTAATTAAGATAAAAAATTTGGTTTAATAAGATATTTCGTTGCATAATTCCTGAGCAATTTTGTTGTGATAGACGAACAATAGAAAGACAGACACGAGAGTTTTCTTATTAGGGTTCCGTTTTTCCTTTTGAGGTAAGAAACCCTAATACCTTATAAATATGTACGACCAGTCAATGTAGTCCTTTGAATAGTCATTTTCTATTCTAGGACTTAAATTATTTTCTTCATAAATATGTACAACTATAGCATCAATATAGTCTTATGAATAGCCATTTTCTATTCTACGACATAAACCATTTTCTTCATAAATATGTACGACTATAGAATCAATATACTCTTTTGAACAGCCATTTTCTATTCTACGACTTAAATCATTTTCTTCATAAATATGTACGACTATAGAATCAATATAGTCTTTTGAATAGCCATTTTCTATTCTACGACTTAAATCACTTTCTTCATAAATATGTACGACTATAGAATCAATATACTCTTTTGAACAGCCATTTTCTATTCTATGACATAAATCATTTTCTTCATAAATATGTACGACTATAAAATCAATATAGTCTTTTGAATAGCCATTTTCTATTCTACGACTTAAATCATTTTCTTCATAAATATGTACGACTATAGAATCAATATAGTCTTTTGAATAGCCATTTTCTATTCTACGACTTAAATCATTTTCTTCATGAATATGTTCGACTATAGAATCAATATAGTCTTTTGAATAGCCATTTTCTATTCTACGACTTAAATCATTTTCTTCATAAATATGTACAACTATAGAATCAATATAGTCTTTTGAATAGCTATTTTCTGTTGTACGACTTAAATCACTTTCGTGTCGAAAAATAATACAAAGTCGTTGTACTATATTTCATGACTGTACATATATAAATTGTAAAAAAATAACGAAAACACTCAGAATGCTACAATTTAATTATACAAGTTTTTCATTAATATTAAGTTTGACCGAAACTAAACTCAATACCTGCCCCATCCGCCCTCATTAAATATAGCTTACGGAAGTTGATTCAAATTTTTAAGTCTGCTCCGAGTTGCCCGCCTACAAAAGGGATTATGCAAATTTGATGTTATTTAAATAAACTTAATAAGAAAGATGTAATATAAAGGGCGCCGGGCATACACAAAAGTTGTCCAAACACTTTCAAGTATAAATTATAATATTTTAATATTATATTAAAAAAATTAAAACGTTTAGAATATAAATATTTTCTTTGTATCTAGAAAGAGCCTATATTAAATATAAAAGGACCTTTGTAACGAAGCATCTATCAGGATGGATTTCCCCAGTGTAATTTCAAAATATAATTAGGTTTTTTTGTTGAAATCGAGAGTATGGAAACACGAGCGTCTGCACATAAGTTTATACGTTGCAAAATAAATAGAAAACGACTAAGTGGATCGTTATACGGTTTTCACAACTGAATAAGTATTTTATCGAAACAAATATTATAAAACCAGTGGTAATATTATATTTACATGAAATTTTACATGTGGATGATTCAAACGGAGATTTCAGTTGATACGTTTCAGGATATTAAAGAAAATTTGTCAAAATTTTACATTTTATATGCTTTTGAAACTTTAATTTCTATCCTTCGTAATACCATAAACCAAAGAAAAAAGGAAATATATTCTTTAGTTTTTCATTTATATTGCAAACAATTGTACTTTCCTTTTTTTATAAGTTAAATAAGTTTAATTTGGTACTGTTTAATTTAAAGCTTTCAAGTAGAAAAATAACTGAACGAGAAAGTTTAATGCTGATTTTCGGAACTTGTGATTATCACTCAATCATCACTCAATGGTCAATGGATATCATCACTCAATGGTTTTTTTTTTTATTTTACAATCTAATGCATCTAATACTGTAAAATAATAATTCATTACCGATATTCCCAAAGCAACAAAGCCTAAAGCAACAAAGTTAATTGACAAAAATATTAATTTCATAAAAAACATAAAAAAAACGTACAAAGCGTCTCCAAACTACTAGTTGTCGGAAAGGAAGTTTTTTTTACACAATTCTACAATCTAATGCATCTAATACATCTTATTCCTTACTGACATTCCCAAAACAACAAAGTTGAAGAAAATAATTGATAGAAACATAGATTTCATAAAAAACACAAAAATTACACACAAAGCGTCTCCAAACTACCAGTTGTCGGAAGGGATTTTTTTAATTTTACAATCTAATGCATCTAATACATCTCATTCATTACTGATATTCCCAGAGCAATAAAGTTAAAGAAAATATTTGACAGAAATAAAGATTTCATAAAAAACATAAAAATTACACACAAAGCGTCTCCAAACTACCAGTTGTCGGAAGGGTTTTTTTAAATTTTACTATCTAATGCATCTAATACACCTCATTCATTACTGATATTACCAGAGCAATAAAGTTAAAGAAAATATTTGACAGAAATAAAGATTTCATAAAAAACATAAAAATAACATACAAAGCGTCTCCAAACTACAAGTTGTCGGAAGGGATTTTTTTAAATTTTACAATCTAATGCATCTAATACACCTCATTCATTACTGATATTCCCAGAACAACAAAGTTAAAGAAAATATTTGACAGAAATAAAGACTTCATAAAAAACATAAAAATAACATACAAAGCGTCTCCAAACTACCAGTTGTTCGAAGGGATTTTTTTAAATTTTACAATCTAATTCATCTAATACATCTCATTCATTACCGATATTCCCAGAACAACAAAGTTAAAAAAAATATTTGACAGAAATAAAGACTTCATAAAAAACATAAAAATAACATACAAAGCGTCTCCAGACTACCAGTTGTCGGAAGGGATTTTTTTAAATTTTACAATCTAATTCATCTAATACATCTCATTCATTACTGATATTCCCAGAACAACAAAGTTAAAGAAAATATTTGACAGAAATAAAGACTTCATAAAAAACCTAAAAATAACATACAAAGCGTCTCCAAACTACCAGTTGTTGGAAGGGATTTTTTTAAATTTTACAATCTAATTCATCTAATACATCTCATTCATTACTGATATTCCCAGAACAACAAAGTTAAAAAAAATATTTGACAGAAATAAAGACTTCATAAAAAACATAAAAATAACATACAAAGCGTCTCCAGACTACCAGTTGTCGGAAGGGATTTTTTTTAAATTTTACAATCTAATTCATCTAATACATCTCATTCATTACTGATATTCCCAGAACAACAAAGTTAAAGAAAATATTTGACAGAAATAAAGACTTCATAAAAAACATAAAAATAACATACAAAGCGTCTCCAAACTACCAGTTGTCGGAAGGGATTTTTTTTAAATTTTACAATCTAATGCATCTAATACACCTCACTCATTACTGATATTCCCAAAACAATAAAATTAAAGAACATAATTGACAGAAATAAATATTTCATAAAAAACATAAAAATAACATACAAAGCACACACTACCAGTTGTCGGAAGGGAAGTTATCGGAAACTATCTACCACGGATAATATTTTAGATTAGATGTATATAAATTATTATTCGGTATTTTTAATTATATATAGTATATTCTCATTCCCATTATGCGTCCAGTCTCCTCAAATAGAAGTATCGTAAATTTACGGATAAGTATATTCCAAATTATCGATAATAATGTATCGATAATGTTTCCCAAGCTCTAGCATTCTGTCTGTGTAATTATGTTGATGTAGTAGTAAGCGAAAGTATTTTACGTACGAGCAGCTGCTGTATGTAAAAGGCCAATAATAAATTATATTACACAGTATGGAATGTGGCTATATATAGTATATTCTCACTTAATATATTGTTTATATTGAACATTATGCGTCCAGTTTCCACAAATAGAAGCATCGTTAATTTACGGATAAGTATATTCCAAATTATCGATAATAATGTATCGGTAACGTTTCCCAAGCTCTAGCATTCTGTCTGTGTAATTATGTTGATATAGTAGTAAGCGAAAGCGTTTGTACGAGCAGCTGCTGTATGGAAAAGGCTAATAATTATATTACACAGTATGGAATGTGGCGGGCGTGTTGTTTACGTTTGTTCTTCGCATGAGTAGTGATAAACAATTTTGGAGACACTTGGACCCCCATTAAATACGTTTCATAATTTATATCCTTAACTCTATGATCTGTGAAGACACCCTAATATCACTTATAGGTGCCATTGGCAAATAACAGTTTACAACTAAAATCCACCCCTTTCAAACATTTTTCACGCTCTTGCTTAATTATGTGATGAATGCTATCGCCACGTCACTGGCACCCTTAAAATTTATGTATTCGATATGTATTTCACCCTAGAAAATACGATTATTTTCTAATGTGTAGGGTATATCTTAATTGGGTAGAAATCCGTGACCAGCGCAATTTACATATTCAATGCCGTCTTTTCAAATATTTTCAAAAATTTCCGTAGCAAACCTAACCTTTATTCTACATCATATAGTCATTAGGCTGGTTTGCGTCATAATTTCTTCGTAATTCTCCATCTCATATTTGAGTATAAGGACAGTAATCTCCTAATATTCAAATATATCAAAATGTAGAATTAAAATCTCACTTTCTTCCAATAGAAATATCTCTAGACGCGCTGCTGAATTCTGGAAAAAAAACATAAGATTGATATTTGAAAGGCAAAAGAGTGGTTTGAATAAGTTATTCCATCTTTACTACTTTAGTGGTTCATATTATCTCCTGTCTTTTCCCCTATCCACCTCATACTATTCCTCTATTCATATCATACTCTTCCTCTGTCCAGATCCTAATATTCCCATTATCCAATATTTAGTATTTAAATTGGTACTATCGCACATATTTTGAAGAATTTGTTTGTTATAATTTTCCTTAACAGATTATTATGGTATTCCATGATGCCTAGTTACGTTTTTCACAATATTCCAGTATTGGCCGAAATACTTAAAAAAATCCTTGTATAGCAACGAATTTACTAAATGTACATCGTCAATGAATGAAAATATAATAGCTGTAAAATAAGAAAAATTATTTCATTGTAATCACTTTTATTAGAATATTAGTCTCAGAAATAAGGCATACTTTTATGCATATTATTCAGTATGTCTGAAGATATAATACCTAAAACTATGAAAAAAAATTTTTTAGATCCTTGGGGATACCCAAAACTTTATGTGGTATTACAAAAAAATTCTGGTGCCTAATTTCCTCCCCTCAAATTTCCCTACTAATATTTCTGAATGTTTCCTTAGATACATGTGGGTTAATATGTTTTTTACTATGTTTAAAAATATATTACTATGTTTATCTAATAAAACATAGTAATAAAACACATTAACCCACGTGCATCTTAGGTAACATTCAAAAATATTCGTAGGGAAATTTTAGAGGGACAAATTAAGTATCGTATTTTTTTGTAATACCATATAAAGTTTGGGGTATCGTTCATTACAAGGACCTAAGAATATTTTTTGCATAATTTTAGGTAGTATATCTTCAGACATATTGAATAGTATGCATAAAAAAGTCTCTTTTCCAAGACTAAAAGTCTTATTTCCGAGATATAATAATCTTATTTCCGTGATATAATACTCTTTTTCCGAGATACAATAGTCTTATTTCCAAAGATATAATAGTCCTATTTATGAGGTTAAAATCTTATTTTCGGGAATAGTCAAAAACTGTGAAAAAAATTGAGATTTACAGATTTTGAAATCATACAATTGTAAAAAAAATTGAGATTTCAATAAAATAAACACTTCAATAAAATCACGTTTTACATTATATACCACATGTCCATCTGGTCACTTTAAAGCATATGATAGTGAAAGTTTCATGTCAGTCGCACAAGCCATTTTTGCACCAAAGGCTAAAAAGAAACAAAATTTTCCTATTTGATTCACTGCTCATCACGTTCTACATTATATACCACATGTCCACCTGGTCACTATAAAGTAAACGATAGTAAAAGGTTCATGTTAGTCTGATAAGCCCTTTTTGCACCAAACCTAACCAACTACTTTAACAAAAAAATTATTTTGGAACCCCTATGGCAATTTTCTTATCCCTCAATTACCTGTATGAAGTGCCAATCCTAAAATTATTTGTTTAATTCCATTTTTATTGCACTGTGGTTCATAGAAGACACCTACAATCTAAATGTAAATAAGACGAAATGATATTAAAAGAGTTTCGTTTTTGTAGCCAAATGGCTACGGAACCTTACAAAGTTATGCATTAAAGGGCTGTTACGTGAATTAAAAAAATTAAAGTTTTGTACAAATGTAAAGCTATAGGCCTCAGTATATGATATTAATCATATCAACTTCATGCCTCAAGCCATTTCTGGGAAAGACAAATGGATTTTGACAGAAAGACATCAAAGACTCCGATAAGAATTCCGCTTTGTTTTATTTTGAGGGATGAAGCCCTAAAAATAGAAATGGTGTAAAAGTAGATAATTCGATAGATTTATATTACGTATCACAATTGAAAAGGCACTGTGAATGATATCAAAACTTTTAAAATTACATCTTAAGCTTTGAAACATTGAAAGCTTTGTCAAAACTTAGTATTTAAGATGACTTTAACCTTTAAGATAGTGAACACTTTATTAAAATCCATTTAGCAGTCTTATTTTGACGCCAAAAGAAACAATGTTTTATTGTTTGAACACAAATTTATTCTCGCGCTCCACTTAATATTGACATAGTATACATATGGACTCACATTATAAATTAAGTCCTGAGCTTTCAAAGAATTAACACTTAATCAAATCGGTAGTTTTACGCAGCATCGAAACAAATAGATAAACAAACAAAGAAGCGAAAATTCTAAAAAAGTTCGTTCTTTTTATTCGAAACAGATCCTGCAAATAATCGATTTCAAACGTAGAACAAATATTAAAACATAGGGAAAACTTGGTTGAGTTTTGATTAAATTAAAAAAAATGTTCTTGCGAAACAATTGAATCCTAGTATTAAAATGGCTAAGTAATCTAAGATTTGCAGAATCGAAGAAACGGGAATTAAAGGAGAAAGTTTGTTCCATGCAGTAGGTAGCCGTAAGATGCCATGTTTCGTGGTGTGTTATTATATACTTATGACCTCGCTTTTATTCCAATTTGAGATAGATGTGTTACTCCATATTCATCACCATAATACAGGCTATATGTGTGCAAAATTTCATATCCATCTCCATAATACAGGCTATATATATGCAAAATTTAATATCCATCTCCATAATACAGGCTATATGTATGCAAAATTTAATATCCATCTCCATTATACAGGCTATATGTATGCAAAATTTCTTATCCATCTCCATAATACAGGCTATATGTATGCAAAATTTAATATCCATCTCCATTATACAGGCTATATGTATGCGAAATTTCACATTCATGTCCATAATACAAACTATATGTACACAAACTTCCATATCCATCTCCATAATACAGGCTATATAACCTGTATTATGGAGATGGATATGAATATGTTTGTAAAATTTCATATTTACCTCAATAATACAGGCTATATACATGCAAACTTTCATATCTATCTCCATAAAACATACATAAAGCCATATGTATGAAAATATTCATATACATCTCCACGATACAAACTATATGTACGCAAAATTTCATATTCATCTCCTTAATACAGGCTATAAGCATACAAAGTTTCATAATGCAGGCTAAATGTATACTAAATTTCATAATTATCTCCATAATGCAGGCTGTGTATGCAAAATTTCATATGCATGTCCATAATACAGGCAATACGCATGCATAATTTCATATTCATTTCCCTAATACAGGCTATATGTGTGCAAAATTTCATATTCATCTCCATAATACAGGCTATATGTATGCAAAATTTCATATCCATCTCCATAATACAGGCTATATGTATGCAAAATTTCTTATCCATCTCCATAATACAGGCTATACGTATGCAAAATTTCATATCCATCTCCATAATACAGGCTATATGTATGCAAAATTTCATATCCATCTCCATAATACAGGCTATATGTATGCAAAATTTCATATCCATCTCCATAATACAGGCTATATGTATGCAAAATTTCATATCCATCTCCATAATACAGGCTATATGTATGCAAAATTTCTTATCCATCTCCATAATACAGGCTATATGTATGCAAAATTTCTTATCCATCTCCATAATACAGGCTATATGTATGCAAAATTTCACATTCATGTCCATAATACAAACTATATGTACACAAACTTCCATATCCATCTCCATAATACAGGCTATATAACCTGTATTATGGAGATGGATATGAATATGTTTGTAAAATTTCATATTTACCTCAATAATACAGGCTATATACATGCAAACTTTCATATTTATCTGCATAAAACATACATAAAGCCATATGTATGAAAATATTCATATACATCTCCATGATACAAACTATATGTACGCAAAATTTCATATTCATCTCCTCAATACAGGCTATAAGCATACAAAATTTCATAATGCAGGCTAAATGTATACTAAATTTCTTAATTATCTCCATAATGCCAGGCTATGTGTATGCAAAATTTCATATTCATGTCCATAATACAGGCAATACGCATGCATAATTTCATATACATTTCCCTAATACAGACTATATGTGTGCAAAATTTCATATTCATCTCCATAATACAGGCTATATGTATGCAAAAATCCATAGTTAAATATTTGTTGCATTGGAGCAGAATAAAGAAACAGAAAACTTACTTTCGTACTTATAATATTAATTAGAACAAACAGACTGGTAAGAATCACAACGAATGAGGAAAAACGTTTTCACACGAGCAGAGATATTAAGTTCACCTAAGTCTTATATTCATGGCATTTCTGCTGTCTGTACAAAAATAGTTCTCTTCGATAAATATTAAATTCAAATTTTATTTGAATAGGTAATTTCTATTTAAACTTTGCTGCACTAAAATTGGGCGGGCGGTACAACAAAACGTCATATCACATTTAGTATGCAAAATACTAAATTGGGCGGGCGGTACAACAAAACGACATATCACATTTAGTATGTCATTTTGCAACATACCTTTTAATAAGAAAACATAGTATCAAATGAAATTTTATTAAAGTATGAATTTAATACTACATATGATGTATTTTATTATGAATTTTCTAAAATATTTTGAAATTTGTGAAATTTTTTTTTTCCAGAAAAGATAAAAAAAATGATGAACATAGACAAAAATATTATCTGGATGATAAAGTAATGATAACATTTCATCCTTAGACTTTTATCAGTATTTTTTATTTTGCTTAGTCGAAACGCTCTTTTCTCAATACAATTCACCGCATATGCGATGTGATACGGCATTGGTGCGATCGGCGGCAGGTAAAGCGGCAAATGGCCCCCTTCCAAGCTAATGGTTAGAGTGCATTACTACTTATACTTAAGTGGGGGCTGATGGTACGGTACATTAATTGTTCAAGTATAGTTTGCAATTGACCGATTTTTTCGTCACCTCGTGGCGGTATCAAAAACACTTCTGGCGGTTAATAATTGCTAGAAGGCATTCAGTCAAATGTAAAAATAAGCACAATACCAATTTCATTCGGCGGCCTTTGTGAATTTATTAGGAACACCTTGAGGGCATTTCCAAGAGTCACAATACGAATTTTGTTGTGTACGAATGCGGGAAGCCAGAAAATGCTGTGGTCGGCTTGTCGCTTTCTTTCGTCGAATGCGATGTATGCGAAAAATAATTATTTTCCGCTCGTGAAGTTTTTTTTAATATCGGCAAAAGTTTTATCAGCCTTACGTAATGGTCTAGCGCCACATCAAGGTAGCTCTTGCAGTCTCTTGTTATTTTCGCGCCTTAATTTCATTTCGCTATATTTTCTGAACTTACCGTCTTGCTATTTAAAACGTTTTCGGTATTTCTAAATGTTTGTAAATTGTCAAAAATTATTTCATTATTTTTTTTCTCTTGTGTTTTACAAAACTATTTTTTTATTTTTCCTTCTATTTGATTAGAATAGATTATTCATTTAGCAAGACTTTATGATTTTTATATAATCTATGATATACATATAATAAAACTGTAAAAGAGTGAATTATATACATGGAAAATATTTTAAAAAGAATGATTCATTTAGCGTAAAGAAAAAAACCTGAAAACCTGTTTTCAGAATTTTTATCTGTAGTAAATTTGTTCGTCAATCACGCAAAATCTACTGGACGGATTTTGATGACATTTGGTATGGTAATAGTTTATACCCAAGAGCAACATATGGAGACTGAAAAAAATTCTAATAACCGAATGAAGAAAAACTGAAAAAAAGCTAATAATCTTTTTTATTCCGAATTTCACGCGAGTGATCTGTGGGACACAGTTAGTTAACAATATACCTAAATATATTTATAGCATTTCTTTTGCTAATTATTCTATAGTTAATTGGATAATTTGAAATATGTATTAATTCATATTCTTATAGAAAATTAATGTAAATATCAATTAATATAAATATACAGTATTTCTAGTATCTATGTTTTCTTATTAAAAGGTATGTTTATAAAATATATTCTAATGGCATAAAACCCTAAAAAGATATTTACATTAATTTTCTATAAGAATATGAATTAATACATATTTCAAATTATCCAATTAACTATAGAATAATTAGCAAAAGAAATGCTATAAACATATTTAGGTATATTGTTAACTAACTGTGTCCCACAGATCACTCGCGTGAAATTCGGAATAAAAAAGGTTGTTAGATTTTTTTTCAGTTTTTCTTCATTCGGTTATTAGAATTTTTTTCAGTCTCCATATGTTGCTCTTAGGTATAAACTATTACTATACCAAATGTCATCAAAATCCGTATAGTAGATTTTGCGTGATTGACGAACAAATTTACTACAGATAAAAATTCTAAAAACAGGTTTCCAGGTTTTTTTCTTTACACCAAATCAATCATTCTTTTTAAAATATTTTCCATATATATAATTCACTCTGTTACAGTTTTATTATATGTATATCATAGATTATATAAAAATCATAAAGTCTTGCTAAATGAATAATCTATTCTAATCAAACAGAAGGAAAAATAAAAAAAAACAGTTTTGTAGAACATAAGAGAAAAAAAATAATGAAATAATTTTTGACAATTTACAAACATTTAGAAATAGGGAAAACGTTTTAAATAGCAAGACGGTAAGTTCAGAAAATATAGCGAAATGGAATTAAGAAGCGAAAATAACAAGAGACTGCGAGAGCTACCTTGATGTGGCGCTAGACCATTACGTAAGGCTGATAAAACTTTTGCCGATATTAAAAAAAAACTTCACGAGCGGAAAATAATTATTTTTCGCATACATCGCATTCGACGAAAGAAAGCGACAAACCGACCACAGCATTTTCTGGCTTTCCGCATTCGTACACATCAAAATTCGTATTGTGACTCTTGGAAATGCCCTCAAGGTGTTCCTAATAAATTCACAAAGGCCGCCGAATTAAATTGGTATTGTGCTTATTTTTACATTTGACCTGAATGCCTTCTAGCAATTATTAATCGCCAGAAGTGTTTTTGATACCACCATGACGTGACGAAAAAAATCGGTCAATTGTAAACTATACTTGAACAGTTAATGTTCTGTGCCATCAGCCCCCACTTAAATATAAATAGTAATGCACTCTAACCATTAGCCTGGAAGGGGCCATTTACCGCTTTACCCGCCGCCGACCACACCAATGCCGTATCACGTCGCGTATGCGCTGAATTATACTGAAAAAAGAGCGTTTCGACTAAGCAAAATTAAAAATTCTGATAAAATTGTATGAATGAAAATTTATCAGTACATCGTGGGACTTTTTCGTTGGCAATTTTTCAAATCCAGATAATTTTTTTTCTCAATGTTCATCATTTTTTTTATTTTTTCTGAGCTATTCTTTTGGGCGATAAGGCCGTGGAAAGAAAATTTTTCAACATTTTTACAGAAAAATATTTTAGGAAGTTCATAAAAAAATACACCACATATATTGTTAAATTCATACTTTAATAAGCTTTCATTTGATTTCAAAGTGTTTTTTTTTATTTTTAAAATTACCCCTGGAATTAACCCTAGGAAAAAATGGGACTATTTGTACTTGCCGTCTATAATCTCTGTTTTTTCGTCGATTGCAATTATTACGTCGAATAGTTTCCGAGAAAATCGCCTGTGACGGACGGACGAACGAACACCGAAGTAATCCGTTTTGCCTATTTTGCCACGAAACACTAAAAGGCGCAATAACTTGCGATATCCAATAATTCATAAATATAAACTGAACAATAGCGTATTGAACATGCCTGTGAAAAGGGTTCTCTTTCAAAAATCTCTATTCAACCCTTTGTTACCTATCTCGAGGCAAAAGAATTAAAATAACTTAATTCGAAGGGATGTTTTATGCTATCTTAAATCACATTATAGAAAGATCTTAATGGGGTGAGTATACGTTGTTTCGCCCTCCATTTACATTATATGCGAGGGGGCACCGACATTTGTTTTTCCAATCCATCTAATTTCTAATTTTAGGTTATCAGTATCTGTCACCATATTAAATTTCTTCTCAATAAATGCACAAAATGATTAATTGAAATTAATCTTCTCTTGAATATATTTGGCGTTAATTTTGTAGAAATTAATTATTCACAATTAAATGAAACAACGTGATGTAGCACTATTTCCACTTTCTTTAAATTTTTTACCACGACCTAGTTTTCGTTCTATTACAACATCTTCAGGTGAGCTATTAACAAAGATTCAAACCTTTGCTAACAGACCACCAAAGAACAAATCTTTTCTAATATCACACCTGAAGATTTTGTAATACAACGAAACCTAGGTCGTGGTGAAGAACTTAAAGAAAGTAGAAATACTACTACATCACGTAGTTTCATTTAATTGTGATTAATCTTCTCAATAAGATTAGGCGTACAGAGAGACAGACAAAAGACGTGACGAAATTATAAGGGTTCCTTGCTAGGCGTGAAACCCTAGAAATCTTCAACTTCAACGCGAAATTCATCTCGTGGCACTTTCAAAAACGCTCAGACAGCATTTCAGTAAATTCAAAAGGTTTATGGTTATTTTTAACCTACTTCAAAAAAAGAGGAGGTTCACAATTCGTCGGAATCTTGAAATATGTTCAGCGATAATTCTTTACAGAGTGGACCGATTTTGATGTTTCTTTTTTATTTGAAAGAGGGTGCTATAGGTGTGGTCCCTTATAAATGTGATGATGAGGTCAGGAAATGAACATTGGAACTCCTTAACAAATGGCAGTAAATCAACTATGATTCAAGATATTTGCTACCGGTAGTTGTTATTTTGCAAAATAACTACACCACTTACCAGGTCAGAGTCTGAATATGTTCTGGATATGAACAATGGAACTCCTTAACGGATATTAGTAAATCAACCGCGATTAAAGATATTTGCTATCAGTAGTTATTACTTTGAAAAATAACTTCACCGTCGACCAGGTTAGGGTCTGATTATGAAGTCTGGAGATGAACAGTGGAACTCCTTAACGGATGGTAGTAAATGGAAAGCAATTCAAGATATTTGATACTGGTAGTAGTTACTTTGCAAAATAACTTCACTATCGATCATGTCAGAGTCTGATGATAGGATCTGGAGATGAACAATGGACCTCCTTATCGGATTGTAGTAAATCAAACGTAATTCAAGATATTTACTACCGGTGGTTTTTACTTTGTAAAATAACTGCACCATCGACCAGGTCAGTGTATGATTATGAGATGAATAATGTAACTCCTTAATGGATGGTAGTAAATGGATCGTGACTCAACATATTTGTTACCAGTTAGTTGTTACTTTAGTTATTAATTTGCAAAATCTGATATTGGGTTTCAGTTATGGAAAACGGAACTCCTCAAGTGGTAGTTTTTAATTTGGAAAATCTAACATTGGACTTCGGATATAGAGAACCGAACTCCTCAACGGCTAACAGCTAACCATTGGCAGCTACTACCATCGCTTCATTTCTACGTGTTGTTGATAACCAACTTTAGACAAAGAGGAAATTATCTATTTGCTAGCTTTTACCCGTGACTTTTAATAATTATTCAATATTTTAAGAAAGAAAATAATTGTGATGTTTAATATTAGTATATTAATCACTAAACATTCTAAAATAAAATATATTTTAAAAAACCGACTTCAAAAAAGTAGGTTCCTAAAAGTAAAAAATAATTAACTCAAAATAGGTACCTACTTATTTGCAATAAATAACTAAGTTACTTATTTTTAAAGTCGGTGCCAACACCGCCGATCAACTTAAATAAATCTATTTTTTTATATTATAAATCCCTTTTTTAATCTATTTCGTATTGTGAGTACATTAGAAGTTAAAGTTTTAAATTTACATTATAAATTAAATTATAAAATTGTTTAAGTTGGTCAACAGTGCTGGCGCCGACTTCAAAAATAAGTAACTTAGTTATTTACTTCGAATAAGTAAGTACCTTTTTTTATTACTTTGCAGTACCTATCTTTTTTGAAGTCGGTTTTTTAAAATATATTTTATTTTAGGATTTTAGTGATTAATATATTAATACTAAACAACACAATGATTTTCTTTCTTAAATATCATCATCATCATCATCATATATATTAATACGCTAAGGTTAAGATGTTACTCTCCCTTTTTAGAAAAAACCTCACAACTAATCCACATAAATTATATATCATTTTATAGATAATTGCTTGCTCTACCGGCATCCACAACTAAAAAATTTATTATTGCTATTGTTTTTGCAAATTAATTAATTATTAAAATTATATACACAAAACAGCAATGCTGCCATCTAACGGCTCAACGTCAATATGATTGACGGTCGGTAAAATTTTTGTTTAATTTCAAATCCACTCACGTATAAATAAAGTGGCGCTTGAGCTCAATGCTTTTGATACTTGCGCCTCTATATGTCAATTTTAGTAAAATATTTGTTTGATCTGTCATCTGAGCTTCATAATGGAATAAATAATAATGCGAAGACTTCGCACGGATCACGCTAGTATATAATATTAAGTCACGGACAAAACCTAGTATATAGATATTTTCCTCTTTATCTGAAATTGATTATCAACAGCACATACAAATGAATCGATAGTAATAGCCGACAATAGTTAGCTGTTAGCCGTTAAGGAGTTCGGTTCTCCACATCTGAAGTCGAATATCAGATTTTACAAATTAAAAACTACCACTTAAGGAGTCCCGTTCTCCATATCTGAAACCCAATGTCAGCTTTTGTAAATTAATAAATGAAATCGGTTTTTTTAAAAATATTTTAAATTGTTCACTTGAATGCCACCAGGACATGACGAAAACAATTCATAGTGGCTTTCAATAAGCGAGAAATTCATACGTATTATTGTTCGCCGCATCATTTTGTATATTGTAATTACCGAACGCGGACGTTTATATGATAATGTCATAGATGCTAATAAAAATGTCAATTTTTTTAATCATAAACTTAATATTTATTTTATTCAACTCTTTAGTCCGTAGTATTGTTGAAAATAATGAAGTTATCTGGTCTTCATGTGAAGCTACTTATATCCTCATGTTGGAAAAATATTAAAAAGTTTAATAGATTTCTATATTACAAATGTTTGGGTATTATACTTATTTATTTCCCTCAGAGAAGAGTTGCTATTAATCTTACATTATTTTACTATTACGTGAAAGGACGGTGTCATAATATATATTACATGCCCAGAGCGCGCACAAATATTCTACAGCGTTCACTTGTTTTTCATGCACTCCTGTTATTCAGCGCAGTATTACGATGCATCTGGATCATATATCCTTTTCTATTCAATTTATCCCTTCAGAAATGGGACTATGGAATTATTTGATAGTTTACAAGTGATTCGTGATAGTATCGATGAGTGACAGTTATCGTTTGTTAACCATTTGTTCTTATGCCCACTATATGTAAATCTATAAGTTGGGCACGGAGTTCAAGAAATAAAGAAATTAATTAAGTAAAATCGTGACAAGTACTCAGCGCAGAATGCTTATTAATAAACAAAATTGTGACAAGCGCTGAGCACAGAATGCTTATTAATAAACAAAATCGTGACAAATACTGAGCGCAGGAACCTTATTAATAAACAAAATCTTGACAAGTACTGAGCACAGAATGCTTATTAATAAACAAAATCGTGACAAGTGCTGAGCACAGAATGCTTATTAATTAACAAAATCGTGACAAGTACTGAGCACAAAATGCTTATTAATAAACAAAATCGTGACAAGTACTAAGCAAATAATGCTTATTAATAAAAAAAATCGTGACAAATACTGAGCACAGAATGCTTATTAATAAACAAAATCGTGACAAGTACTGAGCACAGAATGCTTATTAATAAACAAAATCGTGGCAAGTACTTAGCACAGAATGCTTATTAATTAACAAAATCGTGACAAGTACTGAGCACAAAATGCTTATTAATAAACAAAATCGTGACAAGTACTAAGCACAGAATGCTTATTAATAAACAAAATCGTGACAAGTACTGAGCACAGAATGCTTATTAATAAACAAAATCGTGACAAGTACTGAGCACAGAATGCTTATTAATAAACAAAATCGTGACAAGTACTGAGCACAGAATGCTTAGTAATAAACAAAATCGTGACAAGTACTGAGCACAGAATGCTTAGTAATAAACAAAATCGTGACAAGTACTAAGCACAGAATGCTTATTAATAAACAAAATCGTGACAAGTACTGAGCACAGAATGCTTATTAATAAACAAACTCGTGACAAGTACTAAGCACAGAATGCTTATTAATAAACAAAATCGTGACAAGTACTGAGCACAGAATGCTTATTAATAAACAAAATCGTGACAAGTACTGAGCACAGAATGCTTATTAATAAACAAAATCGTGACAAGTACTGAGCACAGAATGCTTAGTAATAAACAAAATCGTGACAAGTACTGAGCACAGAATGCTTATTAATAAACAAAATCGTTACAAGTACTGAACACAGAATGCTTATTAATAAACAAAATCGTGACAAGTACTAAGCGCAGAATGCTTATTAATAAACAAAATCGTGACAAGTACTGAGCACAGAATGCGTATTAATAAACAAAATCGTGACAAATACTGAGCACAGAATGCTTATTAATAAACAAAATCGTGACAAGTACTGAGCACAGAATGCTTAGTAATAAACAAAATCGTGACAAGTACTGAGCACAGAATGCTTATTAATAAACAAAATCGTTACAAGTACTGAACACAGAATGCTTATTAATAAACAAAATCGTGACAAGTACTAAGCGCAGAATGCTTATTAATAAACAAATTCGTGACAAGTACTGAGCACAGAATGCGTATTAATAAACAAAATCGTGACAAATACTGAGCACAGAATGCTTATTAATAAACAAAATCATGACAAGTACTGAGCACAGAATGCTTAGTAATAAACAAAATCGTGACAAGTACTGAGCACAGAATGCTTATTAATAAAGAAAATCGTTACAAGTACTGAACACAGAATGCTTATTAATAAACAATATCGTGACAAGTACTAAGCACAGAATGCTTATTAATAAACAAAATCGTTACAAGTACTGAACACACAATGCTTATTAATAAACAAAATCGTGACAAGTACTGAGCACAGAATGCTTATTAATAAACAAAATCATTATCATCAAAACAGTATCGTCGTATTAAGCGATGTGATAAATTTTGACGATGATCAATGTTAAATTTTGACGATGATCAATGTTAAATTTTGACGATGGTCAATGTTAAATTTTGACTATGATAAATGTTAAATTTTGACGATGATCAATGTTAAATTTTGACGATGATCAAACGTAATAGGTTCAAAGTGAATCTATACAAACGCATTGTTTTAAAAACAGCTCCGCCGCTGCAGAGAATAATCCATTTAAAAAGGTAAGTATATTTCAGAGATCTTCAACATCCATCCGTCTGATATAATACTTAACTCGTAATGCTCTACAAAATTTTAAAAATGTAAACTAGTTTGATTACTTTCGAACCTCATTGAATAATGCAAAATATCAGTATAATACAGACGTCTAAAGCCAGCATGACTAAATTAACAAAGATATGGCGTGATGGAAACACCTCCTGAAAAATACCAAAGTAAGACTTATATTAACCCCGGCATTTTGTATGTTTCTGTCTTTTTATCTATTTTCTGTCTTCTGTTCTATTTTCTGTCTATTTTTTTTCTTTTTTACGGAGCCGAAACACGAGATATAAAAATGCTCAATGAGATATCATCGACGCATTTAAAATGTGGTTCTGGGACGAAATGCCGCAGACTGCTAAACAAGCTCCAGTATCCGTTTCCAGCTAGATTATCGGGCGAGATACGAAAGCTTACCGGTATGCCCTTCAACGATCTCATACATCATGCCCATGACAGAGACCAGTGAACAGAAATAATAAAATACTGCGAGTGGACAGCTCCAAGTTGACATGACCCTCAGCAAAGAAATGACTAAAATGAATGAGTGAATGTACTATTCAGTTAAATATAAATTTCTGAAAATGACAATGTTTCTATTATATGTATTTAATAGCTACATGTCGCGGCTCTGCTCGGGAAAAAAAGACTGTTACTGTGTTTTATTCTATTAACTCTTTTATCTAATTTTTATTTATGGTAAAATTATCACCTATATTATCAAGGGTTTAGTTATTTGTTAGATCCATTACTGGAGTACATGTCAAGTATGGATCAATTGTGTACCGTAAAAACGATTTTATCAAATAATCTCTGTATATTAAATCTCAAAGGTGTTTTTGTCATTACGCCCAATCATTGGTTTTGTTTAATCATTACGTCCCGTAATAATTAAACAAAACCAATGATTTTATCATTTTGAAGATTATCTGTACCACTAATGAGGAAAAGTAAACAAACAATGCATAATTATTTTTTTAATTCTGTAAATATAATTTCTCGTAAGTATTTATATTGCAAACAGAGCCATCTATTTACAATCTGTTTAAATAAATGTTATACATTTTCCCCACTTGATTATTTCAGATATTATCAAATATTTGTTGCGCTAGAAAGTTCGTATTAGTAATGATTTTTGACAAATAAAACAATTTTACTCGGAACAGGGAACGGAACCATCGATGCACGAGCATAATATATGTATATATATATATATATATATATATATATATATATATATATATATATGTACATATAAACTGTTTAATTAAGTAAAATACCTTTCACTTACTTATTTTCACATCATATTACCATTCAGTGACTTGCGAATTATTCGCACGGGGTAACTAGTATTTAATAATTAGCCACAGTTCTGAACTTTTTTGTAGATTTTTATTTTTCTACAATTTACCGTTTAACTCTAAAATGCTGTCGACACACCTCGAGTCCATTAACTTTAATCGTTATGGCTCATTATTCACATATTTTTAAATGCCCTATGTCCATCTGGACACGCTAAACCTTATAATTTTAAAAGTTTTATACTAATTTCATAAGCCAACTTTGTTCTAAACCACTAGAAAACGAGCAACCACGAAAATTTTTACATTAATGTAATTACATTAAATGGAATAAAAAAATAATAATACTTACAAGTAATATTTGATATTTAGTGCATGCTATCCATTACTAAATCATAATAGATAACATGTAAGGATATCGTGTTAGTCATTACTAAATCTTAATGGTAAACATGTTAAAGAACATGTTATTTAGTACCATTATAATTCATTATATGACGTTAGAACTTGGAAACTTCCCTATTGCTGAAATTATAACTAAAATTAATATGATTACATTAAAATTAACATGATTACATTAAAATTAATATAATTATATTAAAATTAATATGATTACATTAAAATTAATATGATTACATTAAAATTAATATGATTACATTAAAATTAATATGATTACATTAAAACGAATAATTAATCAAAGCCAATGATTTAACTATCATTTTGAAGATTACCTTCACCGCTAATGACGTAAAAAAATTCGTTATTTTTTTTATTCTACAAATATAATTTCTCAAAAGTGTTTATATTGTAAACAGAGCCATCTATTGACAATATGTTTAAACAAATGTTATACATTTTTCCCCATTGATTATTTTAGATATTATCAAATATTTGTTGCGTTAGAGAGTTCATGTTAGCAATGATTTTTGACAAATAAAACAATTTTACTTGAAACAGGGAAGATTCCATCGATGCCCGAACCTGCTATATATAAATAGTTAAACTAAATAAAATACCTTTCACTTACTTATTTTCACATCAAGTTACCATTCAGTGACTTGCGAATTATTCACACGAACCACTAGTTGGTTCGAACCACCACTAGGTATTATTAGCCACAGATCTGAACTTTTTTTTAGATTTTTATTTTTTTACGATTTAAGGTTTAAGTCTAAAATGTGATCATTATTCATACATTCTAAAACCATTAAACATCCTATGTCCGTCTGGACACACTTAACCTTATAATTTTAAGAGTTTTATATTATTTCATAAGTCAAGTTTGTTCTAACCTTTTTAAAATTAATATAATTATATTAAATGGAAGATATAATAATAATGGTTATAAGGTACCTAAATTATATTTGATTTTTAATGCAGGCTATCCATTACTAGATCATAATAGACAACATGTAAGAACAAAGAACACCATGTTAGCAATTACTAAATCGTAATGAATAACATCTAAGCCATTACTAAAGCATAATGGACAACATTTAAGGACACTCTGTTGGCAATTACTAAATCATAATGAATAACATATAAGGACACAAGGTTATCCATTACTAAATCATAATGAATAACATATAAGGACACAAGGTTATCAATTACTAAATCAAAATGGACAACATGTAAGGACAGTCCGTTAGCCATTACTAAATCATAATGGACAACATATAAGGACACAATGTTATCCACGACTAAATCATAATAGACAACATGGAAAGATACCATGTTAACCATTACTACACCATAATGAATAACATGTAAAAGAACAACATGTTATTAAGTGCTATTGTAATTCATTACATGATGTTACAACGTGAAAACTTCCCTATTACTGTAATTATAACTAAAATTAATATGATTACATTAAAAGGAATAAATACTAATAATGGTAACAAGTTACCTAAGTGCTGTTCTAACTTTTATTACATGTTATTAATTACTAAATCGTAATGGACAACATGTAAGGACACCATTTTATCCATTACTAAATCCTAATGGTCAACATGTAAAAACGCCATGTTAGGCATTACTAAATATAATGGATAACATGTAAGGAATAACATGTTATTAAATATTATTGTAATTCATTACATGACATTACAACTTTATGCGAAACGTTGTTCAAGGCGGTGTGACTTAGTATTTCTTTGTCCCCAAAATGCGGTTTGGTCAAATGTTACAATAACTCTTTCTGAATTTTGAAAAACCCACTGTAAACCTTTACAATAAAGCTGCAACACAAATGTGGCGCTATAGGAGAAATTTGGAAACCGAGAAATTAGAGTTTGGTACTTTTGGTATTTCTTTGTCCCCAAAATGCGGTTTGGTCAAATGTTACAATAACTCTTTCTGAATGTTGAAAAACCCACTGTAAACCTTTACAATAAAGCTGCAACACAAATGTGGCGCTATAGGAGAAATTTGGAAACCGAGAAATGTAGAGTTTGGTACTTTTGGTATTTCTTTGTCCCCAAAATGCGGTTCGGTCAAATGTTAAAATAACTCTTTCTGAATGTTGAAAAACCCACTGTAAACCTTTACAATAAAGCTGCAACACAAATGTGGCGCTATAGGAGAAATTTGGAAACCGAGAAATGTAGAGTTTGGTTCTTTTGGTTTTTGTGCTTAACATATAAAAACCTGTCACGGACGAGCAGAACTCGCACTATGAGGGTTTCGTGCACATTTAAGTACTTATAAACTTTATGGATACATAATATTTCTATTAAACTATTTAAAATTATTAATTTTTCCCAACAAATTTTTAAATTATATTGCATATATTTTACAGGTGTACAAACATTATGCAATTAAAAAAAATAATAGATCCAAGATAATCTTTATAATTTTCGTACAACCTTTGAATAAACATCTGAAAACCTATTTTTTCATAATTTTAAATTAAGGAGTTCCGGGAATAAGGGGGAATATACTTCTTTGATTATTTTTCAATATATTTCTAAACATATAATACCTAAAATTGTGAAATACATATTTTAAAATCCTTATAATTTACTCTTATATGGAATCAAATTATATTCCAAACTATATATGAAAATAAAAAAAAATGTCTAATTAAAATAGCTAATTAAAGAAAAATATACAAAATAAATAATTATTACAAATGATTCATTCATAATAAGCAGCCAAAGGTTCTTTATTCCACAGAAGAGCGTTTATCGTGGTAAAATCGATTAATCGAAAAACTTAAACATGATTGAAAGCATGAAGAAGACATTTGTGTTATCGAATGATTAGTTGTTATAAGCCATCCAGTGTTTCTAGCCATATCGGTCCAGTTTTAAGCCACATCGGCTCAGTTTTGAACACGATTGAGAACATTAAGAAGACATTTGTATTATCGAATGATTAGTCGTTTTTAATAACATAGATACAGTGTTTCTGGCCGCATCGGTCCAGTTTTAAGCCACATCGGCTCAGTTTTGAACACGATTGAGAACATTAAGAAGACATTTGTATTATCGAAGGATTAGTCGTTTTTAATAACATAGATACAGTGTTTCTGGCCACATCGGTCCAGTTTTAAACCACATCGGTCCAGTATTAAACACGATTGAGAGCATAAAGAACACATTTGTGTTATCGAAGAACTAGTCGTTTTAAGCCACATCACGCACTGCTACTTTTTTATTTTGAAAAATATGTAGGAAGTTTTAAATTCTTAAATTTTTGCCTACAAATTTTGGAGGAAAATGTTTTTGAGGTTGGGACTATTGGAATACATGAATGTTATTAATCTTTATACCTTTGTTTCGATACCATTATTTAGCTCGGAGAAAATCGTCTATGCCACAAACTGACATAAGAACAAATAGATAATCCAACGATTCATGAGCATTCCATTTTTTTTTGACTTCCTTTTTCATTTTTACCCAAAAAAGGGAGGTTACGTAGTTCCAGTAATTGTAAATTACTGGTAAGACAAACTATATAAACTTTTTTCCTTTCTAACTTCATCTTTCATTCCTACTCAAAAAGGAAAGAATGCATCGTTCCATTAAATCTAAATAACTGGTAAGGCAAACTATATAAACTTTTCCATTTTTCCTTTCTAACTTTATCTTCCATTCTAACCTAAAATAGAAAAAATACATAATTCCATTAAATATAAATAGCTGGAGAGACAAGCTATAGGAATTTTTCCATTTTTCCTTTCTAACTTCATCTTTCTTTCTACTCAAAAAAGGAAGAATGCGTAATTCCAATAAATATACTCGTAACTGATTAGACAAGCTATATGAACTTTTCCATTTTTCCTATCTAAATTCATCTTTCACTCTTACCCAGAAAAAAAAGAATACGTAGTTGTTTTAAATATAAATAACTGGTTTTCCTTTCTGATTTCATCTTTCATTCTTACCCAACAAGGAAAGAATGTACAGTTCCATTAAATATAAATAAATGGTAACGCAGGCCATACGAATTTCCCTATTTCTTTTCAGAGAAAAATAGCTGTATAAGTTAGGTGCGCATCTAAAATATCATTAATAAAATGTATTCATGAAAAATCAGTAATCCATCTTCTTTTTTTTTAAATTGATACTTGCCTTATGTCCGAGCCCTTTTATAAAAATTGTTTTTTAATTATATTTAAGGTTTCTAATTATATTAAAGGAAAACCGAAACCCTTATATGTTCACTTATAAGGACACAATGTTATCCACTACTAAATCATAATAGACAACTTGTAAGGACACCATGTTGTCCATTACTAAATAATAATAGACAACTTGTAAGGACACCATGTTGTCCATTACTAAATCATAATTGACAACACGTTTGGCTGTAAGAGATCGCTCCCGTATAAATGTGTCAATTAGATACATGAAGTAGATAAATAAATAAACCCACTGTGCAGCCTTGCCCACAGTCGCAGACGTTTTTCTTATAAGCCGCTTGACATAGGTACATAGAAACTTAAAATTATCATAGTGTAGTAATAATACATATAATATAATAAAACATTAATAAAATATATAATATAATAAAACATATACATCAATAGCTAAAACTCGATAATATTTATGTAAAAATTTTATGGGGGGGCAAAGATACGAAAGGACTGAAAATAAGGGTCTAAAAAATATGCTTCATAATTTTAAATAGTATATTTTCAGAAATATACGGAAAAATAGAAATAAAATGTGCTACCCCCACCCCCTTTTATTTCTGAAACTCAACCTAAATTAATGAAAGGAAATAGGATTTTAGGAGCCTACGCTAAGATCGTAGGAAAACCATATCGATCACCCTAGAATTTATAATGTTTGCAATGTATATACCATGTTTTTATGCCTATGAAATGCATAATAGACAGTATATTTACGATATATAAAAATTAATATTTGTAAATAGTTTAATAGAAATACTATATACCCCTAAATATTTATAAATATTAAAATGAGTACAGAGTCCTCGTAGTGCGAGTGTTTCTCGTACTTACCCTTAATTTTAAGGGTATCTACCCTTTAAATTTAAAACAGTCTGTTTAAACACATAGACATCCATTAGTCGCTACGCAAGCAACAGTTGTGTATATACAAGCATTGCTCGAAAACATCTATACCAGGTATATAATAGTGACATAACATAGAAATCCATCATAATGAGTTATAAATATGTTTTGAAAATAAAAAAATTGCAATAAAATCCGTACAACCTTATGATATTGTTTCAGAAGCTATGGCAGACCCGACAATTCGGTACGCTATTCAACGAACCTTCAAGATTTTCTGAAGGGCTATCTATGATTTGTAGGTTTTATAATAAATAGTGAACACAAATTTATATGAAAAAAATATTCAGAAAAATAAGCCAACAACAAACCCCAAACAGCGCCCCAAAACAACTAGCTTTGTTCTTTTAAATATTAGGGCCAAAACAAATAACTTTAGTTATTTTTTCTTTAATTATTTATTAAATTATTTCTCTCTAAAGCATTAAATGTTAATGGAAATTTCATAAAACAAAATAATTCTTTTGAAAAAAAAACAAGCCGCTCACAAAGAAAACACATGTCAAACACGTTATTAAGACAACAATAAACACACGAATACGCCGTGCTTTAAATGATTCTGTTAAACGAAATCCTTTAAAAGTAAAAATCTTGAAATGTATTAAAGCAAATAATTTAAAGTATTACATTTTCTAAGACATAACTTGTCAACAATATATATTATAATCAGCGTCACAAATCTTTTGTTTGACATTACACTAACAACAAAGAAAAAAAGCTTAAATTAATTTTTTTTAAAATAGAACTCACCCGGCCCATTCATAATCAGCATCACGCAAAGAGACACAACGAATATTTTCATTTTAATTAATTTCTTTCAAAGAAAAATCACAACAAATTTTGACAGAAAATTCCCGACGAGCAGTATCGAACGCGACAGACGAAAGGGGTGTATTCATTTGCACAAAAACAGCTTTATGACCCAATGCATTGTTCGTTAAAGCAACGTTTTTCTTTTTTTTTTTTTAATTCAAGTGTCAGTCTAAAGTGTTGTTTTCAATCGATGTTTGACGTTTCGCTGACAAGTGATTGGGGATAGGCGCGGACGCGTGCGGTCGCTCTCGGTTCGGGATTTGCAGTAAAATGTGCGGTGAAAATTGTTCGCGACTCCGTGTGAGTGTGGGCGGAAAAGCGTGGTGTCTGGAGCGGATACGGGGAGGGGCGGCGCACGTGAGCGAGTGAAAGTGAATTAGAGCGCCATCTGTGTTACGGTTTTAATACTACAAAATTGGCGTATTATTTTACATTACTATTAATTTTGTTATTTGAAATATAAAAGCAAATGTAGAAGTATGTGTAACTTTAAGGGATTAGAAGGTTTTTTGAAATTAACGTTTAATTTCTTACTAAAATTGTACTTTTTTGCATGGTTGGACTAAATACATTTTTAGTAATATTATTTTCTAAATAATAAGCCAAGTTAACGCGTTCCCAGAGCTTATTATCCGCTAAATTTTATTAAAATGATTCGGATCTTCTTTGTAGAGCCTTATAACCCCTTCATAAAACGATTTTCAATTAACCTATTTTTCTTAGAGTTTTAAAACAGTGAACTTTGCAAAAAAGACATGCGTCTGCTAATTTACGAAATAATTTGTAATAAATAAATTTTCACGGAAATTAACTCGTAAGTTGCAAAAACAGTGGAGAAGAAACAGTTTAAACAGCGAAGTTTGCAAAAATCGGACGTGCGTCTGCTAATTTACGGAATAATTTGTAAAAAACAAATTTTCACGGAAATTAACTCGTAAGTTGCAAAATCAGTGAAGAAGAAACAGTTTAAACGGTGTAATTTGCAAAAATCAGACGTGCGTCTCCTAATTTACGAAATAATCTGAAAAAAAAATTTTCACGGAAATTAACGCAACGTAACTCGTAAAACAGGGAAATGTAATGCTTACATTATGTTTGCACCATCAACGATGCATCCGATGTTAAGCTATATTTTCGTAAAAGTACAGGCAAATTACTCAGGAACTGCCTCTTAATAACATTATCAAAAATACAATTGACTCAGACTTACCAATCAACCGATTTTTGGTTTTATTACAGTTTTACTGGATTAAGACCGTAGTCGGTATAGATCAGAACCGAAAAGAAGAACCACCATAAGCACAATTGAGAAAAGTACAATTAGCCATCAGAAGCGCATTTAAAGCTACACATAGCCAATAGTAACTCGAGAATGTAATGATATTTTTAAATTTTCTCTCAGAATTATAATTATTCATTAAGAAAATTTCCTTCTTTATCCTCTTTGGAAAATCTCACAAAAATTTGGCAAAAATAAAATAAAAAATCCACCATCGTCGCCCTTATAAAAAAATGACTCAAGTACTCTGTTACTGTAAAATAATTAATATAAATATGCAGAAAATACTTATACCTACAGGTTTACAAAAAAACATGGCAGTTATCGTACCGACAAACTGGTTAATTTAAAATCTATAATCAAATTTAGAGTAAATATACGAACGTTTATTGTTCTGGTTAATTTAAAATCTGTAAACAAATTTAGAATCAAATACGAATGTTTATTGTTAACGAGAAACGTCTTATTGCGAAAAAAAGTCTATCGTTTTTGCTACAACGTTACAAACTTTAAGCCGTTTTTACATGGTGCGTACTTTCACCGATCGCTCAATGAACTCCTTTCGACAGCAAAAATCGGTCTACTCTTAATAAAGCCATGATGACAAAAGAAATTACGTCCTAGAGTTTTTCTTGATGAAAAACCCGGAACGACTTTGTTATTATATTAGAGTGGATACAGGTTAAAAAGGCTGCAAATGTAAAATATTATTTTTAGACCAACCCAATTACATAATCTTAGCAATATTTTATAGAATTACCAAGTACCTTGGAAACATTATAGATTTCCCAGAAATAAAAAGCTATTAATTACTTGAAAATTTTTAAAGAAAAAAATAGATTTTTCGAAAAAACTTAAACTCGAAGGCATCGCTTTGTTTTAATTTAGGCCCAAAACATTAATTCCGAGATTCGAATTCGGCCCTTCTAAGCTCATACCCAAGTACTTTCCCGCTGCGGCTATGATTCACTTAAAAAAGCGACAAAATAAGAGTATACTTACTATGAACCATTTCACTTGTTCTAATTTTTTATAATTAACTAAAGAACGAGCAATGTGGTAACGTTTATTTTTATAGGCCTAATCAACTCATGTACTATCCAAGTGCCCAGTTTCAAGTTCTTAGATCATGGTACTAGACAGTAGAAGATATCAAGTAAAATGGTTAGATAATCGCAAAATGATCCCATAAACTAGTGTACTCTGCACTAGTATTATATACTAGACACTAGAAGAGCTCAATAAAAATGGTTATGTAAATTAAATTCAATGAAATAATTAAATTTAAAAAATCAAAAAGTATTTTCTCACGCAGAGTAGTAAAGTCTTTTTATCTAAATTTAAAATCATTATGATTAAATAATATTCCTTTTATTAAATTGTTTTTAAAATTTAATTTAGTTATTTTAAAAATTCAAATGATTACTCAGCATTCAATTTGATATAAACACGTGTATATAATGTATTTTTTAAATTTAATAATGAAAATAAATGAATATACTGAAAATTTATTGTGATTTATTAATTTTAAGTATTCAATAAGTGTTAAAATAATAATGTGAAAAATATTTAACAAAACCCAACTTAAAAAATTAATACATACCGAATTACTTAATAACTATCTTGAATATAGTCTCAATCACTATATGCATATAAATAGTGAGTTAGGTCATCCTGCCTGGATTTTTTTTGCATCGTGCGCGCGCATCTTTGCCAACCTCATCCTGTCGATTTTATTACATTGTGCGGGCGCTTATTTTTTTTAACTTTATCCTGTCAATTTTTATTGCATCATACGCACAAGTAAAATTTCACTCTCACAATTTTTTCATAACGCGCCTATAAAAGTATAACTTCAAAAATTGGGAATGTACTAGAATGTCTACAAGTTATTCGATTATCAAATTATGCATATAAATCTAGTTTTCTAGTTTTGAGGAAAAAACACCAATTTCCATTCATGCATTGAAACTATTGGATAGCTTTTGGATATATATATATATATATATATCCCTAAACACCCTAAACAGTTTTTATGAAGCAAGAGCACTCTGTAACTCTAATGTTCAAATTTTGTTTTTTTCTTTACATGGCAAAACTCAATTGCTAACTGAACAGAAGGTCAAACGCCGCGTTCTTAATATACCATACCAGTGATGTACGTAAAGATTCTATAACATCCGAGAAATCGCTGAAACAAAATTTTTAAAGTAACTAAGAAACTTATTTGTAGTGAAACAAAAAAACCTTAGTAATCAAGAAGTAACCGTTAAAGACACAAAACATTTATAAGTCCTAATAGCGTTCTAAGTATAGCGACACAAAATTTACGTCTTGAATATATATATACAGATTAACATGTTAAAGATAGAATAATGAATGTTTACAAATGGTGTAAATGGAAGAAAAATAAATAATAAGATAAATATATTTATCCTTTATCCGCCTTAATATGTTTATCCTTCATCTGCCCAATTATTTTTCTTGCAAATGTTATTAAAATTCCATAACTCAAATATTACAGTTTTATCGTACGTAGTGATTAAGACAGTTATGATAAATCTGGGAATAGATAGAACTTGGATAAAGAGAAAAAAATAGTTAAATATATATTTATCCTTTACCCGCCCAAACATTTTTGTGGCAAGCACTTTCTATATGCAGTATTGCAAAATTTACAGCTTTAGTATATGATGTGAGCGTAACATGTTTAGAGTAAGTTTGGGAATGGGTACGAAGTGGAAATCAAAGAAAAATAATTTATGAGGGATAGGTTCTTACCATTCAACCGTAACAAATATGTTTTATCTTTTAAACGTTCAGTTATTTATTTGCAAAGGTTTTTCATTTACAACAACGCAAAAATTTACTTCCTAAATTGATACAAAATCAGGTCTAAGTGAATATCGAGAGTCTTGTAAGCAATGAATATAAGATTCTACCTAGATATAAAATTCTGGCTAAACCCATGCCGCTAACACTGAAATTTTTCTTCTCAGAATTACCCAGTCATACTACATTTGTTATAATACCATAAAGGTAATATTTACAAGTAGCATTTTTAAAAAAGAAATGGCCACACAAAATAACATACAGCATTTATCGCCTACACATAAAATGTCACACATAATGCTTTTATCAGTAATTGTTTGCAAACAACTAATTATATGAATTAAAACATTTCACTAAAATATAACGTTATTATATATATTAGTAACATATCCTAAATACAGATGGCGCTCTTTGCGCTTCAGTATTTTCTCCATCAGCGTTGCACTCCCTCGCAGAGTTTGTAACGTATTTGTTTCTTTACTTAGCTACACAGATATACTCCAAATTCCCTCCCCCAGACGGGTTCGTAATGAAGTTAGCGTTCGAGCCTATTATTTTCATACAAAATGAAGTTGCTTATTTATAATTCGTGCCCGGTTATTTTGTACCCGCCCCGCGTGGAGATGGTAGTTTAATGGCGACATTAAAGACAGTGGAAAACGGTCACGTGTTTGAGATGGGGGTGTTTTATGTTGTTCCGTTAATTTGTATATATTACGTCTATTGGGGCATTATATACTTGATAAATAATCAATATTAATAATATTAATGATAATAAAAACAACAATATAACAAAAAACAAAATTCCGCTTAACCGTTAACAGTTATTCAAACGCCAACGCATATAAAACATAATAAAAATCGAATATAAACAAATCCACAAATGCGTTCGGTACATATTTTGACTGGAAACGGTTCTACTTTTAAATCTATATATATATATATATATATATATATATATATATATATATATATATATATATAGTAAAATTGTAACAGAGTACATTCTGTACATGGAAAATATTTTAAGCAAAATGATTGATTTAGCATATAGAATGACAATAGAAGCCAAAAATTCCGTTTTTAGAATTTTTGTCTGTTATGTTAATTTGTTCGTCAATCACGCGTAATCTACTGAATGGATTTTGATGAAATTTGGTATGGTAATAGCTTATACTCACGAGCGACGTATAAATTTGTATCGAGATATTACGGATTAAAAAAGAATCCTTGACTTAGTGAATATTACGAAATTGGTACTGCTAACGACATCTGTTAGCATTTTTAGTAATAATAATAATAGTAATAATGGTTTCGACAGTAAAACCGTAATTTTACGCGAGTGAAGCCGTGTAAAATTACTATAATTATGTTCGCGTAGATCGAATTATTTTGGAAAATCAGCGTACTATAACAGATTTTAGAGTTGTGGAATAAAATTGCTTCATTATCCCCCCAAGAGTCCTGGCCGAGTCGAAAATTATTGCTCTTTTTCCAAAAAAAAATACCTGTGAAACAACGGAAGTTCATCGACGATACCAAGTCGTTGGTATTCTTCCAGAAAGAAAATGGAAAGAAAATACACTATGACTGGATTTTTACGCCTGGTGGAGTTGAGCTGGTAATTAAATCGAAATATTGCAGAACTTATTTTATTTTAAAATAAAGTATTACAGATAAAAATAAGCACGTCAAAGCTATTTTTAGGAAAATAACTCGAGAATTATTTCATTACACCCGTGCATAATTATAGTTTCGTTATGTCCATCCTCATTATAGTTTCGTTATGCCAATCCATCATTACAGTTTCGTTATGTCCATCCATCAATCTAGCTTCATTATATCCATCCACCATTCCAAATTTCACTAGGTTCGTCAATGATGATAATATCATTATGTTCGTTCATTATTATAGTTACTTTACGTCCGTTCACCCTTAGAGTTTCATTATATCTACTTTAATGTATCTAATTGATGCATACGGCTGACTTATTGCTACAAGAGCAATCTCCTACAGCCAACCATAACAACAGTCAACATCCCGCGGTGCACCGGATCGTCAAAGGCCGTGTGCCTTGTGATAAACATAACACACCACGGCGACGAATTATATATATATATATATATATATATATATATATATATATATGTATATATATATATATATGTATATATATATATATATATATATATATATATATATGTATATATATATATATAATAATAATAATAAAGCCTTTTATTTCCTAATAACTTATGAGGTTAATGAGATAGGTACATTGCTGTAGGTAGTTTACGAAAGCTTGATATTAAATCTATTACATAGTAAGTAAGTATATAAACTACTATGAATTAACTATATTACTATCATACTATACTATCATATATCTTTTTATAGGAACCCCTCTCAGGTGAAGGCCTCTTCCAACTTTTGCCAATTATCTCTATTTTGAGCTATACGTTGCCATTTTGGGCCAGCATGGCGCTGTTGGAAGGTTGTGGTCGTAATCTTCCTCGGTGACAGGCCGACTTGGAAGATGTAGCAAGTCATTATTGATAAGTTTTTGTTTATTGTTTTTATTTGCTGAGAGAGGTGCTGCTAGTTGTTATATATTGTTGCTGTTTCTTTCTTCTTTTTTTCTTCATTGCCCTGTATGTCTTTTTTGTTTTTTAAAAAGTTAAGTATTCCTGGTTTAATCACTCCTTCCGAGATGCTAGAGGATCGTTGATGCGTTGTGCTGGTTCGCATGGTTTTATTTTTTTTAGCTGCTTGTGTACTAGAACTTGAGGTATTTTTCTCGGACTTTTTCTCCTGTTGTGGGGAAATAGAAAGGTACCTTTATATATATATATATATATATATATATATATATATATATATATATATATATATATATATGTATATATGTATATATATATATATACATACATGTATAATATCTTTTAAAAAACCGACTTCAAAAAAGGTAGGTACTGAAAAGTAAAACATAATTAACTCAAAATAGGTACCTACTTATTTGCAATAAATAACTAAGTTATTTATTTTTGAAGTCGGCGCCAGCACTGCCGACCGACTTATACAATTTTATAATTTAATTTAATTTATAATGTAAATTTAAAACTTCTAATGTACTTACAATGTTAAATAGATTCATAAAAGCCGTATTTATAATATAAAAATTTACATTTGCTTAAGTTGATCGGCGATATTGCAAATAAATAGGTACCTATTTTTAATTAATTATTTTTTACTTTTCAGTACCTACTTTTTTGAAGTCAGTTTTTTAAAGATTTTTTATTTTAGACTTTTTAGTGATTGATATATTAATATAAATTATCAAAATTATTTTCATTCTTCAAATATTGGATAGTTATTAAAAGTTACGGGCAAAAGTTAGTATATATATATATATATCAATTCCTCTTTGTCTAAAGTTGATTATCAACAATACATAGAAATGAAGGGATAGTAGTAGCTGCCAATGGTTATATGTTAGCCGTTGAGGAATTCAGTTCACCATATCCGAAGTCCAATTTCAGATTTTGGAAATTAAAAACTACCATTTGAGGAGTTCCGTTCTCAAAATGAAAAATTCAATAAGAGATTCAAGCGTGATATTGAATCACGCTCGATTTACTACCATCCGTTAAGGAGTTACATTATTCATCTTCAGAACTCATCATCACACCCTGATCTAGTCGATGGTGCAGTTATTAAATTACCACTAGTAAATATCTTGGATTACCTTTCAGTTATCGATAGAACGCACCATCAGACTCTGACATGATCGATGGTGCAGTTATTTTGCAAAGTAACAACTACCAGTAGCAAATATTTTGAACCACTTTAATTTTACTACCATCCGTTAAGGAGTTCCATTGTTTATTTCCAGAACTTATCATCAGACCCTGACTTGGTCGACTGTGTAGTTATTTTTCAAAGTAACAACTACTAGTAGCAACTATCTTTAATCACGTTTGATTTACTAATATCCGTTAAGGAGATCCATTATTCATATCCAGACCTTATTATCAGACCTTGACCTGGTAAGTGGTGTAGTTATTTTGCAAAATAACAACTATCATAGCAAATGTTTTGAATCGTAGTTGATTTACTGCCATTCGTTAAGGAATTCCATCGTTCATTTCCGGATCTCATCATCAGATCATCATCACATTTATATGGGACTACACCTATAGACCTATACACATATACACCTATAGCACACAAAAAAAAGAATCATCGAAATCGGTCGACCAGATAAAGAATTATCGCTGAATATATATAAAAAAAAATTCTGAAGAATTGAGAACCTCCTCCTTTTTTGAAGTTGGTTAAAAATAATAAAGTTGAAGCGCGATGTTTTGGAAACGGTCTGGCAGATGATTGGCTTACAACGGAAAATAAGTTGAAAAATAAAATGGTGAACCACTCATCAGTCAAAATTAAATTTAAAATTAATTAAATTTAAATTAAATTAATTTAATAATTAAATTGAATTAATATAATGTCGATAAGATTTGTGTTGTGGAATGCAAAATTGAAAGTGACAAGACAATTGTTTTAATAGTAATTTACATTACTCCAAATCATAAAATGGACGATAAGATATATTTTTTTAAAACGGTTAGTTTGTGTATAGCCACACAACATTCAGAGGAGAATATCTTGATAGAGGAGAAGATAAGTTATCAGTGGTTCTAAGTGGAGACTTTAACAACAATTTTTCACGAGATGATTCTTCAATTTAACAACCAGCAATGATCTTAAGATTTGGACAACACGACATGGCACCACCACTGATGCTGTATTTACGCAACGTCTTAACGCCGTCAGTACAATAGTATTCATGTCGTATTTTAGTTAACATCAAACACTTGTAACTTATATATCAGATCAGTCAACACTGAAAGAGGCTATGGCATAATTTATAAATTATATTTATTTATTACGTTTTGTAATATATTTGTGCTATATTGTTATATATATTTTTAGCGATCTTAATTGAGTATTTGACTAATTTTTTTTATTTCATTAATCATAATTTCAAGGTACAAGTTGATGAAGAGCGAATTTTTTTTTAATAATCTTAAAATTTGACCGAGTCATAAAAGTTTAAATTTAACCTTTAGAGAAGGACGGTAATACTGTGTTGTGAGGTCATTTTTAATATTGCACATTATATTCTACGAGAGGAAAAGAGACAGGGATATACCCAACTCTGTCCGTGCCTTCAAATTTAGAAGCCAACAACTGGCTGATTTTTCAATCAATTTTCGATTTTTTTTCAAGACTGGTTTTTAATTAACTTATATTTCACAATGTTGTACGAAAAATATCAAAATTTAGAATGATTCAACTACCGCATTAGATGTTTATGTGTATCAATTTTTGAAATGATTTCATTATTATATGATAATGATTGTAATTCTAGATAAAAAGACCAAATATTTTAATACTCTATATGAGACTATTTGATTAAACCTTATTTATAATCATACTCCAGTCCTTTTATTTTTTTAGATTAATTATTTGCATACTAAAAAAAGTTTTTATTATATTACGCCAAAGAAGTATAACTTCTAACGTGCGTACATAAGTACCTACGCACAATTTTCTTAAAATGCTGAGCATAATGATCTCAGAATGAAAACCCGGATTATGCGAAATGGTAATTCTCAAATATTTAGTTACGTATTTTTTAAATTATTTTTCCTCTATGGCGAAGTTTTATCACCATTGAATAAAATTATTTTTTGGTTTGAAAAAATACTAGACTTACTACTGTATTTTATTTTGCCTTTAATCTTTAAATATAGCAAGAGTTTATTTAATTTGTATTATCGACTGATGTTTTGTAAAATTTTACTTTTTATCCGATCTGAAGCAATAATATAGTTTATTAATTAAATATAATTTATTAATTATGCCATTTTATTTTGTTGTTGTTTAAAACTGATATTCAAATTCTCAGAAAACAGCACAGTCGGTGATTTTCATTTAATTCAATGTGACCCGACTGAGTGAAGCAATCTCGAATCAATGAATGCTTCAGCCCACATGGAAATGGTTTATATCAAGAACTATTTGAAGGAACTATTGTCAAAGAAGGTATTAACCCTTTGGAAATACTATGCTGATAAAACTACTAATGAATTTTAAGAAACTTTCTTCTGAGAAAATCTATTTCAAGTATTTCAAGATTTTCTGATGACTACTACTGCGCAACCGTTCATTCTCTTCTACGTCATAATTTTCTTCAGAGCATCTTCTATATTAAGCTCAACTAATTAAAATTTCAAGAGGCTATGAAATAAAAAGTACAACCTTCAAACATTTAAGGACACACTTGTAATAATAATTTTTAAACGAATTTTAAATCCTATTTCATTTATTTATAAAACTTAATATATATATATTGAATATATTTGGCGTTAATTCTGTAGAAATTCATTATTCACAATTTAATTGTAAATAATGAATTAATATATGTACTCCAATATGTTAGATACATTTAGCTTTAAGAATAATATTATACAATTAACCAAACTAATAATCTTATTTAAAATACGATAGGTATGTATTGTTGGGGCAAACTGCAATTGGCTGTGTGATCTTGGACAGAGCACACGTAATTATACATCCGGGGCTTAAAACTTAATTTACATATACGAGTAGTAGTAATTAGAAATAAACACATTAGCCCAAACTAACATTTGCAGAAGAGGAACGGAATATGAGAGTGTAAAAATGGAAGCAAAAATAATATGGTATTACGCAAGGTATAATTTGTTGAAATTAAATGTGAAACCGTATATAATCGGAGTTCTTCGTATATCAGAGTCCAACATATTCCACGACTTGACAGTCCATACTATAAACGAGCGCTCGTAGAATGAATAATTATTTTTAGGAATGAGGACGAAGAAGGCGAGGAATTTTTTAAAGTGAAATCCGCTTTCATGAAATCAAGAGCTGGGATGTACTGACTTGTTACGAACAGTTCACATATCCGACTTTTGTAGGTGGAGATTAAGTCACCGAACACTGACGACTTTTGTGGGAAAGGGGCTGTTTATACGTCAAAAGGCACGCGCCGCCGACTGACTATCTGCTCTCTCTGTCAACACCTCTTAAGTCTTATGTTCTATCCTTTTCTCTGGTAATGTTAGGATCGGCGAAAATCGGTCATAGTTGCTCCGATTTTTTTGTAGAACCGAATTTTGTAGGAAGTGTGCTATAAAGTGTTGATTACTATATGTTCCATCTTCTTCAATTATTGTCAATCGCCTTCGTTGTGCGTCAGGATTATTTAACATATTATTATATAAGAGGCAAAAAACATGCAGACTGCTCCGCTCACATATCTCCATGCAGTTTACCTACGGTTAACTTTTGTAACATATTTATAATTACAACGTCACATTTAAAGCCACTGTGTCTGTTACTAATAATCAGTAAGCTTTTGGTTACTAATAATCGGAAGCTTTTGGTTACTGATAATCGATAAGCGTTTGGTTAATAATATTCGGTAAGCTTTTCGTTGCTAATAATCGGTAAGTTTTTCGTTGCTAATAATCGATAAGCTTTTCGTTGCTAATAACCTGTCAGCTTTTCGTTGCTAATAATCGGGGAGCTTTTCGTTGCTAATAATCGGTAAACTTTTGGTTACTAATAGTCGGTAAGCTTTTAGTCAACAACTTTTTTTCGACTGCCAGTACCAATCTGTACTACTGTGGTGTTCCGTCCCTCAAACTGCTTGCTGTAACATTTTATGGACAGTTATGAAATTTCCTATCTAGTGACAGTATATAATTTAAAAGCAGTTTTATTGTTTAAGTGTGAATATCTCATAAATATGTTATGAGGTATTGACGCTTAAATAATAGAATTACTCGAATAAAAATAAATACTTACGGTTTTAAATAATTTTTACTTTTGAATATGCTACGTATTCAAAAGTTTGCATTACGAAAATTACCTTGTCTATCGTCGGCAGTTTCTTAGACCATCTTTATATCATTTTGTAGTTTAAGGTTATATGCGACTATAAAAAATTATACGCAAGGAATTTTTTATAGTCGTATTGTGTCAAAACCAAAATCGAAACCAATGTATCTATACGTATAATTAAACAAGAAGTGATGTGATTGAAGCTATTTAGGAAAAAGTGATTTAGTGGAACGTAAATAAATTAACAAAACACATAAACAGAAAGCAAACCCAATTCAAACCAAAGCAAACCCAACCCACCCCAATACAACCCGACCCAAGTAAAAGCAAACTCAACCCAACCCAACGCAAACCAATTTAACCCAAAACAAACTAAACCCAACCCAACCTAAAGCAAACCCAATTCACCTAACCTAACCAAATCCAACCAAACTCAACACAAAGTACAGCTGAAAACTTATAGGTCAAAATTATTATTTGTAACGTCGCTTACGAAAAATCCTTCAATGTCCAAGCAGAAAAAATTTGGAATCACCTGCAACCTGACATCAGGAAAATTATGTCCCTAAATATTTTCAAAGATGGAGTGAAAAAGTCCTTTTCTAAAAAACCTTTTCTTTGTGTCCTTGTCCTTTCCTGTCTTTCTCATCCCAAATAATGTCAATAGTTTCTATTACTTATACTCTTGTATTTTTTTTTTGTTTACCGACTCCCTACCTTAAATGCCTACTGTTTGCTAATAGCCCACCTGAATATGTTGTAATACAACGAAACCTAGGTCGTGGTGAAGAAATTAAAGAAAGTAGAAATAATACTACATCACGTAGTTTCATTTAATTGTGAGTAACTCTCTTAAAAAATACTTTCTCTCTGTCTCTCCACTCCCTGAAAATACGAGTAACTCTCTTAAAATACACTCTCTCTCTTTCGACTCCCTGAAAATACGAGGAATTGTCTTAAAAAATACCATCTCTGGACTCCCAGAAAATACAAGTAACTCCCTTAAAAATACTCTCTCTGAAAATACGAGTAACTTTCGATTAAATAAACATACAAGGTAATCTTACAGAATATTCTAGTAATAAGAAACACAATTATCAAATCGATTACTAAACGTGAAATTTAGATTTATTGGACACGTAACTTCACGTCTCATTCGTAACAAAACCTAACATATTTTTTTTTATTAATAATCTTTGTTATCGATAACACGAAGCTATTATGGAACATACGACATAGAAATGCCAGAATCAATTTAGATAATATCCGGTACGCATTTAACCCATAATTAGTTTGGGAAAAATATTAATTTTCCAGACCGCTTCCTAGATTTCTGATAAATAAGAACAAAAGAAGTCCGGAAATGGAAAAGTCTAGTACGAGTTTAACTATATAAATCATATCAACGGTGGGGAAAATTCGTAAGCCAAAGTTTTTGTACCTCAGTTCCATAACAAAATTAATTTATTATACTCGCTAATGTTATGAAGAAGGAAAGTTTTTGAAACTCTGAGTTTGTATTTTTTTTTCCGCACTGATCTCAGAAACTATTACACTAAAATAGAACATATAATATTTAATGTTATTATGCACACGCCCTTCAAAAATATTTCCTACACCAAAAATTGGAGCGACAATGGCCGATTCTAGCCTATTCGAACCTTACGAGAGAAAATGGTGTATCGGAGAAAAGGATAGAACATAGAAATGCATTAGCGGAGACGGACAGCATTTAGTTGACAGCGCGCATCTCCTTTATGTATGGATCGAGTCTATGGAAAGTCGGCCGACCATCTCCGACAAAATTCGGCAGTCGTTGTCCCCATAGAAAAGTCGATTGCTGGCAATCGATTGTGTCAAACGCCTATAACATACATGTAATATATATA